>CAMTDV010000017.1:43012125-44212125 GCA_947069175.1 Scalesia atractyloides
TGTTTTCATTTTATTAAACTGACATCTTATTGCTACGGTACCATACCGAACATCGGTACCGGTATTCTTTTTTAATGTATTCTGTTTAGAATTTTTTTTCATTTACACAACTCTATTTATGAGGATAAATGAATAACCTTACTAGTACGGTGACCATCTGAACCGATAGGTGTTGTACGAACAACAGCGGTGCCAGTATCAGTATCGGTGTTCGTTTTTATTGTTTTCGGTCATGTAAAACATGTGTTGATTTATATAACAAGTGGATGAAAATCAAATTAAATGATCAATAAAATTTTTAGAATTTTTGTAATAATTTAACACTAAAAATCAAATTAAATAATCAATAAAATTTTTAGAATTTTTGTAATAAATTAACACTAAAAATCAAATTAACTAATCAATAAATATGACTAATAAAAAATAAGAATAAAAATACTCATAACTTCTCGATTACTATTTAATATTAAAAGTAACAAATAATTATTAATATACAATTAAAAAACAAAATAAAAAACCTAAAAATCATGTACTGTTCATCGCAACTTTGTATTCATATAGATAATTGTTACTGTTTTAATACTTTAAATTTTAATTATATTAATCTTTCTTGTCACAGTTTGTTTTTACTTATTTTTATGAGTTTAAAGATACAAAGACAATGTTCCATTGTCAATAATTTAGAAAATGTTGCATCGGAATTTCTTTTTTAAGGTTGTTGTTTGGTACCAGTTTGTCTATAAATGTTATGTGTCACCTAAATCTTATTTTAATATGTGATAATGATTTAAGTTTTTCGTCTTTCATCCTTTATGGTTTTATGTTGCTAATGATGAGGTTATTGTTGTGATTTGAAGATGATAATGTTCAAAAGGTAAGATGTAACATTCACTGTTCCAAGGTACTGTTGTTTTGATTAATGTGATTGTAGGTTGTAGGACCATGATGTGTTGTTGATCTTTAATGCATTAGGTATCCTGTAATTTGTATAACTATAATTCATAACTGAGTTAAGGGTTAGTTTTGTTAAAAAATATGTTGATTGTGAGTTCGATAAATCTTTGGAATGCTTGATAGGATAATGATTTAAATGTATGCATATTGTTTTTGATGAATGGTCTTACTTTATTATTTTGATATTTTATATGATTTAGTTTACATGTTTAATAGATGAACCATTAATATGCTTTTAATTAATGATTTATTATATTGAGTTTAGTAAACTATATGCTTGATGAACCTACAATGTGCTATTTTATATGATTTTGATGATAGCGAGTTTAATAAATGTTTGGAATGCTTGATCAACAGTTTATTATATTAAGTTCATATTATAATCATGAGTGGATAGATTAGAGAACCAAAATATAATGAATTTGATGATTTGGTATATATCGAAATCATATTAACCTTTAGCGTATTCTTGGTATGGGTGTTTTTAATCGAGTATAAATTGTTTTTTGTTAGAGTCAAAAGAAAAGGAAGAGTTAATGTTTGGAAAAAAGGATGGTCGGTCCTTCCTGCAGATCTGTGGGTGAGCCTGTACTTTCTAAATTACAAGTATACCGTTCTAAATGTCACTTGTATTTTCTATAAAAATTCCGATCTATTATAAAGTTCTTCGGATGTGTGATTTTCTTTGCCTATATCACTCATTTCATTCCAGAGCCATCACTTGCTACCACATCGGTGCGAAGAATAAAAAGGTAAAATATTTTATTTTCTTGATGAAAATGTACGCTTCTAAACCATTATTAGCTCATGTGAAACATACATAATTGCAAAATGGTGACGAAGCTGATAATGATATTTGTAGGCATCAGTTATCTTCTTTAGATGATGATGAAGCAAAAGGGTATTTAAATTATTATTTTTAGCAGGCTAAGGCTACTATGGCTCCAGCCAAGTATATACTTTCATTGATTAGCGCGTGACATTATTTGAAAATTTTTATCAGACTATGGAATTATGTACAGTGTTCAATGAATAGCATGATGCAGCTATTGCAGCACAATGTACAAACCATGGGATAACCTTTGTAAGTGTAAAACTATCCTTTACTTATCTGTTGGTCTTACTTATTGGTGGAACTCCGATTGCTATGCCGATTGTTCTTTTTGTAACCATGGCTATAGGATCACATCGGCATTCCCAACAAGGAGCTATTAAGAGAATGACTGCAATTGAAGAAATGACGGGAATGGATGTACTCTGCAGCGATAAAAACCAGAACACTGACTCTTAACAAGTTTTCCATTGATAAAATTTGATCGAGGTTTTTTCCAAGTGTGTTGATAAGGATCAGGTTTTGCTTTATGATTCTAGGTCGTCTAGGACCAAAAACCAGGATGCTATCGATGCTGCCATTGTTGGAACGCTTGCAAACCCTAAAGAGGTATCATTTTATATAAAAATTAAATCGTTATCAAATCAATTTAACTTTATTAATCGTATTTGAATGAATATGTAGGCACAAGATGGAACATATTCTGGTTCTGGTGATGAGTTTGTTTCAGGACTTAACTCACATGATTTATTCAAAGCAGGTTTTGTAGAATCTTAAGGAAAAGATTTGTGCCACTAAGGGGGAGGTATGGTGAAGCATTTTATTGTTTTTAGTCTAAAAATGTTTATGTGGCTACGCAAAATTATTTAACCAAATTAAATACTTGATTCACTATGTAGATGTTGAAGAAACTTTACGAATTTGAAGCATGAGACCTTAGAATTCTCGAGCTCTGTGGTAAAAGATTCCAATAAGGATAAGCAATCAGCAAGGGGAGAAGATGCAAAATAGCAACCTGAGAATGATGAATCAACATAAATGATTATGGAGTAAAAGATTACAATAAGGTTGAATGGTTGATGAAGTAATTATATTGACAAAATGTCAAAACTGAACAAATATTTTTTGAATGGACACATACCATATTCATAGGATATGTCATGACTCATGATGTAAGCTATACTATTTGTTGTGTTGTTGCTATTTAACTCAGTTTTAACTTTTAGTTATACGATTTTCAAAAATCTCAACAGTTGTGTGCCACATCATGATTTACTGAGGATATTAGTAGTCATTGCAAGCATTTACGTCTTTTTTAGTTTAGGAAATAGTTTTCATTGTATGGTTCGAGTGCAACTTACATGTAAATATGTGTGCTCTATTGTTATTTATTTGTTATTTAAAAGATGTTTCATTTTATTTGTTATTTAAAAGATGTTTCCTTTTGGCATAGTCTATTTTTAATTAAAACTTAAAAAATGTATAATCATTCTTCGTTTAATAAAATGTGGTACGCATGATTTTCTAAACACCACCCATGTTTACACATGGGTTTTACTACTAGTAAATAAAATAGACTAAAAATGAATACTAGTGAGCGCAGGTGGGTGTAGCAGGTTGGTTTCCAAATTTTAAGAAAAAAACAATCTAAATAATAAACAATTATTGTGTGGTTTTGAAAAGAGAAGAGTTCATCTTCCTCAAACCTTTATGCAAGTGTCCAACTAAAAGGCTTTGTAAAGGTATTTTAACTCTTTTTTCTTCAAAATATTTCATTTTCTTCTTCACTCTCTTTAATATTGCATTCAGTGGTATCTTAATACTTGTTTAGGGGTATCCGTTCCAACTATCACTTATGTATTCTTTATGTGTTTTGCTACCAACTAACCAACGTAGCTATCAATCTGTTTGAGCTAAGAGAGCAGTTATCAACACCATCATAACCGACAAGACTTGATCTCTATGAAAAACCGTATGGACAGATACTACATAACCAACAAGTAAGTAACCACTGATTGTTCTAATTTGAATCTTGAATCAATTAGTTACATTAGTTGATTAGATGACGATACAGTTTGCTGATCGTTTCATGCTCTAATACCATTTTTAAACCTTTATGTTATAGAAAAAGTAAAAGATAAAGATGCTTCTTCTATGCTTAATTATAACAATTGGTAATAATAGAGACACGTTGATGACACACACTAACTCAAAACCTTAATTACTTCAATCGATAGTAGTTTAAACATAGTTAGGTAACTACACATATGGTTTGTCCTAATTAAATAAACATGTTACTTTTCAAGACATTTTACTTAAAAAAGAAATACAACAACTAATGGATCATAAATGGTATTTATTAGATATTATGTTACATAAATTTTTTGTCTATGTAATAAATAAGAAAGAAAACACATGTTACTCCAAACGAAAAGAAAGGCCCTCTTCTTAACTTTATGGGACTAAAGTGAAATCATGCATTAATCGGACGTACACTAATAAATGTTTTAACATAAATTTCTCTTCTAGATACACTAACCGATCCGTCATATTGCACTTAAAAGGATTAAAGTAACAATGTAGATAAAAGATTTTTTTTTTTTGCGTGTTTTTTTTTAACAAACACCGATAATATTAGCTAAAAACAAGTCTCATAATAATGAAAACATGGTAATGTGTCAAAAAAACCTGAAAACGTCTTTCAAAAACATCTACTATGGATGATCTAAGGTTCGGGAAGTAGAGGTGGGTGGGACCCATGTTTATATATTTTTGTTCAAATTCTCTTTTTAGTTTTAGTAATTAAGAGAAGAGGAACCATGCATTCGTATTACCTACAAGTGAACAGCAGGGACTAATGGTGTAATAAGTGAAAGTTAGAAATTTTTAGTGTAATATGATCATGCCACAAATAGGGTGTTTAATATTCGAACATAACTCGAAAAACCCAAAATTTGATTCAATTCGAATTTGGTTTCATATTCGAATTAAATTTTGAATACTCAATTCGAATTCAGTAATCAAATTTCAAAGTGAATGTGAATTTGTGGTTTTTTATTTGACAGGCAATTCAAACTTAAATTATGTTTTTTATTTTATTTTATACATGCACAAAATTACAAAAGTGCTTCAAATAGTTTGATTCAACTGATTTGAGTATTCCAAGATTGATTCGTTGAACACCACATAGAGTATCATATAATTAACTCTAAACTTAAACAATAATTTTATAAATATATGGTAATATAAATAAACCATTTATAACTAAGTAAGATCAAATAAATGGATTTTGTTTATATCGAGTTCTAGAACAGCATTGAAGCAGATTTTCTATCGTAATATATATTTTGTAAATTGTAAATACAAATATTATAAGTTTCTAGGACAGAAAAAAAAATGATAAGCATAATATAAAATGTATATATTGAATGTATAAGAAATAAGAAAATACAAAATACATTGTTCGGTTAAACAATTAAACCACAGATCATAACCGTTATTCATTCAAACATTCTTTTTTGTGTCAAGAGTGTTCATCATCATTCTATGTAAATTTCGTTTTCAATCCTGCAACCCACTTCTGTATAAATGGCTAACTAGTGACTCATGATGTAGAAATGTGTAGGTGAACAGAATTCATCAAGTCTGTTAACTGTTTGATAAAATGCGTATCTGAGTTCTATTATGTGTGTCAACAATGATGAATAACTTGGGTCATAATATTAATGAGAAACTTTCGGTTAGTTGGTGAAGATATTGCATGCACATGCAAGCTAAGTTTAATATATGTTTTGTTATGTAGGCATGTAGCTGCTCAACTGTCTGATAAAATGCCTAGCTGGTTCATTTATAGAAGTACTCATTCCAACACAAAGTTCATGTTATGTTCTTATCTTTCAGAATTTAAGGTTTTCTTTTCTCAAGCCTCTCGATGAAGCGTGCTTTTCTTCTTGGGTGTTTGTTGGTTTTGTTCTTTTCCGGGAGTATTTGTTGTGGCAGTGACAATACTGTAGAGGTTGTCGGACTTGATGAATGTGCTGATTGCAAGGAGAATAATATCAAGACAAGCCAAGCAGTATCAGGTACTATGACATACTTTGTCTCATATCATAAATATAAGTAGTTCAATGCCAGTCCTTGTT
Organism: Scalesia atractyloides; assembly: GCA_947069175.1. Classification (NCBI taxonomy): domain Eukaryota; kingdom Viridiplantae; phylum Streptophyta; class Magnoliopsida; order Asterales; family Asteraceae; genus Scalesia; species Scalesia atractyloides. Next base: position 43,018,054 of record CAMTDV010000017.1, read on the forward strand.
GTCTTGGCGCCGACAATGCAATCCAAAAATCTGTGGCATATTGTTTGATCATGACTCTTTAGTCTTTACTATGGTTGGTGTTAATTTTGCAGGGTTAAAAGTGACCATTTGGCCTCCATTCCCTAAGTCCCACCCTTGGTACAAAAGGTTTCACCACATTTTCCCTAATCCACCTGTAGTTCTCCCTCCGATACCCAAGAAAAAGTCATTCCCACCGCCAACTATTGTTAAGCCAGAACCAAAAACAAAGCCTAAGCCCAAGCTAGAGCCAAAACCATTACCAGAGCCCAAGAAAGAGCCAAAGCCAGAGCCTAAGCTAGACCCAAAACCCAAAATAGAGCCTAAGCCAAAGCCAGAGCCTAAGCCTGAGCCCAAAAAAGAGCCTAAGCCAAAGCCAGAGCCTAAGCCTGAGCCCAATCCTAAGTCGAAACCAAAGCCTAAGCCCAAGCTAAAGCTAGAACCGAAGCCTAAGCCCAAGCCGGAGCTAGAACCAAAGCCTAAGCCCAAGCCCAAGATAGAACCAAAACCTGCACCCAATCCAGAGCCCAAGCCCAAGCTAGAACCAAAGCAATGTCCCCCAAAAATCTTGCCACCACCTATCCAAGTATTCAAGCCGCATCCAAAAATCTTACCACCAATCCCACCAATTCATTAAAAAACCATGCCCATCACTTTTATTCCCTAAGCTTCCTCATTGGTTCCATGCCATCATACACTTAATCTTCCCTTCAAAGTATTTAAATTTCTAGAGTTGTGGCGCATGGAGGCTTATTCGTGTACCACCAAATGTTTCAAGGTTGAAAGGTCACGATCGTTTGTCTATGATTTCAATATTTGGTGTGTGAATTTGATGTAGTTTGTAGATGTTCTCAAGGTTTGATTTATTTTTGTGGCAACTTGAACTGTAGTATTTGTTGTTGATCTTCATATTTGTGATTATAGCTATAATTGTTTGTACCTTTTTAAATAAAAGATGTCATTGTAGATCTCATAATAATGGCGGGTTTCTTTGATTTACACCATCATGTTTTTATTATTTAATGGCATCATTGGCGGATATTGTAACTGCCTACTAGGTCGATAACTATCAACAAAATTCCGATGGACCCTTGCAAAAACAAAACAAAAAATGGAAAATGTAAATAACATAAAATGATTGGTAACATGTTAGTAGTTACCTGTGAAGTCCATGTCTGGGTCAAACCGACGGACACCTAGTGTAGGAAGGTTCGGTTTTTGGGTGGAAATGGTTACTGGCTCAAGTCAACACTTCCTAATCATCATCAACAATCATCAACAACATCACCTATACTTTTAAATCAAAATACTTGAAGATGAAGTTTATATAAAAGCCCTAAAAATACTCAAAAAAACACTTTTCATGACCATCCATCTTTTAAACGACTTCCATACACTTCTTACTACTTAGAGATCATTTTATACCACTTTTTATTACTTAGCTCACAAGTTCATCATGTATATTATCATCATCGACTGCAAGATCACCACAAATCCACCAACATTACTTACTTATATCTTATCTTCTTTTTTATACTTTTTGAACATTTTAACAAGACCTTTGGTGAATACTTGTACTAATTGCTAAATCAACCTTAAAATATAGATGAGAAGACTTATAACTAGTTCAAGGCTAGGATGAACACCTTGAAGATGATAGAAAGATAAAACTCCCAATCCTTGCAAGAACTTGGTTCTTGATGACCTCCTAAGCTATGTAACACCTTGAAACACCCTATAATGCACTTGGGACCCTCCCTTGGATCACAGGTAGAAAGAATGGTGGGGGTTGGGTCGTTGATAACTTGACTAAATGGGATCTCCTAAGATATGATTTAGATATATTTAAGTAATTAGGAGTTGATTAGGTGTTTAAGATCCTAATCTAATATTATATCACTAACTAAGATGAACCAGTTAGTCAATGATTTGATGATGATGATTTGGTGTTAAAACAGACACTTAGTGATGCTTATGAATCGTTTAGCGGTTAATTAGGTGATATTAACTGTAATTAGTACTTAAACACTCTTGGGTATATAATAACCTTGATGGCACTTTATCATAATCAACCTTATCTATTGATTAAATATTATTGTTCATTGGTGAAATATTGTAGGCCTTGTTGCTAGAATCGGCAATGTGTGACACTTGCGTATTTTTCTGGAAATTAAGGTTACATATACTTATTTTGTATAATTTGTTATCCCTTGTTTTTATCGCACATGTAAAAATAATGTCATTGTAGGCCTTGTTTTTATCCCTTGTTTTTATCACTAACTAAGATCAACCTTAAAATATAGATGAGAAGACTTATAACTAGCTCAAGGCTAGGATGAACACCTTGAAGATGATAGAAAGATAAAACTCCCAATCCTTGCAAGAACTTGGTTCTTGATGACCTCCTAAGCTATGTAACACCTTGAAACACCCTATAATGCACTTGGGACCCTCCCTTGGATCACAGGTAGAAAGAATGGTGGGGGTTGGGTCGTTGATAACTTGACTAAATGGGATCTCCTAAGATATGATTTAGATATATTTAAGTAATTAGGAGTTGATTAGGTGTTTAAGATCCTAATCTAATATTATATCACTAACTAAGATGAACCAGTTAGTCAATGATTTGATGATGATGATTTGGTGTTAAAACAGACACTTAGTGATGCTTATGAATCGTTTAGCGGTTAATTAGGTGATATTAACTGTAATTAGTACTTAAACACTCTTGGGTATATAATAACCTTGATGGCACTTTATCATAATCAACCTTATCTACTGATTAAATATTATTGTTCATTGGTGAAATATTGTAGGCCTTGTTGCTAGAATCGGCAATGTGTGACACTTGCGTATTTTTCTGGAAATTAAGGTTACATATACTTATTTTGTATAATTTGTTATCCCTTGTTTTTATCGCACATGTAAAAATAATGTCATTGTAGGCCTTGTTTTTATCCCTTGTTTTTATCGCACTTGATTAAATATTATTGTCCGTTGGTGAAATATTTTAGGCCTTGTTGCGGCAAAGTGTGACACTTGTGTATTTTTCTGGAAATTAAGGTTACATATACTTATTTTGTATAAATTGTTATCCCTTGTTTTTATCGCACATGTAAAAACAGTGATGCTTATGAATTGTTTAGCGGTTAATTAGGTGATATTAACTGGAATTAGTATTTAAAAACTCTTAGGTATATAATAACCTTGATGGCACTTTATAATAATCAACATTATCTATTGATTAAATATTATTGTTCGATGGTGAAATATTGTAGGCCTTGTTGCTAGAATCGGCAAAGTGTGACACTTGCGTATTTTTCAGGAAATTAAGGTTACGTATACTTATTTTGTATAGTTTGTTATCCCTTGTTTTTATCACACATGTAAAAATAATGTCATTGTTATACCGTTCTAGGCTTACCGAAACCGTCCTGACATAAATTGTTTAACCGGATAATTTACCAACAGTCACTAGAATTATTTTCATCGTATGGCGACACGACGAATAGGGTCATGACAAATGCAAGTGTAAATGCATTTCCTGGACATTCCTAGACTTAGTAGATAAAATTAATATAACTAAGTCTCATGCACGTAATTGTATAATTAGCAGTAATTAATTTGTACGGATATACCTATTATTTTGCCATTTGTCCGGTACGGTAAAGCTTAATATTGATGACGATTGGAAGATAACTAATTCTAAGAGTAAAATGAATTTACTAGTTTGATGGGAAAAGATTATTCCAATAACAAGGAAGAATTCACTAGAGCTGTTAAGTTGTATATTATTAGATCACATAAGCATTTTGAAGTTGTTGAATCACGACCCACGACTTCGTGTATAATATGTAAGTTACATGAACAAGGTTGTAAATGGCACCTTCATGTAAGCAAGCGTAAACATAGTGGGTCTTTTGAAATCACAAAGTTTACCTGTCCACATACTTGTTTGCATCATAAGATTACTCAAGACCATCCAAATCTAGATGCAACCTTGATCGCTCAAGAGATCCAACATCTTATAAAGAGCAACCTGCCATCAGTATTGCCGCTTTAAAAGCCGAAATAATTGATAAATTAGGCTATACTCCTTCATACAAGAAGATTTGGGTTGGAAAGCAAAAGGCAAATTGAACAAGTCTTTGGGAATTGGGAAGAATCTTTTATTATTTTACCTAAATTTTTATATGCACTACAAAAGTTCAATCCAGGGACTATCGTTGAATGGTGTTGTGAAATGAGAATGACCGATGTAGATCAAGTGGAATTTAGACGTGCTGGTGTTGAGACCACTAGCAAGTTGACTTTATTTGACTTTTTTTGTTTGTATTTGACATTTTATATAGTTAAGTTTTACAGATTGTTTTGCTTTATTATGCTTCTTAGTTCACTTGTTTTAATTTAGTTTTAGATGCTTGTTCACTTGCTTTTAAACATTCAGACTATCAAATTTTTGATGAGTAGTTTATTTGCATAAAAATAAGGAATTATAAAGAAAAGATTGCTAACTAGATTGGAGGAAAAAAATAATAATTGGTTATCATGAACACATATTAGTAGAATCATGAAGAAAAGAAATTATAGTGAGTGGATTGAATAAAAAAAAGATAACTGGTTAATTGAATGGTAAATAAAAAAAGAGTTATAAATATATTAGTTAAAATAAGTAAATACGAAAAAACAACCATTTTAAGTAAATATTTTTTTTAAATCACCCATTTTAATTTTTTACCTCAACCCATTTGATTTGGAAAAATACTGATCTTAAATTCTCTAAAACCATTAATTAAAAACACTGAGTATTGATTACTATTTAAAAATAATAATGATCTTAAAATATTTAATTTACTAGTAAAAAAACATTGCCGACTTTTTGTTATAAATGGTAGAAGCAATCTTTTTATTTTATTTTATTATATCATTATAATATATACTTTTAAACATTTTTTTTGCTTTTTCTCTTATAACTTTTAAGATATGGTATCTTATAAAATTCCAAGTATTTCATTATGACATGCTATTTATATACATGTCGATATGAATTTTACTCAAAGTCGGATTGTGAATAGTAATGTACAAGTGATCAAAGCACAAATGTATTATTTTATTATATATATTATTTTTCTCTTATAACTTTTAAGATACGATGTTTTGTAAAATTACAAGTATGTTGTTGCGACATGCTTATATTTATTTGCGTCTCTTGGTAAATTATACTCAAAACTAATTTGCGATAATAATATACAATCGAAGGAAACACAAACAAAATATTTTATTATTATGATTACTTTAGAGCACAAATATATGTGTGTATATACACTGTATTTTTGTGCTGGTATTGTACTAGTGTCGTTATCAAGTGAACTGATTCCGATTGAACAACGACTGTATCAGTATGTATCGTATCGGTATTATAAGAACAGGCATCGGTACTCATTTTTATGATTCTTGATTGATATAAAACATGTGCCTATATCCCTTTGGGAATATCACAAATCTATTTTGTGGGTTTTAATTTTTGGTTGCTATACCGAGTATCAGCACCGTAACAATATCATAACGAGCCGAGTCAGTGCCGACCAAAATTTAGAATTTTTTTAAACGGTATCGTATTTGAAAAGGAGTTGTGTTTTGCAGGGGCATCTCCAAAAATTTTTAAAAAAAAATAGGCCCCGGCAAGATAACAAAACTAGGCTCTACTCTCCCTAGTAAAACAAGAATTTAGGACCAATTTTGTGTTGTTGTTGTGTCACTTAATATAATTCGATCATACACTTTTCAAAATCACATGTCACTGATGTTGGTGTTGCCTCACTCAGCCCTGCGTGGTTGTGATTTTTTACCGCCCCTCCCACCTTAATCGACGTTTAGTGTTTATTTTAATTATGTTTGAATATTTAAGCGTAGGGGTTGGGTTAAACATGTATGTAATGTATGAAAGTCGGAGGGTACCCAGGTGTGGATACAATGACTAATCAAAGTAGGGTTATCTCCCGCAACATTTGGGTGCCATGCTTTGGCCTAATAGATCATTCGTACTCTCATTGTTAGTCCCCAGGTAGGCAAACTGGTCCGTAAATTCTGATTTATATGAGTGCCAATCCTAGACAGTATGTCCCCGTTACCGGTACTCGAACCCTTCCGGTTACTACATGCCCGTTTCGTGAACTTACTTTGATGAGATTTGAAAATAAAATCATCACGAAAATTTTAATAATGTAAAGTAAATTTTCTGAAATTAGAGGAAACATTTCTTTGAATATAACTGGAACTTATAATAAGGATATTATAAGTATTATAAGTGCATTGTGTGTGTAGTGAGAGATTTACCAATAATATATATATATATGTTGCATTAATATATTCATTGCACATTGTATGAAACACATAGTCACGTAACAGGTAGGGTGCTTGCATGCATTTGTGTGTGAGATGAACAAAATATAAATGTTTGAGCAATAGCAAATCATAAGTTAAACAAAACATGAAATCACATAAGCAGATAGGTCCTAGTTGACCAAAGTATAGGTTCTAAGGGTCTAATAACCTATCATATATCCCTAAAGTTATTGGCTCTGATACCAATTTGTCACACCTCGACCCGTAGCGGAATAAGTGACCGAGGCATGATTGGTTGATCCAAAGCTTATGACTTGCTATTAAATGGTTAATATTCATTAATTCCATGTTAAAGGTTTCACATATCAAACAATCCAAATGAAACAAATACATGAAAAACACTCTATAAAATAGATAATCAACTATATGTCCATTTCTTGTTACTAAGGCTCAATCCTATCTTGATCTTCTCTTCAATTCCTGTTCACCTGTATCATATGTAAAAAGTAATTTTGGGTCACCAAAGGTTCGTGAGTCAATCTTATTGTTTTTGTAAAAATGATAAGTTTATTTTTCTATATAGAAAATGTACTTATAACCAAAAGTAATTGAATGTGTTGTATTTAAATGTATCAAAACTTAAGTAACCAATCAGCAAATAATGTAATGATTCCAATGAATGTATGTATGTTGCACTCGATAACGAAGTGCAATCTCAAACAATAATCAACTCAACTGTATGTAAATGTGCACGGTGTTATGGTGTGTTGGTTTGTATTGCAAGATTCGAGCTCAATCAAACGGAGCTGATCTCGTATGTTGGCAACGTCAGCTTCCGCTCATGGTAATGGGGAACAAACGAGCCAACGGACCCATATGTAACTGTCTCAGGAACGTAATGCACCAAATGTTAACCAAACAATTCTCGCAAAACACATAAACTACACAAATTGGTATTTGCACGTATAGAATTATCATAAAGTAATAACTGAAAATGTAACACATGATATGTGACAACTCATACTTTTGACCCTAATGATTGGGAAGGGTTACACATATTAAAATATTTATTATTATTGGTTTTAATAATAACAAATCGTGATGAGTGAAACACATTATTTAACGGACATTTCGCGTCACGTTTTGCCACAAATTTAATATTTATATTTTATTGTATGTGTGTGTGTATATATATGTATTCGTTTTGATTAATAAAAATTAGTAAAATATAATCTAAACCTAATATTTATTTTATGAACGACCAACAATTAACGCGACACTTGTATTATCAAACAGGTTCATACACACGATGTAAGCCCAACCAACATGCCCAAACCCTAGCATATAAAAGCATCTCTTTCTTCCTTCTTTTCATTTTTTTCTTCAAAACCCTAGCCTCCATGTCCACATTCTCTCTAGAGAAATATACACACACGCATTCGGATCATCATCGTCTCTAGGCACTCGTTTGGCTTCCAGTAATCATTCTCTTGTTATATTATTTATTGCTCATGTGTGTACATGTGATTCTTGATGTTTTACATGTTCTTGAGTGATTAGGGTTTATAGAATTCATGTTCTTGATGATTGTGTTAATGGGATACAAGTTTTAATAATACTAGGGTTTGGTAGTACATGCATGCACATTATGGTTTTGAAGTTATAACATGATCTTGATGAATATGGTTGTTAAAATTGCCGATTAAGATGTTATATGGGTGATGTTTGCTGAAAATCATGGTTAAAAAGTCCAAAACATGTTTTAGGTGAAAACTGAATTCAAACAAATTCTGATCAGAAATTACAGCCGACTTGGGTTGGATGTAACCGGGTCATAAGTTGATGAAAATTGAATTTTCTAGAGTCTAAAACGTGGTATTTCAAAATAGCTTTAAAACCACACTGGAATCATAATTTTTTAATGTCATTTTATATTTTAAATGAAGTTTTCCGTAATGGAGGTCCAGGATGCATTTTCGGGCAGAAATTGCTGCTCGTTACGAATGTTATAACTCAGTCCATGTTTAGATTTACGTCATTAAAATTATATAGTAGATGGTCTTAGGTGTCAATGCAAATCTCCAACTGGAATTACGTCAATCGGATAACCGAGGATTTTTAAATAAATGTTTCCGTTAGCTGCAGTCATAAATTGACGAACCTGATTGCTGCTTAGTAAATGATTTTTAGTAAATTATTGGTAAAGAGATAGGCCTTGAAATTTCTACACAAGACCAACCCCTCCGTGGGGTGCTTCACATAAAAAGATTATAATTTTTCAGTTCTGTAAATATGTTAAACGAGTCTCCCAAAACAGCCTAATTTCAGTGATTTTTGCCACGCAAGAAGCATGAACGTATAACAACCGAACTTGCTACCTTTAGTATCCATGATTGTTTGTTAATTGTATAAATAGCATATGTCATATTGTAGGAAAGTTGTGAACACGGTTATGGAACCATATAGTAGAAGTGTCATGTTATTACTTGTTTATGTGCTAGTTGCTAGATACGTGTAGGACTTTCGTGCTATGCATAAACACAATCTAATAAACTATGGTAACTATTATAGGGCGTGGTTGATCGCTCTAGCTTTCATGCACTTAATCTAATCTTACCGAGCAATACAAAGGTGAGTTCACGGCCCCTACTCTTTTAAATGTTTTTTTTAAACACAGGGGAGAAAGCATGCGCTACATTACGGTAAAGTAATGTCATAACGTTACGGTAAAGTAACATTCAAAACTATTAGGGTTTTTGTTATATTAGTTATGGTCACAAAGTTGCATTTATCACATGTCAGTCCTCTTAAAACTTACGATGCCGTTAGTATGGGATTCTAGCGAGGGAATTTTTGGTAGTACAACTGGGCCCGACAAGCCCACTCGTGCTGGTCGCGCCTGTTAGACCGAACGTTGATGGTCACGGGTGTAGAATTTGCCTAACACTTAGCCATGGTTGGTGATAGACTTGGCAAAACAGGGGCAACAACGTCAGCTTCGGATCGAACACTTTGTTGACATGACTTAGGTTAGCTACCTACAAATATAACAGGTAACTGCTAAACACTTCAACTTACTGTTTCGGGTTTGAAATAGTGGAAAACTCTTGAGAAACAACTTACTTTATAAACTGTAACCTAAAACCTGTGAACTCACTCATCATTATGTGTTGACACTTGTTCTTGCATGTCTTTATCAGGTTGCTAAGGTAGCACATATCAGGACTAAGATGCGTTATGGAGTCGCATTGATTTTATCAAATAAATAGACTCGGATTTAAATTATATTAGCTATTCTTGTTTTGTAATTGTTACACTTCCGCAACTCAATTGTACAAACAGTATTTTTGTCATGAATGAGCAAACAGGAAAATTTTTAAACTCATATAGTGGTCGTTCAATATGACTAATGACTGTGATCTTAGTTTGTCATGCGCCTCGCGGTAGAACTACGCATGTGGATTTTGAGAATGTGACATGATACACCCCAAAACTTGTATTAAAAAGAGGAAATAGAAGATCCACTCATCTTAGGGTGCAAACAAAACCAAACAAACTGCAATTGGGTAAGATGTTAGGAGAAAATCCCAAAGTGCCATCCTATCATAATTAAACAATTTCTATAACTAATTTGAAAACTTTAGGGTTTTAAGCTGAAATGTTTTAATTGGTCAATTACAATAAATATTTGAATTAAAAATGGTTATTAAATTTTATCTAAAATACCCTATTTATATTACGAAGTTATTTATTTAAAATAACTACATGTCATAGATAGTTAGACAATAGACGAGGGACTTGCCAACTATGTATAATTCGTGGTAAATGGGAAATCGTTTAATTTGTTCACATGGGAAAAGTAATTAATTTAGTTTACAACTTAGTTGTATTAGATGTGTGTTAATTTATTTCGCTTAAAAAATTAAATATAAGTGATAAATAAAGCGTATACATGTATGTGGAATTCATAAAATTACATGTTAAAATAATTCTATAAATTTGATTTTCTTTTAAAGAAAACTTACGACCATAATAACATTTTTTAGTATTGAATAATTTGACTTTAAAGTCTAAAAGAACATATACTTTATTTAGGTTTTGATTTAACAAACAGTTTCCAATATAACATCTAATTTATTTCCTTTTTACTAACTACTTATGAACTAAGAAAAAAAAGGTCTAGTATGATTTTTAAAGTGTAGTACCGATTTTTAACTAATCTGAATTAAATGGGTTTATAATTTATATAAACTGTATGACCACTTTATAGATATTTTTACATTACATAACAATTTTCTGAATAAAACAAAATTTATGTTTGAACAAAACAGTGGGTTCCAATATACTAACGAGCCGTATTAAATTTGATAGGTTAGAAGAACAAACATGGAAGCCGAAATAAAATAATAAAAAAAGAACTCGGTCGGAGTCAAATCTCTGACCTTTGACCACGGGACTGAGCAACCAAGAAGCCACAACATTTTTGTTTAAGAGTAAACTGTTATTTTGGTTCTTGAGGTTTGGACAGTTTTACCACTTTAGTCCAAATCTTAAATCTTTTATATCTAGGTCCTTGTGGTTTCAGTTTTATTATCATTTTGGTCCAAAAGTTATATTTTTCTTCTAAAATCCTACTATTTTGTTCTTTTCCGTAGGGGCAAAATGGTCATTTTAAACAGAGTTTGAGGTTTATTTATACATATAACATATATTAATGTTTAAAATAACCGTTTTACCCCTGGCGAATAGAACAAAATAGTAGAATTTTAGAAAACAAATATCACTTTTGGACTAAAAATGGCAATAAAACTAAAACCACAGGGACTCAGATACAAAAGGTTTGAGATTTAGACTAAAGTGATAAAACTGCCCAAACCTCAAGAACCAAAATGACAGATTACTCTTTGTTTAAACAAAACTTGCTTTGCTTTTATGTTTTTACATTATTCCAACAGGTTCCCCTCATCTCAAGTTACGATACAAGCCCTTGATTCCTATCAATCCAATTCACTCATAACAGCCGATGTTAACAACAATTAGGATAGGGTTGTGTTGCTCGGAAATAGACAAGAATTAAAACGATACAAAAAAAACATCTTACGCGGGTTGAGCAAGATTAGACGAGTTGCAGGTTTTCCGGCGAGGTCGAACTCCAGCAAGGCTTCGGCGTGAAGTTGTGGGATGGACCGAGAGTTATTGAGTGAAATTGAGGGCGGTTAACCGATTAGCAGTTATTTAGAACGCAAATATATAAGCAATTCTATAAAAGACGAATATTGAATTGCAAATTTGATTCGGTTCTTTAAGAACTAAAAATAAATGATTTTGCCAAGAATATAAAGGTTCAACAGTTTTGGACGTGTGCAAATGGTTTGCTAAATGTGCCTAGATTTAAGCTTCACAAAATGGAATAAGATTTTTATAAAAATAAAGAGATTTGGTCGATCTGCAAGGATCCGGCGAAGGAACACAGCAAGGTGCATTCTGGGTTTTTTATTTTTGTTTTGAAAGTTTCAAATTCGAAAATAATGGTCCCTGTAGTTTTGTATAGTTTCAAAGGGAGATGATCAAATAGAAAGTTTGTTTTGGGTAGGAAGTGTATGAAGCAATAATAGAAGGATATGTGACAAATAACAAAAAAAACATAAGGAGTGACATTTTAGTCAATATCATACAATCCTGTATCTTCAAAACCCACCATTTTCAAAATCCATTATCTTTAACACTTTCTTTACTTTCTCTCTCTATATTTACTGCATCATATTGTGAGTTTTTTCATCAATCAATGACTCAAACACTAAATCAACGTGTTCTTCAACTTTTTTTTGAAGAAACCCAGTTTAATATTATATAATTTATCATCTATTTCTTGTGATCTTGAAGCGAATCATTCGATTCGTTCGATTCGATCATTGACTAGTGTTTCTAACATTCAAATTTTGTCAATCGTTGCAGAAATCCTAAGAACTCAACGCTGATCTGTGTAAGAAATCTAAATAATTTTTTCAATCATTGCTTTTTAACATCTAGGTTTTAAATTTGCTTTTTATACCAAAAAAGGCATTAAACTTCCACCAGTTCATCTTCTTAAGTCTCGAGCAAGCCTCTTACATATCCATCCAAGTAAGTTTTACCTTAAATCTCTTTGACTTTCATATATTGTTTTAAAATTTGTTTTTTTTAATTGCGTTTTATTATTTCAAGTGATCATTACTTTTTGGTTTGTTGCGTTTATTGTTGTAAGTGATTTATCTCTTTTGGCAATTGTTTTTCGTTTATTTTATACATTAACTAGTAATATGATCTGCCCGCGTTGTGGCACGGGTACATCGCAAATATCAAATGTATTAGTCCAATCGTTACATAATGCGTTAAAAATATTAAAAAGTGTGTTTAGACATTTTTGATGATCTCAATGTAACATGTAGGTGTAAGCTCGAAACTTTAGAAACTTGAGGGAATAAAAAAGGTTTTACAAAGTTTTTAAAGTTAACGGAAAATTAGCTTTAAAAAAAATTAACGAACGAAAGATATTGAATGAAAATTAGGTTAGACTTAATAGGTTAAAAACGTATATTATATGTGATATATGGGTAAAGCTGGAAAGTTAAAAATCAAAGGGGTTAGTTTGTATAACATGTAAAATAAAGTAGGGACTAAAATTACTAATTACAAAAATAAAAGGTAGCAAAAATGAAAAGAACTTGTTACAGTTCCTTTTCTTCTTCGTATGTCTTTCTATGAGAGGACAAATAGAAAAATAAGAAGCATATCAACAAAGGAGAAGGACTGGAGCAATAAAAATTAAAACCTAAAGGGGTCAAAGAGATAAACATAAGGATCTAAATATGTAAAAGCCACCGACATTCCCTTTCCTATTGTCTCCTGACCTAAAAACTTTTAATATATGCTTTTACCTTTTAAGATATGCCATAAAGGACCTTGATGTCTTGTAAGGTTATGAACTTTTAAACGTTTTATAGAATCTTTCTATATTACAAAGTCTTTTGTATAATTATTATTTTTTTAAATAATAAATCAGGTTTATGTAAATAACCCTTTTTATAAAGGTTTAAAAGTTTATATTTTAATCTTTTCGTAAGCGTTATAATAAATGACGTTCAGATATTAAATGTTTGCATTTTATTTCTAAAGATTCTAACCGGTTTACAAACGGCTCGGATCGATTTTCAAAATAGATCGGATTCAGAGATTCGTTTTTTACCCGGATGTTACAGTTTAAACATATTGGCACTCAAAATTTGAATCAAATTTGGGCAACTTGAATAGATTGGGTATTTTCACTAAAAACACTCAAGCAAATTTGGGCTAGTCAAAGTGCTAAACAGATTAGCCAGGGCCTAGTTTGGATTTACTTTGGACCAAACCAATTCGGGTAAGCTTCTAATAAATCTTATACTGAAACGTAGAGACATATGAGCGCGTCGTAATGCTATATTAGAATTTTGTAAAACATTATATATACATTAATACCCTGTTATGAAGACCATAAGAAACATAACAAATTCATGTCAGTTTCGAATAATTTCTTAAAAACATATTTTAGAAGTTAAGAGAAAAATAAAATATGTTTATGATTAATAATATCAAAACAATAAAAGAATTTGATTGTTTAAAAAAAAACTAAGTGAACCATAATATAAGTTAAAAGGCTTACACAAGTATAAGTGAACCATAAATATAAGTTACAGACATACACAGAGATAACTAGTACAAAAGGCAAGCCAGCCAAAAAAACATAAAATGGTAAGCGATCATGTTGTAGCATCAATATAAAAAACGCTAAATGCTAACTCGAACCCGAGACCAACGTGTTAAAAGGCTAGCCAGCTACCAGTAGACTGGAATGCGCTCGATATTGAAATAATGTAATATATATATAGGATTCGGTTAAAGAGAGAACCAATCCCAGTTACGAGAACTATAAGAACTGCTATCATCTAATAGCATATTTACACATCACCCATAACCAAATTAAATTAAAAGTGTATTTTAGTCTTTTACTTCTCATTTCACATCTTTTCTCTATCTTTTATTTAAAAGTCAACATGTCACATCTTTTCTCTCTCTTCTATTTAAAACTCAACATTAGACATCTATTGAGTCGTGATTTTTAGGTGAGTTCGTTTGGTAAAATTCTCAAATTTCGTAAACCCGAACTCGGGTGTCGCGGGCGTAAAAAGAATGTCGGCGTAAAAAAAATTTGTAAAAAAGTTTTTTGTAAAAATAAATTATTTTTGTTTGGCGTAAAATATTTTTTGTTTTTTGTAAAAAAATTAACCCCGTAAAAAACAATTTTTTTGTAAAAAAAAATTGTTTTAAAGTCTAAAACCACGTGTAAAAAAAGTTTAAAATCGCGCGTAAAAAATCTTTTATTCTGGAGTGTAAAAAAATTTAAAACCGCTCGTAAAATTTTTTTAAAACCGGCGCATAAAAAAGTTTAAAACCGGCGCGTAAAAAAGTTGAAAACCGACACGTAAAAAAAGTTTAAAAACGCGCGTAAAAAAGTTTCTAAAACGGCGCGTAAAAAAGTTTGAACCCGAGCGTAAAAAAGTTTAAAACCGCGGCATAAAAAAATTTGAAAACACGCGTAAAAAAAGTTTAAAACCGGCGCGTAAAAAAATATAAAACCGGCGCGTAAAAAATTTTTAAAATCGGGCGTAAAAAAGTTTGAACTCGCGCGTAAAAAAGTCTGAACCCGCGCGTAAAAATGTTTAAAACCAGCGCGTAAAAAAGTTTGAACCATTACGTAAAATAATTTTCTTGCTGCATGATTCAAAAATAAGATTAATTAAATCATATTAATTAAATCATAAATATTAATTAAAGCACAATAATTACAACTTTAATTACCAGTCATTAAAGAGCTTAGTAAAAATACCAATTTACCTTATCCCACTAAAAACAAAAACTTTTTAATTAAAGCACGATAATTACAACTACTTTATTGTCTCTTAATCTCATCCATTAAAACAATTTTGATCAATGCCTTATATTGGTTCCTACGGTTCTCACAACTCAAGGTGGTTCTCATTTTACCCATCCCCTATATATATAGAGAGAGAGAAGGGGGGAGGGGGTAGAGTTCATGTGAGAATCAACTTTTGGGTGAAAACCATGAGAACTAAAGTGAACACAACCAAAATAAATCCAAAACAAACAATAAACCCCCCTCCCAACATCCACATCACGCAGACACCCCCCCACCACACACACACAAAAAAACTATACCCCACCAAAAAACCCCACTCAAGCAAATTAATAAAAACTATACCCTAAATCCAAACCCCAAAACTGAATGATAAAAATGTTTTTTTATAGTTAACTCATGACTTTTTATAAAAAAAATTACAAATAGTTGGGTGTTGAATTGAATGGAAATTTTTTTTTAAAAAAATTGTGTGTTTTTAAACGTTTTAAGTAGTTTTTGTTGTGTTCGCACGGTTCTCGCGGTTCTCACAATAAATGGTAGTTCAGATCGTCACCATATATATATATATATATATATACACACACACATACATTTATAGGAGAATCATAGAGAGAAAACCCAACTAACTTGAAAAAATGTTAGATCGTCTCCACGTAAGCACGGGAACCTAAATTGTATCTAATGCCCATAATGGCGGAAACAATATAACATGATTAACCAAACAGTCAAGATTTACTGTTTAAATGTTGTTTTATTGATCAATAACGTTCAATTACATTCAGTTCCAGATCCGGCTGAGCTTCGCCGTCAGTGTGCCAAAATCACAGAAGTTACAAATGAAATCACCAAGACACCTATTTATAGGTTTACAAGTTCGCTGGGTATTGATCAAGTTCGGCTGAACTTGATCGAACATATATAATTCGGGCTATCTTGTACCTATATTACATAAATAACCCTCTAAATTGATGTATTCTAGGCCAAAACTATACAGACTCGATCCAAGACTAAGACATAGACATAATGCACTAACAGACTCCCCCTTGGATATCGTCTTCGTCTTGATCAGTCTTCAAAGCTCTATTTCTGCCTGAGACGCCCAAAGAAGTTCTTGATTGGCTTTATGCGACGTTCTTGTTCTGGAATCGGCGTTTGATCTAAAGGTGGCACTTTAGTTATAAACTGAAACCTTCTAAGTCTCGCCTCCCTACCCATCTCATGTATTCTTTCAATGTGCGCTTCTTCCTTCAAAAACTCTTGTGCGTTCAACTTCTCTCCAAGTTGATTCTCACATCCTACCAGAGTTCACCTCGTGTGCATAGCATACATTTACGACCCTCTGATATTCCATCGCTTGCTCCTTTTCACGTTCTTCAAAAACAATCTTGCTGAAGAATAAACACTTGATATCTTCCTTCGAGCAATTCACTAGCCACATCGGGTCTAGTATCCTTATCATTCTCCAAAGCCCTCTCAATCCTTGAACCCCAAACATTTCAACCCTTTCTTTCGTAATATCCAGATGATATTCAAATCGTAACACAATCACAGCTTCACAAGTAGTCGGATCAACCTGCCACCATTTGAATAAAGGATAGAAGTTCTGTTCGATCGGCATCAGGGGCATATTTCTCATTGCTCTTGGGCGTTTCATAATCAACGTTATATCCTTATCCCCAGTCTTCTTGTTTGTTTTGATGCGACACTTAGGAATAAAAGGCTTCAAGTACCTAAACCCTTTGGTAGCTTCAAACTTGATCATTTTCCAAAGTAACTGATCAATGAGCTTCATATGATACGTGACATTCCTTGTTTGAACTAGCTCCTCAACATCCCAGTATGGAAGTGTCTTGAAATCTTCCAGATATCTGAAGTATTAAACTCCAAATTCCATTTTGATGGTGTAAACATTCAACTCTTTGAACCACTCCCAACTCAATATATCACCCAATGACACATCTTTATCTCTGGTAAAGAATGCTAGTGGACGTCGAAACTTACGTTCTCGCGGCATTTCTTGATTTCTTCGCTTGTGTCTCATCTTTATTCATCGGTTTAGGGATTTTTCCTTCGCGTATCGACTCTTCTTGTTTTTCTTTCAACATATCTTCATTCAGCTGTTCGTACATCTCCTCAAAGTTGGAAAACAGTCTGTGTTAGGACCGACATACTTCTCAGCCTCATCTTTTCGTCGTTAGAGGACCAATCTTCAACTATCACTTTGTTGTAGTCGTCTACCTCATATCTACGTATGTACTGATATTCATTCGGTTCAAACGTATTAACATTAAGTACTTGCTCTTCGAAATCAAAGTCGAATGATTCTTCATCAACATCGATCAACTTTGCCAAGTCTTCTTTAGAATAGTTGTGCACGAATTCACCTCCTCGACATTGTGTTCAAGCATAAGAATCAGAGGCTTTGTAGGGACCGCAGCAACAGGCATAGCAGTTGTAATAGCATCAGACCTATCAACATCATCTTTCTGCTCCCCTGTTTGCTCCCGCTGAGTCTGATCTTCCATTTGATTTGATTCATCATTCAGCAAAGAAGTAAAGTCAAACTCATCATTCACTTTTGCATCAATCACTTTCAGACCGACTCCACCCTGATCATTATCGTCATTACCACCACCATTATCCGAGTCATCTTTAGTATCATCAGCCTTTTCATCATCATCGTCTTTATCTTCAGCTTCATCATCGTCTTTAGTTTCTGTTTCTGTTTCTAGAGCAGTTTCAGACTCCGAAGCTTTCGCAGACTCTAATACAGGTTCAGTAATCTCGGGCATGCTTTCAATTACACTTTTACCCTTGCCCTGTTCTGCCAACTCTTTAACTGCTTTTTCTTTCGCTTCTTGCAGATCCATTCTGGCGTATTCATCATCAAAATTTATACCCAGACTGTTTGTCAGCACTTTCTGCAGCCTGTTGAATCATCAATCATTCATTTCACGTTCTGATCGTAGCTCTGCAATCTCTTTCATTAATCTTTCATTGGCATCTTGCAAGCTTTCAATTAGGGCTTTTAAGTACCCTCGATCACCTTCAAGGAATTTAACTTTGTTAGACAATATTTCTTTCTCCACTTCACTCTGATTTATCAACTTTTCTAACTTGGCTTTCTCAGATTCATTCTTAGCCACTCTGTCTTCTAACACTTTGACACGCTTCTCTAATTCATCAACATCTGATTCAGGGAAGAAATCGTTCAGATCTTAAATATCTATCGGCACATTCGGAATATCACCAAATATCTTCGATTTCGGAGTAGTCTTTGGTGTTGATTTTGGCGTACCCTTTGGTGTAGACTTTTTCGGAGTTGAGCTTTCATAATGAGAAGTCGTTGAGGATCTGGAGATTGAATGACAGGAATCTCTAACAATACATTCTCAGGAGGTTCTTGTGTAACTCCTGGGCGTTCTGCTTCAGTTGTGATAATAACAGGAGGTTCTTGTGTGACTCCTTTCTCCTGTGCACCAGAAGGTTCTTGTGTAACTTCTGTGCCTTTCTTCCCGATATACCGACGACTTTTAGCTTTCTGACTCTTTATACCTTTAGTTTTTGGAGACCATGTTGTCTTCGTAGATGTAGTTACTGCAGACTTCACACGCTTTGCTTTTTTCTTTGGTCTCTCTTTGTCGGATTCTTTCTCTTGTTCAGGCTCATAATCAGCATCTATTTCTTTGACTTTCTCGGTCTCTTTTTCAGTTATTGACTTTCGAGTGAATCATCACTGTCATCATCATTATCTGATGTCGCAGATATCACATCGTCTTCCTGCGTAGTCTTTTCAGCTTCTTGACTTTCTTTAACAACTACTGCGCTCGAACAGCCTCTGTTGCACATTTTCAGGCTCATCTTCATCCATAAGCATAGTATCAACTTTCTTTGTTTTGCGTGAAGCTTTCTTTTTCTCCTACACCACCACTTTCTTCAGAAACCAATCACTCCTCTTTTCTTTGAACATCGACATCCATTCTAATTCTGCATTTCGTTCCTTTTCATCACCATTGTCGTCCTTCCTCCACTTATATTCAGGTGGCGCAATGTAATTCTCAGACGCGATAGCACCGAATAACGGTTTAGCAACAGGAGCTGATGATTGCTTCTGGAAAGTGATAAGCTTTTTCACCGTAGTATCATCCAGATGGCTTAAGTATACGATATCATTCTGATCTTTTGCAATCTTCTTGAATTGATCTTCTATTAACATTTGTATGAACCTCGGGTACATCACTAATCTCTTCGATCCCATATTGTTCTTCATGTGAGTAAATACCAGCTTCGAATAGTTAAACCTCTTGTTCAACATTAATGTTGTTGCCATGCAAGCCATATAGTCTTGAACGTCGTCTAGGCCTGCCTTTCGATGGCTGAAAGTATGAATAATCGCGTGCATTAAAAACTTGTATGGATTAGGAACCGATCCTTTCTTCAGCGTAGATTCGTTCACATGCCCCTTATACCCCATACGACAAAAACAACCTCGTACCATTCGCTCGTCTAGCATCATCATATCAGTTGCTGCATCGTTGAATTCCAGAACTTTTCGTATATCAGCTTCAGTAATAGTGATCTCTTTGTCTTCATTATCATCACGAACCATAGAATTTATCGCTGAATCATCTTCATTCATAGCTGCGGACATCCAGAATCTGTTAACATGTGACCTGCAGACCACTGTTTTCTCCGTGATAGCTTTGTGTATTGGAATCCGTGCCATAAATGCAAGAATATCATCAAAAGCTCCAAGCGATGGACAAATATCTTTATCCAGTGTGATGCACATGTTATGAAACTTATTAAACGAAAGCTCAATATTCTGCAAACACGTAAATCGAAACAAAATTAGTCGACAATTTTTCAATTTTGCAATTTTTCATCAAGTTCGGGCGGACTTGACTTGTCATTTACACATTTCATTGATTAAGTTCGGGCGGACTTGTCATTTAAACAACATTATTAAACCTTAAGTCGGGCGAACTTATCCATCTGTTTTACTCATTATTTACACAAGTTCGGGCGAACTTGTTTATATTTTAACAAAACAATTATATACAAGTCCGGGCGAACTTGTATTGACAAACATTTTTGAAACTTTCACAGGTAAGTTCGGGCGAACTTATTGAATATCAATTTGAAAATCATGAGGACAAGTTCGGCCGAACTTAGACAAGTTCGGGCGACTTGTCATCGTCCCAAACTTTTATGCAACAAGTTATCATGTCCTTCTGATCAAATTCAAGTCAGTTTTATGGTCGGTTAAGTTTGTTAAACATGTTTTAAGTGATAATTTCTACATTAAAGTCCAACAACATGTCCAATCGTTCAATTTCAGATCTAAAACGCTCAAACACCATCAAGGTCCAATCTTAAAACACCTACCATTGCCATGATTAGTGATGTGCAAATCACCACTAAACACTCTTAATTTGGGCAGCACTTCGTCGTATTATTGCCAATTTCGAAATCGCCTTCAATCTCTCTCAAGTTCGCTCAGGTTGTTATGACAGACAATGAAGTTCGACCGAACTTGTTTACTATATATAGTATACCAAGTTCGGGCGAACTTGTTTATCCAATCAATAAAGGTTAGATATGTCCGGGCGAACTTGAAGACTGTTATTCACATTCAAGGCTTTGTACAAGTTCGGTCAGACTTGTTTACAAGACCGGGCGAACTTGATGATTTCAAACTTTAATTTTTTCAAAATTTTCAATTTAGACCCTGAACTTTTCAGATTTTACCAGCTTTAACAATCCACTCAGTTGACCAAGTCCAAGCTAATGACCGTTAATTAACCGATTTGTCTGCCGAGTCCAAGTTAATGACCTCGGTTCGACCCGTTATGAATCAAACTGTTGAATTTTTCAAAATCAAGTTTCAAATTAATGAGCTTTTCATCGTTTTAGCTTGTCAGATTTTACAGATTAGCTCCCAACCCGTTGTCAATTAGATTCCCACCAGTTTAGCACCTTACCAGAATTTGAAGATCCATTCTCCAACATTGGTTTGCTGAAAACAATGTAGAAACAAAATCTTTTTGTATTTTTGTAAGTTTATGCTAAAACACACTGAAAATCTTTTTGGTTTTAATCTGTAAAGCAGATAAACTATGTACAGAACAAAATAAACTATGTACAAACATATTTACCAACATATTTTTGTGAATTCGTGTCTAAGGATCATATCAGTTGATTGAGACATATTACCTGTACCGTTGACCTTTTTATGACTAAGTTTTAAACTCGTTTACCTAGATTGTCGATATGTTTGTCCACTTAAACTTCGACACATTTCTCAATTGTTCCAAGATATGTTAGGTAAGAATTACGGAACTTGACTTAACTATGGTTCCCACCTCTTGAATATACTCCTATATCAAGATTCCCTAGATTTCATCTTACAGGTGAGTATTGCGTAATTGATATCTGTATATCTTGGTTATGCGAGGCCTTGAGAGCTCAGGTTAGTACCACCGTATCGACAGAGAGATGAAGGCTCGACTTAAAGGTGTGTTCCATTAAAGGAATCTTTTAAGCACAGCAACGTATTTGATCTTTCGACACTTTTCAAGCTTGCATGCAGTTTAGGGGTTTATAGCGAAAGTACTATAGAAGTTCTAGGCTATTGCTTTCGCAAAATCAGAAGAACTTGTATAATACCCCAGATATCAACTATTTATAAAGACCTCGTATCTCAGAATCAGGCAATCTCTCAAACGAAATTTCGGAGTACTAAGTCCATATATCCGAGAGATGTTAATCCACAAGTTTAAGCAGTTGTAAAATTTAATTTATATCTTAGAAACAATTTACTGAACGTGTAAATCCTATCGACACATCCACAGTAAGACTTGTTTATCACTTTTTAAACTTTACATTTCTTTAGCATACTGTGATAGTCCACTGATGTACTATTATTTCCTTTTTGTGACACCGAATTCTTTTTGTCTTTTTCAATGTTTTTGTACTTTTTGAAAATTTTCATATGTTTTTTTTATTTTCTCAAATATTTCTCCCCCTAAAATCAAAACATATTTTTGTATTTCAGTTTTTCTATGAAATACTCGTCGTCCGATCCGTATTCAACCTCTGCCTCCGCACCTGTAAGCAAATTTTTAATACCGTTAAACCTCATGAGATATTTAAATCTTGTTAAAGGAAATCTTTTGGTATAAAAATCAGCCTTTTGTTCATCGGAGTGGATTTTTTCTATTCACACCAACTTCTTTTCGTAGTAATCACGAATGAAGTGATAACGAATTTCAATGTGTTTAGTACGAGAGTGATGAACAGGATTTTTGGTTATGTCGATTGCTGCCTTGTTATCTACGTATAAAGGCATATCAAGAAATTGCAATTCAAAGTCCCTCATCTATTGTTGAATCCAAAGGATTTTAGAACAACAGCTGGAAGCAGAATGTATTCTGCCTCACACGTTGAAAGAGAGACCGTGGTTTGTTTCTTGCATTGTCACGTTACCAAACGAGTTCCGAAGAACTAGCAACCGGCCATTGTAGATTTGGAATTCAGCTTGTCTACCCCGAAGTCTGAGTCGGCGTATCCCGTTAGATCAAAATTATCGTTCTTTGGATACCACAAGCCGGTGCTTGGACATCCCTTCAAGTAACGGAATATTCTTTTGACTATCTGCATGTGTGACACTCGAGGACTAGACTGATATCTCGCTCATAGGCAGGTAGGATACATGATATCTGGGCGAGATGCCGTCAGATACATAAGTGATCCTATCATCGACCGATAGAGCGTATCATCAACTTTGGTTCCTGTCTCGTCAATGCAAATCCCATGGTTCAGCGCCAGCGGAGTCGAAAGCGGCTTCGAGCTATCCATTTCAAACTTCTTGAGAATATCGTGAACATACTTTGTTTGATGAATGAATATGTAGTCTGGTAACTGATCCACCTGTAATCCGAGAAAGAATTTCATTTCACCCATGGAGGACATCTCGAATTTCTTCTTCATGATCTTTTCAAACTCTTTGCAAAGACTATCATCCGTTGAACCAAAGATGATATCATCCACATAGATTTGTACAATGATCAGATGACTTCCGACTTCTCTGGTAAACAAAGTACTATCCACTATGCCTCTAGTAAAGCCGCTTCCAACGAGATGTTGAGATAACGTCTCGTACCAAGCTCTCGGGGCTTGGTGTAATCCGTATAAGGATTTGTCTAGGAGATAAGCTTTGTTCTTGTTCAGCGTATCGACGAACCCAAGTGGTTGGCCGACGTACACTTGTTCGCATAGCTTACCGTAGAGAAATGCAAATTTCACATCTAACTGGTACACCTTAAAACCTTTCCAAGCTGCGAACGCAAGGAAAATGCGGATTGACTCTAATCGTGCAACCGGTGCATAAACTTCTGTGTAGTCAATACCTTCTTGTTGGTGGAAACCTTTGACAACCAACCGAGCTTTGTTTCTGACAATCACACCCTGATCATCCCTTTTACACTTGAAGACCCACTTCGTATCTATAGCTTTCTGCTTCGGTGGTAAGTCTACAAGCCTCCAAACTCCCAATTTCTCGAACTGTAACAGTTCCTCTTGATTGCTATCACCCAGTTCTCGTCACCCAGACCTTCATTTACCATTTTTGGCTCTATTTGAGAAGTGAAACATGAGTAGTAGCAGTAGTCTTGAGTAGGAGCAACTTGGGTGTAGAAACAACTAAGTGCTTTGTTGATTTGGCTTCTTGTACGCACACCAGTTTGTAATTCACCAATGATATTCGTTGAAGGATGGTAAGAATATGATCTTGGCATTTCTTCGCTAGGAACATCAACTGAGCTTTGCTGATTTGAGATGTTCAGATCAACGATCAATTCAAGTTAGGAGCACTAGATGAAGCTTCGTTCTGATTGCTTGGGCTTGCAGATTGATTCAACATGTTGGATATCTACTCAGCTTCTTCATCCGATGAGGATTCACCATCAGCATCAAATGTCGGCGCTTCATCAGAGTCAGAATTCTGATTCTGAGGCATATTTGGCACTATTGTTGCATTTTCTGCTTCAGAGGAATCATTCGATGGAGTTATAGAAGGTGTTGCTTCTGCTTCGGAATTTTCAACTTGAACACCGCTATTACTCGGACCTGCTCCAGAAGACGAAGTATCCAACGTGGGTTGATTAAGCACAATTGGTCTAATGATTTGTTCTTGATTCGCCGACTGTTGAAGATAATAGAGCGCTGCGGGTTCTTCGTCAGACTGTTCTTCGGGCAAATCGAATGACTTCCACAGATCTTGATAGTTGAACAACCACGCGTCACCTTTCCTCTGAATCAGAGTTGTATATCGAAAACAATCGACGTGTTGTGCTTTAATTACCTTTCTCAATGAGGGAACATATACACTTCTTAGCGGACTCGCAAACCCGACAAAGAAACCTTCAAGTGATTTGGCCCCGAATTTACCATCTTGATCGATTATAGTACATGGCGCACCAAATGGCTCTGGATATTTCAAATTTGGTTTCCTTCGGTTGATTATTTCAGAACATGTCTTTTTAGATGGTTTGACAGTTAAGACCCTGTTTAGTGTGTAGCAAGCCGCTGCATCCGCCTCACTCCAGAAGCTAACAGGAAGTTTTTAATCTGCAAGCATGGTTCTTGCTATTTCAATTAAAGTTATATTCTTCCTCTCAGCTACACCGTTTTGTTGCGGAGTATAAGGTGCACAGAATTCGTGCAGAATTCCCTTGGTGTTGCAAAACTCTTTCATCTTATTATTCTTGAATTCCGTGCCGTTGTCACTGCGAATATGTCTGACAGGCAGATGATAAAGATTTTCGAGCTTCTTGAAAAGAAACACCAGATTAGCAAACGTTTCATCCTTCGATTCTTGGAAGAAAACCCATGAATAACGCGAATAATCATCTGTGACGACTAGGCAGTATAAGTCTCCTGAAATACTTTGAACGTTCACCGGACCAAAAAGATCCATATGAAGACGTTCAAGCGGCAGCTTAATTGAATTCAGAATCTTCTTCAGATGTGACTTTTTTATCCGCTTCCCCTTTTTACATTCTAGGCAGTGATCTGTCATATGGAAGATCTGAAGATTCACACCTTCAACCAGATCGTTATGAACCAGAAAATTCATTTTCCTTAAATGAATATGCCCTATTTTTCAATGCCAAAGAATAGAATCTTTCTCCGTAGCTTTCGTTACAAAACATTGGGCCGATTTTGATGATGTGGTAGCGATGCCCATATCTAAGACATATAAATCGTTCTCGCGTGGGGCTCGCATCAGAATCCAATCATCAGGTATTTTGAAACCCGGATTTAAAATCATACACTCTTTATCATTGAAATGCACCGTGAACTGTTTGTCACAAATCTGCGAAATGCTCAGAAGATTGTTCTCAAGCTCAACAATGTAGTTCACTCGATCAAACGATACTACGCCATTGGAGAGTTTTCCTTCGGCGACAATCCTTCCACCTTGATTACCAGCAAAACCAACATATCCGTCGTTAATAGCTTTGATGTCGAACAAAAGAGCTTTCATCCCAGTCATATGTCTTGTCACTCCACTATCCAGAATCCACTTTGAAAGAACGGATCTCTAGAGCCCCTGCACATATTAAAATTTAGTCAAAAAGCGCGACCCAAGCCTTCTTGGTCTTGGGTTTGGGATAAAAAGCTTGGTAATCATCCTCAAAGTCTCCATCTGAGCCTCCAATGTCGTTTACATTTTGAAAGTTAACTTTCTTTTTACCTTTTGATGATTTGATACCAATTGTAGATTTGACAGTTTCAGTTTTGATCTCAGATTTTGATTCTATCTTGTTATCAGTCTTAACAAGCTCAGACTTGATAACTTCAGATGTTGTTGACTTTTTCTTAGCAACCCACGATTGTGATTTTATGTTTACCTTTTTGATGTAAAACCTTGATTCATTAGCCTTAGAAGTTTCACCTTTTTCGAAAGTTGAATTTTCAAATTTCTTTTCAGTTTTAGGTTTAACTTCAAGCTTTGATTCATTTCTTTTCAAAATCGTGACGGGTTTTACAAACTCTGGTTGCTTTGGTTTTACAACATCTGAACTTGGTTTCCTTCGAGGATAGACCGGCTTAGATTTCGGACACTTGCGTGCAATGTGACCAACTTCATTACACTTGAAGCAAGTCCGATCATCGTGAGAATGTCCACTAGTGGGTTTTACACCACTTGTGGCTTTGGCCTTATCTCGAAGTTCCTTTTGTTTCTTAAACTCATCGTTTGATTGCTTCCCAATCAAACTTTCCTCTTGAACCGTGCTTGTCCCATAAACAAATTTCATGTTTTTATCTTTGTATTCGTGAAATTGTGACTTTTTCTTAACCGGTTCTTCTTCCACATCTAAACCCAGCCCTGCTCTCCTGTGCTCAGGAAAATCACCACCATTCCTTCGGTAGTTGTTTCTTTTAGGTTTAGAGTAAAACTTCTTTTCATTGATTTCTAAATCTTCTGATGAAACTTCCACGAGTGTGAAGAATTTGTCAAGCTGATCTTCCTTCACATTCCGAATCGAAAAGCTATCGTCGAAGTATAGTCTATCCGAGTCCTTAACTTTGTACATGAGAATGTTAGGATCATCACTTAGACTATCATCCGATGATTTATCATCATCTTCGGATTGTGAATCAGAATTGTTCAAACTCGAGTTGGTGCCTTCATAGCTGCCATCATCAGATTCATTCAAGACATTATCAACAACTTGCTTAACCACAGCTTCGCCATCATCAATCGTGTAGGTTATATCAATGTTCTCAGGCAGCTCATTTTTCTTTTCGGTTAAAAGTTCAATGTTGAGCGCCTTTTCGATCCCCTCAGCCTTTTTGCGACAATACTTTTCGCATAAGGGTGGTGGAACATTGGTATAGTCTCCACGTTTCTAACCTTTGGCTTTCTGAACATCTTCTTCTGATTGAATTGTCGGAAGAATGTGATCGATGACATAGGCATTCGTGGTATAGCTCTTTAGAAGCTGTCGAACCCTTTCGGTTTTGATTTTCATGTCTTGTAGCTCTTGTTTTACTTCAACAATGTTATTAATGTAAACATTAATAGCTTTTTGTTTTTCCATTAAGGTAGCTTTTAACATTCTGATAGTATCATCTTGTTCAATGTTATTTCTATCCAACCTGCTGTAATCATCTTTCATTTTGTCATATGCCTCCTTCATTGTGCGATAATCGTATTTGAAATTATTATTATGCACATTGATTTCGGCTATGATCTGAGATTTTTCAGCACATTGAATACACGGTTCAGCACACTTCGTACAAGGTTTTACAACCTCAACGATTTTTACTACCTCCTTTTCCACAACCTTTACCTCTTGACCTACCTTCGTTAGATTGGCCATCATAGCCTTGTTGGCAATCTTTGTAAGATTTTCTTTGTTCATTTCCTTGGTTACATTGATCACTTCTTCGATCACAGGCTTCTCCTCAGCAACTGTCTCTGAAGACGTCGTATCTCCAAAACAACCTGCAAACTAGTAGACATGTTAGGGGAAAGGATACCTGCATCTTTGTATGCTGATAAATTTCCTCCTCCTCAACTTGTTGCATGTACTCCTCTAGTAATGCACTTTCCATGGCTGCATTCTCATCACATGTGTGTTCCATAATCTTGGCCATAAGAGCAACACCGGTCTTCTTGGCAATATAAGAGTTTCAGTCAAAACCATCATCTTCATTTGCAGCGACCATTGCCTCTTCTGTGTTGTTGGTGTTTGGTTTCTCTTGGATTACGACTTGAGCCTTCTTTGGGAATGGCTTGTACTGTAGTGACTTCTTGTAGTATTCGTTGCCACCTCCAAATGGACTTTGGTTGCCCGTTGCTTCAGGATTCTTGCATTCTCTCTTGAAGTACCCTTTCGGTCGGCATCTGAAGCAAGTGACCTTTCGTTTTGTCGAATCCCTGCTTGTTGGTTGAATTCCCGATATCTCTACCAGTAAGAGCAACAAACTTTGTAACCCTCCGAATGATCGATGCTAATGACCATTTGATATCCATTAGCTCGAGCTCTTCTTCGTCTACTTGATCGTAGTCTTCAGCGGTCATTTCAGGATTGCCAATTTTCCCGGCCACCAAACTTTCATATGATTCCAAAACTGTGGCGAGAAGTGTCATGTGTTGTTTTGCTACTTGCTCAGAAACAACATGTTTAAATTGACAACAATGTTACACTTGTACACATTTGGATCAGAATTGAGTGATTAATCTGATTTGCTTGATTCTGATATGAAGAATTTGATCCTGTGCTTAAAAAAGATGAACTCTGAGGACTCTGATCATATTTCGGATATGAATGAGCTTAACTCTGTGGCGAATGATTTGAAGAATTCAGATTAGCGCTGAAAGCGGTTTGGATCTTCGGGCCAGTGATATTATCTTGAACTCCTGACTTGTAATACAGCCCGGCATCATGAGTCACATTGGCATTCTTCGATTTTGCTATCTTTAACAACTCCATCTCGTGCCCCTCTAGTTTATCAATGAAAGTTGACAGTTTGAAGAATTCCCAACTCGGACTTTCTTTGAGCACCATGAGATAAGTCGTCCACTCACCCTCAGGTAAAGCGTCAGCTAGCTTATCAATGTATTCTTCTTTTGTTTTCTCAAGCCCGTGTCTCCTCATGATCACTTTCAGATGACAAAATCTTTCGATCATCCGTTTCATCGTTTCTCCTTTAATCATCATGAAAATGTCGAATTCTTTCATGATCAGTGCTTTCTTGCTTTTGACCATTTCTGCACTTCCCTGGTATTTGTTCTTCAAGGATTTCCATAGCTCTTGTGCAGTTTTGAATTCAGGTAGCAGCACCAGAATATCTTCTTTCACCGATTGTTGAATCAAGCTTATCATTTTCCTCTCGGCAATGTATGCATCTTGCTGATGTCGATAACGTTATCATTCTCATCCCTGGGCCATGTATAACCAGTTTCTATTGCTACCAACTGTGGAAATATGTAGCTTGGACCCAATTCATGAACTTCTCTTTCCAACCCTCATATTCGTCCATACACATGAGTTTTGGAGGTTTAACAGACGTGCCCATCTCGTTGTCGATGTTCACTTGGTTCACCATCTGAGCGTTTGACGTTGTTGCAGTCATGAATGCAGTGTGAAGATCTTCCATTTTGAAAAACTGACGAATTTTGCTGAAAAACACACGTTCACAAACTTCGAAAAATAATCAGTACACTGACAAGTTCGGGCGAACTTGCAGTTGGTGAGAAAAATCATATTTGATTTACATAAGTTCGGGCGAACTTGTGGTTGAGTTTTGAAAATTCTCTCTGATTAAGTCCAGGCGAATTTATGAGTGATTTTCAAAAGATTAGCTAAGTTCGGGCGAACTTATACTAAATATTCAACAAATTTTACTCAAGTTCGGGCGAACTTGATTGGAATTTGAGGAAAATAGGATAAGTTCGAGCGGACTTGTTCGAAAATCTTTGAAATTTAATCAAGTTCAGGCGGATTTGATTAAAATTGATGAAATTTTAATCAAGTTCGAGCGAAGTTGATCCTAAGTTTGACCAAATTGAGTTTTCCAAACATGGTTTTTTGAACTTTTTGATACCAATTTGTTTGAATTTGATGTCCAAAATCTTAGGGTTTTACCACAAGTGTATTTTACATGACATACTCAAAAATCAGCAACTTTTATCCGTGAATTCATTGTTTTCTTTGAAAAATGAAGAAAAAATGGTAGAAAGAGGTAGAATAAGAATAAATCTTGCTATGATTTCACCAATCTAGGTACCGTGGCTCTGATACCACTTGTTAGATCGTCTCCACGTAAGCAAGGGAACCTAAATTGTATCTAATGTCCATAATGGCGGAAACAATATGACATGATTAACCAAATAGTCAAGATTTACTGTTTAAATGTTGTTTTATTGATCAATAATGTTCAATTACATTCAGTTCTAGATCCGGCAGAGCTTCGCCGTCAGTGTGCCAAAATCACAGAAGTTACAAATGAAATTACCAAGACACCTATTTATAGGTATACAAGTTCGCTGGGTATTGATCAAGTTCGGGCGAACTTGACGTGATCAAGTTCGGGCGAACTTGACGTGATCAAGTTCGGCCGCACTTGATCTAACATATATAATTCGGGCGAACTTGTACCTATATTACATAAATAACCCTCTAAATTGACGTATTCTAGCTCAAAAAGATACAGACTCGATCCAAGACTAAGACATAGACATAATGCACTAACAAAAAACTTAGTAAAACTGTGTAAAAACTTTATGTAAGAAACTTTTTTTTTTCTAAAAAACTATGGAATGTAAGTTACATGTTTTTGAATGTTTTGAGCAAAAATAAAAAACAAAAAAACGCCTGAGTAGTTTTTATAAGTTGAAAATTTTGTTTAACGTGTTACATATGCTACAAAACAGTGTAACATACAAATATCAACTTTAAAAAATATATATCGAACCGGCGTTTTTATATTATTATTTTTTTTGGCTCAAAACGTTCGAAGACATATAACTTACATTCCTATTTTTTAGAAAAAAAGTTTTTTACATAAGGTCTTCTTGATTTTTCTTAAATCAAGTGGATTTTCTTTTTAGCCCTCCCGTATGTGTATAAAATATAAAAAAAATATAGATCCTTTTATGTTTTTTGGCCCTAGCCGGCCCTCACCTGGCCATGCTCAGAGTTAGCCCTTGTTTTGGTATGGTAAGAATAGTGAATGTGGGTAGTCTAATACCATATAGGTGCCTCTGACCACATAATCTTAAAAAACAGTTGTATTCAAAGTAAAGTGTTTTTATAGTGTAGATACTGTATTGTTGCTTTTAATAACTGAATTTCGATCGAACAACATCGATACTAGTATTGGTTTTAGCGACACTGGTATTAGTGTTAGTTATTAAGGTTTTTGATCAATGTGTTGTTATGACACCTAACATTTTCAGGTTAAGACCATTAATTTTTCTCAGTCAAATCTTTGTGAATTATAGAACATTCGTACACCATTGTATCACACGTGTAAATTATAAGATACATAACTAATACAAACTAGTAGGACTAGTATTGTACATGCACTAAAGTTAATTGGTTAATTTTCTATACAAGTTTCAATGTTTTGAGACTTGAGAGCTAAATGTGTTAATTAACAAACTAGAAATTATAACTTTATATGCAAGTTATAGACAATTAAAACATCAGGGACTTGATGTACGTAATAACAAATTTGAAATAATAACTTTCTCTACAAGTTTCTAGGTTCAAGGAACTTGGGGGATGAAGGGGTATGGTCCCAAAAACCTTGCACCAATCAAGGAAACCATAACCATTAATAACTTTTAAGAAAACTGCGCGCAGACTTCTTTGCCAAAATAAGATTTATTAGAACTCTGCGCCAAATATCTAAGAGAGGAAAGCGTCATTTAACTACTTTGCGCGGGCTCGCGAAAAGTTCAAAGTTAACCTTGAATACTATCTTTGGATAAAAGCTTCATTTAACTACCTTGCGCGGGCTCGCGCAAGGTTCAAAGTTAACCTTGAACACTCTCGTTTGATAATGCTTAATTTAATTACCTTGCGCGGGCTCGCGCAAGGTTCAAAGTTAACCTTAAACATTCTTGTTTGATAATGCTTCATTTAACTACCTTGCGTGGGCTCGCGCAAGGTTCAAAGTTAACCTTGAACTTTCTTGTTTGATAATGCTTCATTTAACTACCTTGCGCGGGCTTGCGCAAGGTTCAAAGTTAACCTTGAACATTCTTTTTTGATAATGCTCCATGCATAAACCTTGCACAGATATTTATATCAAAGCAAGCATCTACCAAACGTTGCGCTAAGCAGCAAGGAGAAGAAGGAAGATCAGTTAACTAACTTGCGCTTCTCGCGCAAGGAAACAGTATATCCTGAGAAACTTTCCCTTAGCAAAATCCTTGACTTGGTGTAGAAGCAAAGGGAATCTTTTCTGTTGTAACAGAATGTACACGTGGCGAAAAATAGATGGGTAAACAGCTGTGAAACCTTCTAGAAGCCATTAACACCCAATCGTGCAAGCATCTTTTCGGTTATAACCAATTGACACATGGCAGCATCTGGACGGCTGAGGAAGATCACGGTGATGGCATGCTCACATTTATAAGATGTAGTGATCTCAAGTTGACACGTGGCACCTCCCTAACAGCTGATGAGCTCACGATCCGTGTGCACTAACGGATTGCCAACAAACGTTAACGGAATAACAAAAGATTACGTTAAAGTTAACAATCTCTCTTTTTGGCGCCAAACACCGGCTATAAATAAGTAACTTGGAGTTCAAGGAAAGGTATTCACTCTCAACTACTCTCTCACTTACAATACTTACTTCCGACTACCTGTACTTATTCTCACGCCAGAGGGTGGTCACGAAGAGAACCCCCTTCTCCCAGTGCCGAGCTAACGGTGTTCTTTTTTGCAGGATCAGCCGGAATATTGTTCTATTCATCATCCATCGTGAAACCAAATGGAGGGTTAACCCTTTTATGCAGAGCCCATTCCATAGATCTACTTTGATTCCGGTCTAGTTGATCTAGGGTTTCTTCATTGGCGCCCACCGATTTCGATTCTTTCTCACCTTACGTTTCGTTTCACTTAGATCTACAGCGTCATGGCTGACGGATCATCTTTTCAAGGTCCTCCATCACGGATTCGACTCGTTGTTGTCGGACCTCAGGTTGACGGACAAATAGTTGAGGATTCTTCCAGCGAAGCTAATGCTCAGTATGATCCTAATCATGCAAGTATTCTTGTAACGCCGGCGGCTCCTCAAGTTGATGTTACGTCGATTTTACCACCTGGAGAGACTCCATTATCGTGGTTAATCAAGTCTCAAGCGACTCTAAACGCTATGTATGCTCAGTTATGTGCCCAAACCGGAACTCCAACTTTTCAAGCTCCGGTTAACGCTCCTCGGGTCCATGCTTCGCCGGCACCTCGAGTTTTGAGTTATAATACTCAAAGTCATACTCGTTCCCCTTCGTGCATGCCTGAAGATGGAACAGAAATGTATTCTAAAACCAGGAATGATCCTGTTCATTCTGGTAATAGAAGGCAAGAAGACAACGTTCAGCGTCGCCATTTGTCCACTCTCGTTTGGGCCCACGGTCTTCGCAGAAAACGGGACACCCAACACGGTGAGTTCGATAGAACCTATGAGGAAGGGGATAGTACAAGTATTTTTAATCGAATATCTGCAGATCATGCTAATTACAGGCCAAAAGTACACGCAGTATACAATCCAGAAGCTGAGCATGATTACAATTTGGTGTACGCCCAACCGAAGCAGCTGAACAATCAAAGTTTACCAGAGAGATAGCACTGGCTCAGTTGGAGCGAGCGAAATTACCATCCAACGTTGGAAAGGTTAACGGTTTGACCGATCCTGATGATCACATGCGCCTCTTTACTGGTGCAGGGTTACTTGGGTGCTGGACATTGCCAATGTGGTGTCACCTATTTGTACAGACCCTTACCGGCGCTGTGCGCCTTTGGTTTGATAATTTGCCGGCAGGTAAACTTTCCTCTGGAACGACTTAAAAGAGAAATTTCTTACACAATTTAGCCAACAACGGCGATACGTGCGCGACTCCTCTGATGTAATGAACATCTCGCGGAGGGACGATGAAAGCCTCGAAGATTTATAACGCGTTACAATAAGGAGGTGTTGGAGATTGGAGATGTCCATGAAGACCTTATACGCGCGCAGTTCAAGTATGCGGTAAGGTGCGACGAAATGATTAAAGTGTTGTCCAGTACAACTGGCCTTCCAAAAAACTGGGATAAACTCATGGCGGCAGCCAAGGTCTACGCCCAGACTGAGCGCAACTTAAGTTCTAACCGACCACCTCTGCCTCAGAATCGTCCGCAAGACTTGAGTAGAGGTAGTTGCAAGTATAAGAGAAATTGGAAAGAGTCAAGTCAGAATTTGTATTCTCCTTATTCACTAATTGATGCGCGAGCAACAATCAACAAGATAACAACTCAAAAAGCGATTAAGCAGGAGAATAGGGAACGTCAGTGGACTCCCTTAACGAAATCGCCGGCTTAGAGGTTCTCAGCACTGAGAATTATCAGTTTAAACAGCCGCAACCGATGAAAAACAAAAAAGGGCAAGACCCAAATTTGTTCTGTGACTATCATAGAGACACAGGCCACACAACAGATAACTACATCAGTCTGCGCACGGAGATTGAAAAAGCATTAAAAAGTGGGAAGCTTACACATCTAGTCCAGAATGTGCGCAAAGAGATTAAGCAGATTAAGCGCGAGAACGAAGGGCCTAGCAACAAGAAAATGAAACAGCACGGTTCCATGATTCAAGGTGGATTATCGCACAAGCGTAGCCTTCAACATTTTCAAAACAACACTTGGCGCGAACAGCAAGTCATTTTCCTATCGTTCCAGGAGGTCCTCAAGAAGACCGGCCAGTAGTTATCACCGGTATCTTTGGGCACTACCAAACAGACTATATGTATATAGATCCGGGTAGTTCCATGGATATCATGTATGAGCAGTGCTTCAAGCAACTAGATCCTGAGGATAAGGCACGCTTGGAACCAGTTGATTTTCCATTAACTTGGTTCTGCAATGAGGCTGTCTTTCCTCTAGGACAAATCCTCTTTCCTGTTACTTTATCTGATGGGAGGTATTCTCGAACGAGTAACGTCAACTTCATGGTGTTGCCGGCAAATTCCCGTCATGATGTACTATTCGGACGCCGCGCGTAACGTGATTTTAGTATGATTACCTCCGCTCCGCATCGTGCTTGTGGTTTTCTGACACCAAATGGTGTAGCTATACTTTATGCACGGAAATAAATCATGTCAATTGAGGAACCAGTTATGAAGGCTGGCAAGACATTGCCAAGCAATGAACCAGAAAAGTGGGTACTCAACAATAAGTACCCTGAGCAGACAATCTTATTAGGGCCTGCAGTCAGTATTGAAATTCGCGCAAAGCTTAAACTAATGTTGTTTCGCAACAAAGACATTTTCGCCTGGACACCTGCCGACATGGTTGGTGTCCCGCGCGACGTTGCGGAACATTGCCTGAACGTATTTCTATCAGCAGAACCCGTTGTGCAGAAAAAGCGCAGCCTTGGGTCAGAAAAGACAAGTCACCGAGTTATTAAATGCTGGTATTCTGCGCGAAGTCAAATACCAGACCTAAGTGGCAAACCCAGTCATGGTAAAGAAACATAATGGCGGATGGCGGATGTGCGTAGATTTTAAAGATCTAAATAAGGCATGTCCGAAAGATTGTTATTCTCTTCCTGAGATTGACAAAAAGGTTGACTAATTAGCTTCCTTTCGCTGGAAATGTTTTCTAGATTGTTATAAAGGTTATCATCAAGTCTTGATGAAAAAAGAGGACGAAGATAAAACCGCTTTTCGCACGGAGAAGGGCATTTTTTGTTATACCAAGATGCCGTTTGGTCTCCGCAATGCGGGAGCTACTTATCAAAGATTGATGGATACAGTGTTTGGAGATGACATCAGGAAAACTGTGGAAGTCTACATTGATGATTTGGTCGTTATGAGTAATTCAGAAGACACTATACTAGACAACATCCAACGAACTTTTGATTCTCTGCGCGAGGTAAATCTAAAGTTAAATCCCAGCAAATGCTCCTTCGGCATGGAGGAGGGCAAATTTTTGGGTTTCATCATCACCAAAGACGGTTTCAAAGTTAATCCCGAGAAGGTCGAGGCAATACAAAAAATGTCTTCTCCTACTACCATCAAAGAGATGCAACGTTTGGCTGGAAGGTTAGCTGCGCTAAACCGCTTCCTCGCCAATCATGCTGCAAAATCTTATCCATTTATTCGAACCTTGCGCAATTGTACGAAGAGCAAAGAGTTCGCATGGACTCCTGAAGCTGATCAAGCTTTCTAACAGATGAAAGATTGTTTAGTTCAACTTCCCACACTTATTGTTCCTCGAGAAAAAGAACCCATGGTTTTATATCTTGCTGCATCTGAGGTAGCAGTAGGTGCTGTCTTGTTGGTAGAACGCGAAGGGGTCCAGTCTCCAATTTATTATATCAGCTAGATGTTGAACGATCCAGAGACAATGTATGCAATCATGGAGAAATTAGTTTTAGCATTGGTCCATGCTTCGCGCAGACTGCGAAGATACTTTTCAGGACATGTTATTATAGTTTTAACAAATTTTCACATTGGCCAAGTCCTGGCCAAACCAGACGTTTCTGGACGACTTGCGAAATGGGCAATAGAATTGGGAGGTTATAACATCTGTTATAAACCTAGACCAGCTATCAAAGGCCAAGTTTTGGCAGATTTCATCACTGAAATTCCTGCTGATAAGATTGAAGAATGCCAAGCAATCCAAAATCCAGTCCCAGTCATCGACAACAGAGCCTGGACATTGTTTACAGATGACGCATCAAACAGTGATGGGGCTGGAGCAGGTCTTCGATTAATGAGTCCCGAGGGAGCATAATTCACATATGCAATTCGGTTGGATTTTAAAAGCACCAACAACGAGGCCGAATATGAAGCTTTCCTAGCAGGCTTACGCCTCGCTATCAAAATGGGCGCAACAAATTTAGAAGCCCATGTTGATTCATTACTAGTTGCTGAGCAAGTAATTGGAACGTACGATGCAAAGGGAGATATCATGGCTTTATACTTGGTGCAAGCCAAGGCTCTTATAGCACAGTTCCAACAATTTAAAGTCACACAAGTCAAGCGAAGTGAAAACAAACATGTTGATGCTTTAAGTAAACTCGCAGCAACTAGTTTCAAACATTTGGCTAAGGAAGTTCGCATCGAGGTTTTAAGTAATCCATCAGTTCCCCTCAGACAAGTAACAATGGTCGAAGTAGGAGATCCATCATGGATGTCTCCAATAATAATGTATTTGTTACATGGTTCTTTACCAGAAGATAAAGCACAAGCACATAAGTTACGATGCAAAGCCCCCAATTACGAAATGATTGACGGTATTCTTTACCGAGGCTCTTACATGGGTCCTTCACTCCGCTGCGTTAACAAACATGATGCGCAATACCTGATCAGGGAGGTTCATGAGGGGCTATGCGGTATACATTCTGGGCCGCGCATGGTAGTAGCCAAGTGAAAAGCGTAGGGTATTATTGGCCCGGAATGTACGTTGACGCGATGGAGATCTTGCGCAAATGCATGTCCTGCCAAAGGCATGCCCCTAAAACGTTGCGCCCAAAGAATCCTTTGGTACCCATCACAACAGCTTGGCTACTTCAACAATGGGCCATTGATTTCGTGGGACCATTTCCGGATGCGCCCGACACAGTAAAGTTTATCATTGTTGCGGTCGATTACTTCACCAAATGGGTTGAAGCCAAACCTTTAGCTTCTACTACAGTGATGGTAATTCACAAATTCATCTGGGAATACATTATTTGCCGTTTTGGTCTGCCCAATGCGCATTATTACAGACAACGGTACAAATTTAATGGCTGATGAGTTGCAAACATGGATGACCGAAATGGGAATCCAACATGTTTCCGCTTCTGTTGCACACCCACAAGCAAATGGTCAAGTTGAAAGCATAAACAAACAGTTGGTCAACGGTATCAAGGCCCGCCTTGGCACGGCACGTCAAGGGTGGGTTGACGAATTGCCTAGCATCTTTTGGGCACACCAAACTATGCCCAAGACTAGCACTGGAGAAACTCCTTTTAGCCTTGTGTACGGCACGGAAGCTGTGATTCCTGCCGAAATTGGGTTACCATCTCCAAGAATGCTAGCTTTGGAAAAAGAAGATAACGAAGAACAAAGGCGCATCGACCTAGACTTATTGGAAGAACGACAAGAAAATGCAGCGATTCGCGAAGCTAAATACAAGTCAGCTTGAAAAGTATTACAACAAAAGGGTGCGCATCTGTTCCTTTTCGCCTGGTGACTTTGTTCTTTGCGATAATGAAGCATCGAATGCCAAAAAACCGGGGAAGTTAGCCCCGCGATGGGAAGGTCTGTACGTGATAAATGAAGTATTGGGAAAAGGCGCGTACACTCTGAAGCGTATGAACGGATCCAACGTTCCTCGAACCTGGAACACCCAACAACTACGCCGATGTTATATGTAATCTCAGTCCTCTAAGCAACTTCTGAGCGTTCCGTAACGAGACTGCTTACTTTATTTTGTTATGTAATCTTAGTGGCAGCCAAAGCTTTACGCTTTATCAGTATGAATAACATACTTTGCCACTACTTACAGTCTTGTATACGTTCATTTACAAATGCATGCAATTCCTTTGGATAAACAAAAACACAAACTCATGAGCCACAAGCTAACTTAATACTTACGCTCACACATGAGAAAAGAAACTGTTCATTGTCTATCCTACACAAGTAATTGGTCCCATGCAAACATTGTAAAGCTGAAATATATTATATTCACATCCACAATACTTGCGCAGCAGCGCAACGTTACAAGTTATCACAAAGTGAAAAATTACAAATTTCCTATTCTATGGACTTGGTTCCCGCCTGCATCTCTGATGAGGAAAAAATCTCCTTTAGCTTATCAACAAAGTCGTCTTGCTGCAGCGCGGCGTCCACAAGGTCCATAATCGGAATTTGCAATTGATCATACTTTTCCTTGGCAGCAGAATAAATGGCGGCAGTATTTAGCCCATGCGTGGCAGCACGGCTGGTATCCCATTCAGTCTTCAGCGCATGGGCCACGTGCAAAGTACATTCTCTATAGCCCTCGGCATGCCCGTCATTGCGCGCCACCATCATTAATTCTGCCACTCTCTCATCCAACTCCGTAGAGTTAAGGATGGCATTTGCGATCTGTACACAAAAACAATTAGTAGATGTTGCGACAATCAAACCAGACATATAAAGACAAGGGAATATTACCTCCACAATCCCAAACTCCCGCAACCAGGTAAGCTGGTTCATGAGGGATTCGGTCAAGCTTTCTGCGATAGCGCGAGCGACCTCCGTGTCGTTAAGTTTTTGTTCGCCTTCAGTTAAACGGCGGATCAACTCGGCTTTCTCTATTCGGTGGAGGTTGATATCTTTTTTCAAACTATCAACCTCAGCTTGCAACCGCGCCTGGTCAAAGAGCATAGCAGTTAGATCATCAATTTCTTTATTCTTAAAAAGAAGAGTCATTTTGGTTGATACCTCATTCTGCTCGCTCCTTTCTCTGTGTGAGCGCGCCTCTTCTGCGGCCGCACTTGCATCAACTTTCTCTTTTTTGAGTTTCTCAATTTCATTGCGTAGAGAAGCTTTTTCTTTGTTGACACGCTCGCAAGCCTCCACAAAGCGCTTGCGCTCGTCCGCATATTGCGCAGCAGAAGCCTCACACTTGCGCTTCCAAGACAGCGCAGCCCATTCTTCAGTCTTCTTCTCTTTCTCAAATTGGGCCTTTTACGCCTCAAATCAATAAGCATCTTCAACGTCTTCTCTTTCTCAAGCTTGGCCTTCGCCTTCTCAAGCTCAACCTCGTCCCACTCCTTGTTCATACTGCGCCATTCGCGCACAATTCTATTTATGGTGGACGAGGCAAGGGCAGACTCTTGCAGATATGACTCGTAAGTAGCCTCATGGTCTTTTTCTTCCTTGCGCTTCACCTCCGCCGGCGGGAAGATCCCTTATACCACTCCCTACAGGAGTGCCAATCAGTGAAAACATCGCCCTGCTTAACCTTCCACACGGGCTGATGAATCGCAAAGGCCCGCCTCTCAGAATAAGAGCGATAATAATAATCCCCAGGCGTCTCCTCTGGGCGAATAGGCGACCCCTCCTCCGGATCCTCAAAAAAACAAAGCCTTCGCTTTGTGTTGAAGGTCCGGCTCCCTTGGATATCAACTTTGACAGTTCCCCAACATCTGTAGCCGTATCTTTAACCTGCTCGCCAGCAGGATTCTCAGCATCAAAATTTTTGGGCTCTTCTTCCGGAGCCACTTTTTCAATATTTTCCGGGACGATGGGGTCGGCATCAAGAACAGGAGTTTTTTGCCCCGCATGTCCCTCTTCAACGTTCTCAGGCTTGCGCGGCGATGGTATAGCAGATGAGGTGGCCGGCGCTGCCTTCACCATTTTCTCTGCAAAACATATTAACAAATACCAAGTATAAGATTATGCACAACTTTTATGACAGAAATGCGCAACAAACTAAACGTACCAGGTGAGAACTTCTTTGCAAAGGCATCCAGATTGCCCTTCTTACCAATGCGGGGGCGCGCAACTTTGGTTGGCGCAGGAGTTTTAGTCTCCGCCTTCTTCCTCTTCTTAGAAGTGCGCTTCAACGCCTCTTCCGGGCTAGAAGGCACTTCCAAAG
Source organism: Scalesia atractyloides (assembly GCA_947069175.1). Lineage (NCBI taxonomy): Eukaryota > Viridiplantae > Streptophyta > Magnoliopsida > Asterales > Asteraceae > Scalesia > Scalesia atractyloides. Next base: position 43,058,728 of record CAMTDV010000017.1, read on the forward strand.
CTTCATCTGAGTTCGCAGCAGGAAGAGATGAGGTGTCAACGGGTTCTGGCTTCGGTTTCTTCAAACCTACATGCGCAAGACCCTCCAGTGAGTCCGACACCACCACATAATTGCACCAAGAGTCAGATACGGGAAGTGTACCTTTCTTGCCCTCAGCTTTCGCAGCAGCTGATGGCTTGGTTTTTTGCTCTGGGTTGGAAGGGGGAGGCGCAGCAGCTGCAGCAACAGTTGGTTTCTTCTTCTTCTTCTTCTTCAAATCAGCGCCTACTCTCAAGTTTAGCAAATCACCTACATAATCAATCATATTGAGCAAAGGTTGCGCCATTAGTTATATTGCAATATTACTTAGAAAAAATGTTCAAGAGTAATATTGCAATATCAACTTAGTCTTTGTAAGGACTTATTTACCAGTCTTCGAATATGGTTGCCCCTCCAGATCCTCCTGCTTGGGCAACTCAAAGTTCCCCAAGATTTGTGAGAACCAAGTTTCCTCACCATCAGCAATAGGCATGACGGCCATTTTTCCTCTCTCTCTCTTGAAAGAGACCAAGTAGAGAGGTGCTGCTACATAACAAACATTTTTGCATCAGTACAGATCTATTGAAAGATATTGGTAAGAAGTTAAAGGGTTACATACCAGTCCCATCTTCTATATACACCGGTTTTTCCCGGCGTTCCTTCTTCCAGAAAATACTCATCCCGGCAACGATGAGGGCCCTCTCCGGCAAAACAATATTGGGCACATCTTTAATATCTTGATACCATACCTCGTCGGCAGGTATGGGAAGGGTCTCCAGCTCGATCTCATCACCAGCCCGGAATGTCATCTTCATCGGGATCATCGCCGCCTTGATAAAGAAGAACTTCTGCTTCCAGTTGTGGTAGGACTTCGGCGGCACCAACAACAATTGTTTGGCTTGCACACGCTGTTGGAACGAATAAAAACCCAACGAGCAGTGCAGCTGGTAGAAAACTCTAAACTTCTCGACCGACGGCACGATTTGCATCGATCTGCAAACGAACTCAAAATGCCGGATCCTCACCATTCCCATCGGGCTCAACTGAGAAATGTGGATCTTGTAAAAACCAAGAATTTCCAGCAAGAAATGGGTCACCGGCAGCCGGAAGTTCCCTTCGGCAAAATAATCGTAAAATAATGTAATGTAGCCGGCCGGCGCATCAGTCGCCGTAGCATTCGCCTTCGGAAAAAACGCTTTCCAGGACGGAGCGAAAAGGAAGTTGGTGGCAAGATTATCGAAATCTTTCTTCGACCACTTTAGCGGTGGAAAACTTGACGACGACATCTCAGCAGAACTTGCACCGGTGGCCATAACTCGAACTTTGAAGAAAACTTAGAAAACTTTGAAGGTCGCCGGAATTTTTGAACACAAATTTCTCTCAAGTTATAATTGGGTGAGGAAGCAAATGGATCGTTGATCCCTCTATATACTAACCGCAATTAATGCACGATTTGACTGCAGCGACTTTTGCGACCGTCACGTATCCCCAAGTAACCGCAAGGGCGAGTGGGGAACAGTAACCGCCCCACGCGCGCGAGTGTCACCGAAAAGCATTAAATACGGTAAGACATGTACTGTTGACAGCCTGTCAACAGTACCACCACGTCTCAAGAACGTGCGTTCTCAATAACTACACCATCCAAATAAGTGACACGTGTCTAAGTATATTTGAAATTTAAATACTTTTTCAAAATTCACTTACGACACGTCATCAAGATGCATAAAGCAACAAAAATCTAGCTCTTACCTAGCGCATCACATTTATCTTAAGTCCAGTGCACCACCTACTTTTTATTCTTACATAGGAGCAACACTAGACTGGGGGGACTTGAAGGGGTATGGTCCCAAAACCTTGCGCCAATCAAGGAAACCATACCCATTAATAACTTTTAAGAAAACTGCAAGCAGACTTCTTTGCCAAAATAAGATTTATTAGAACTCTGCGCCAAATATCCAAGAGAGGAAAACGTTATTTAACTACCTTGCGCGGGCTCGCGCAAGGTTCAAAGTTAACCTTGAACACTCTCTTTGGATAAAAGCTTCATTTAACTACCTTGCGCGGGCTCGCGCAAGGTTCAAAGTTAACCTTGAACACTCTCGTTTGATAATGCTTCATTTAACTACCTTGCACGGGCTCGCGCAAGGTTCAAAGTTAACCTTGAACATTCTTGTTTGATAATGCTTCATTTAACTACCTTGCGCGGGCTCGCGCAAGGTTCAAAGTTAACCTTGAACATTCTTGTTTGATAATGCTCTATGCACAAACCTTGCGCCGATATTTATATCAAAGCAAGCATCTACCAAACGTTGCGCTAAGCAGCAAGGAGAAGAAGGAAGATCAGTTAACTAACTTGCGCTTCTCGCGCAAGGAAACAATAAATCATGAGAAACTTTCCCTTAGCAAAATCCTTGACTTGGTGCAGAAGCAAAGGGAATCTTTGCTGTTGTAACAGAATGTACACGTGGCGAATAATAGATGGGTAAACAGCTGTGAAACCTTATAGAAGCCATTAACACCCAATCGTGCAAGCATCTTTTCGGTTATAACCAATTGCCCCATGGCAGCATCTGGACGGCTAAGGAAGATCACGGTGATGGCATGCTCACATTTATAAGATGTAGTGATCTCATGTTGACACGTGACACCTCCCTAACTGCTGATGAGCTCACGTTCCGTGTGCACTAACGGATTGACAACAAACGTTAACGGAATAACAAAAGATTCCGTTAAAGTTTTCTCTTTTTGGCGCCAAACACCGGTTATAAATAAGTAACTTGGAGTTCAAGGAAAGGTATTCACTCTCAACTACTCTCTCACTTACAATACTTACTTCCGACTACCTGTACTTATTCTCACGCCGGAGGGTGGTCACGGAGAGAACCCCCCTTCTCCCCGTGGCGAGCTAACGGTGTTCTGTTTTGCAAGATCAGCCGGAAAATTGTTCTATTCATCATCCATCGTGAAACCAAACGGAGGGTTAACCCTTTTATGCAGAGCCCATTCCGTAGATCTACTTTGATTCCGGTCTAGTTGATCTAGGGTTTCTTCAGGGGACTAGATGTGTCATTTAACAAACTAAAATTATAATTAGTTTTATAAAATCCTAACCCTAGATCTACCCCCATCAGTTCCTCTCTTTCTCTCTATTGGCTCCTCTACCACGACGACACACACACGCGCTCTCTCTCTCTCTCTCTCTTACTCTCTCTCTCTCTCTCTCGGCTCCTCTACCACGGGGACAGACACACGCACACGACTCTCACCTCTCTCGCAACCTCTCTTTTCAGGTAAACCCTAGTTCTTTGTATGTGTATTGCATAGTTGTGATTTGTAGTCTTATATGAATGTGAGTTCTTGGCTGCGTTTGGTTTGTGTGCATACATCAATTCTTGATTTTTGAATAATATGGGTGTTAGAATCTAGTTCCTGATGATTAGGTTAATGGGTATCAAGTTTTAGTAAAAATATGATTTCGTATGTGTGTAGGTAATGCTAGGTTTGATATTATAACATGACCTTTTTGAATATGCGTTGTTAGACCAGAGATATTTGATAATATTCATAATATAGTAGTTGAAAAACAAGATAAAGAAGTCTTAATTATGTTTTTATAAAAAGCTAATGTAAATAGCCTTTGTGTAGAAAATTGAGTCGACTTGCACAGACTGTTTCGTGGTCAAAACTTAACGACAATAATCCACCACTAGAACTCCTGCCACCTTCAACATCACTAGTCACCATCCATAACAACTACTAGATAAGACTGATTTACTAGATCGGAGCTTTGGATCTAACCTTGATTCACCAGATAAGGAAAATGCAAGACCGATCGAAGCTTTGGGTCTAACCTTGATTCACCATATAAGGAAAATGCAAGAACGATCCATACCTTGACCAGATTAATAACAATCATCGCCATCCACCAGATCTGGAAACACAGCCGCCACCGTTCACCACCACGACACGACTGAGAAAGCTACTGAGAAAAACAGGTGCACCATCTTGATTCCTATAGAGAGAAAGCAAGGACTATGTGATTTTGATCTTCAGTATTTTTATTATTGATGATGATGATTGTGGGCTTTGGTTTTCGTAGAATATGAAGAGAGAGATTTAATCTCTTGATTTTAATGGGTGGGGGATAGAGAGATGAAAACAGTTACGGTAGTGAATTGGTTATGGTGGTGATGCGGGGTGCTGGCTGATGTTGGTGATGGGGATGGTGGTAAGAGGCAGTGATGGTGCGATGAATGGTTGGGGTTATGGTGATACATGATGGGGGCAATGGGGATTGTGTGTATTTTTAAAAAGATGTATATTTATTTATTATTTATTATATATTATTTATGTATTTAAAGGGGACAAAAAAAGTTTTTATATATGTAAAAGAGTTTTTCTAGTTAAATTATTTTTTAAGTAATAATATTTTGTTTGATTTTTTAAATAAAATGATTTCTCTCTCTCTCTCTCTCTATATATATATATTATAATTGGTTAAAATAAATACATGTGTAAAAGGGGTAAAATTATATATTTATAAAAAACTATAATAATCATATTTTTATCTTTTATATAAAAAGTTAAAAAGAGTGAAAAAAACACGGTTTAATTTATTTTTTCTAAAACATATTATATATATATTATGCATTATTTATATGTATAAAGAGATAAATAGGTTTATAGATCAAAATGGCAAGTACCAATATATCTAGAATGAGTTAAATGACTTTTTTAACAAAGTTAGTGAGTTGGACTAAAATGGTAACGAATAGAAAAAGTCAGTAACCCAGGGGAGAAATAAAATTATTTGGACTAAAATGCCAAATTATGACAAACCTCAGGAATTAAATGGCAATTTACTATATATATATATATATATATATATATATATATATATATATATCCATTTATCACTTTTAAAACCTTAAATGTCCATGTTTTAAATCATGGTATTTTGTGAACCTTGTATTTTCAAAAATATATACATAACACTTAATAAGTGAAAATATCCATTTTAATGCTTTTGAAACTCTAATTCACCATATTATAGACTTGTTAACTTTATAGTTTCTAGCATGTTAACCCTAGCTCATTATCATCCTCTAATCATTATCATTTAATCTAAACATCATCATCTAATCATCATCTCCTAATCAACATCAACACTTCCATACTTGTTAACAAGATCCTTGAAAATAAAGAGGTATATAAAACCATAAAACTTCAAGAACACTTTCCATGATCATTTTCTTTCTTAAACAAGTTCAACCATACTACTTTACTTCTTAAACATGTAGAATCACTTTTAATCACCAAATCATGAATTAAACAAGTAAACTAGCATAATCAACTAAAGATCACCACAAATCACCAACATGATTTAAATTATATCTTATTTCTTTTTAAATCTTTCAAGTGTATTTAACAAGCTTCTTGGTGATTCCTTGTACTTTTATGGTTAGTATAACTTAACAAGTTATTGATGCATATGTCTGTTGCCTTCGTCATTGTATAACGTCGAGTCTGTGTTTAAGAGCGAAATGTTGAGTTTATATATGTTGAGAAACAAGTTCGCTCGAACTTGTATTGTGCATAAACAAGTTCGCCCGAACTTGTCAATGGCACATTTCAAGCAAACTTGATCTCCTATAAATAGGTAACTTGTCATTTCATTTGTAATATTCAGAGATTTTGTGTACTGGACGGCGAAGCTGTCCAAGTGTTTCCAGGATCTGTAACGTTAGAACATTAATGAAACGATGTTAAACAGTAACAAACTTGTATCCAATGTCGCCTATGCAAACAGATTCCGCACGTTTACCTTAGGTTTGACAAATTAGTGCCCGAACGATCCGTACAACGGACCTTCAATTGGTATCATAACAGGATTGGCCAAATTTTGAAGACATTGGACATAGAACATCTCATCTTCTACTCATTTCTTTCATTTTTAACTTTTCTTGGACATTTCACGGAAATAAATGGATTGATTTTCCAGTATAATACTTAAAATCCATAAAATAAAACCTTTGAAAAGATCAGACATTAAAACAAACGAATCCATGTCGAAAAGTTGAAAAAAATCATGTTTGAAAACATCATTTCGAACGAACTTGTGATCAAGTTCGCCCGAACTTGACTGAAATTATCACATTTTGTGTGATTTTTCATCAAGTTCGCCCGAACTTGACAAGTTTTTCAAAAATTTTCATCAAGTTCGCCCGAACTTGACTGGTTTTTGTTGAAATTAAGCCCAAGTTCGCCCGAACTTGGCTAAATTTTCTTGAAAAACATCACAAGTTTTCCCGAACTTGTTTCAAAGTGAAATTTTCTGAAAAGTTTATACAAGTTCGCCCGAACTTGTTAAGTAGCTGATTTTCATAAGCTGTTACAAGTTCGCCCGAACTTGTACAAAGGTTTCTAAAAAAATAGTTTCGTACCGACGAGACGAGTTTAAAGCTCTAATCTGGTAAAAATAGTTTCCGAAAAATTTTAAACGTTTTTAGCAAACCAATACGTTAATATTGTCGATTAAAAAGTCAAATTTTACTAAAATTGTCTGTTTGCTAATCATTGTTCAAGTGTTTTTGAACGACAGATAAATTTGAAAAATGAAATAGGGTCCGTGAAGCCGCCAAAGTTGATGAGTATGAACGAATATGAAGACTGGAAAGTAAAATTCGAGAACTGGGTACGAGCAAATTTCTTTTACAGTTGGGTTGTCGTTCAAACTGGATTTAAATGGCCAGTTGATGAACATGGAGTTATTCTTGCAGTATCAAAGTTTACACCTAAACTGAATGATGCATATGCCCATGAGAAGAAGATGATAACTTTGTTACATCAATCGATAAATGAAGATATCTTGATTCTGCTACCAGAATGTGATACAGCACAGAAGTTGTGGAATGCTCTACGTGCTAAATATTTGGATAGTGTTGAGATTATTAAGAACAAGAAAGTTCTAATCATGAAAGAATTTGACATCTTCACAAGGCTGAAAGGCGAGTCAATGAAACAAATGATAGAGCGATTTTGTTATTTGAAAGTGCAGATGAGAAGGCATGGTCTTGATAAGACAGAAGCAGAGTATACTGACAAATTGGCTGATGCTCTTCCGGAGGATGAATGGACAACTTACTTAATGATGGTAAAGGAAAGTCCGAGCTGGGAATTTTTCAAGCTTTCTACCTTCATTGACAAATTAGAGGGATATGAAATGGAATTACTAAAGAAGTCTGATCTTGTTAGTAATCAAGGGAATGTTCAGTTGAAGAGAGAAGGGAGTATAGTAGCTAAGAACTGTGAAGCACAAGTTTTAAGTACATATGCAAATGAGCCTTCAAGTTCTAAATCAATCTGCCTAGTTTATGATGTAGATCTGACTAACAATCTGGCAGATAATGTCAAACTCTTGAATAATCTTGAGAGTTTGACATTAGAAAATAAAAATTAAAAGAAAATGAAAAGATTTTTGAAAATAGAATAAAAATTTTAGAAAATGAAAATTCTGTTTTAATAAAAATGATTTTGAAAAACAAAGTATAATAAACTCGCATCTTGAAAAATTCAGGAAATTTGAACAAGATGCTGAGATTGCTAAAACTAAAATTGATGATTTAGAAAAGAAATTGAAAGGTTTTGTGACCTCATCATTAATTCTAGATCACATACGTCCACAACCGATCAATGAAAATAAAAAGAAAATTCCAATAAGTGATAAAGTCACAAATTATGACAATGTCATAATTGAGGATTGTGATGATGATACCGATGATGAAAGAGCTAAAAATGATAAACATGAAATATTTTTAAAACCAAAAGAAAATTTCCAAGAAACTGTTCTACAATCTTCTGAGAAAGGTGAATGCTCAACGCAAAAACCTTCTAAGCAGAATGGAGAACGAAAACAAAAGGAAAAACAAAGTTTTAAAAGTTTTCAAAACAAAAACAAAAGCTCATCGGTACGATCATTCAATCATTATAGAAATTCACAAAAATTTATAAATAAGTGGTGCAAGTCGGACCACAGTGCTTCAACGTCAAATCAAAGTTACAGAAGAAGCACAGAAGATGGCTACAACACTTCAAATCAATGTTGATTTAAGTGTATGGTTTGATAGAAAAGATCGATACGAAAACAGAAAGTGTCATAAATATGGAGTAATTGGACACATTGCTAGTAAATGTTTAGAAATTAAAACTAAACCTGCTCATATTGATAACAAAAATCTGGAGGATCAACTCAGATTTTGAAACAATGTACAGAAACTACAAACAAGGTGAAACCAGTTATTACTAAGTTTTCAAATTTTGAAATTGGTGAATCCTCGAATGGTAATGAACAAAGAGTTTCTACATTGTATTTCAAGAAAGCTTTAATGAAAAATCAAACATGGTTGGTGAAAGAAAAAGTGTTTACATAATCAGTGAAAATTGAAAGTTTAGAGGACTTTACAAAACTTGAGAAAGTCCAAAATAGACCTGATTATGAAAAGGAAATAAAATTTAAGTTGAAGAAATAACACCTAAGACTGAAAAGGCTTGGGTGTCACTATTCAACTAATTGTTTGAATTTTTGTACAGGAACTTCTTAGATGAACGCAAATTACTAAGAATGGAGTTTTGGGGCACACATTGAAGATGGGCCGGGTTATCATGTTATATATAAAGGCCATTTTTACAAAACATGTTCAAATAACGTTTACTTTACAATTTTTGAAAAATTTTTGGAGAAAATATTTTCGAAAACATTTTTAATAACGCTTACTTGAAAATTTTACAATTTTTTGAAGAAAATTTAAAAAATTTCACAGAACCCTCACTATTGAAAAGACAAAATTCATGGATATAAATGTTTTATAAACACAAAAGTGACAGGGTTTTTGTCATCATAAGAGGGAGAGTGCTTAAAAGAAAATTTGTGAAGCAGTAATGGATGGCGAATTGACGTGATTCTCATCGGTTGGTCAATGTTTTTCTATAAATAAAAAATTCCAAAAATATGTTTTTGAATTTTAGGGGGAGAAAAAAATTTCAGAAAATCCAAAAACATATTAAATACGAAAAGTACAATAACATTAAAAAAAGGCTAAAAGAGTTTTGTGGATAAAAGTAAAAAATAGTACATCAGTGGACTATCACAGTATACTAAGGATTTGTAAAGTTAAAAGTTTAAACAAGTCTTACTGTGGATGTGTCAATAGGCTTTACACGTTCAGTAGATTGTTTCCGGGATATAAACTAAATTCTACAACTGCTTAAACTTGTGGATTAACATCTCTCGGATATATGGACTTAGTACTCCGGAATTTCGTTTGAGAGATTGCCTGATTCTGAGATACGAGGTCTTTATAGATGATTGATATCTGGGGTATTATACAAGTTCATCTGATTTTGCGTAAGCAATGACCTAGAACTTGTAGAATACTTTTGCATTAAAACCCTAAAACGACATTAAATTGGATATATCGAAAGATACTACAATTGCAGTTCAAAAGATTCCAAAATTGGAACACTACTTTAAGTCGAGCCTTCATCTCTTTGTCGATACGGTGGTATTAACCTGAGCTCTCAAGGTCTCACACAACCCAAATACATATATCAATTACACTATACTGACCTGTAAGATGAAATCTAGGGAATCTTGATGCGGGAGTATATTCTGAGATGGGAACCATAGTTCCAAGTCAAGTTTCTTAATTCTACATAACGTATCTTGGAACAATTGAGAAATGTGTTGAAGTTTAAGAGGAAAAATATATCGATAATCTAGGTAAATTTGTTTAAAACTTAGTGTCATGAAGAGGTCAATGGTACTTGTGATATGTCTCATATAACTGATATGATCCTTTAACACAAACTCAACAAAAATATGTCTGTAAATATGTTTGTACATAGTTAGAGCATGATATTCATTACATAAAAACAAAAAGATTATATTATCTTTTAGTTTCGACGCTGATGATGAAAAGTTGATTTTCAAAGTCTAAAGTTGCTGAACGAAATCTAAAAAACTTTTGAAAAATTGATCTGAAAAGTTTAAAAGTTCATTAAGTTGACTTTTGAATAAATGTGTCAGTCTAATGTCAAAATGTTTAATCAAGATCATTAAGTTGAACTTGATACATAAATCAGCTATTCAAGGTTATTAATTTGGACTTGATTAACTGAGAGGGTTTAAAACTGATGAGAAGATTAAAATTTGAAATGGTTGTATTTAGAGATTTCAAAGTTTGAATCTGAAATGTTTTATTTGAAAGTTTGAGAAACTTTAAAACAGGAAGTTGATTTTAAGGGGAAGCTGGATAAAACACGTTGATTGAAGATACAAAACTGATGAGAAGATTAAAATATGAAATGGTTGTATTTAGAGATTTCAAAGTTTGAATCTGAAATGTTTTATTTGAAAGTTTGAGAAACTTTGAAACAGGAAGTTGATTTTAAGGGGAAGCTGGATAAAACACGTTGATTGAAGATACAAGAAAGCTCAAAGCAAGGGGGAGCATGGTGATTAAAGTTTTATCAAGTCAAGCTCAAGATAAGAGAATAGGATTGTAGAAGATATGAAGATCAAGGAAGTTAAAATTATTAAAGAAATAAAGATCAATAGAATATTAAAGACTCTGGAACTTAATTGAAAACAGATGACTATGGCAACATCCAAGGGGGAGTCTGTTGATGCATATGTTTGTTGCCTTCGTCATTGTATAACGTCGAGTTTGTGGTTAAGAGCGAAATGTTGAGTTTATGTATGTTGAGAAACAAGTTCGCCCGAACTTGTATTGTGCATGAACAAGTTCGCCTGAACTTGTCCATGGCACATTTCGAGCAAACTTGATCTCCTATAAATAGATAACTTGTCATTTCATTTGTAAGATTCAGAGATTTTGTGTACTAGACGGCGAAGCTCTATCTAAGTGTTTCCAGGATCTGTAACGTTTGAACATTAATGAAACGGTGTTAAACAGTAACAAACTTGTATCCAATGTCACCTATGCAAACGGATTCCGCACGTTTACCTTAGGTTTGCCAAATTAGTGCCTAAACGATCCGTACAACGGACCTTCACAAGTTATTAGAAGCTTACTACTAGCACTAAGCTAGGGAAGAAAAATTTTGTAGAGAAAAGAAAAATAAACTTCAAGTTCCTTGCAAACTAAGCTCCTTGATTATTTCCTATTCTTTGTATCACCTTTTTCTGCCTTTGAGAACCCTCGGATTAGCTTGAAATGAGCTTGAAAATGGAGGGTGGGTGGTGATGGTTTAGGCCGTAGGTTGAGGGAGATGGAAGGAGCGATGTTTGTTGGTTTTTTTTTTTTTTTTGTAAAGTGTGAAAAGTGAAGTGGTTTGGAGGTTTGAAAAACTTGTATGCATACTTTCTCATCCTAGGTCCATACTTGCATGACTTTAGTCAACACATACCGTACTTTCGCAAGATTTTCACTCAACATAATTGGTGAGGTGGTGGGCCCACCTCATGGCCGATTAGAGAGAGGAGGCATGGGGGGTTCGGTTGTTTTGATTTGGTTTGAAACTTAGGATCTTGAAATGATGTGGGTTGTAGATATTTAGGTACTTAGGCTTAATTGGGGTGATTAGTGAGCTTATCATGTATTAAGACACTAGTTGATGCTAACTAGTTTACTCGGCAAGGCTAAGATGATAACTTGATGCTAAAACAGACATTTCTTTTGCTAGTTATTTAATTAATGACCAATGATGCGGCATTAATCGATAACTATTATTTAGACATCTTTGTAGCGTCTAATAACTCTTAATAGCACATAATGTAAATCAATGCTAGTTATTGATCACGTATTAGTAGTAGTTCAACGAAAAATTCTAAATTTCATTGCTAGAACCAGACAAAAATGATACTTGTGTGTTTCATCGGATAATTAAATATGTATACTTATTCGAAATAAGTTTTTATCCGTTGGTTTCATCGAATATGAAATAATGCCATTTATTTAACATTCCAGTATATTGGAACGGTTTGGACATTAGCTTATTAACCGAATAATCTACCAACGTTTGTTAAGAATGTTTTCATCGTAATGCGACAAGGCGAATACAATTATGTTAAATGCAAATATTCATGTATTTCCCAGACATTGCTAGACTTCGTGGGCTCAATTAACACACAGTTAAGTCTAAATGCACACAATTGTATAATTAACTGTGATTAGGTTGTATGGATGTACCTGCAATTTTGCCGTTTGTCACACCATAAATGCTAAGTTTACGCGTCTTTAGCCGGACAGGCGCAAATGTTTTCATTTTGAAAGAACAAGGTGGAGAGTGAATTCCTCCACCTTGCTTATGTCAATTTGACCATCAATATACTTCTTTAATATGTGCCCGTTTACTTTAAACATCTTGACATTTTCATTAATCAGATTGACCACACCATATGGATAGACTTGCTTAACAATATGAGGTCATGTCCATCGTGATTTCAGCTTTCCCGGAAAAGGCATAGCCTCGACGTGTAGAGAAGAACCCGATCCCCACATTGAAAATCTTTCTTACCTATCAAGTGGCGATCATGTAACTTCTGCGTTCGATCTTTATAGATCTTCAAATTATCGTAGGCTTGATTTCTTAATTTCTCCAACTCTTTGATTTGATGCAACCGGTGTTCATTTGCTTGGGCTAGGTCTAAATTCACTTGTTTTAGAGTGCAGTTTATGCTCTAATTTAACCAGCATATGGCAAGCTTTCCCGTACACTAACCAAAATGGTGCAATGCTAGTGGGAGTCTTATAAGTTGTTCTAAATTCCCAAAGTGCATCATTGAACTTCTCTGACTATTCTTTTTTGTTATTCCCCATAGTCTTCTCTAAAAATCTTTTTATTCAACGGTTCGTCACTTCCACTTGGCCGCTGAATTGAGGGTGGCCGCTAAATTTATAGATGTATTTTATTTGTTTTAGTTTGTACATTATGCATAAAAGCTTATACATAAACTAAAAAATGAGTGGAATATGTTTATTTTTTTAACAAAAAGAAAACAAACACGGTCAATGAGATCGTTTGAAATGGCAAAATGTACATAAAATAAAAAAGACTGGAAAACGCCTATTTTTTAATAGAAAAAACAAACACGGTTAATGAGATCGATGATTGATATGGCAAAAATTGAAAACCACAATACATCTCAGACAAAATAAAAGAAAAATGAACAAAGTAACAATTCTAGCCAATGTTTTAAAAATCGGTATTTTAATCGTAGGATTAGACTGAAAATGGTTCAATCGGTTGAACCGGGTTGTACCGGACGGTTCAACTGTGTTGACTAACTAACTCTATAAATCCATAGTATATAATTTCAACTCAAAAAATAATCCAAAACTACAAAAAATCATAATAAAAAAATTCCAAAAGTTAATCCATAATAAAAAAATTATCCAAAAGTTTATAATTAAATGCCCTTTATATAGCAGTTAGCAAACACTATAACAATTAACATGAATGATTGAGCAAAAGTCAAAAGAAGGTAAACCTAGATGATCTATTGAAAAACTTAATTTGAAAAACCTAATGATTTTCTATCTTTGAGTGAGGAAGAAGTTTGATCAATGTGGATTGTCAATTGTGGGTGCTAAGTTTTAAACTTTAACTAAGAGGGTAAATTGTCACATTTTTTAGGTACCTAAAAATTAAAAGTTCAAAATTTTGACATTTAGCCCGGTATGAACCGGTACCAGTATACCGATGTAAACCTTTATAACCCAATTTACCGTCGGTACAACTTCTTTGTCGTTTCCTTGGTTTACCGCTATGATTCGTGCCAGCCAAGCATCTGACATCTGGTTTAACCGGCCGGTTTAAACCGATTTTTAAAACATTGATTCTAGACGAACCAAATAGATGAAAAGTCATTATAATACTAATAAACGAAATTCAAATAAATGGATTTTGTTTATATCGAGTGCCAAACCCATATCAGAAATATATGTATTAATTCATAACAATTATTAGTTCATAATATAGATTAACTATAATCAACACATATTTATTAGTTCATAACTGGAAAATGTTAATCATCATAATAGTTCCACTGGAAAAGAGTCGTTGATGCTATTCATTCAAGTCGGGTGGGATGGGATTGCATTCCATTTAAAAATTCGTGCGCTGGTGTTTGGAATAATATTGCAAAAAATTTTATAAATACGAAGGTCGGGGGCCAACCGTTAAGGAATTTTATGAAAGGCACTGTTGGTAATGGCGAAGATATAGCTATTTGGTTAGACTCTTGGCTATTTAATGAACCTCTCAAGTTCATATATCCTGATCTGTTCAGACTTGAGGCTGAAAAAAATGCAGGGTGGCCGAGAGAATTAAGCTTCACGATAACGTGGTTCGGTTTCAATGGTGCTGGAGATCTGATATCTCAGTTGCAGGTCTGCAGGCGATCCTTAGTCAGTTGCAATCGGCGTTAATGGGGGTTCATGTTTCGGCTTATTCGGACCGGTGGAAGTGGAGTGCAGATCCGGCAGGTATGTTTCCGTTAAATCCGTAAATAGATGGTTGAAAGAGGAGGAGGTGCAAGATAGTTCTTTCGTTATGAGTTGGTGTAAATGGGTCCCCGCTAAAGTCAACATACATGCGTGGAGGATGGAGATGAATAAAGTTCCTACCGCCGAAGCTTTAAAAAAAAGAAATATTGGTATCACCGCCTCTTTGTGCCCGATGTGTAATTCGGAGGAAGAAACTGTCGATCATGTGTTTAATTAAACATGATGGTCTTTAATATTGGATAAAAGAATGAATGCCGATTTTATATTTAGAAATGAGTATTTCATTCAAACATTCTTTTTTGTGTCAGAGCATTCATCATCATTCACCATTGTCAGTGATCCTTTAATCAACTCTGTAAATTTCGTTTTCAATCCTGCAACCCAATTCCGTATTCATGGCGTAATTGGTGACCCATGATTTAAAAATGTGTATGTGAATTGAATTCATCATGCCTATCAACTGTTTGATAAAATGCATAGCTGAGTTAAACTTAAATCTCTTAAAAAAAGGATGAATAAACTTTCGTAAAGTCATAATAGTTATGAGAAACTTTCAGTTAGTTGGTGTAGAACTGTGGATATTGCATTCACATGGTAATTGAGATTTTATACATTTTTTGTTATGTAGGGTTGTAGCTGCCAACTGTTTCATGAAATGCTTTGTTAGGTTCATTTTTCTGTATTGTTTACCAAAATGGTTGCTAAAAGTCACTGAATTACTTATGTCAAGCCATTGGGACTGGAAACTAAATGTGTTTATGATAAATTTGTAGTTAGTTGGTGGAGATATTGCCTTCACATGCATGCTAACTAAGCTGAATATACATGTGGTGTAGTTGAGAGCTCATTGAATGTGCTAGTCTAGCCTTTAATCACCAAGCTCTCAATCATCCATGGGTGGGTCCCTTGCCTTCATGTGAGGTTATTTACTTCCTTAGGTGAGCCAACCCCATAACTGGTCAGGTCCCCTAGTATATATACTAGTAGAAGTTAGTTCAAATCTCATTCCAACTTCAACTTCAAGTTCATGATATGTTCTTTTCTTGAGATTCGAAGTTTTTCTTTTTAACGCCTCTCAATGATGCGTGGTTTTGGTGTTGGGTTTCTGTTGGTTTTGTGCTTTTCTGCGAGTTTTGGTTATGGCAATGCCAAAACTGTAGAGGTTGTTGGATTTGGAGAATGTGCTGACTGTGAGGAGATTAATATCAAGCCAAGCCAAGCATTGTCAGGTACTATGATTTACTTTTGTCTCGTTTCATAAATGTATATATATAGCTCAATGCAAGTAATTCTAGTCGTGGTACTGGCACCGACATTGTCTTGACTCTTTACTATGGTTGATGTTAATTCACAGGGTTAAAAGTGACCGTTGACTGCAAGCTTGAAGATGGTAAATTCCAAACAAGAGGTGTTGGAAAGCTGAATGAGGAAGGACAATTCAAGGTAAATCTTCCTCAAGAAATCTTGAAAGATGGGAAGTTGAGTGAGGAATGCTATGTGCAACTCCACAATGCGGCAAATGCACCTTGTGCGTTTCACAATGGGTTAGAAGCCTCTAAGATCACTTTCGTGTCCAAGTCAGATGAAAAACACACCTTTGGACCGACCGGACAACTCACATTCTCGTCGGCAATTTGTGCTTCCGCCACCTTTTTGCCACCATTCCCTAAGTCCCACCCTTGGTTTAAGAAGTTTCACCACATTTTCCCTCATCCACCCATTGTTCTCCCACCGATACCCAAAAAGCCATGCCCGCCGCCAGAGCCAAAACCAGAGCCGCCACCAGAACCAAAGCCAGAGCCAAAACCAGAGCCAAAGCCAGAACCAAAGCCAGAGCCCAAGCCTAAGCCACCAAAGCCATGTCCTCCGAAAATCAAGCCACCACCTAAACCAAAGAAGCCATGTCCTCCAAAAATCAAGCCACCACCTAAGCCAGAACCAAAGAAGCCATGTCCCCAAAACTCTTGCCACCACCCATTCCAACTTACAAGCCACATCCGAAAATCTTGCCACCACCCATTCCAACTTACAAGCCGCATCCGAAAATCTTGCCACCAATCCCAGTTTATAAGCCGCATCCGAAAATCTTGCCACCAATCCCACCAGTTTA
Organism: Scalesia atractyloides; assembly: GCA_947069175.1. Lineage (NCBI taxonomy): Eukaryota > Viridiplantae > Streptophyta > Magnoliopsida > Asterales > Asteraceae > Scalesia > Scalesia atractyloides. The sequence goes on from CAMTDV010000017.1 coordinate 43,075,384, forward strand.
TAAAAAACCACCATGCCCACCACTTTCACTCCCTAAGCTTCCTCCTCTCCCCACCCTTCCTCCAAAATTTAAACATCATCCCCTCATACCCACGCCACCACACCCTTAAACATTCCATTGCGTGTAGGCTTACTCGAGTACCTGTTAACGTTTTGTGAACATAATAAAGATTTGAAAGAAGATGATGCTTGTAGATAGATGTGTCGCAATTCGCCAAGGAAGATAAGTTGCGATCATTTGTTTATGATTTCAAGATTTGGTTTGCAGATGTTCAAGGTTTGATATGTTTTTGTGGCTACTTGAACTGTATTATTTGTTGTCATTGTGATTCTATTTATATTTGCATGTACTTGTTGTAATAAAAGAAGTTAATGTTGTTCTATAAGTCATCAATAGCGGGTTTCTTTTATTTTACACCTGTCGTCTAGTGGTAGGAGGCTTGGGTTTTCAAATGGAGACTCAAGTTCAATTCCCATTTGTGTCATATTTTGGGGGGGGGGGGGGGGGGGGGGGGGGGGGGGGTAGGCAATGAAGGATTTGGGCCTTGTGTGAGGTTGTCAATTCGATTCCAGAGCCCAACCGAGTTTTCGTCCCACCGTGTGTTACGCTATATAGTTCTACTCTTGTGGTGGCACAACAATTGTCAAGTGGCAGCCGGCGGTAGGGTTTCCCGAGGGAACGCCCAAAAAAGCCAAACTTTAAAGCCAGCGTGGGTCTAGTTAAGACAACATAGCCTGGCCAAAGTGAGCTAATCCAGGGCTCTCCGATTTGTAGAGTGTGGTAACCTTATACATGAAGTTCACCGTTCAAAGAAAATAGTTCTTTTCTTTGTTTAATTGCTCCCCTTATTTAATTGCTCTAATCTTTGTACCATCATAATAAACAATGAGTACCACCGGCGGACAAGCTATTCACGTTGATAATTATCAACGGTCTAACAGATCATTACATAAACAAAAAAAAATTATGAAAAATGTTAACAAAATATAACGGTCGTTAATATGTTTGTATTACCGACTGAGTTCATGTTTGGGGTCAAACCAAAGGACACTGGGTGCAGAAAAGTTTGTGTGGGGAATAGGTGACGGGCAAATTATCTGTCGGAACATTTGAGGATGGGAGAAGACATATGTGGACGGCGTTATAGAAGTTGTAGGTGATCCGTTGTTAAGTAGTCCGTCAGTGATCCATCGGTAATACCCACGGGCGTATTTCTAACGTTCAGTCATCAACCATCAACGTCATTGCCCTTTTAACACGCTTCGCCAACGGGTCTGGCCGTTGGTGATACTCCTTTTGCTTTTGTTTTGTATTTCATGATTTTTTTTTCAGAAATTTCGTTTCATTTTGTATTTGGTTTTTAGACTACACAAAATTCTACTAAAAGTCATTAAATACCAGAGGCCACCTAACTTTAAAAAAGTGACATAAAGGAGAATTTAGTCACGACAAGTATAATTACCAAACGTAATGCTTTTACTCTTCTGAAAGTACATTGTTATTTATTATAATGTATCCATTAAAAGTTTTAAAATGTTTAATATTTATATAAAAACGCCGGATAGCATACCGGCATAAAAGATAAAAAAATAAAAAATAAAAAAACAATTATAGTTTTAACACTCAAATTATAAGATACCTACAATCAGAAGATATATGACCAGTGGCAGCTACCTGTGTGGCACCTGACCACTGGTTATATATTTTTAATTTCCGTTTTATTTTTTTATATATAAAATTCACTTGATTCTACACCACAAGTAGTCAATAGCCCAGCTGGTAAATAAGTTGCCTGCCTACCGAGTTCGACCCCCAAAGCCAAATTTTTAGGAATTCATTTTCCAATTTTCAACACTATTAAACGACATGAATTTTTCTCCCCATTCTCTTTATTTTTGCCTCCCTTTTTGCTTTTATCCCTTTTATTTTACCAATTCACTAAAAATAAAATATTGTAACATCTATTTTTTAACGTACGTTTTTAAAAGAAAACGTTGTCGGCACTGCGATTCAAACCAGGGTCTATTCGTTATAACACAAAACCTTTAATCAGCTACGTCAATAACCGGGTAAGAAGGTAAATTTCCTATGTATTTTCTTAAGAGCTTTTCCTTTTTTTTAACTCAAAGTAAATGTATTTATACATAATTCGTGATATTTCTTTGAATATTAAGAATTCTTTCAAATGTTTTGCTATCGGTGTATTGTTAATGTTGTCATTCTAACCGAACAATGTCAGTACCGTTGTTTGTTCTACAGAAGTCGTTACCGTTATTTGTTATTTTTTTCGACGTAAAACACGTATATATATACATATATTTTAGGGAATCATGACCTTCTCATATTAGAAATTTTCAACCGATATCAACTGAGTTTGCGCAGCGTGGCGCGGGTTATATATACCTACAAAAACAAGTTACATGTATAGTAACTTCACATGGTTTTTTTTTGTCTTTTAGTGTCATTTTGGTTTTTTTTTTACTTTCGCACTTCAACGTTTAGTGTTGTCACTTATAACACCTCATCTTTTCAAAAACTGATAATAAATTTTTACGTGCTTATTTTTATGTACGTATTGGTATAAATTTAGGCTGATTTACGTTTCAATGTAATTTTTTTTAAATGGGTATTCTCAAATAAAAAATATATATATATATATATATATCCTTTTTAGTTAGTTTACATTTTGACAATAAATTTTCACGTGCTTATTTTTATGTAGGTATCGATATAAATTTAAGCTGATTTACGTTTCAATGTATTTTTTGGGAAAATGGGTAATCTCAATTGTAATACGTTTTTGTGCTTCTTTTATTGTACATTTTTAGTTGTTTTACATTTTGACATAAATTATGTTTTAAAACAAGTCGAGTTAAATATAACCCGTTTTCATTAGATGGTAAAAATTCGAATTACTTTACATCTCGATGTTGTCGCAACGCGGTGTACCATTATTTAACTTAAAAAAAATTCTTACGGACGTCTTGGTATAATTTCAAGTTGGTTAATGTTTCATAAAAATTTCTTTCGCAAATAAGTCCGATCAAATATAATACGTCTTCGTGCTTATTTTTATGTGAGTTTTTTTACTTTGTCTACGTTTTGATGTCACCTTTGTTCAGAAACAAGTCGGGTCAAATATAATACGTTTTCGTTAGACGGTAATTCGAGTTACCTTACATTTCGAACCCGCCGCAACGCGTGGGGAAATTTACTAGTATAGCTACAAGTATAAATTAGATTAACAGTAGCAACCTGCTGCATCGCAACTTGCTATTGGTAAGTGTTTTTTAAGTAAGTTTTTGCTTATTTTAGCTTTTAACATTCAACATTTAGTATTTACACTTATAACCCTTGAGTTTTCTAAAATCTATATAATCATTTTTTACGTGCTTATACTTATGTATGTGTCGATATAAGTTCAGGTTGATTGCGGATTTTTTTCGTCGTTTAGTACTTTTTTATTTTAGTCTTTACCCTTCAACATTTAGTATTGACAGTTACAACCCTTAAACTTTCTAAAATCTTTACAATTATTTTTTACGTTTTTATATTTACGTACGTGTCAGTATAAATTCAAGTTGATTACATTTATTTGAAAATTGGTAGGCTCAGATATAATATGCTTTCTTCACCTTTTTTTACGTTTTTAGTTAATCTACGTTTTGGCATAAATTTAGTTTTAAAACATGTCAAGTCAAATATAATATGTTTTCATTAGAATTTATAAATTCCGCTTACTTTACGTTTCGGTCCCACCGCAACGCGCGGTACTATTTTTAGCTTAAAAAACATACTTTTTTACTTAATTTTATGTACGTATCGGTATAAGATCAGGTTAATGTTTGACGTAAATTTCATTCGAAAAAAGTCCAGCCTTGTATAAAACGTTTCCGTGCTTATTTTTATGTACATATTCTGTTTATCTACGTTTTGACGTAACTTTTGTTTAGAAACGGTTCAAGTCTTTACTACACAAATCCGACATACTTTACATTTGTACCCGCCGCATCGCACGGAGATATTTACTAGTTAGATACATTGACACAATAACCCCGCATTTGCCCCATTACAATATTCATCAAATTTTTGAAAAGAATTATCTTTAGAATAGTTATACATGAAATAAAAATTAAGTTAAGAAAACTCTCTTTGAATCTTCTTTCTGTAGAGTTTATTCTTGATCTTTCAATGACCAATAATCCTACAAAATAGAGATTAAAGAAGATCACCATCAATGATGTGACATAATACTTAAAGAATTACATTTATTTAAAGAACTACATAATAAAGATATACTATTCTTATATCTTCATTAGTTTGATATTGCTTTGTTTACCAAAAAGGGTAACCTCTCTAACGCTAAACTCAACCATGAATGGCAGATATTGTTTTTGTATTATTTTGATGGGTTTCATTGTTTCAAAATATCTCTTCGGGGTGATCACCCTTCCTTTTATAGTCAAATCTTTATTCGGACATAATGTCCTGCATTATCGGCTGACTCACACAACATGTAAAACACTCTTAAATTTACATCAATATTCATTATAAGACTAGACCCTCAACTAGTGGCAAATTTAAAAACTTTTTGTAGTGTGTTTGTTTCGATAGATTCTCACTGATTTCTTTTAAATCATGCATGGTTATCACTATTTTTTTCTACTTTTTCAAAATTGAAACCCACAAAATAGGGTTGGATCCGCCACTACCCTAGCACCCTCAACCACTTTAAGAAAAAAAAAAACACTTTTACTACATACTTTGACATCACTAAGCTATAAGTCCTTTGGTCCTTGGTCTACATATGAAAGCAGGGAGGCACCCTTAGGCTACTAGGTGTGGAGGGGCTCCAGGTGCGGCCTGGCCCGTCGCCGGCCCTCAACACCACGCCGGGTGGGGCGTCGTGCTGAACGTCCTCCACTAGATGTTGGAGTAGAGCCACAAAATGCCAAAATTTTGAACGTTGGGGTGGACAGTTTATTAAAAAAAAATATATATATATTTTCCTTTTAAAATTCTAATATTCTTCATCTATAAAATCCCCCACTTTTTACACAAACCACCACTTCTCCCGCTCTCATTCACTCACTTTTTATACAATTCCTCCAATTTTTATACAACCCACACTCATTCACTCACTTTTTATACAATTCCTCCAATTTTATACAACTCCTCCAGTTTTTATAAAATTATTCTACATCTCTCATCTTTCTCTCCATGGATCCATACAACCCAAACCCGAACCCAAATCCAAACCCGAACCCAAACCCAAACCAAAATGTATTCTCGCAACCCGGTTACTATCCGACTATGGAGCCGAGTTGGCCATCATCCCAATTTTCTTTAGTTTTCAACAAAACCCCAACGCGTTCTCACAAATGAACCAAGTCAAATCGATGCAACAAATGCAATCGATTCAACAAATGTTGATGCGTAACCCGTTCAACTCCGAATTTCAGTCTCAACCTACGCCATAACCAGTCGAAAATGACGTAGAAGAAATTGTTCTAGAGACGCAACCGCAAACGTCGAAACGGAAAAAAGGGAAGCAAGTGGCGGAGGAGAAAGATCAACCGTCCAAAGGCAAGGCAAAGCCTTGGACAAAGCTCAAGGAGGAGGCGTTTGCTAAGGCGTGGATTAGCTCGTCTAAGAACCCCATTGTCGGCACGTAAATTTTTTACCAAAAAATATATATTTTTTACAAAAAAAAATATAAATTTTACATTATTTAATATACTTTTCTTACATTTTAAAAATATAGGTAACAACCAAACGGGCGATGGGTTTTGGAAGGAAATACAAGCAAAGTTTCTCGCGATTATGGAACAAGGCCATTATCACGACATCGATTCCATCTCGTCGAAGTGGCGAAAACTGCAACCGGTTGTGAACCGGTTTCGGCGATGTATAATAATTTATATACCGGTCCAAATCGTCGTAGTGGGATGAGCGACGAAGATGTTTTTAAAGCCGCGATGCGAAAATACGAAGATGAGCATCAAACCGTTTTCCCATATGTACGGGTTTGGGAAGTTTTGCGCACTAGTAACAAGTGGGCGCCGGTTCCAAACGAGGTTCCAATGGCTAAACGTAAAAAAACATTGGAGACCGGTAGTTATAGTGCGGGGGGGCTCGGACGCACGATGCCAAATAAATATAAACGACGAGCCCGAATTTGATGAAGAAGAGTACGCGGTTCGAGAGGAGGAACGTCCCCCAGGCCGGGACAAATCCAAAAAAGCGGTGGCCGCAAAAAAACAAGCCGCAACGAGCGGCGGTTCCAAAATGGCCGAGTTTATGGCCTAGTTCAAAGAGTACATCGCGTTCACGGCCCGAAGGGCGGAAGCATAGGAATGCGAGGTTATGTTGAAGTCGGAAAAGAACAAATATAAAGAGTGGGAGATAATGACAACCGACATAAACTCGTATCCGGAAGAAGACCGAGCGGTTTTACAAAATGAAAGAAAAAATTGCGAAAAAAATGGAATTCTTAGGTTTTTTTAATTTTTAGGTTATGTTTTATTTTTATTTTTTAGGTTATGTTATTTTTTTATTATTATTTTGGGCAGGTTATTTTTTTAAGCTTTATGTAATGTTGTATTTTTTAATATTAATGATTATATTTTATATCTTATTAATTGTTACAGTAAAAAAGTAGATGAATTTAAAAAAAAAGTTTAATTAAATGTGTGGGGTAGAGCCTTCAGCCTATCACCCATTTCTATGGTTTTAGGTGTGGAGGGGCATCCTCCCAAGGACTATATCGTGGCGTCTACATGGCGGGTCATCCTTCTTGAAAACCCATCCTCCATACCTAGTAGCCTTAGGCACAAAAAAATTGTGAATTTTTTTAATTTAAGTTCGATGGAGTTGGGTTGTTAAGGTGAGGGAACGTACCTTGTCCAAGTCACAAAACGATTGAAGCAAACTCAATAAATTGTTAAGGTAATCAATGAAACAATGTACATACCATGAGGAATCCATTTCCCTATAGTTTTGATTAAAATTATTAGAATATTTGTTACCATATTATTCAGAATAATGTCATAACAAATCAATGTTAATATGGTTTCTCTAATGAGACACTTTATTAGTTTACAAATTTACAAAGTATAGCCTTTGTCATTTTATATATTTGTGCAAGCTTCATGTATCCACTTGTGGATCGAAGCAAGTAAGCTCGTAGCAGCTATCTTGGTTTTGACATATTATCAAAGTGTTTTCGAGTCCTATAAAAAAACAAGAGTATAATGCTAAAATAGTCCCTGAATTTAGGTTACTTTTGCACTTCAGTCCAAAAATAAAATTTTTTGTATCTAGGTCCCTGAGGTTTTATTTTTGTTATCATCTGCATCCAAATCACTAACTCAGTTAACATGTATTGATAAGTCATGGATTATTTTGGGAATTCCCAAACCTCAGGAACGGTTTTGGCAATTTTCCCATTTATTCTTTTATTTTTTTAATTATCTTTAAATAAAAAAAATTATAAATATAATACATATACACACATTTGTATGTACACACTTATTCATGATTGTGTAGTTAAAAAAGAAATTTGTAATTCATGTTATTAAAAGCCCATCTCCTTTAAGCTATTTCCTAACCCACCATTTACGCTAGAACATTTTGGTACTTGGGCCAGGCCCAATTTGGAACTTGTTACTTTCTTAGGTTGCGTAAATGTAATCATGTAACAAGATCCCAAGTTCCCAACCCAACGTTATGCAAGGATATGTGGCAAAGGCCGGCTATGGACGGTGGCGATGGTTAATAAAATAGATATAGTAAAGGAATAAAATCATATTATTCTTAATCGTGAAAACATTAAGCACAATAAGCATTTACGGTCTAATCATATTCATCATCAACAAAAGTAACACGCGATTATCTCATTATCTGATCACGTGCAAACACTGAATTTGCAAGTAGTATTTCCAGTTTGGCCTGAGTTTGCTTTTATGAACCGAAGGGCCGCCATAAGAAGTTGTGAGGTTCCGTCAGTCAATGCCCAGTTCAACCGTCTAACAATGTCATCGGGCTGGTAGACGAATTGGGTGCTGGTGTAGGCATTTAAGAGAGCAGTGGTTTGGTTCCTTCCCTTAAAAGTGTTTGATAAGGATCGCCTATCCCAATAATGCTTTGTCGTAATGTAATGTTTGGCCAGTATATTGATGAAGCCAATGACCCAAATACAAGCTCAACTTTTAGTTCCGGGTCCAACATCCAATAGTATCTATGTTGGGCCATCATCCACATCCTATTCAAAAACCATCTAGTTAGGATTTAGGGGTTTCAATGGGTTGTGTTTGCGAATTGACGATTCGAACCCGAACACAAAACATAAAATTTGGCACAAATCCAAAAATCTTGTTACATATAATTTGGCACAAATCCAAAAATCTTGTTACATATGAACCAGAACAAGACATGAGTTTTTACTAGTTCATACGAAAGCCTGTTTAACTTGGAAAATTTACTTATTATATATTTTTTTGTATATTAATATTCTATAATTACAACTTTATACTAAAAAGGTACAAACGTTTAAGCTATAAACTTTATGGTATAAAACTGATATTTAATCTTATGAATTGTGTTTTTAGTTTAACTTAACAATTAAAACACATATATAAAAATATTTATAAAATTAAATAACATCAACTTGCAAACCAACCACTTCGACCTAAGCGTAACCCATTTAGCTAAACGTGTTCATAGGTTTGACCCAAAACAAATCGAACCTGTTCAGCTATATATTTTTGTTGGAACAACCCGAAACTGACCGAACATGTTTAGCAAACCCAATCCTTAGGTTGGTGACATGTTAATGGAAATGTAATTTATTTTTATAAATGTTATGACTTACTGGTACGGATAAGCTGAAGATTCGAAGATGGCTGTGTTGGCATAGGGGGCAAGGGTGGCAACGGAGGCAAGGGCGGCATCGGAAGTAACTCGGTTATCGGAGGGGGCAAAGCCGGCAACTCAGTCATAGGGGGTGACACTGGCGGCTGCTGCTGTGAAGGCGTCAAAGGAAGGTACGAGGGCGGAGGCAATGATGGGAATGGTGTTGCGAGTGACAGGCACAAGGGGAAAGGTACATCAGGTTGGGAAACTAAAGGATCTACAGTATACATTTGAGAATCAAACATCTTCAAACTAAGTCTGAAGTCCTGGGCAGGACCAACCACCGCCCCACATCCCTGCCCGTCGTCAGCGACTTGAGCCCGACAACCCCCCATGTCCGAAGTACCTGGAAATGACGTCGTGTAAGCTCCTAACCAGTTTGTAGTTTCTTCTCTCACCACTGTGTACTGCCCGTTTTCCCCCGGACAAGCCAGCAATATTCTCACCCCTACACAATACTTGCAAGCTATAACGTTTAAAACAAGAAAACCGACATTTATAAACCGATCTTAAACTCACCACCAAGAGGATAATCGAGAGCGTCAAACTGGCCATCTTTGCATTGATCACAGAAAACAGTGCCAGTGACCGTTGTGTCTCCACGAGCACCACCAATGGCGGCAGCAGAGCCACCAACACAAGAGTTGTCAACACCCAATCCATCACCATTTTCATACACATTCATTCAGAAACTACCATCACAGTTAATATAGAAGAAAATGGGGTGAGGGTGATGGTGGTGTCCCAACTGCCCAGCAATAATTAAGATGATTCATAGTAAACTATAGATTCATAATCTTTGTGTGTGGACTCAAAAGATACATAATCTTTGTAGCCAGAAGGTTTAAACAAATGTGATTTAACCCATCATAATGTAACATGAAACACCACATGATTTGTAGATACACATATTCTATATATAAGCTCTTATTGATATGAAGTTGAATGCATGCATATTAAAAAAATCAACCCAAGAACAAATAATGACGATAAATTAATAAGATAATTATGCATTTAAAATCCTACAAAAATCACTCTCCTCATCAAAAGTCTATCAAAACTTGCAACAGTACCAACAAAAACAGAACACAAAACTTGCAACAAAAACAGAACACAAAACTTTGCCATCACTTCTGTGCATCTTCTTCAGGTTTTGGTTCTGATTCTTCTGTATGTCCACCATTTTCATTGTTCTCACCACTACACATCAAAGACAATATATAAGTTAAACAAATACTTGTTTTAGAAAACGTGAGGCGCTCCAAGACATTTAGGTCCCAGATACGCGGAGGATTGCTCTGGATACAACCAAATAATCTTTATGTACAACCACAAGTTAAATCTCTATCATCTGTTTTATATCAGCCTTTATCAAGTAAACCAGTCATAAATCATTTTTATACATTAGCCTCCTCCCAAACCCTATATTTGACCAATATCCTTGGTTTAAGAAAGGCCACACGTTGAGGAAAACGCATAGGCATGCATCATGCAGTTCTTGGTCAAAATTAGGGTCTGTAGGAGGTTTATAAGTGAAAACAACCTAAAAGATCTTAGATTGAAGATATTGATTGTTTACTTGATAAACAGGTTTATATGTAAAACATATAGTAAGCAACACTTATTTGGCTGCACAGAGTCGCGCACCTCACTTACATAATGCATGTTTTCAAACCAAGCCTACATATACATACCGCTTTTCAAAACTAAGAACAAATATAATTCATGGTTCTGTTAGTTGCAAGTCTCAAACAAAAACTTAATCAATCATAATCATATCAATTAAGATCATATCTATTCAATTTACTTCAGTCCAAGCAATCAACTAACAGAACCACAAAACTTTCAATGTAAAGTTTTATGAAAACCAAACCTTGGGGGAGCAACATCAACATCCACAGCCTGGTTCTTTCTCCAGCTCTTCTCAGACAAATCCTCAACAGACCTCGGCTTACCACCACCACCACCCCGTTTAAACCGATCACCCGACCCTAACTCCTTCATTTTCATCGCCTCAAGCTTCTCATCAATCTCCTTCCAATCCTCCCCCTTTTCCTTCAACACCTCTTCTCTCGGCCTCGCTTCCCAAACGGATTCGAACCTTTAGCAGGTTTCACGGTCTCAACCTCACCCACAGGCAACTTCCTAGGCTGCAAATTCAACCTAGGCCTGCCTCCACCACCACCACCACCAGCGCTCGATTCCTCCCTCTTTTTCCCCCAAGTATCCGAATCCGACGCATCATTCCCAACCCGCCTTTCCCTCAAACTATCAAATGCACTCCCGCTCCCACCACCGAATCTAGGTCTCTCCACTTCCTTCTTCCTCCCCCAATTATCCGAATTATCCGCATCCCCACTCGACTCAAATCCCATCCTCCTCTCCTTCTCAAACCCCCCAAACTTCCGCCCCTCGGAAGGTCTATACGTCTTATTACTAGCCCAGCTATCTGAATCATCCGCCCGCGAATGCGAACCCTCACCGAAACCCCCTCCACCTCTCTCTCTCCTATCAAAACCACCACCAACCGTCGATTTCTTCGCAGCACCCCAATCATCAATCTCATCCGCACGTGAGGGCCCCAACGGCTCCCTACTAGATCTCCTACCCTCTTCATCACCGCCACCGTTACCCCTATCAGATCCCCAACGCGAATTCGAAGATTCGTTGTTCCGATCACCGTACGATCTGAAACCGCCGCCTAACCTAGTGCCGGCGAGTTCCTCCGCCGTGCGCTGACGTGGACCGGTGGGGAGATTCAAGAGATCCTCATGGGTTAAGCCTTTGGGGGTTTGATAACTCTGATTTGAAGAGCTTGAAACGAATTGACCGAGAGAAAGTGTCTGGGCTTTCTTTTTCTTTGTTTTGGTGGCTGCGGCGGTCATTAGGTCCGGGAAATCGGAGGTGGGTGGTGCCGGAGTAGGGGCTGGTAGTGGCTGGTTGAGTTCGTCTTCGTGTTGTTCAGAGTCGAGGGCCCACGCGCCAGGTTTCGCCCACGCGCTTGTTACAGTTGCCGCCATGGTTGATGTTCGTCTTCTTCTTCTTCAGAGGAAAAGATAGGTTTTCAGGAGAGTGCGTTTGTGTTTGCGTGAGATCGAAGCGTTAAATATCTACGGTGTTGTGAAATATGATCGGACGGTTGAGATGTGTTTGATGAAACCTTATGCGATTCTAATTTCTAATCCTTTTTTGGGACAAATCGGTGGTCGTGGTTGACTATAACATTTTATTTTATTTTAATTTTCAAACAATTATACATATTAAATTAACTAAAAAATTACTGTTTTTTATATTTTTTTTAAAACATCTCTCCTCTAAAGTAGTTTCATTTTATGGAATGTAATAAAATTAGAAATGCATATAGAAATTGAATTGGATTAGTATTTCTTAAAGAGTTCCTTTGAAAACTTATATGTGTTTAGGTGATATAATTATCAATGAAATAGGAATGTAAAATATGTAAAATGAAATAACTATCTTGTATCAAAAAAGGAGATGAACTAACGATTTACATTTAATTCTTATTCCATTTTTTGTTGAAATAAACAACATAAATAATGGTATCTACATTCAGTTCCATTCTGAATTCATTTTATTATGTAATAAGTACTTTCTAAGTCTATTTTTATCATACTCACAAAAACTAATTTTATTATGTTTTATTGGTCTTATATAAATACATATATATTTTTAAATTAAATTAAAATATATATGTTAATGAATAGTAAGCTTTAAAATATAGGTCGCTTTATTCATCTTTCTTTGAAAATAACAATATATATAATAAAATATTAAAAGATATATAAAAATAATAGAAAAATGAAAATATGTTAAAAGTTAAAAGTAAATATTAAAAATTATATTATTTTAAATATAACATTACTATTTATGGTAAAACTAAATATTAACAATTATATTATATTATATTATTTTAAAAATAAAATTACTATTCTCGTCCTTTGAAAACAATATATAATACTATATATATATATATATATATATATATATATTAAAAAGATACAAAAATAAATAAGAAAAAATGAAACTAAGTTAAAAGTTAAAAATAAATATTAAAAAGTATATTATTTTAAATATAAAATTACTATTCAGCATCCTTTGAAAACAATATATATAATATATATAATAAGAAAGATATAAAAGTAAATACGAGAAATGAAACTAAGTTAAAAGTTTTAATATAGTGAGTTTGAGTTATTTCTTAATATTTTTCTATCTATAGGAAACATTCACCATATTAGCAATAGGTGAATGGTTTAATATATTTTGTTTAAATTTTAACTTTTATCTATTTTACCATAAATAATATATGAGTTTTAACTTGTTTAATAGTTTACTAATTTGATTTTTCTTATATAACCTACATTTGTTAGCTTTTTTTTTTAAATAAATTAAATATATATTTGTGTTTAGTGTTTTCTTTATAATTTTTTTAACGTTTTACCACTCTAATTCAAAAGACATAAAGATGATTACAGATTAATGGCAGGTAGGCGGGCAACAAGCTGTGCCGCTACACCCTTCTGAATAGCAAACCCTACCCTGCTAAACATATAATTTTGCCCCTTAACGTGCGCGGTGTTACTACTTACCACCTGCTGAACCCGCTTGAGGAAGCGCACGGCATCAGGGGCGAGAGCGCCAAAGGTATCGAAAGCGAACGGGACGAACATGTGTTGATTCTCGATGCAAGCTTTTTCCTGTTTGGCTACTTTGCTCGCCTCCGCCTTGGTTATCGCCTGACCCGCCACAAACCCGTGGTTCCTTACTCCAACGAGGAGAGACACACCTGTCAAATCGACGCACGTGTGTTTCCCTCCTTCCCAACCAAAAACAAGAATGTCAGCGGGCCATAGGATAGATCTCCCTTCTAATGGATCAGTCAAAAAGTTCATCGGAGCTTCCTTTTTTGCCGAGATCCATGCCCGCTTAAGGACATCATGAAGCACATCTCGGACTAAATCATGTCGATATTTAAAGCCTGGTAATTCTTTGCAATGTACCACATGCTCCCAAAAAAAAAGCAAGCCTTCTGACATACGGGGCACGGGTCATCAACCGGGAAAAGGGGTACATCAGCCGGTACTTGAGGATAGCCCAGTACTCCACAGCCGACATACATTGCCCTAAACCTTCGATGGGAACAACCGACAGGAAATCCTGGGCATGGGGGGTTCGCAAACACTCAAACACGGCTCGTTGCCCCGGGGACAGGGTAAACTTCTCTTCAACTGTCTTGACGATTTCTCCATATAAGGCATTCGCCAAAATTATCTGGGCTTTAAGGGGGGGCGGTGTCTTTAATATAGAAACCACCAAGATCAAGATCGGGAAGAAAACTATGTAGAGTGTCCAACGCACCCCTATAATCAGAGTCTAACAACCCACCACCACATTCACGAAGGATGTGGTCTTGAAGAACCCATGATTGGGCCCTTGAAGCCACAAAAGCGTATGAAGAGGTATCCTCAGCCGAGCAAATCCCAAGACCCCAAAACGGGTCGGGAGGGAAGCTAATCTCCATTGGAGGTCTCCGCAAAAGGCACCCCCACAAACAACAATGTCCTTGATCACATTACGAAGCCCCTTGTCAAAAACAGAAACGACTTCCCCGACATAAGAAGGCTGACACGTCCTAAGCCCAAACAACAGTTTAGCTACCCCCATGCACGAACGAAGCAGGAGGAGTTCGCTCTGAGGGTCACGAAGACGTTTGAGGCATCCCATCAGCTCAACCGCACATTTGGCTCTTTTGAGGGCCAACCACTAATAAACTCCCCATCTCTGCTGACAGCACCACCCAAAAGTTTCACACCATGCACCGGCCTAGCAATCTCCCGCGGAAATAAACCCTTTTGGGTCTTCACCCCGTCACATGTAGGCCAAAAAACTTCACTGTGTTGAAGAAAGATTTGTGTTTAATATAAAGCATTTTTTGTACCGTAGTCTATATCATATCAAGTGTTGGTACTCGTAGAATGGAATTGGTGCCAACCGAACAAAGTCGGTATCAGTATTGGTATTGTCAAAATCAATATTATAGTTTTGATCTATGTAAAACGTGAATTTTTTTCTAGGATCTTACCTTTTGAGTTACATCAAACAAGTTTTGTTTGATGAAACCATTGTAAATAATTGTTTTATAGTTTATCAAGTACCAATATCGTTACAAATCAAGTTGAGTTCAAAATAATGCATTCTTGTGTCGTAAACCATACCGATTTCGGTACCATACTAGTAACAAAATGAACTAAACTAATATCGGTCGAACAACATCAGTACATGTATCGATGATGTTGGTATTCGTTTTTATGGATTTTAATTCATGTAACATATTTTGTTTCTTTTCAAATATAATGTTTTATAAAATTATAAACATACCATTATGATATGTTTATTTTTATCTACGTTTCGATATAAATTTTGGTCAAAACCAAACCACCACAACATGTATACTTAATCTAAAATTAAATACATATTAAAGGTATTTTGGATAATGGAATGAAAAGAATGTTGTATAAATGGAAAAGAGTAAATTCTCAAAATCGTTCCTTAGGTTTGGGCATGTTTGATAGTTTTATCCAAAACAACTTTTTTATACTAAATAGTCCTTCACTTTTGAGATTTTTTGTCATTTTAATCCAAAAGTCTAATTTGCTTTATTTTTTCTGTCAAATATTTGGATGAAAATAACAAAAATTCACAAATCTCATGGATGATTTTGGTAAAAAAAAAGTTAGACGTTTGGATGAAATGACAAAAACTCCCCAAAGTAAAAGGGCAATATGATGCAAAAAAGTTCTTTTTGATGAAATTGGCAAACATGCCCCAACCTCATGGACGATTTTAGCAATTTACTCAAATGGAAAAATATAGGTAATGCGATTTCTTTTTGGGGTAATGTATTTATGTTTCCTTTTATGTTAACAATTACAAATTTGCTATAAGAGAGTTAAAAATTTAAGAAAGAACATAAGTAGAGCTTTCAAATTTGGGTTTGATAACTATAATGTTCGTTGTCTACTCAATCTCAAATAGTTTTTTAAATAACCTCGTATCGATTCTCAAATGTTACCATGACATCTTAATTAACCAATTTAAGAAGAACATTTATAATTGCATTAATTATGATTATGTATCAATAAATAATTTATTTATTATTTTGGTTTCGCATGTTGCACAATATTAACTATTTATATATGAGCATATTTTATATCATAATGAACATAGACTTTTCAATGACTAAGATTTATTAATAACCTAGGGTATTTGTTCCCGCGTTGTGGGGATATGTTATTACGGGCATTTGATTAGTATTGGTTTATTACAGTTTCAATACGATATATGTACTCGGTATAGAAATCAATACGTGTTTTGCATCAAACGGAAACGATAAAAAAGAACATTGGTACCGGAACCGATGTTCGAACAGTATTGATCGGTTCAGATCGTCACGATACATGTATCAATATTCATTTAGTGTGGCAGACAGAGTTGTATAAATGAAATGCAAAGATATGAATAGGAATGTCTGATTTGAGTTGACAAGCTTTCAGTATGATAAATGCATACTTCACATCCGAAACCTTATTCACTACTTTGTAAGATTTCGAGCCTACTTAGAACAAAGACATTATAACATAATTATTTTCATTTGTTTGAGGATGGGCCATATATTATTTCTGTTTTAGAAACTGAATGGTTTAATACACCTTGAGGCCATGGACTATATGTTCGCACATAAATGACAAAGGCAGCTTGGGACTCCTACTTTTGTTTTAACACCTTTTATTTTTTTCACCAACTACCTAAAATTATCCATTAGTAGCCAAAGTTGAGCCTTACTCTAATTCATTTGTTTAACTCACATGTTTACCTAAGGTTCACCATTAACCTTTTAACATACTGGTCAAACGACTACAATAAGAAGCTGAGAAAAAGCAAAAAATATGCATAAGATAGATACATATCAAAATTGCCCCACATCATTTTTTTTTTTGGTTAGTGAGAAATAAGGATGATCTAAGTGTTTGTTTTCACTTTTTCCTTTTAATCACTTTTATTAGTAAAAAATTCTGAACCTTTACCTAAGCCTAAATCCATAAGTCCTAATAATATGTGTTGTCTATGTGTTATGGTGGATGTGTGACCGTCATACAAACTTATGATAACAAAATGACATACTTGGTCTTTAGGTGATTAATACTAGTGCAGTCTTACTAGTCCAGATATGAAACCGAGGGAAATGAACCATTGTGAGCGGTGGGTTGCATGAAAATAAAAACCAAAGCTCGTTAGGTTTGGTTATGTGTTTCATTGTTTTAAATTCCCATCACTTTTATTTGTTAGATAATAAACTTGTTAGCCATTATCAATATTATAAATGGGGTATGACTTTGGACCTTAACTAAGGATTGGTAAGGAGATTGTCAAATGTCTTTGTCAAATGATGGTTGGTTAATTTTGTAAGAGTTTGCTTAAGGGCAAACAAATTATAATTGCGGGGATGTGATAGGTTGGTGAATTTCCAAAGCTTAATGTGTTTAATTTTACCAATTTGTGTGAAATTAAGTTTTAGAATACACTACTTTGAGATGGTTTGTATTTTGCAAGCCTCAACAGGTTTAAGGTGCATTTTGTAGGGCCCTACTTTGGACGAGAGCCGTGACGGTTCAAGTGGTACCGATATTTATCAACAACTTTCGCAGTGGAAATTTCATCAGGACCGTGAGTTAGGAAAAATTATCAGAGTTATAAAACACCAGAATTTTTATTTCATAATCTGTGGGATAAATCAATATTTACATAATAGGTTTTGTAGGGATAAATCCTTAATTACAAAACACGTTTTTTTAATTCTGGTGACATAGCCACTTTTTAAGCTTTTGGTGGGTGAATGCATTCATTTGTATAAAATGACATATTCTTACAATTACATCATTAAGAGTTTTATATTTTACAACTATTCACGGGTATTTGTCACTCAATCGGATCTGTGACTGTGGTCATATCACCATTGGTCCTTACGTCCAATGCAAACATTATCAAGTAATGTATAAAAAACCCTACATACCGACGATAGTTCTTTTTTCATAAGAATACAAAGACTTAATCAGTGTAAACATAAGTGAAAACTAGAAAACATTTCAAGTTTAATAAATTGGTGAGTTTCACAACATTTTGAGGGAAACCAGAAAGATTTAGAATGTATCACCCTATAAAATTATCGTTTTGATTCTTCAAGCCTTCTGGTCTTAGGCCCTAAATACAAAATGCAAAACGTATTAATGGAAAACTTAATCAAACCTAATGATAATCACGAGATCAAAACTACAACGTAGGTTTATAAAGTCTCACCTTATACAGGCAGAGCATTAGCGTTCGTGTGTTGGTTTTCTGATAGATCGGGTAGGGTATCGTATCGGTGATTTACGGTTTTATAACACGAATATGAAGCAGAGATATAAGTTGATATTTTAGAAGCGAGAATGAGCACTGAGACTATCCCAGAGCTGCCCTATTTATAGCCCATTTTGGACACGGCCGTGCGTCACGACAGAGGAAGAGGGTCCCTCCACGACACGCAGGGGGGGGGTGTTAGGCTTAGGTCAGCCCTGTCACCACCCTAGCCCTGCCACGTGGCATCTGATGTTGACACGTGTCTCCGCAACATGTAACACCTTGTCGCGCGTCGCGACGAGCTTACAATATGTTCCCGCGATGCACGGGGACATGGTGAATATTGTTTTACTCGTTTTTCATGCCGGTTCTCGTCGCATGCGTTCAGGGTGTCACTTGTTTATTGATGGGGAAATTTTTTTAGGGTTATTACATCCTCCGCACCTTGTTTTCAATCTCATTGTCGACATTCACTCAAACAAGTACGAGTATTTTCGTTTCATATTCATTTCTAATTTCCCTGTATATTCTGGTCCACGTTTTGAATCCCATTTTACTTTGGCTAGAATTATTCTTTTACGCTTGAGGTTTTCGACCTTCCTATCTTCAATCTATAAAGGTTTTTCAACGAACTTTAATTTATCATTTACCTCTATATCTTGAAGAGGTACGATTAAATATTTATCAACTAAACATTTCCTTAATTGCATATGTGAAATACATCATGTATGCTATTAGGAAACTTTATGTAAGTATTGAAGAAAAATATGGTCTATCTTATTAACAGCTGAAGATAAAGTCACGAAAGCCAAACAGAAAGAAGAAACAAGGCAACAAAGACAAAAGAAAAGGAAACACGTCTTCAACTTTCTTTAGAAGAAGATCAAATGCAGACTATCAGATAAGGTCATTCTGATGGATCTAATGATAATTCTGATGATTATCATCAGATTCTGGTAAAGTCTGGTCATTAGAATTCTGATGATTAGTTCATCAAATTTTCTTATGAGGTGGATATCAGAATTTCTGATAAGCACACTTGTCTGAAAGACGAAGCCCTGCCATCTTTGAAGAAGCAAGTTGACTCTAGAAGATTCAATGAATATGTCAAAAAACCACTTTATGCAGCGCAAGTGCACGAATAAACTAATGTTTATTCATACTCTAAACTTTCTATAAATAGAAAGTTTCGCACCAAAGGATAATAAGTTAAGCCAAGCATTTAATACATACTACAAAAATCCATTGCCCTTTCACCATAGAATTACACAAGAATTCGTTTGCATGAGTGAATAACCTCACAATCACCTTGTAAACCATTTTGTTTCAACGTGATATATACTTGAAAATTCTGTAGTTGTTGTTTCTTGAAAGTCTGATTTCTATTTCCGCACAATATTTTCATATTTGTTGAAATCACTTGCCATATTACGATTAAAAGAGCTTTTGTCCATCTGGGACCAACAATTGGTATCAGAGCAGACTGAATAAATTATTTTCAAAAGATCAATTGCTTATTTTTTTCTTTTCTCTAAATATGGCAAACTTTCAAACTTGCAACAATGCTTTCAACATTGGGTCTATGTCAAAGCCTCCGACCTTGGTCAGAGAGGAGTACCCCAATGGAAAATCAGGATGATCAATTTCCTTAATGGACATGATCGAGCACTATTTCAATCCATTGTGTGTGGCCCACGTATACCCATGGTTGAGATACCAGGTACACCAACAACTGATTAAACATCTGAAATACCTGTCTTTCAGGCTCCAAAGAAAGAAAGAAATTGGAGCAAAGAGGACAAGGAAAAGGTGGGAGCTGATGAAAGGGCCAAATCACTTTTGATTATGACACTTCCTAATGACATATTCTCTCAAGTAGATGCATGTTCTGCTAAAGAGATATGGGATCAGTTAGAAAATCTTTGTGAAGGAGGAGAAAGAATGAAAAGAAACAAACGAACAAACAATGTCTCCTCTTATGAGAGGTTTAAAAGTTTACCAAATGAAAATCTTTGTGAAACATATAACAGATTTGCAAAACTTTTAAATAATCTAAAGAAATTTGGTATTGAGAAGTCAAACGATGAAAGAAATGTGAAATTCCTAGATGCTCTACCCAGAGAATGGAGAAGTCTCACAATGACTTTATCCTCCACATTAGAGCTGGGAAACATGAGTCTACATGATCTTTACAGTATACTTGTTCCTAGAGAGGAAGAGATATATGAGTACTCAAACCAAAGAGGAGGATCTATAGCTCTCATTTCAAATTCTCAAAGAATATCCAATCCTGATCTACAAAGCTCTTGTTGCCAAGCAATAGAAAATTCTGATACCTCATCAGATGTTTCTACTTTTGCTAAAGCAATAGCACTGCTCACTAAAACTTTTGAGCAAAGATTGAAGGGTGGAAGCCATAAGTATCAGAAAAGGGTGGAAGCCATAAGTCTCACAATGACTTTATCCTCCACATTAGAGCTGGGAAACATGAGTCTACATGATCTTTACAGCATACTTGTTCTATAGAGGAAGAGATATATGAGAACTCAAACCAAAGAGGAGGATCTATAGCTCTCATTTCAAATTCTCAAAGAATACCCAATCTTGATCCACAAAGCTCTTGTTGCCAAGCAATAGAAACACCTGATACCTCATAGATTTTTCTGCTTTTGCTGAAGCCATAACTGTAACGCCTCGCGTTTCCATGCTTTCTATTTATAGCAAGCACGTATTGTATTTCTATTTTTGGAAAGCATTGTATCTTGTAATCGTCTTTCATTGTAATCGTTGTAAACCGAGACTTGAATCATAATGAAAACTCGTCTTTTATTTATTGCTTATTTCAAACCATTTTATACCAATAGTTATGCATACACATGGAACATATTCAATGATACTCGTAATTGTATGACAAACTTGCAAACGTGATGATTATACTAATTCAAGGCTTAAACGTGATATTCATACTCCATCATATTCATTTTATACTTGTGCATACATTCATTACATAATTTCTAACACGAATTAAATCATAAATCCTTATCGTGTATTCGAAATTCGTACACGCTTCATTCATGCGAGACACTTGATTATTTGATCGCAAAAAAACTATAATTATGAAATCTACACTTGTTACCATCTTAGGAACTTTAAAACTTTAAAACCCGCTCTTTTCGCTAATAAAACTCTAACTTATGAGGTTCATACTCCCGAAATAACTTATTACACGATAATACATGTTATGTATGTAACATATAACATCTATTAACCTAATATATAACATTAAATAACAAAAATATAATAAAATAAAAATGGCAACCCTATTATTCAGCTTTGGGCTGAGTTTAGTGGACTTGTTTCAAGTCTAAACTCCCCCAAATCTTGTCCAAAGCCCAACCCACTTAAACCTTAATCCTTCCCTATATAATAAACACTTCCCCACTCCTTTTCCACTTTTGCAAGCCTCCAAACACTTCAAAAACTCTCCCAAACTCAGCTGAGTTTCAACCATAAAAGGTGAGTTTTAACTCACTTCCACTTCAATTTTCTTCTTATTTCTTCTTCTATAACACTTGTACAACCTCTAGGAAGGTTCTCACAAGTTTTATTGGGCAAACTTAGGTGAAACCTCACCATTTTTGAGGTCCAAAGTGCACCTAAAGTTCTGCTCATTTTCATCTTTTTGATTCTTCATGTTTTGGAAGAAAACTCATGTTTTCTTCATACATTCCTATGTCCTAATGCTCATAGTCACTTGTATGGTTAGTTGGGCTTAAAAACAAGGGTGTGACATTCAAATTTAGAGGATTTATCCTCATAAACTTTCTGTTTTCATGGAGCTTTAAGCTCACAAGTGATGCAAGTCTTGAACTTGTTCATGTGTGTCTACCTTGGTTAGCTTGGGCTATCCTAACTCCAAGACCACACATCACTTGATGATTTTCATCATTATCCCAAGTTAGTTTGCTAGCTTCAAAGTGTCACAACCCCGTCTAGCCTTTGACGTGTGTCAAAGTGTGCTCACCGGGTTGTATTTCACTTGGCTACTTGGTATCATGGTGACACATCTTTACATTCATGTTATTTACTTTCTTGTATGTTATTATCTTGTTCTAAGACCCTCCTTGTTACCTTTGGTGACTCGTGAAGTGGTGAACAATCATATGAGGTCCAAAGTGGATGGTTAATCCTCCCACCTACTATTTGACTTACATGATACTAAGAGGTTCCAAAGTGGATGGTTCATCCTCCCACCTCCTACATGATTATATAATTATATAGAACTATATTATAAACCTAAAACCGAAACCTTGATAATGACCTTATAATCACCTATCAAGTTATTAAGTTTAACGCTAAAGTATGTAATTCCTTGTTATGATTCTAATAGGTCCCGAACCTATGAAATCACATCCAACTTGTAAGAGTTACTATAGTGTCAAGAGCAAGTGTTACATCTTAGTGTATACTTTTGTATCATAATACTTATCAAACTTATTTTTAATCATGCTCGAATACTCCTCATCTCCCGTCTAAACTCTATACTCGCACGCCTCGTTTCCTCTTGTAGGATAATTCGGCGTGATCCTCGAACCAACCGTCTTTACGGATTGTCAAGTGTAGAAAAGACTAACAAACCGTGAGTACACTCGACCCACTTTTGTTTATAACACTTTTGGGTGTAACATGTTTTACATGTACCAAAAATCATGAACACTTAAACTTTATGAAACACACAAACAATCCTATACCCATGAATACTTGAATCATATACTTGTTGCTTGTCTTGGATATTCGTTATGCTATGCTTTAGTCATTAACTATTTTTAGCATTCGTTTGACATGCACAACGCTATAGGAATTCACGCATCCACCTCCATCGTGTTATTCGTGAGGTCATGTTAAAACATCGTGATTGCGTTAAGGGTTTGATTATTAGTATTGCATGCCTTGATATTGCTCATGTATATATTTAGTTGCCATGAGGATTGTTTAAACTTATTCGTACACGTAGGCTATGCCTAAACTTGTGTACTCGCCTTCGCTTTCGCATTGACATTATTTTAAAACATGTAACAGGTTGAAGGAGATGATGCTACGAAAACAATATAGCAAGGACTAGATACACACAAATTAGACGTTAGGTTTAATGTTGATGTATCAATTTTGTTATGACTTTGCAAATGTTATGTTGTTTCTTTGTTTTGTTACATTGATGTATTTGACAATTTTTATGAAATGAAATATGGTTTAATTAATTATTGTCACTTATTAATGTTGTGAGCAATGAGCAATCTCGTTTTTGTCTCATCCCGATGTTTCCGCCATGGGTTGGGGTGTGACAAATTGGTATCAGAGCCATATAACTATAGGGAATTAGGTAGAATTGCCATGTTCGATGTAGTCTATAGTTCTAAGTATCCGTTTTGACCATTCTTGTTAATGCTTAAAACTTTATGCTTCCTACTTTGCTTCTCTCTTTTTTTTGGTCTTAATACATATACATGACGTCTTTCCTAAGACACTCTTACACAATACACGTTTGGACGCTTGAATACACTCGTAACACAAACGAGACGATTTGCACCAAAATAGGTCCAATGACTTACAATTTTTGGTGAAATCTCTCATTCCGCGTATTCGATTTTTCACGAAGTTATACCATCAAGTTAGGGGTGATATCCACATCTTGATGGAAACTTCCATTTCATACTCTAGTGGATCTTACAAACGAGTTGGATTGCTCCTCGTTTAGTAAGAAACAACCACACTTAGGGTACGAAATCGTCAAGTTAGGGGTGAAACCCGCACCTTGTCGATTAAGTCCCATTCCTCGATTTTCAATCTCGCCAAAATCTCGAATTTTCTAATCGGTTAGAGACGTGTAGTAACTGGAAGGGTAAAATACCGTTAGTCGCTTCTCGATGAGAGTATTTTACCTATAGGCCAAAGCACGTTTTCTCTAATTTGAAAGGGTCTTCGATTCACTTTGGAATTGTCGACGATTCTCTACCCGAATCATTCCCATGTTTTATGAGCCTATTCTTTTATGTAACTCAATTTTTATGTGTTTTAATACTTGTTACCTCGTTCATTTCAAAACCGTTACACACTCGCACGTTTATCGCAATCAAAAACAAAACTAATCCTCGTGAACAAACTAAATTTATACTCTTCATTCGTATTCATACGTGATTATACATGCTATATTTTTTGAATCCATGAATTGTACGTGAAACTTATGTGAACTTTATTCATACTCATGTATGCAAAACCTATTTTCTTTTATTACGATCAAGTCTCATGCTTTTGTCTTGTTTACAACCTCTAGATGCCTCCTTTCCGCAACTCGTTGAACCGCCACAAAAAGTCCAAGAAGTCGGGTTCCAAGAAGGAATCCAACAACGAGGACTCGATATCGAAGCAAGAACTGATTGGGCTCGTTTCGGAGCAAATGGCCGGGCAAATGGCTAAGATCATACCCGACATTATTAGCCAAATCCACACCATACACGCCGAAGCCACACCTAAGTCATCCGCTGATTCCAAAGCCGATACCCCCAAACCATCTTACCAATTCAAGCATTCATGGCTTGTAAACCAGTGGAATTCACTGGCATGGACGGTGTTACCGCCATGATCAATTGGTTTGATTCAATGGAGCTTATCTTCCTTCAGGGCGGCTGCCCTGAGGAACTCTGAACCCTTAATGCCACTGGGGTCTTTCGCAAGAGAGCCCTCGAGTAGTGGACCACCGAACGAAACACGTGTGGCAATGAAGCGGCCCATGCGATGCCTTGGGAAGAGCTTAAGGAGCTCATGAAGAAGCAATTCTGTCCTCCCCACGAGACCAGAAACTTGAAAACGAGTTCGGGAATCTCACACTACAGGGGAGCGACGCTGAAGGATTGATCACGCGACAGTTAAGTATCATTTGCCCTGGGCAAGTCGATACTGTTCCCAAGTCAATCGCCAAGCTCATCCGTTGCCTCTCACTGGTGATTATGAACCATGTAGCCGCAGCCAACCCTAAAACCATCAAGGAAGCCTATGCCATAACCATCCAGCTCAACCATAACTGCATCCTTTAGGGGGCCTACGACAAGGTCCCTACGAAGCATGCGCACCAAGCTGTTGCCAACACCACCGAATCACCTACCCCTCCAGCCAAAAAGTCCCACAACAAGAACAAGAAGCGGAAGGCTTCTTCTCAAAACAACACGGTCGTCACTCCGCCTAACCCTGCACCCCTAAATGCCATCACCACTACCCAAAACAGCAACCAACCCGCACGTGGTTACACTGGCCCTCATCCTCAGTGTACTACTTGCAACTACCATCATCCCGTTGGTACCCCATGTCGAAAATGTGCCAACTGTAATAGGTTGGGACACCTCTCCAACTTTTGTCGCCTACCCCAGAGCCAGCAAACCCCAGCCCTGTTACCCAATCCTAACCCGAACCCGAACCCAAACCGCCAAGCTCAAGCGACTCCTGCTCGAACTTGTTACAATTGTGGCGATCCTAACCATTTCGCCAACGTTTGCCCAAAACGCACCAACAACTAGCAACAGCAGCAGACTGAGCCTGCAAAAGGACGAGCTTTTGTTCTCACCTCAGCTCAAGCCCGAAGCTCGAATGACGTCATCACTGGTACGTTCCTTGTGAACCATATCTATGCTACTTTTCTGTTTGATACTGGAGCAGATAGAAGTTTTGTGTCTGTTGAATTCGAACCCTTGCTTAAGTGCGAATGAACTAAAATTCTTAATCCTTTTGCTGTCGAAGTCGCTAGTGGCAAGACCATCTCCGTTGACTCCGTTCTTTCTGGTTGCTCTCTAATCTTAAACGATCATAAGTTTTCCATCGACCTCATACCTATGCAAATGGGTAGTTTTGACATCATAGTAGGCATGGATTGGCTTAAGCGAGTACGTGCCAAAGTTGTTTGTTCCGAGAAGTTATTTATCTTCCCCTACCTCAAGGTGATTCCCTACACGTCTATGGCGAGAAGCCTTCTAAAGGCCTTAAGCTAATGTCGTGTATCCGAGCTCGCAAATACTTATGCAAGGAATACTTTGCCTGTTTGGCCCACGTTGTGGAAAAGAAAGAAAAAGGTCTAAGCCTAAGTGACGTTCCTTTCGTTTGTGAGTTTCCTTCTGTTTTTCCCGAGGATCTTCCTGGTCCTCCGCCTCCTCAAGCCGTTGATTTTCGTATTGACCTCATTCTTGGCGCAACTCCTGTTGCGAAGGCTCCCTATCGTTTAGCACCTTCGGAGATGCAGGAGTTATCGATCCAACTACAAGAACTTCTTGATAAAGGCTTTATACGCCCTAGCACTTCTCCTTGGGGCGCTCCCGTACTCTTCGTCAAGAAGCAGGATGGATCATTCCGCATGTGTATTGACTATCGTGAGCTCAACAAGCTCACAGTCAAGAACTGCTATCCTCTTCCTCGCATTGGCGATCTCTTCGATCAATTACAAGGCGCAACTTGCTTTTCAAAAATTAATCTCCGTTCTGGTTATCATCAACTTCGGGTTCTCGAAGAAGATGTACCTAAAACCGCTTTCCGCACACGATATGGACACTATGAGTTCGTGGTCATACCTTTTGGTTTGACTAATGCACCCGCCGTATTCATGGACCTTATGAACCGCGTGTGTAAGCCGTTTCTGGATCGTTTTGTCATTGTAGTCATCGACGATATTCTCATCTATTCCAAAACGAAAGAAGAGCATGGACGACATTTGCGTCTCATTCTTCAGCTTTTGCAAACCGAACGTCTTTACGCCAAATTCTCCAAGTGTGAATTTTGGCTAAAAGAGGTTCAAATCTTGGATCACACCGTCAACGAACTCGGTATTCATGTTGACCCCGCAAAGATAGAAGCTGTTAAGAATTGGATTGCACCTAATTCGCCTTCTGAAATTCGTTCGTTCCTTGGCTTAGCTGGATATTATCGTCGTTTCATCTCGAACTTTTCAAATATCGCTGTTCCTTTGACTTCGTTGACTCAGAAAGATAAACCTTTTGTTTGGGGTCCCGAACAAGAGGAATCTTTCCAAACACCCAAGGACATGCTTTGTAATGCTCATATCCTTACTCTTCCCATGGAAACGACGACTTTGTCGTGTATTGCGATGCCTCTAACTAGGGTCTTGGTTGCGTTCTCATGCAACGAGACAAAGTAATCGCGTACGCGTCAAGACAACTCAAAATTCATGAGAAAAACTATACTACGCACGACCTTGAACTTGGTGCGGTTGTTTTTGCATTAAAGATTTGGCGACACTACCTTTATGGTACCAAGATTACGGTCTTCACCGACCATAAGAGCCTACAACATATCTTTGACCAAAAAGAACTCAACATGCGTTAACGCCGTTGGGTAGAATTGTTGAACGACTACGATTGCGACATTTGCTACCATCCTGGTAAGGCGAATGTTGTGGCCGATGCACTTAGTCGTAAAACTCATGTTATGAGTACTCGTTGCTACCAAATTGTGGGAAACCTTCTTGACCTCATTCGCGACGCTCAACATTCGGTCATAAGTGAAGGCTATCTCGAGTCTGAACTAAAAACTGGTGATCAGCGTCCATTCGTTGTTAAGGCCGATGATATCTTTTACTTCAACAATCGTATGTGGATCCCCGACCGTAACTCCCTTCAGACTACCTTGATGGGTGAAGCCCACAAATCCCGATACTCCGTCCATCCTGGAGCTGATAAGATGTACCACGATTTGCGTGCATCATATTGGTGGCCTGTGATGAAACACGATATCACTCTCTACGTGTCCAAATGCCTTACGTGTTCCAAGGTCAAGGCAGAACATCAACGTCCCTCTGGTCTGCTCGAACAACCTGAAGTTCCCGTATGGAAATAGGAGAGCATAGCCATGGACTTCATCACGAAATTACCTCGTACTACCTCAGGTCACGATAACATTTGGGTTATCGTTGATCGTCTGATGAAATCCGCTCACTTCCTTGCCATTCGTGAAGAATACAAAGTCGAGAAATTGGCTCGTATCTACACGGATGAAATCATTAGTCGTCATGGTACTCCTCTTGATATTATCTCTGATCGCGATGCTCGTTTCACTTCTCGCCTTTAGAAAACTTTTCAATCCGCCCTTGGCACTCGTTTGAACCTTAGCACTGCTTTTTACCCTCAGTTCGATGGTCAAACCAAGCGTACTATCCAAACTCTAGAGGATATGCTTCGATCATGCGTAATCGATTTTGGCGGCAATTGGGATTCGCACTTACCCTTGGTAGAATTCTCATACAACAACAGCTATCATGCAAGTATTCAAATGGCTCCATTTGAAGCATTGTATGGTCGCAAGTGCCGTTTGCCTATTTGTTGGCACGAGATCGGAGACGTACAACTCACCGGTCCCGAACTTATACAAGAGACGACGGACAAAATTCTACAAATACGTGATAATCTCCTTAAAGCTCAAAGCCGAGAAAAGAGCTATGCTGATAGAAGATGCAAACCTTTGGAATTCAACATAGGTGATCATGTACTTCTCAAGGTTTCACCTTGGAAAGGTGTTGTTTGTTTCGGTAAGAAAGGCAAGCTCGCTCCTCGCTATGTGGGTCCTTTCAAGATTCTTGAAAGGATAGGCAAGGTAGCGTATCGACTGGACCTACCTCAATCACTCAGCAATGTTCACACTGTGTTTAATGTTTCGAATTTGAAGAAGTGTCTAGCCGAAGAAGGACTTCAAGTTCCACTCGAAGATCTTGAAATCAATGATACTTTGCACTTTGTGGAGAAACCAGTTGAAATCATGGACCGAGGAACCAAGCAACTGAGGCGCAGTCACATTCCAATCGTCAATGTTCGATGGGAAGGAAAACGTGGTGCCGAATTTACTTGGGAACTTGAAAGTGATATGAAGACTAAGTATCTGCATCTCTTCGTTGCATCTTCCTAAATTTCGGGACGAAATTTCCTAAAGGAGGGGAGACTATAATGCCTCGTGTTTCCATGCTTTCTATTTATAGCAAGCTCGTATTGTATTTCTATTTTTGGAAAGCATTATATCTTGTAATCGTCTTTCGTTGTAATCGTTGTAAACCGAGACTTGAATCATAGTGAAAACTCGTATTTTCTTTATTGCTTATTTCAAACCATTTTATAACAATACTTATGCATAAACATGGAACATATTCAATGATACTCGTAATCGTATGACAAACTTGCAAACGTGATGATTATACCAATTCAAGGCTTAAACGTGATATTCATACTCCATCATATTCATTTTATACTTGTGCATACATTCATTACATAATTTCTAACACGAATTAAATCGTAAATCCTTATCGTGTATTCGTAATTCGTACGCGCTTCATTCACGCGAGACACTTGATTATTTGATCGCAAAAAAAACTATAATTATGAAATCTACACTTGTTACCATCTTAGGAACTTTAAAACTTTAAAACCCGCTCTTTTCGCTAATAAAACTCTAACTTATGAGGTTCATACTCCCGAAATAACTTGTCACACGATAATACATGTTATGTATTAATAGGAATATTAATCACAATAATCAAATCACATAAATTATTCCTGTAATCACGTGTAGTCAATGTATTGCCATATATATGTTGTATGTAAATTTTTATATAATATAATTAATCTCTCCCTAACTGGGCAGAGTGAATTCCCTCCACATGGTATAGAGCCAAAATACGATTCCTTTTCTTCTCTTACGTTAAAAAAAACCCTATTTTTTTCTTCATTTTCCTCTTCAGCCGTCATTCACCCTTATCTCCTTTCCTCCATGACTAGCTCTAGTGACAGTAAACTCCCAATGGCTACGATTATTCATATGATTACTATAAAATTGTCCTCTTCTAATTACCTTATATGGAAACACCAAATCCTCCCTCTTCTCACTAATCAAAAGCTTCATGGCCATGTTGACGGCTCTCTATCCCCACCCTCTGCTACTACTTTGGCAGATGACAAAGAGAATCCAAATCCCCTCTATGCCTCATGGCTTGATAATGATCAACAAGTTGTTCTTATCTTAAACTCCTCGCTTACAGAGGAGGCTGCAGCCGAAACACTCGGCCTCACCACCGCCCGCAGCATATGGCTGGCTCTTGAGGCCGCCTACAGCAACACATCCATTAAACGCGTCCAACACCTGCGCAATTCTCTTCGCCAAATCACTAAGGGCTCGCTTTCTGTTACTGAATACGGTAAACAATTTAAAGCTATATGCGACCAGCTTTCTGCCATCGGCCAACCCGCTGACGAGGTTGACAAATTTCACTGGTTTTTGTGCGGTCTTGGTCCAGCCTTTTAATCGTACTCCACCGCTGTTCGCACAACCAAACCGTCTCCAACTTTTCGAGATTTATTGGCTCAAACAGAAAGTCACGAACATTTTCTGCAATCACTTCATGGTCATACCACCCCACCCGCTGCTTTTGTCACACACCAAACTTCACATCGATTCTCGGGTTTGTCTAACCGTGGTCGTGGGCGGTCAAACAACCAGACTCGTGCTTCAAACTCCCACAACCGTGTCGTGCCCGTCGTGCCCCTCATTGTCAACTTTGTAGAACCGAAGGGCACTACGCATCCGCTTGTCCTAGTCTGGCTTCATATGCTGCTAATGCTCCAACCTTAGATGCCCACTTGGCCCAAGCCTTTCACACCCAATGTCATGTGACAAATGGGTCTCCAGACTGGACTGCCGATACCGGTGCTACTGGGCATATGGCCACCAACACTGGTATTCTCGATAACTCTAAATCTTATATGGGTAAATCTAATGTTGTAGTTGGAAATGGTACATTCGTACCCATTTCTCATATGGGCCACTGCCATGTTTCGAATATACCATTAAAAGATGTTATGGTGGTTCCACAACTTACAAGAAATCTATTATCCATTAGCAAACTAACTCGTGATTTTCCGGTTGATGTTTTGTTTTCCTATCCTACTTTTACAATTCAGGATCGGCACACGAAACAACCATTGGCAACGGGAAATACCATTAAAAGATGTTATGGTGGTTCCACAACTTACAAGAAATCTATTATCCATTAGCAAACTAACTCGTGATTTTCCGGTTGATGTTTTGTTTTCCTATCCTACTTTTACAATTCAGGATCGGCACACGAAACAACCATTGGCAACGGGAAAATGTGAAGATGGTCTTTATGTCCTTCGAAATAAAGAGCTTGCGTTGATGGCATCGGCTTGTAGTAATAAAGCTTATTTTGAGCTATGGCATAACCGTTTAGGTCATGTTGCATTTGATACTATTTATCTTTTAAAAAAACTTGGTTGTTTATCTACTACTTCAGTTTTGCCCAATCCTATTGTTTGCTCGCCTTGCCAACTTTCCAAGGCACGAAAACTCTCTTTTGATTTGAATGAAAAACGTGCATTAAAACCATTGGATCTTGTTCATTGTGATTTGTGGGGACCAACACCGGTTATTGGCATTGATGGTTATAGATATTATGTGGTATTTGTAGATGATTTTTCCAGGTTCTCATGGCTTTATCCACTAAAGGCAAAATCAGAATTTTATTCGGTGCTAACGATATTCTTAGAATTTGTTCAAACTCAATGTTCACGCAAAGTTCAAGTTTTCCAAGCGATGGTGGAACTGAATTTGTCAAACAGTATGTACGCAAAATTTTTGAAGACAATGGTACACTTCATCGGTTCTCTTGTCCATATACTCCTCAACAAAATGGACGAGCAGAGCGCAAACATCGACATATTGTCGAGACTGGTTTGGCAATGATGTTTCACGCTCATGTACCAGTCTCAAATTGGGTACACGCATTCAGTCTGGCGACATATATTATTAATAGATTACCATCTCAACCTTTGGAAAATAAATCGCCGTTTGAACTCTTGTTTTCTACCACCCCTATCTATAGTAATTTGAAAGTGTTCGGGTGTCGCGTCTATCCTTATTTGCGAGACTACTCTCCTCACAAATTGACACCAAGAAGCATCCCTTGCATATTTATTGGTTATTCTTCTCAACACAAAGGTTACAAATGTCTTGAACCACATACTTCTCGTATTTATGTAACCCGGCATGCTAGATTTGATGAAACCCTTCTTCCTTATGTCAAACCCACTAAAACCATCGATCTTTCATCCTTACAGTCATCCACCTTTCTAGATGATGGTTCCTTTAACCTGTCATCCGCCTCGCCTTCTTTGCCTAACGATCTCACCAAATCGATTCCATCTATTGATCAACCACCTTGTTCTTTATGCAAGGATACCACCCCGCCTACCATCACAACCCAATCCCACACCCAAACCGAGCCACAACAGTCTAAACCCCAAGCCCATACACAGGCCCACACCCAACAACACCAAACTATAGACCAACCCCAAGCCCACAACCAAACCGAACATGTCCATCCTTAAAGCCCAAATCATAGCACACCAATCCACTCCCAAAGTCCAGCCCCCACCCACACCCAAGCTGAACCACCTCCCATTCCAATTCTAGCCCAATCTGAAACCGAACCAACCCACCCTCACAACAATGACCACACCCAAACTGCTCATCCCATGGTCACGCGATCCAAAGCTGGAATCTTTAAACCTAAGCATCAGGTTGATCTCACATATGTCTCACATCATGCCTTATATACCGCCCTTTTCACCGAAGCAATACCACGTGGGTTCAAAACCGCTTCAAAGAACTCGAAATGGATGCAAGCTATGCAAGAAGAAATCGAGGCCCTTCATCAAAACAACACGTGGACATTAGTGCCACGCCCTCAACATACTAATGTAGTTGGATCGAAATGGGTCTTTTGTATTAAATATCATTATGATGGTTCTATAGATCGGTATAAGGCTCGACTAATTGCTCAAGGTTTCACTCAAATACCAGGTGTTGATTTCTCTCACACCTTTAGTTCGGTTACAAAAGCCTCCACCATTCATATTGTTCTTTCCTTGGCCGTCATTAATCAATGGCCCCTTCATCAATTAGATGTCAAAAATGCATTTCTTAACGGGTATCTAAGTGAAACGGTCTTCATGGAACAACCACCAGGCTTCACAAACTTAGCCTTTCCAACGCATGTGTGCAAACTAACTAAGGCTCTTTATGGTATCAAACAGGCTCCTCGTGCTTGGTTCCAACGGCTTAGTTCATTTCTTGTTAACTCAGGTTTTACTTGTAGTAGAGCAGATACCTTTTTATTTATCTTCAAGAAAGATGACTGCCTTATGTATCTACTAGTTTATGTGGACGATCTTATCCCCACGGGTAACAAACCTCATATGCTTCGTCAGTTTATAGCTAATCTTCATCAAGCATTTGCCATCAAAGACTTGGGTTCGTTAAATTACTTTCTGGACCTTGAAGTTCTCTCCACAACAAATGGGTTGTTTCTATGTCAATCCAAATATGCTCATGAGGTATTAACTCGGGCAGGCCTACTAGATGCCAAACCTGCTCCTACACCGCTTGCCACAAACGACTCATTCACATCTGATGGCCCGTTATATTCTGTCCTACCTTTTACCGTTCCATTGTTGGTGCTTTACAGTATCTCACAATCACTCGTCCGGACCTCTCTTGTGTAGTTAATAAAGCAAGTCACTTTCTACATGCCCCTACTGATCAGCATTTTTAGCTCGTGAAACGCATTCTTCGATATGTGAAAGGCACTATTTCCTATGGTCTCACTTTTCAACGACCTAAACAAGTGTTTATCTTGGGTTATTCGGACGCTAATTGGGCTCGGTGCATTGAAACTCGACGGTCCACTTATGGTTATTCTATTTTCTTGGGTGGCAATCTGTATCCTGGACGCCAAGAAACAACCAACCGTGTCTCGCTCAAGTTGTGAATTGGAGTATAGAGCCCTGGCAACATAGTGGCTGAAATTGTTTAGATTACTCATCTACTTCGCGAGTTACATACGCTTCCGCCAGATCGTCCGACACTGTTATGCGACAATCGAAGTGCATTATTTATGAGTCAAAACCCAGTGTCTCACAAAAGGGCAAAACACATTGATCTTGACTACCATTTTGTTCGGGAACTAGTCATGTCTGGAAAGCTACACACTCGATTTGTTCCAACCAACCTGCAACTGGCTGATATCTTCACAAAGAGCTTACCTAAACCGCAATTTGAATATTTTCGAAATATGCTATGTCTCGGTCCGCCACCGTTTTGGTTGAGGGGGGTAATAGGAATAATAATCACAATAATCAAATCACATAAATTATTCCTGTAATCATGTGTAGTCAATGTATTGCCATATATATGTTGTATGTAAATTTCTATATAATATAATTAATCTCTCCCTAATTGGGCAGAGTGAATTCCCTCCACATGTATGTAATATATAACATCTATTAACCTAATATATAACATTAAATAACAAAAATAAAAAAAATAAAAAATGGCAACCCTATTATTCAGCTTTGGACTGAGTTTAGTGGACTTGTTTCAAGTCTAAACTCCCCCAAATCTTGTCCAAAGCCCAACCCACTTAAACCCTAATCCATTCCCTATATAATAAACACTTCCCCACTCCTATTTCCACTTTTGCAAGCCTCCAAACACTTCAAAAACTCTCCCAAACTCAGCTGAGTTTCAGCCACGTTTTTTAGAGTCTCAGCCATAAAAAGTGAGTTTTAACTCACTTCCACTTCAATTTTCTTCTTGTTTCTTTTTCTATAACACTTGTACAACCTCTAGGAAGGTTCTCACAAGTTTGCTTGGGCAAACTAAGGTGAAACCTCACCATGTTTGAGGTCCAAAGTGCACCTAAAATTCTGCACATTTTCATCTTTTTGATTCTTCATGTTTTGGAAGAAAACTCATTTTTTCTTCATACATTCCTATGTCCTAATGCTCATAATCACTTGTATGGTTAGTTGGGCTTAAAAACAAGGGTGTGACAGAGGATTTATCCTCATAAACTTTCTGTTTTCATGGAGCTTTAAGCTCACAAGTGATGCAAGTCTTGAACTTTTTCATGTGTGTCTACCTTGGTTAGCTTGGGCTATCCTAACTCAAAGACCACACATCACTTGATGATTTTCATCATTATCCCAAGTTAGTTTGCTAGCTTGAAAGTGGCACAACCCCGTCTAGCCTTTGACGTGTGTCAAAGTGTGCTCACCGGGTTGTATTTCACTTGGCTACTTGGTATCATGGTGACACATCTTTACATTCATGTTATTTACTTTCTTGTATGTTATTATCTTGTTCTAAGACCCTCCTTGTTACCTTTGGTGACTCGTGAAGTGGTGAACAATCATATGAGGTCCAAAGTAGATGGTTAATCCTCCCACCTCCTACTTTACTTACATGATACTAAGATGTTCCAAAGTGGATGGTTCATCCTCCCACCTCCTGCATGATTATATAATTGTATAGAACTATATTATAAACCTAAAACCAAAACCTTGATAATGACCTTATAATCACCTATCAAGTTATTAAGTTTAACGCTAAAGTATGTAATTCCTTGTCACGATTCTAATAGGTCATGAACCTATGAAATCACATCTAAATCGTGAGAGTTACTATAGTATCAAGAGCAAGTGTTACATCTTAGTATACTTTCGTGTTATAATACTTTATCCAACTTATTTTTAATCATGCTTGAATACTCCTCATCTCCCGTCTAAACTCTATACTCATACACCTCGTTTCCTCTTGTAGGATAATTCGGCGTCATCCTCGAACCAACGTCTTCACGGATTGTCAAGTGTATAAAAGACTAACAAACCGTGAGTACACTCGACCCACTTTTCTTTATAACACTTTTGGGTGTAACATGTTTTACATATACCAAAAATCACGAAAACTTAAACTTTATGAAACACACAAACAATCCTATACCCATGAATACTTGAATCATATACTTGTTTCTTGTCTTGGATATTCGTTATGCTATGCTTTAGTCATTAACTATTTTTAGCCTTCGTTTGACATGCACAGCGCTATAGGAATTCACGCATCCACCTCCATCATGTTATTCGTGAGGTCATGTTAAAACATCATGATTGCGTTAAGGGTGTTATTATTAGTATTGCATGCCTTGATATTGCTCTTGTATAGATTTAGTTTCCATGAGGATTGTTTAAGCTTATTCGTATACGTATGCTATGCCTAAACTTGTGTACTCGCCTTCGCTTTCACAATGACATTATTTTAAAACATGTAACAAGTTGAAGGAGATGATGCTATGAGAACAATATAGCAAGGACTAGATACACACAAATTAGACGTTAGGTTTAATGTTGATGTATCAATTTTGTTATGACTTTGCAAATGTTATGTTGTTTCTTTGTTTTTTTACATTGATGTATTTGACAATTTTTATGAAATGAAATATGGTTTAATTAATTATTGTCACTTAATAATGTTGTGAGCAATGAGCAGTCTCGTTTTCGTCTCATCCTGATGTTTCCGCCATGGGTTGGGGTGTGACAATAACACTGCTCACTGAAACTGTTGAGCAAAGATTGAAGGGTGGAAGCCATAAGTACCAGAAAAGTGATAAGGGGAGGGTGGAAGGAAAGTCATGAGATAAAGGAAAAGCTGAAGTTTTATATTATAAGTGCAAGCAAAAGGGTCACTATGCATCAGAATGCAAAAATAAAAGGCTGAAAGATGTCATTACTATGAGAAAAAGCTAGAGGAAGCCAAAAAGCAACGACAAGTAAGTCTGATAGCAGGGACAGATACCTGGTTGACCGATGATTCTTCTGATGAAGAGGAAGAAGAAATGGCAAATTTCTGTCTTATAGCCAAACTTTCTGATGTAGAATCCGAAATTACAGAACCAAAGGTAAGCTTGAATAATCTAGATCTTGAACAAAAATTGAACAAGCTTATGTCAAATTTCATGAACCTGCAAGAAAAACAAAGATTAGAAAACAAAAAAATCTGATGATTTGCAAAAAAACGTTGAATAAAGTTATACTTGAAAATCAATTATTAATGGAAGAAAGCTTGATCAAAAACACAAAAATCGAATTTTATGAAATGGAAAGAAAAGATCTGTACAAGAAAATTTATGACAAAGAAATCAATGTAAAAGGTTTCAACAAGCAAAAGATTTTATTAGCTTTATTGAAGCTACACCAAATAACAGAGGTGAATGGTTGGGGTCTGTAAAGACAAGTATCAGAAATCCCACCACTTTTGTCAAAGCATCAGATCAGATTTCTGGTATAGTAACATTAGAATTTGATACTGAATCTTGCAAATCCTTAAGTTTTGATAACTCTTTGTAGCATCAAAAACTAACATCATAGGAAACTGCCATGAATCTAAAAAAACATTTCCAGAAAATTCAAAAGGATTCATCCAAAATTTCAAAAAACTGCAAATCTTCCATCACAGACAAAGAAATCAGAAACTTCCGATAAAGAAAACTGTATGTGTGTTGACATACTGAAGCTAGTTCAACACCATCTCCAAACAAAAACCAAACAATCTGTTAATGGCTCAGCATATAACAGAATTTCTGGTGAAATCTCATCATCTGAAGAAGAGAATTTAGTTAAAATTTCATTAGAAAAATACCCAAGCAAGTTTGGGTACCAAAAACTCTCTAACTATTCCATTTCAGGACCATCATGTGCAGCAGATCTGGTACTGTGACTCAGGTAGCTCTAAGCACATGACTGGGGATAGGAGCTTACTCAGCAATTTTGTTTCTAAGCTGGTTAAATTAGTTAACTTTGGAAATGGAGTAAAGGGAAGAACGCTGGGGTATGGATGTATAAAGTATGGTTCCTTGATGTGATATCTGTGATGATCCGAACATGTAACAATGATGAACAAGTTATCAATGAATGAAATTTTATGTTGTATTTGTGAATTTTGTATATTTATTATGTTATTTGCACACAATCAATTCATGCACGATTTCGAACTCTTGAATCGCTTCTATAAGCGAAATCGTAAGCCGATATGCAAACGAAACCAATTTAACGCGACGTATGTTCCGAAATAGGGACATAAGTTACACATACCTTAAATAACCTTTACATAACTTAGAAATAAGTTTTGGAGGGTTTGGTATGTCAAATACAAGTTTATTCGATCCCAGGGACTAAATACAACAAGTTGCGAAAGTCTGCCGATTCTCACAGCGACGTATGCTCTGGAACAAGAACACAAGCCTAACATACCATAAATATCCTTTACATAGCTTAGAAATAAGCTTTGGAGGCTTTGGTATGGCAAAATCATGTTTTTGTAACTTCAGTGGCTATTTTGCAAATTCTGCGAAACTATGCCTTTTCGCGTATTTCGCTATCCGGAACATGTACGGGCATCCACAAATTTTCGTAATAATTAAAATATCATGTTTTAGGGATTGGAATGCAAAAATTTCATTTGTTACGCATTTACAGTCACGCACGCGTTCGTTACGATTTTCGTCGAAATTAACCGAAACCAAGACTGTACGACCAAACGAACCGACCTCTGGAACATTTTTGAGCATATTTCATATTCCCTATGTTTATTATTCCTTATGGAGCTTAGAAATGAGGTTAACAAGTGTTAGAAGTGCCCGAAACACGACGAAATGATGCAGGGGCCTGTTCTGCCAACTTTGGAAAGTTTCTGCCAGCTAGGAGTCTTACGGACCATAAGACCTAGGCTATACGGTCCGTAAGCTAGGCCCAGCTCACCAAAAACTTGGCAGCAGCTTGTTTATTCTCTTAACGACTCACGAAACGAACTTGCCACCCTTGTTTCTGCATTTGACACCTGTGGGACACTAATCTAACTTGTGGGTGAGTCATGGGACACTTGTCTTGATCCTACAACATCAAGAATCCTATTAATACTCATGTGTACTTGCATTTTGAACCTTTGATCACCTCAATTATGCTACAAACTGAAGTTGCAACCATCTGTGAGCTTTCTCTGGTGTTCTTTGATCTTTCCTTTGGTGTTGTAAGTGTTTCAATCATGTTTTGGTTCAATTCTTGTGGTTAATTGGATTAAAAGTCATTAAGTTTGACTTTTATTTGACTTCCAGAATTGATCATGAATTGTCAATTTGAAATCCAACTGAACCTTGTTTTATGATGGTAATTAAGATGGTAATGATTCCTATTGATCATACCTACTGATTTCTATCATTTCAAGTCTCTATGACAAGTCAAAGTTTCGGTCAAAATGCGATTTTTGCGCATTTTGCAATGGATCCAAATTCGGGTGTCAAAATGTTTTGATACCAAAACTCTTTTATAAACTTATTTAGACATGTCAAAACATGTCTAAATCGTCACTCTTATAATTGTGCTTGTTTAGAGTCGAAAGTTGAACGGTTTGACCACCGCTTTGATTTTCGAATCTGACCCGTTTGGTGGATCTATGGACCCGAACAAATACATAATTATGACCCTAATTATAAAAGGAATAACCCTCTGAGGTTATACCTTATGGTCATATCTTTTGTTTAGTGTTATGATAACTAGTGGTTATGATCTTCAATAATGACCAAAATGCCCTTTTCGCAAACAAATCAACTATAAGCATATGTGAAATAAATTTTGACATGTAATCTGATCAAATAACATTTTCAAACATATTTAGGAAATTAGGACTAATCATAACACATATTTAACCATCCGAATGCGTAGTTACGCAAATGACGCGTTAAAGTGGCTTAAACTAGCTTAACGGGTCAAAAGCGCACAAAAATCTTTCTAACTCAGAATGTTAACTTATTTAACCATGTCATATGAGTCCCAATACTCATTTGGTTTATAAGGTATCATTATATCCAAATTCTCCGATTTCAAGTTTCGATATTTACACAATTATCCGATTTTAGGACACGCTTGATTTCTCGGACATTTGAGCTTGTTTGATCTTTGATTCAAGGTTACAATAGCAATCAAAAGTGAGTACATAGTTCCCCTCTTTAATGTTTTACAAATTGTTTTGGGGTGATTCATATGTGCTAAAGGTTTTCGAGTTTTCAAATATAAATCACTATGGTTTATATAAACAAGACGATTTCGATAATGTGAACGAACTTGTTGGTGCGTTATATTCATAACAAGAATGACATTCATTAACAATGGCCAAGCCGACCAGTAATATGTTATGGTACCATAGGATCTGACAAATCCCGTTATCGGGCTATTCGTTGGATTTGGTGGATAGTTTGGGGTAACGACAAAATCTGTTATTTTAACAAAGCCTTTGGTGGTTTGTTAGCCGATTTAAAGATACCCTTTGGTGGGTATAGACGAATCACACAGTTTGAATGTATTCACGAAACGACCAAAAGTTTTCACAGTTAAAACAAGGATGATTGACGATTGGTTTTATGACATGGACGATTGACGATTGGTTTTATTACGAAAACGAATGACGATTTATATAAGTGCTTTTATCATATTCTATCCGTGGGGTTATTTAGATCACTTGGATGAATATTTTCAAATGATGTCATGCAACGATGTTTACATAATGATATAAACCATACGAGTTTTCTTCAAGGACGATTTACTACTTGGTTTACGAAAACAAATGTTTTTAGTCAAGATTCATGGCAACGAGATTTCACAAACTTTAACCAATGTGTTTTAGTTGGTTAACTATATTGCAAGACCAGACACTTTTTAATACAAGGTTTTCACTACCCGACTCTAGTAGTCGTGTAAGGTAATGCAATATGTTACATGCCATAAATCTGACTTACTCACAAAACCTATGTACTCGCCGACATTCTTTTATGTTGACTCGTTTTTCACATATGTTTCAGGGAACAATGCTAGATGATACTAATACATGCTCATGTAGGATCAGATGTGGACTTTAGTGCCTATAAAATATGAAAGACAATAATTATGCTTATTCGTTGTATGTTTAAGTTTGGTTGAAAGTTCTAAAACAATATGACAATATAATCTATGTTTAATATCCAATAAAATGAAACTTCAAATGCCATGTGTTGTTGAAACAATCTGTTAACGTGACTCCCCAAGTGTTTCCGCCGAGTGTGTTTTACGCGATTTGGGGTGTTACAGGTTGGTATAGAGCACTGGTTATAGGAAATTAGGTTATTAGTAATGCTTTGACCTAGACTATAACCTTCTTAGGACCCTAACGCGAGTCTATTTTCGTTTAGATTTAAAACACAATATAATCACCTATCCTTAGGTGATTACCAAAACTAATTCACAAAATACAAACTCGTTTTAAAAATCAATCATCTATCCTTAGATGATTTTTTTGGCGTAAGCCTTCAAGTTATCAAAATCTCGTCAAAGTTTGGGTTTTAATAATGTGAACACATGCAATCTTGAAGGGTGGGTGCCTGTACCCTGAGTTTTCTGTCTAAGGCTAGAGTGTTCGTACAAATCCACTTAATCGGACCAGTCACTCTTACCTGGGAGCTCTTGGGGTGAGTGTCCACTTATAGGCTAAAGCATGTCTTCGCGATACATTATAAAGACCCATATACTTTGATTAGTCACTGTGTGTCATTTGTGTGTTTTGGGAAACAAACAAGTGACCAACATCCTTATGTTTTGTCGATATTTTCAATACCTCTCTTTGTTTATCCGAATGTCAATCTCACACATTTCTCATGTTTTCCTTATTCTTTTAGAATGCCTCCTAGACGCGATCAAACTCAAGATGCTGCAATAGCAGCCTTAGTCGCTCAACAAATCGTTGTCGTGCTCCCGAACCTAGTAACTCAGATAAATCAAGCAAACAACACTAACAATAACAACGCTCAGTGCAACTATAAGACTTTCAGTTCGGTTAAACCGCTTAAATTCTCTGGGTCTGAAGGAGCTACGAGGCTCCTACAATGGTTCGAGAGTCTGGAAAGCACATTTCGACATGTTCAATGCCCAAACGAGCGAAAGGTTGAGTTTGCATCTAGTGTTTTTGAGAAAAGAGCATTAACATGTTGGAATGGTGTGGTGAGAGATCGGGGTGCCGATGTGGCTATGGCTCAAACCTGGGAAGAGCTTCGAGCTCTAATGATAAGGGAGTTCTGTCCTCGTCATGAACTTAGGGCTCTGGAAAGGGAATTTGATGATATAAACAAGATAGTGGCGAGAATCGTGCTTACACAGATCAATATGAAGAATTGAGCTTACTATGCCCCGCAATGGTTACCCCACTGGATAAAGCTATTGAGAAGTATATCGATGGTTTGCCTCACCCTGTGCAAGATATTGTTACTGGTAGCAACCCTACCACTGTTCGTCAGGCCATCGAGTTGGCTGCAACCCTGACTGAGTCTCAGGTTAGAAAGGGTAAACTATTTCGCAAGGGTGATAAGAATCAGGCAACCAAAACCACACAAGACAAAGAAAAAGACAAGAAGAAGAAATCCGAGTCATCGAAGAAGTCGAGGAAGCGTAAGGCTTCCCAAAACTTTGCAGTTGTTACTCAGCCGAATCAGGCCCCACAGAACCATCCAGCACAACCTCCTGCAAGGAAACCATATGCTGGTACTGCACCGTTGTGTAACCGGTGCAATGGTCATCATCAAGCTCATCTAGCTTGTCAACAATGTACATCTTGTGGGAAACTTGGCCACACGACAAATATTTGTCGAACTGCTCCGAATCAAGCTGCACAGAACCCAGTACATCCTCAAGGAAATGCCGCTAGACCTCCATTCCAGCCTGGTGCATGTTATAATTGTGGTGAAATGGGTCACTATAAGAACAACTGTCAGAGGATAGCCAACGCAAATGCCAATCCTGCTCATGGACGGGCATTCAACTTGAACGCTAACGAGGCTCGTGCAGACAATGAAGTTGTTAACGGTACGTTCCTTGTCAACAATCATCCTGCTTCCATTCTTTTCGATTCGGGTGCTGATAGGAGCTTTGTGTCATTAAATTTTGAGCCTTTGCTCTCGATGCCTAGAACGAAACTAGGGAGACCCTTGTCTATCGAAATAGCCAATGGTGAACCTCTTGTTCTTGATTCTGTTATTCGTGATTGCAAGTTAAATCTCAACAACCATTTATTTTCTGTTGACCTCCCACCAATGCAACTCGGAAGCTTTGATATCATTATTGGAATGGATTGGTTAACCAAGCATCATGACGAAGTTATTTGTTTTGACAAGATTGTTCGTATGCCGCTTTCGTCTGGCAAAACCTTGGAAATTCATGGAGAGAAACCTGCTAGTAACCTAAAACTCATGACATGTACCCAAGCCCAAAAGTACTTACGAAAGAATTATGTGGCGTTCTTGGCACATATCATGGAGGAGAAAGTAAAGAACAAGAGTATTCAAGACATTCCTATTATCCGAGACTATCCTAAGGTTCTTCCCGAAGATCTACCTGGTTTACCACCGGCACGACAAGTTGAGTTTCGTA
The DNA here is from genome assembly GCA_947069175.1 of Scalesia atractyloides. NCBI lineage: Eukaryota > Viridiplantae > Streptophyta > Magnoliopsida > Asterales > Asteraceae > Scalesia > Scalesia atractyloides. The sequence goes on from CAMTDV010000017.1 coordinate 43,119,105, forward strand.
TCGATTTTGTACCTGGTGCAAACCTAATAGCCAAATCTCCTTACCGTCTTGCACCTTCTGAGATGCAGGAGTTATCGAAGCAACTACAAGAATTATCTGACAAAGGTTTCATTCGTCCGAGCTATTCCTGTTTTATTTGTAAAAAAGAAGGATGGATCCTTCTGGATGTGTATCGATTATCGTGAGATCAACAAACTCACGATCAAGAATCGATATCCCCTACCTCGCATTGATGATCTTTTGATCAATTACAAGGTGCTACATGTTTCTCCAAGATCGATCTGCGTTCATGGTATCATCAACTTCGTGTTCACGAGGAAGATATTCCCAAGACTGCTTTCCGCACACGATACGGTCACTACGAGTTCATAGTTATGCCTTTTGGTTTGACAAATGCTCCAGCTGTATTTTAGGACTTTATAAATCGGGTTTGTAAACCTTATCTAGATAAGTTCATCATTTTTTTCATTAACGACATTTTAATTTATCCTAAGTCTCAAGCCGAGCATGAACAACATCTTCGTTTGACAATGGAACTTCTAAAGAAAGAGCAACTTTACGCCAAATTCTCCAAGTGTGAATTCTCGCCGAAAGAAGCTCAGTTTTTGGGACACATTGTTAATGAGCAAGGTATTCATGTGGATCCTTCCAAAATCGCTGCGATTAAGGATTGGAAAACACCCACTACTCCCACAGAAGTTCGCTCATTTCTTGGTCTTGCTGGTTATTATCAACAATTCATTGCGAACTTTTCAAAGATTGCGGTTCCCCTCACTGCTTTGACTCAAAAGAATAAGCCTATTGAGTGGGGAACTAAACAAGAGGAAGATTTTCAAACTATGAAACAGAAACTCTGTGATGCTCCTATTTTGTCTTTACCCGATGGCAATGACGATTTCGTGGTTTATTGTGACGTCGAATTTAGGCCTTGGTTGTGTTCTAATGCAACGGGATAAAGTCATCGCATATGTGTCAAGACAATTGAAGGTCCACGAGAAGAACTACACGACTCATGATCTTGAGTTGGGTGCCGTTGTTTTCGCACTCAAGATTTGGAGGCACTATCTTTATGGAACGAAGTGTGTGGTTTTCACGGACCACAAAAGTCTCCAAAACATATTCAATCAAAAGGAGCTGAACATGAGACAACAACATTGGGTTGAGCTTTTAAAGGATTACGACTGTGAAATTCGCTACCATCCTGGTAAGGCGAATGTTGTGGCTGATGCGCTTAGTCACAAAGAATGTGTTAAGCTTCATTGTGTTCAAATTCGATCTGATATCCAAACACGCATTCTTGAAGCTCAACGCACTTGTGTAACCCAAGGTTTGGTGAAAGACGAACTACCGCAACAACTCGAACTTCAACTCGAAACGAAAGACGATGGATTACATTACTACATGAACCGTTTGTGGGTTCCGAATCGACAAAATCTCCGTACTCTATTGATGGACGAAACTCATAACTCTTGTTATTCGATTCATCGTGGTGCTACAAAAATGTAAAAGGATCTCCGTACCCAGTATTGGTGGCCGGGTATGAAGAATGACATTGCCTTGTATGTATCTAAATACCTTACTTGTCTCAAAGTCAAGGCCGAGCATCAACATCCATCTGGTTTATTGGAACAACCAGAAATACAAGTATGGAAGTGGGAGAACATTGCGATGGATCTCATCACGAAACTACCGCGCACGTCTAGAGGTCATGATGCAATTTGGGTGATCATTGATCGTCTAACAAAGTCAACACACTTTATAGCGATTCGTGAAGATTACTCAGCTGACAAACTTGCCAAGATCTATGTTGATGAGATTGTATCTCGTCATGGTGTTCCTTTGAACATCATATCTGACCGAGATGCTCGGTTCTCATCTCGCTTTTGGAAGACCTTGTAATCTGCTATGGGAACCAAACTCAAACGGATGGACAATCTGAGAGGACGATTCAAACTCTAGAGGATATGCTCCGAGCTTGCGTGATCGATTTTGGTGGTAGTTGGGACTCGCATCTACCATTGGTCGAATTCTCCGATAACAATAGTTATCATGCCAGCATCAACATGGCGCCTTTCGAAGCTTTATACGGTCGAAAATGTTGTTCACCTGTCTGTTGGAATGAGATCGGTGAGACACAGCTCACTGGACCTGAACTCATCCACGACACAACCGAGAAAGTCAAGAAGATTCGGGATAACCTTTTGACAGCTAAAAGCCGTCAAAAGAGTTATGCGGACAAGCGACGCAAGCCCTTGGAATTTCAAGCTGGTGACTACGTCCTACTCAAGGTATCCCCTTGGAAAGGAGTAGTGAGATTTGGAAAGAAAGGAAAACTTGCTCCACGATACGTTGGACCACTCAAGATCGTTGAAAGAATCGGAAAAGTGGCCTACCGACTTGAGCTACCTCCTAAATTCGGGAATATTCACCCAACTTTCCACGCGTCCAACTTGAAAAAGTTTTTAGCCGACACAAATCTCCATATTCCACACGATGAGATTCACGTTGATGATACTATGCATTTTGTCGAAAAACCGGTGGAGATTATAGACCGTGAAGTCAAGAAACTTAAACGAAGACGAATCCCGCTAGTCAAAGTTCGATGGGAATCCAAACGTGGCCCAGAATTTACTTGGGAACGTGAGGATCAGATGAAAGCGAAGTACCCACACTTATTCTCACGAGTTTCCTCTGATTAAATTTTGGGACGAAATTTCCTAAACTAGGGGAGACTGTGATATCTGTGACAATCAGAACATGTAACAATTACGAACAAGTTATCAATGAATGAAACTTTATGTTGTATTTGTGAATTTTGTACATTTATTATGTTATTTGCACACTATCAATTCTTGCACGATTTCGAACTCTTGAATCGCTTCTAAAAGCGAAACCGTAAGCCGATATGCAAACAAAACCTATTTAACGCAACGTATGTTCTGGAATAGGTACATAAGTTAAACATAACTTAAATAACCTTTACATAACTTAGAAATAAGTTTTGGAGGGTTTGGTATGTCAAAAACAAGTTTATTCGATCGCAGGGACTAAATACGACAAACTGTGAAAGTCTGCCGATTCTCGCAGCGACGTACGCTCCGGAACAAGAACACAAAGCCTGACATACCATAAATATCCTTTAAATAGCTTAGAAATAAGCTTTGGAGGCTTTGGTATGGCAAAATCATATTTTTGTAACTTCAGGGGCTATTTTGCAAATTCTGTGAAACTATGCCTTTTCGCGTATTTCGCTATCCGCAACATGTACGGGAATCCAAAAATTTTTGTAATCATTAAAATATCATGTTTTAGTGATTGGAATGAAAAAAATGTCATTTGTTACGCCTTTACGATCACGTACGCGTTCGTTACGATTTTCGTCGTAATTAACCGAAAACCGCGATTGTACGACCAAACGAACCGACCTATGGAACATTTTTGTGCATATTCATATTCCCTACGTTTATTCTTCCTTATGGAGCTTAGAAATGAGGTTAACAAGTGTTAGAAGTGCCCAAAACGTGACGAAACGATGCAGGGGCCTGTTCTGCCAACTTTGGAAAGTTTCTGCCAGCTAGGAGTCTTACGGACCGTAAGACCTAGGCCCATATGGTCCATAAGCTAGTCCCAGCTCACCAGAAACTTGGCAGCAGGTTGTTTATTCTCTCAATGACTCACCAAACGAACTTGCCACCCTTGTTTCTGCATTTGACACCTGTGGGACACTAATCTAACTTGTGGGTGAGTCATGGGACACTTGTCTTGATCCTACAACATCAAGACTCCTATTAATACCCATGTGTACTTGAATTTTGAACCTTTGATCACCTCAATTATGCTACAAACTGAAGTTGCAACCATCTGTGAGCTTTCTCTAGTGTTTATTGATCTTTCCTTTGGTGTTGTAAGTGTTTCAATCATATTTTGGTTCAATTCTTGTGATTAATTGAATTAAAAGTCATAAAGTTTGACTTTTATTTGACTTCCAGAATTGATCATGAATTGATCAATTTGAAATCCAATTGAACCTTGTTTTATGATGGTAATCAAGATGGTTATGATTCCTATTGATCATACCTACTGATTTCTATCATTTCAAGTCTCCATGACAAGTCAAAGTTTCGGTTAAATTGCGATTTTTGCGCATTTTGCAACGGATCCAAATTCGGGTGTCAAAATGTTTTGATGCCAAAACTCTTTTATAAACTTATTTAGACATGTTCTAGGTATGAATGGAAAACGACATCTTTATTGGTTTTATTGGTTCTATTTCCTATTTTTTATGAAGAGAATGAATCTTTTTATCGAGGGATCAGAAAAAAAGGGTCCGGATCTCCTACGGGAATGATTTGGAAGAGCCAAAACCAAAAATAGTGGTAGAGCCGAAAGTTGAACGGTTTGACCACCGCTTTGACTTTCGAATCTGACCCATTTGGTGGATCTTTGGACCCGACCAAATACATAATTATGACCCTAATTATAAAAGGAATAACCCTCTGAGGTTATACCTTATGGTCATGTCTTTTGTTTAATGTTATGATATAGTGGTTATGATCTTCAATAATTACCAAAATGCCCTTTTCGCAAACAAATCAACTACAAGCATATGTGAAACAAATTTCTGACATGTAATCTGATCAAATAACATTTTCATAACAAGAATGACATTCATTAACAATGGCTAAGCCGACCAGTGGTATGTTATGGTACCATAGGATCTGACAAATCCCGTTATCGGGCTATTCACTGGAATTTGGTGGATAGTTTGGGGTAACGACAAAATCTGTTAGTTTAACAAACTCTTTGGTGGTTTGTTAGCCGATTTAAAGATACCTTTGGTGATATAGACGAGTCACACAGGTTTGAATGTATTCACGAAACGACCAAAAGTTTTCACAATTAAAACAAGGACGATTGACGATTGGTTTTATGACACGGACGATTAACGATTGGTTTTATAAAGAAAACGAATGACGATTTATTTATAACACGGGCGAAATGGATGATTGGTTTATGGTAAGTGATTAGATAACGAGATGGTTTAATGTAATAAAAGCATGGTGGATATGCCGCTGGTACTTCCTATATATAAGTGCTTTTATCATATTCTATCCGTAGCGTTATTTAGATCACTTGGATGAATATTTTCAAATGATGTCACGCAACGATGTTTACATAATGATATAAACCATATGAGTTTTCTTCAAGGACGATTTACTACTTGGTTTACGAAAACAAATGTTTTTAGTCAAGATTCATGGCAACGAGATTTCACAAACTTTAACCAATGTGTTTTAGTTGGTTAACTATATTGCAAGACCAGACACTTTTTAATACAAGGTTTTTCACTACTAGACTCTTGTAGTCGTGTAAGGTAATGCAATATGTTACATGCCATAAATCTGACTTACTCACAAAACCTATGTACTCGCCGGCATTCTTTTTTGCTGACTCGTTTTTCACATATGTTTCAGGGAACAATGCTAGAGGATACTGATGCATGCTCATGTAGGATCAGATGTGGACTTTAGTGCCTATAAAATATGAAAGACAATAATTATGCTTGTTCGTTGTATGTTTAAGTTTGGTTGAAAGTTCTAAAACAATATGACAATATAATCTATGTTTAATATCCAATAAAACGAACTTCAAATGTATGTGTTGTTGAAACAATCCGTTAATATGACTCCCCAAGTGTTTTTGCCGTGTGTTGTTTTACGCGATTTGGGGTGTTACACTTTACCATTGAAAAAGGTAGCTTATGTTGAAGGGCTGAAATACAATCTACTAAGGTGTGGTCAATTTTGTAACAAAGGCTTTCAGGTAACTCTCCTACCAAGAAAATGACTGCTAATTGGTCTAGATGACAACAAAATATATTTAAGTGGAAAAAGGATAAGAAAATCTATCTATTACTTTGATTTCAAAGAGGAAACTGAGCATCCACAACTATGCTTATTTTCAAAATACAACAAAGGTAATAGTTGGTTATGGCAATAAAGATTAGCTCACTTAAATTTCAAAAATCTAAACAAATTAGCAAATAAAGGTCTGGAAAAGGGATTACCTTTCATATCCTCCAAGAAGGATAAAATCTATGAAGCTTGTGAAATGGTTAAATCTAAAAGAAGCTCACATAAGACAATTTTTGAATCATTTATATCTCAAAACTTAGAACTTTTGCACATGTGTGGACCTGTCAGTACTGCAAGTTTTTCTGGTAAGAAATACATCTTAGTCATTATAGATGACTACTCCAGATATACTTGGGTGGAATTTTTGAGAAAGAAAAGTGAAACTCCAGAACTGATCATAAACTTTATCAGAAAAATTGAAAATCTTTTGAAATTATCTGTAAGAAGGATCAGAACTGACAATGGAACATTTAAAAACTCAAAACTTGAGACCTTCCTTGTAAGTAAAGGGATCTCTCATGATTTTTCTGCTCCAAGAGTTCCACAACAGAATGGGGTTGTGGAAAGAAGAAACAGAATCTTGGTTGAAGCAGCTAGAACCTTGCTAGCTTATGCCAAACTACCACTTACTTTTGGGCAGAAGCCATTGCAAATGCATGTTTTACTTAGAACAGATCCATAATAAATAAAAAACTTCAAAAAACACCCTACAACATTATAAATGGAAGAACACCAAACATAAAATTTTTGCACACATTTGGTTGTAGATGCTTTGGTTTCAATGATTTTGAAAGTCTGGAAAAGTTTAACAGAAAAGCAGAAAAAGGAATTTTTCTTGGTTACTCATTGTCCTCGAAAGCTTATAGGGTTCTTATCTTAAACACCAGGACTATCAGAGAAAGTTTGTGTATCATTTGATGGTTCATCAGAAACAGAAGTTTCTTGTGAATTCATAAAGGAAATAAACTCTTTCGATAAACAAGAAAATTCTAATCATCTTCTTAACATTTTAACTGAAGAGCTTCTGGAACATGATTGCCTGAACACTGAAAAATCAAAACTAGAATCATGTACTAACCCTGCAGGACAAGTAGAGAATCTGTCAGAAATTCTGACACAAGATCAAAATTCGGTAAATACATTAGAAAATTCACTTGAACATCAAAATTCTGATCCTCTCACAACAAATGAAGCAAATGATCAGGGGGAAGCTTCACATCCATCAGAACCAACAATGTCACATAACAATCTCAGATGGATAAAGGGACATTCTCAATCTGACATCATTGGGAATCTAGAAGAAGGTATTAAAACAAGATCTGCTATAGCACATGAGTGTCTATATGCTAGCTTTCTAAGCATGATAAAATCAAAGACTGTTAAAGAAGCACTCAATGATTCAGATTGGATACAAGCAATGCAAGAAGAGCTTGACCAATTTGAGAAAAGTCAAGTATGGAATCTGGTACCTAAACTGAATGATAAATCAATCATTAGTTCTAAATGGGTAATTAGAAATAAATCTGATGAACATGGAACAATAACAAAGAATAAAGCAAGGCTAGTGGTAAAAGGTTATTGTCAACAAGAAGGTATAGACTATGATGAAACCTTTGCACCAGTAGCTAGATTAGAAGCAGTCAGAATATTCCTTGCTTATGCTGCATCAAAAGATTTCAAAGTTTATCAGATGGATGTGAAATCAGCATTCCTGGATGGTAAGATTGAAGAAGAAGTGTATGTGCATCAACCAGAAGGCTTTGTTGATCCCAAATTTCCAAAACATGTTTACAAATTAAACAAAGCCTTGTCTGGTTTGATGCAAGCTCCTAGAGCATGGTATGAAACTCTCTCAAACTTCTTACTCAACTCTGGCTTCACAAAAGGTATAATTGACACAACACTCTTTCTCAAAACACATAAAGGTCACACCTTGCTAGTTCAAATTTATGTTGATGACATTATATTTGGATCAACAAATGAAAAATATTGCAAAAAGTTTGGAAAGTTAATGACCAACCACTTTGAGATGAGCATGGTGGGTGAGTTAACATTTTTCCTAGGTTTACAAGTTAAACAAAGAAATGATGGTATATTTTTTAAGTCAATCCAAGTATGTTAAAATAATTTTAAATGAATACTCACTTGAAAATTGCTCAACCTCAAAAACTCCCATGGCAACAGGTAATAAACTTGATTCTGATACAGATGGAAAAAGTGTAGATATAAAAACCTATAGAGGAATGACAAGATCACTATTGTACTTGACAACAAGCAAACCAGATATTATGTTTGCAACATGTTTTCTGGCAAGATACCAGTGTAATCCTAAAGAGTCTCATCTAAAAGAAGTAAAAAGGGTTTTCAAATATCTAAAAGGCACATTAGATCTTGGTCTTTGGTATCCTAGAGATACAAACATGGAACTAATAGCATATACAGATGCATATTATGCAGGATGCAAGATTGATAAAAAAGTAACTCTGGTGCTTGTCAAATGTTGGGCGATAAGCTAGTCTGTTGGGCAAGCAAGAAACAAAATTTTGTTTCCACATCAAAAGCTGAATTAGAATATGTAGCAGCAGCAAGTTGCTGTTCACAAGTGCTTTGGATGCAAACACAACTGAGAGATTATGGAGTAAATCTGACAAAGATCCCTATCTTGTGTGATTCAAAAAGTGCAATTGCAATAGCAGAAAATCCAGTTCATCACTCAAGAACAAAGCACATAGATGTCAGATATTACTTCATCAAAGATCATGTGAAAAAAGGTAACATTGAAATGTACTTTGTATCAATAGAAACCAGATTGCTGTTATATTTACAAAACCACTTGATGAAAAGAGACACAATTTTCTGGTCAATAAACTAGGGATGGTCAACAAGAAAAATGATGAAGAAAATAAAGAAAGTGTTTTATCACAAAAGGACAATGAAAATTGTGAACCATCAGTAATTGTAACAGAAATTTTATCAGAATCCACATAAATTCACCAGAATTTCTGGTAATTATCAGAATTCTCTAAAATTGTCAGAAAAACAAATATGGTTCAAAATTCAAACCTTTTATTCAAAATTGTCTCATACATATATACCATCAGCACAATGTGTATATTTATTATTTTTGGTTATTTCACTTATTAGGATTAGTTTTCCTATACAAAAAAAAATAATAATCTTCTTTTTATTTTTCCATATAAATTTCTATTATCCACAACGATCTCTGAGTCTTAGGGTAGATGACATCATAAAGAAAGATTTCTGAACAAAAATTCATTGCTCTCATATTCTCCCAAATCAGTCTTTAAGCTTAGTGATCCACACTTAGAGAGAAAAAAAGGGACACCTGGGCAGAAAAATGATTATAAGCTAACATAAATAGTCGTCTTTATAATTAACGCAAAAGAGTTTTATCTCACATAAGTTCTCTTTGCTCCTGACGAAGGATCTTGAGCATTTATGAAGAGAAAGGATAAAAAGAAGGAAATCTTGAGTTGGTAGATACATTATGGTAAAGCTATCACTTTCACTTATTTATAACAACATCACTTAAGATCAGCTTCATCACTTCTGTCACTTTCAATCTCTTACTTCCGAATTCAGAAATTCTAACAACCTTTCTACAAACCCTAACCATGGCGGCAGAAATGAAGAGCAACCTCTTTCCACTTCCACATTACACAACTCACAACATGAAGATAAGAAGAAACTTTGATGGCCCTGCATGGGAAGGCTGTAGAGTCATTTTCAACATGCTGATGCAAAGCCCTATAGGTTATGCTTTATCTACATCTGGGTGCATCCAATTCTCTTACAAGAGTTCTAGTGGAATGCACGAACCATCTTCCAAGGGATAAAAGTCTAGATCCACAATACTGTGATGGGGAAGGAGATCATCCTGAGCGAGGAAATGATCAGAGAGGCCCTGCACCTCAATGACAATAGCGACATTACCTTTTTCACCTGACAAACTCCGGATCAAACCCTCAAGGAGATGGGGTACATCACGGAGAACCATTCAAGGGGAATCAGCAAGTCTGGCTTCATTCCACCATGGCAGTTCTTGGTCACTCAGCTTTGGTATGTGTTTCTCCAGGAAGCATGTAAACTTCAATGAAATATCATACAGGCTGATGGAGGTGGTTCATTCAGTAGTACAGGAGGTCCCTTACAATTTTCTAAGTATCTCATGAGAGATTTTAAGGGGAACCTGCACTCAAGCCAACCTTTTCTGATTTACCCTCATTTTCTAATGAAGGTGTTCAGCCATCAACTGGGCTTTGCTGGTGTTCCAGTCTGGTTTCCAAGAGCTCAAGTTGTTCTTCAAGAGAACATATACAATGCCAGCCTGATTCCAATCCCACACCATTCTGGTCATATGACCTATTTGTGGATCTTTGGTCAAAGAGTTAAAACTCACAATTTTATATTAAAAGGAAGTCAAACTAACTTTAAAACCAAAACTTAAAGGCAAGGAAATTTTAAAGAGCAGACCAATGTAAGTGCTCTCTAACACTCCACTTATTCCCTCACATCCCCCCCAGAAAAAAACTGATACACTGTCAAGGGGGAACTCCCATTTCTGATGACCTTCTGGTGAAGAAAACGAACAAAACTTTGCAAAACATTTCACCAGAAAATGACAAACATTTCTGATGATGTCATCAGATTGAATTTTGCTTTCAAAAAGGGGGAATAATTGTCAGATTCCAGAAGAGAATATTACTAGATCTTCTCTCTGAAAAGGGTCCCGAAAGAGGAAAAATGTGCAACTTGGCCGTTAGTATTTACCAATCAAAATCCAGCCTTCAATTTATCTTAAAGATATATCAAAAGTAAATTGGAGATATATCAAAATTTGGGGATATACCAAAAGTTTTTTCTAAAATTGTTTTGGATAAAGTTAAAAACATCATTAACTTGTCATTAACCAACTTAAATACTAACCACCCACGATCTCTGTCCTACAAACCCTGTATATACTTCAACCAAAAGGAAGAGAAACCCACCTTCAACCTCCAAACTTACAAACCCTAAAACACCCTGCAACTTTTTTTTGGAAAAGCAAAACTCTGCTCACCATCACAATGGCCGCTCAAAACCTCGTCAACCTCAACATCCCACCCGTTGAACACTCCGTTCAATTCATCAGGAATGAAGACTTCATACCCATGAAAGATAACAACTTGTTAATGAACATTAAGCATGATGAATACGATGAAAAGTGTCAAGTTTTGGTTGAATTTTTTGCTAAAATGCCCTATTGCTCAAGCCCTGACCAAAAGCAGAGAAGTACCGGTGAATATTATACAACAACTGGTCAATACGCTCAGAAAATCGGGTACAAATGAAGTCACAGCTCATCTTTGGGGGAACATCAGTGTCACCATCACTCCACAAAGAATCAGAGAGTGGTTGGAACTACCAATCATGGAAAATTACGTCGAAGCACCTAGCAAGGAAGATATGTTGAGACAACTTGATGTTCTGATGGACTATTCAAGGAAGATCACACTGATTGTGGATTTCAAGAAGAATGAGTTACCTGCCTTCTGGAAAGTAATGGTGGAAACACTAACAAAGTGCCTGACTTCAAAAATTGGGGGGACTGACCAGATTAACATTCCTGTTTTAACAATCATGTATCACAACATTGATTATGGAACAAAAAATTTTAATCTGATGAAGAGATCAGTGCTAACAAAGTCTGGAAGAATCACTTCTCATCTGCCTATCCCAAGGTTCTTGTGACAACCGGTACTTTTTGGCTTTTAGTTATGCGATTAACAAACGTTTAAGGCGATAATAACTAATGTTTAAGACACGTATTAACTTAATTAGACTCTTGTAATGCCTAGCAACGCCTATTCGACCTTACATTGCGCGTATGGCGATCTGCGGAATTACTGCATAACGATAAACGATAATGAATTGTCACCGGACAAAATGCTGGCAACGCTGACGAATATGAACTTTACATATAACATATACATGTGAATGTGTTTTGTGAGATTTTCACGCTTTTAAACGGTATAGAACGCATAAGTGAACGAATACCACGACTGTAGGAGCGCAACAGGTACGGAACGGAAACACCGGATCTAAACTATCCCTAGTTATGGATATATTACGATATATTTAGCTTCGTTTTCAAATTTTAATATTAGCAGTTGAAATCAGGTCGAAAAACATACTAAAAACGACGAATAGGGCATCTTTCGCGATTTTAATGCAACCAATGATTTCCGACATTGTTTCACACATTTATAATTCTTAAACTTCATTTTACGGCATTAGACGTTAATTGAGTAGGAAAACGGGCCTTGTTGATGCGAGTGGGCCGCACTAAATGACAAAAAAAACAATAACGGGCCTTGGGCCTGACCAACTAAATTACCCTAGTATTTAAACACTTTTAACACTCATCACTTTCATTTTTACTTGAAAACCCTAGCACACAAGGCCAAATTCCCTGCCATCTCTTTCTCTAGTCCGATCACCGGACTCCGGCGACGGTTCCGGTCGTTTCTCGGCGACACACACACCACACAACACCTTCTTCTATCTCCTACCACCATACACACTTGTTACCTCTTCAAATAAGAAACCACCACCACTGATGGTGGTGGTGCACCGTGGCAGCAAGAGAGAGAAGGAGCGAGAAGAAGAAACAGAGCCGGCCACCCTCCCACGGTGCCGCGGCGACGTTATGACGGCGGGACAGAAACGCCGCGCACGGTGGCGGTGATGTTGGTGGTTCCTTTGTCGGTGGTTTAAGAGCCACACCCCGGTAAACAATCGACCCTTTCTCTTTCCTTTTCTTTCAGATCTGTAAAGATCTACATCTCCGGCCCCGTTTGGTTTCGTTTCAGGTGGTGCTGACATGGCCTACGACGGAGGTGGTGGTTCCGCACGGCGGCGGTAGGGTGTGGGACAGTGGTGGTTTGATTTTGGGTTCGTTGCTAACGAGTCAAACCCCAGTTTAGTGTTCAACATGGCTCGAGTCAACTCGGTGTAACTCGGTTTGAGGTTCGGTCAACCGAGTCAACTCGGGTCAACTCAGTCAAAGCTGGTCAAACCCGGTCAACTGTTGGGTCAAAATCAGGCAAAGGAAGACCCGGTAAAGATTAAACGACGCGAATTATTTTTAGCATAATTATGCATTTTATAATTACGCGACCCGAGCTCGAACCGATAGAATTAGAGATTTGTTTACGTTTTGATAGATTTAGCGAAAAACTATAGAGATTGACCTTGATTAATTGCTGCGTTTTGAAAATTTATCTACACTTTCGTTGTCGGGATCGTCTAAAAATAGAGGAAACTCTGATCGTTTTTCATTAGAAATCCGTAACCCGAAACGTAGTTATATTCTAACGACACCCAACGATGTGCAAGTATTCTTTTTAATTAAATATATATATGTATATTTATTTTGGCGACAATTTGCAACCCACCACAACCTGTTACGACATTGCAACGAGACATGGTTTACAAGTCAACGAAAACTCAAAGAATTTATTAAAATAAATATAATTATTTATATTAATTTCAACCTTAGACTTGAAAACTTATGTGAAATAAATGTTATTTGTATTCATTTCGAACTACTAACACTCGGAAATCTTTATAAAATATTTATTGCATCAAAGTCGGAATATGACATATATTTATTTCAAACGTCAGAATTCGGAATTTGTATTCCAAATGTCTAGCATTCAAAAGTCGTACAAAGTAAATATAATTATTTGTATTTATTCTAAACGTTAAGAATTCAAATATCGTACCAAATAAATATAATTATTTATATTTATTCCACTATCAAAGAGTTCGCTTATTTTTATATAATAGATACAATTATTTATAATTGTCTTGAACGTCTACACGAAGTACGACACATTATCTGGAGATTATGACATACGATATTATTAACCGAATTGTCTTGGTGACAACGAGTATATACATATGTATATATATATGTTCTACGGAAATCTGTCACGATATCATATATATATATATATATATATATCATTCCGAACATGCAACACCTTACATATATATATGTATACGTGTATATATATTTTCGTCTTGCAAAAAGCTACAACAAGTCGCATTATTATTCATCTCGTATACGTACTACTATTCACAACAACTAACGCGACTTCATGAATATGTTTATATTTATGTATATAAGTATATATTATAATTCACTCGAAATCTAAGTCGTTTCCAAGACCTAGTATTTATCCCGGCTATTAATGGGATTAGAACAACCATTGATTGTTTATTAAAAGTCAAGACAATAACACCTTCCTAGGATCGTTTATTAACGATTCGGTAGAGCTCGGACGCGTAGTTTAGCTACACTGTTATTTAGAGACTTATAAATTATTCCTTGATTAGGAATGCTATAGTTGCACACTAGCTAATTCACTTTCTTGGAACGACATCACGGAATCATGCTAAGCTAGCTTTGCACAGGAATGTCAAGTTGAGTTCATAACCCCCACTTTTTACGGTTTTAACATTTTTATAATGTTTTCGGGGGTGGAAAGACATGCAAGTTTTGTAAAAATACATAATATTTTCGATGAACGAAAATTCATATTTCTAAACCATTTTTGCAAACGGATTTCAATAAACTCAAGTGGTTTACAAAGGTTTATGCTCAACATACCGATTTAACATAACATTCGCGTATTTTTGAAACATGCATGAGTTTCATGACTAGGGACGGGGATTGTCCTACATGCTTTTAGACTCAAACGGGCTAGGCCCATTTTCAATTGTGCGAGGCACAAAGACTCAGTGAGTTCATGTTTCCCCTTTTCTCTTTTAAACGTTTTCAGTTTTATAACAATCGGGATGAGATACATGCTATGAAATTCTTTGACAAAAGGGTATGTTTGCTACGGGTTTAATGAACTTTAATCAAAGTGTGTAAGTAGGAATGACTTTATAATAACCATTAATCACGTAGCGACCAAAGGTGCAAAGGTGTAGATCAACTATGTTGGAGACACACTCCACTCTGGATAAAATAATGTCCTTTCAGAGTGCTTTGTGAGCCCTAGGAAATTATGGATAAAACATGTCCTTCCAGACGCTCCAGATAAAACATGTCCTTCCGGAGTGCCCTGAATAAAACATGTCTGTTCGGGGAAGAAGTTGTCTCGGTTTGGTTATTTACTTATGACACATAATATCAGGTAGTAGCTACCCACTGATAGATCCGAAACCGTAGAATGGACTAATAACATACCGGGTTTTCAATATTGGCTTATGACAGTGGTCGGGGTTTTCAATATTGGCTTATGACAGTGGCCAGGGTTTTAAATATTGGTTTATAAATATGAAAATGGCAAGATTTCTATATTGATGACGATTATGACAAAACATTTTGACAGAAAACCCGATACCACATTTCAAACGCTTTGAGTTACTATGATCTCACGAACCGGTTTTCTTTTCAAAAGATTTATTTCAAATCTTTTTCAAGTAAACTATGAACTTGATCAACTTTATGTTGATTTTTCGCATGTTTCTTTCTCAGGTTTTAGAAGACAAACTAAGGCACGATTGGACTAGGAGAACCCATTTGGAACCCGAGTACTTAGCAGGCGTTCAACTTTACATAAGTCTTAGCTATTATTGAATTCCGCTGTACAATGAAGATACCAGTCCAGTCACACCAGCTCTGATGTGATTGAATTATCGGGGTGTGACAGTTCTAGTCAATTGTAATTGCTGAGACATTTGCTGAGAGCGGAGTTGAGTTTCCTGCATCAGAAAACATGTGGAAAACTGCTACCATGAAACCATGGTGTGCAGCACAAGACTCGAAGTCCGATAAAGATGTACCAGAACTACCATTGAATATGACAATGTTGATTGGAGAAGCCTCTGTAAGTCCCATAACTACACAATCAGATATCAAACACCCTACAAGTAGAAGAATGACAAGCAAGATGTGTAAGATTTAAAAGCAAATTGTATTGATTCAAGCAAGAACAAGCACACGGTGTAAACCGTCTGGTACTTGATATATGCGATTACAACTTCAGAGAATCAATAACCTAAAACAACCTAGGAACTCCCTATTTATAATCACATAGGAAGCCCTAATACAATGGGCCAAGCCCGAACCCAAAAGCCTAATCGAACACCTATCAAACCAACAAATAATCTTGATCTAACCCAATATCAAAACCCAAGACAGACGCAAACCTACACTAGTTTATACCCTTACAATATCCCCCTAGGTTTGTGTCGTCTTGTAAAAAAAAAACCAGCTCCACTCTCACTTCTTCTTCTTTTTGGTCAAATCATCTTTAGAGATATACCTTCCAACATACGGACCAAACAGCTGTGTCTCAACTCTGCTTCTATTTCTAGACCACAACTGCAAAGCAATTACTTGAGCAACTCCTCCAGTAAACACTTTTTCAGACACTTCATACTGAGGATCACTCTGAATCTGAGACTTGGCTAGCAGATGAATATCTCTTTCCCCGAACCGCATCAAATCTAGAACCTCTGAAACTCTAAATTCTTCATGTTCACATACAATCACTGCTTGACTTGTTGTTGAATCATACATCCAAAACTTGAAGTCCTTCAAACTATCGTCAGGTAGATCTTTGAGCAAAGGAATCGTCTTTGCTTGCTTAGTGGGAGGCCAGATGACAGTCTTGATTGGTTGTTCGGTATATTTGTCGAGTACATCTTTGTGAACTTTAACATATGATTGCTGAAACTTCATATCTCTAAAGTTTACTTTAGCCTGTTGCTGTAGTCTATTGTAGAAGTTCCAACCAATCTTACAATTATGGTTCTTGCATTGATTATGATACGGTGCGTTACTCAATTCACGAAGTCCCACCAACGTCCATGACTCAAATGCACTAGAAGAATTATAATACTCAACTTTCCCATTCATTCTCATCACTAGAAACATGCCCTTTTCATCATTATAAGCCCAACTTCTAATCCCTGATCTATTACCAACCTTGTCATACTTATCTCTCCCAACATTCACAACAAATCTGTCTGGCATCTCCTGATAGCCATAATCTTTCTCAGCAGCCACGTTTTTCATCACGACTTCCTTCATTTTTCTCTTTTGATTCACAGTTCGAGGAAGATTTTGATAATAACGATTCATTGCTTCTTCATGTTCTTTTGCTTGTTGAGCTCTCTCTTCAGCTGTATATTCCTTTGGAGGCTCACCAAACTCCTTAGGAAACTTACTTTCCAATTTCTGTTTCACATCCATGAACATAGCAGTAAGAGACCCAAGATTCGTTTCAAGCTCCCGAATCTTTTGATTCTTATGAGTAATCTCTTCCATCAAATTAGCAATCTGAACATCCTTAAAGATCTTATCCTCTTTTAGAGCAGTAATCCTTCTCATTACAGCACCAATATCAATATCACCAAATAACATCTCACTGTCAGGGCTACTCACTATCTTTTCTTTCCTAACAGTGACAGTCTCCAAACTTTTGGCAGCTTGCTGCAGTAACTCAGCTGCTCTCAGAACTTCTGCATCAGTAGGAACACGACTTGCAGCACTGTTGGATCCTTCACCTGTCCTTGGAGCAGGCATATACTCAGTGGATCCAAAAAATCAACTAAAACGTTACTAACAGGTGTTCCAGAACTGTAGCAACAAGTTGTTCTGGAATCACTGGCATACTAGGGCTCGAACTTGTGGTTGTCTCTTCACTCTCCACACGGCTGATCCTAGGATCTCTTCGACTACGTTTCCTAGGATGAAGTCAGCCGTTGGATCATCTTCAGTAGATCGAATATCAACTGATTCAGTGTGAGGAGGGTTCACATCTGAAGGTTGTTCAGTTCGTGGAATCTCTGTTGCGAAGCTTGCAGTTTCAGTCTCTGTCTCATCATCATCTTCACTTTCATTCACTTCTGCTTCATTCATCAAATTTTCCTCAAACACATCATCATTCTTTTCATCTTCACTCTCAACACCGGTCAAATCAACATTCTCTATCGGTTCAGTCGACCCAGGAGGGGCATCTATGATCTCAACATCATGCTCATCGGCTACTGTCGCATTCACCGGAGCAGATTCTTCAGCTTGTATCTCAGCAAATATCCCAAATTTTTCCAACGCTCTCAAATTCTGATACTTTACACCCACATTATCTCTTGACTTTTGGTTCAGCATCGAGAACACCATGTGATTCATAATCTTCATATCGTATGTCTTCACAGTGACCGGTAATTTTGGATACTTGGTTTCCAAAATCAACTGAAGAAATCTTGGAAACTTGTACCAGTACTTGTCGTTAAGCGTCTTTACATTCACCATCATGTCATCAAAAACACTCTTCGAGTAGTTGTATTTCCATCCCATCACAAATGACACCAACCCTGATGCTTGTCTCAGTGTCAGCTTATCCAAACCGCTCTTATTTCCACTAATGCAGACCAGATACATGTGAGCGAGTAATCTCTAGTATGGATGTAACAATTTCTTGTTTACCGGAGGACATCCACCTTCATAGCTCATCCTTGTCAATACTTCCATCACTTGATCCTTAGTATACTCAATCGGATCATCTGCATTGTCTCCAAACAATAACACATTACTAATATCCTGCTCTGAAATAGATACTTCCGTGTTCTGCACCTTAGACTTTATCACGACATCTCCTTTCTTCGCGGAAGAGTTATCCCAGAAGTCTTTTATCCAGTCCTCTCGAATAATAGGATTTTCTCGCAATGCATGATCCAGTTTACAAGTATTCAACCCGACAATCAATGACTTGTAACTCTCGTGCCCAGACGGAGGGTCGGAAAGATAGAAGGCTACGTTCATAGATCTTTCCCAAGGATTCACCACTATTTTTTCGTATCTGCACCAAACGGAATTAATCGCAACGAACATGAATTAAAATCCAAAACTCTGAGTTTGACCGCAAGCTTGGTCAACCGTATCAAATTATTTGAAAATAAACTCATTAGTTTAAAAAAACATATCAGTAGAAACTACCTTCTGTTAATAAAACTGTTGAAATTATTTGCAAACAGGTTCATGGATTCCATTATCATTTAAATCAGGCCCAAACGAACTGGATCGGGCCCAAAATTAATGATTGTGCGATTCAAAACTGAGTGTGCGATCAATCCCTGAGTGTGCGAGGGATCATTACTGTACAAACATTTAAATTCTGAGGTTTATAATGAACCTTTTCTGGTCGCACACTCTGCACAGTCAACAAAGGTCAAATGCACACTTAACTCTGGTCAACGGACATCTTTGACTCGCACACTTGTAATATCCAAGTGTGCGAGGGGCATAATGGTTAAAACACATAATGTGCGAGGGGCAAAAAAGTCCATAGCAAACACATAAGACACCTCGCACACTCTGCAAGGGTAGTTTGATAAATCCCAGTAGTGTGCGAGGGCAAAAAGGACAAAGTCTAGTGTGCGATTGCACTAGACGGCACATGACATTCACGCGTCTTCTCCGATCATCCTCTCCGGCCATTCTGCAGTCTCCGATGACAATCTAGGGTTCTGATTCGATGATTTTGTTTAACAATTTTTGGTTTCAATTAATGTTTCACAACTTTTAACCATTTACGATCTGTTAAACCCTAAAATTTCATCCATCAACAATTTCCAATCTCTGTTTTAGGTTATAATCCCTAAGCCAATGTACAGGACCTGCACATACACTCGAAATCAATCAGAAATCACAATAAACGTACCTTTTGACTTAGGGTTCGACATGATAAATAACCAAACAGATGCTGATATCACACCGAATTTGAGAGAAGATGAGAGAATGTGCGATTGGTTTTTTTTTTGAAATTTTAGAAATCCTTTTGAGTATATACATCAATCGCACACCTTTCAAACAAACTTTTTCAACCAAGGGGCCCACCAAGTGTGCGGTGGGCCCAAACAGCCATTTTCACAACAAAACTTAGATATTGTGCGACCCACCAAGTGTGCAGTGGGCCTGACTCGGATCCCGAGACCGAATCTCTTCAGAATTTTTATGCAAGTACTATTGTGAAAAACACGATTTTTCTCAATTCTTGAACGGGTCACGTTTTTCCAAATAATATGAAAATAAAAATAAAAAATAAAAAAATAAACAACTTATTTACAAACCTATGAATTTACATGAGTTAGACACACCAAAGCATATACCTTTTGCACGCATCATTCAAACAGGATCAAATCATAGAGTCTCGGGCTCGACTACATTTATCAACACGAATTTACTCTGGAAGATCCGAGCAATTGCCAGTATATTTGTCCACTTAAACTTATCTCCCTAGGCCTTTTCAAGTGATAGTCTGCAACCCATTTATCATGTTTTTCAATTCAATTAAAATGAACACTCAATTCAGTCACGATCAAATCCTGGAATTTTAGATTTTGAACAGGCTATCATACGAGTAGTTTCCCTACCACATATTTTACAAGCCCGTTCTAGGATTCTGAAACCTTGACTGGGACTTGATTGAGAAAAGAACATAATAGATCAGCAACAGAGATAGATATAATATACAAATCAAATGAGATTTTCTCAGTTTGATGTAGGTTTTTGGGTTTCTTTTGGGCACTTGAGGGCCTCTTTCGGGTGTAGTTTGATCTACAAATCGACACTGTATAGCTAGGTCTTTGCTTACGCAAAACAGAAGCCGACATTGCCTAGCACCTCCAGGTCTTTGCTCACGCAAAACAGAGGAGATTTGGACAGAAAAAATTTCAGAACTAGAACGAAATTGTGTGTATCAGGACATCACACACGCATTCAAATAGCCATGTCCTAATTCCAAGTGATGTTCTTTCCTGAGGTCATTAAATAATATTAATGTTCTGCACAGAACCAATCAAAGAATCCAGCCGTCAGGATAAAGCCTACAAACATATCGCTCTAGAGTCAAGCCATTTCAATATTGGTCTTACATGAGTCAGCCTTAATCCACATAATGAAATTATTTCATTTCCAAGATGCAGCAAAAACCAATTGAAACTATTTTTGTATTTTTCTGATTTTTCAAATGTTTTTGTATTTTCTGATTTTTCAACTGTTTTTGTATTTTTCTGAGAGACATCATCCCCCTAAATTTTTGCTTAAAATTGAAAATAAAACTAATAAATGAAAAACAATTTTAAGAAACAAATTTACATAAGCGAAGAAAAATGTTTTTGTGTGACCACGTTCAATCCTCGAAATCGACCATTTTCAAAAGTTCGAGAAGAGCGAGAAAATGTGCTTTATCAACCGGTTGTTGGTATGAATTTGATTCATAGTAATGAGTCCCTGGTTGAAAGAGTCACGTATGAAATGAATTTTTATGGCAAAGTGCTAGGTTTTTGAAAAATATACCGGATTTTTTAGTATTTGAATATCGGCATCATTGTCACAATAGATAGGAGTTTGAAAGAAATTCAAACCGTAATCAGCCAGCTGGTGCTGTATCCAGATAACCTGAGAGCAACATGCTGAAGCGGCTACATACTCAGCTTCTGCAGTGGACAGACATACAGTCTGCTGCTTCTTGCATTGCCAGGAGATGAGACGATCCCACAGAAACTGGCATCCAGCTGACGTGGACTTCATGTTCAAACCTGTACCTCCAAAGTTACTGTCAGAGAAAGCACATAGATCAAACGGAGATTCTTTTCGATACAGAAGACCAAGCCGAGGCCTGCCCTTGAGATACCGAAAGATTCTCTGAACAACATTTAAATGAGAAAGTTTAGGAGAGGCCTGATATCGTGCGCATTGACACACAGCAAACATGATGTCTGGTCTACTGGCCGTCAAATACATCAACGAACCAATCATCGACCGATACAGCATCTCATCAACAGCTTCCCCTTCCAGATCTTCAGTCATCACTGGTCTTTCTGCCATCGGAGTATTTGCAGGTTTCGCATCCTGAAGTTTGAATTTAGCTATAATTTATCAACGTATTTCCCTTGATGAATCAGTATTCCTTTGGAATCTTGACGAACTTGCAAACCCAAAAAGAAATTCAGCTCACCCAAAGCACTTATATCGAATTGCTTCTTCATCACTTCTTCGAATTCCTTGCACAGTGCTTCACTAGTGGATCCAAAGATAATGTCATCCACATAGATTTTCACTAAGAGTTGATCTTCGTCAACTTTTCGAATAAACAGTGTTTGATCAATGACACCACGAGTGTATCCATTTGCCAGCAAATGCTTTGTCAGTGTAGCATACTAAGCACGAGGAGCCGGATGCAACCCGTACAAGGCCTGGTCAAGCTTATAAACATGACGGTGACACTGTTTATTAACGAAACCAGGCGGCTGCTTCACATAGATCTCTTCTTTGACTTTGCCGTAGAGAAAAGCCGTCTTGACATCCATCTGGTAGACCTTGAATCCCATGAAAGATGCGTATGCCAGAAAAATTCGTATCGCTTCCAATCTGGCATACGCCTCATCATAATCAAGGCCCTCAATTTGTCTGAATCCTTGAACAACCAGTCTGGCTTTATTTCGAACTATCACTCCACTATCGTCCCGTTTGTTTCGATATACCCATCGAGTTCCGAGTGATTTCTTTCCAGCGGGCAACCGAACCAGCTTCCACACCTTCAACTTTTCGAACCGATTCAGCTCATCCTGCATCGCGTCTACCCAGCTAGGTTCTTGAAGAGCCATATTTGTTGTCTTTGGCTCTATTTGTGAGATGAAACATGAAAACAAACAATTATTAATTACCCCTGATTGACTCCTGGTCAACACTCTAGCTCCTATAGGTCCAATCACATTTTCGATGGGATGATCACGCTGGACACTTGTAGGAATAGCAATTTCAGGAGCAGTTCTAGTAGGTGGCAAATTGTTCAGATTCTCAACTGCCACTTATTCATTCTGATCAATAATTTCTTCCTCCTCTGATCCATCAGCAACAAACTCATTGTAAATTTGACCATCAAACCAGTCTGTTTGATCATGTAACTCGTCCTCATTGTCAGACAAATCTGCTGCTTCTCCGTCTTCATTAAAAACATTTGTATGGTTAGTAGCAGTTTGATTCTCGGTATCAGATGTTGAAGATGAAGCTACAGTCGTGCGATCCCCCACAGTCGTAGGATCCCCCTCAACTTCAACATCCCCCTCTTCTTCAGCTTATGGAATAATTGAGGGTTGAGAAACAACATTCGAAGGACTCGAGGTACCTGCATGAACAGCAGGAGGATCATCAAGAATTCCAAAGGATTTAAACAAATAGAAAAATCATAAAGAGTAAATGGCCCGTTTCCAGCATCCGTTTGATTTTCTTCGAGCCACGGTACATCAAAAAGACTCAACAATCTGTCTAGTCCTTTTGTTGTACACTCTGTAAGCTGTCTTGTTTTCATGTGCTGCTTTTCCAGCATAACCGATGAAGTAGCATTCATCTCCCCTAGCATCAAACTTCGGTATGGATTCCAAGTGCAATAGAGTACACGGGCAACCGAAAGCTCTAAAGTGCCCAATATATGGTTTCTCGCCAAACATCACCTCGTGAGGTGTCTTCATGCAAGCCTTGTTTATAATAACTTTATTTTGTACATAGCACGCAGTATTGACAGCCTCATCCCAGAAGAATACTGGAAGTTTGGAGTCACACAGCATCGTAAGCGCTGCTTCAATCAGGGTTCAATTCCTTCTTTCAGCAACGCCATTTTGCTGAGGAGTCCTAGCAGCACTGTATTGTCTGGCAATCCCCCGCTAAGCACAGAAAAAATTCAACTCAGCATTCTTGAATTCAATTCCATTGTCGCTTCGAATTTCTCTCACTTTCTTGCTAGTCTGATTCTCCATAAAGATTATGAATCTCTTGATCAATTCTGCAGTCTCACTTTTATTAACTAAGAAGAAAACCCAAGTAAAACGTGAGTAATCATCAGTAATCACTAAACAGTAAGACTTCCCTGACAGACTGAGCACATTCACAGAACCAAAGAGATCCATGTGAAGAAGCTGCATCACACAATTAATTGTGTTGACAGTTTTAGGAAAATGAAGTTTTCGATGTTGTTTACCCTTGGCACAGGAAACGCATTTCTCAAAAGTTATGAAATCTTTCACTGGTAGCCCCCTTACCAACCCCAGTTTCACAAGACGGTTCATATTTTTGACATTTGAATGTCCTAAACGACGATGCCACAGCATAGCATTGTGTTCAGAGATTTTGGTAAACAGACAGGCAATGTTTTCAGCAGGTTGTCTATTCATGTCTATGACATAAGCGTTGCCTTTTCGGTCAGATTTCAGTAAAATCCACTCGTCAGGAATAACCATTCCTGGCTTTAGAATTAAGCAATGTTTATCAGTGAATTGAGTAGAGTAACCGTTGTCACAGATCTGGGAAACACTCAGCAGACTATGCTTCAGCTCAGGAACATAGTTGACTTACTTGAAATAGAGATCACCATTCTTGACTGTACCTCGTTGCGTAATCTTTCCTTTTTCACCTCCCGCAAAGTTGACATATCCGCCATTAAAATCCTCAAGATCAAAAAGCTGAGATAAGTCACCAGTCATATGCCTAGAACAGCCACTGTCAATGACCCAGAGTCGAATGACAACCCTCCATAGCCGTTCCTGCACACATGTGGGATTAGTTAGATTTTGGTACCCAACCCATAGTAACAGTTAGTATACCCTGTGCATTGACATAAGTCACATGTGTCCAAACCAAATTTTCCTAAGAATAAACAGGTTTATTATTGAAGTGCGAGGACTTGGGAAAACTGACTGGAGCATGACGTCTTGGCTTCCAAACTGATTTAGGCACTTCCAATTTCTTTGATGCCTTGGACACAGATGGATTACAGTTTGGAACAAAATTTTTGCTTTTTGGTTTCAATTGTTTAGCTCTGTTCCAGTCATCATCAGAAGGCTTCACCTTGGAATTCATCTTCTCAACAGGCTTAGATCCTTGAGTCTTTACCTGTTTTGAAGATCAGAGATTTCCTTTTGGAGCCTTCTGACGCTCCCCTTCTTTGAATTTATCAGGACGATGCTGATAGTTTCTTGCAATGTGTCCAGCAATGCCACACGTGTAACATATTTGTC
This sequence comes from Scalesia atractyloides, assembly GCA_947069175.1. Lineage (NCBI taxonomy): Eukaryota > Viridiplantae > Streptophyta > Magnoliopsida > Asterales > Asteraceae > Scalesia > Scalesia atractyloides. Next base: position 43,144,118 of record CAMTDV010000017.1, read on the forward strand.
GTTTCACTTGTGGCTTTGCTTGAGATCCATCAGTCTTTACAGAACTTGAGGACTTGTGTGGATCCTGATGTACAGGCGAAACATGTTTATTTTGCTTTTTCGAAACAGGATTTTGTTTACATGATTTTTTCGATTTCGATCTTGGTGGAATGTATGTTGACTTATCAATTTCTTTTGTTTGTTTTACCAATAGATTCTTGGAATTATCAGTTTTATTAGGAAAAACAACATAATTTAAATCCACGCAAATAGAACCAAAATAAATGTTAGAACAACTATCGCTCTTAAACACAGAGCCCACACAATCCAAAACACCAGAAGAAATTGAACTATTGTTTGATTGTTCAGAAATTAAAGCATTGTTTTTCTGAATTTTATTTTTCAAATTAAAAGCATCAACATCATCCGAATCATCTTCATCCACCCAATCTTCAACAACTACTTGGTCTGCATTCGAAGCAACAGGGTTAGTAATGTTCATATTCTCATAAACGGTGTCACATGATGTCGTAGTATCACTTTCAAGTGTTGGTGACACCATTGAATCTTAAGAGTCAGGATCATTTTTATTTAACATATCAGCAGGGCTTTCGTGGTCTTTTCACAGTCTGACGCCACTGAAACTCCTGTTACTGATTCTGATTCTTCATCAGTTAGTTTTGATTCAACAGTTTTAGACGACTCACTGCTAGATTCTATTGAATTGACTGACTCTGAGTTCTCACAGTCAGTCTTTTATGAAGAATCACAATGCAAATCAGACGAAACGGATGATTCAGAAACTTTTCAGACTCAATTTCAGTTTGAGATGATGCAGCTACTTTATGTGATTCATCACTAGAGTCTACTGATTCAACTGTCTCTGATTTCTCACAACCAGTTGAGTCATTTGTTGAATCACATGAAGTAGCTGTCTCGCTCTGTTTGCCATTTTCAAAATCTTTTAAAAATTCAGCTAACCCCTTCATCATGGCAAACTCCACATTGTTGACATCCACATGAGACTCTGATTTTTGAGTCTTTGTTTCAGATGAACTTTGAGAAAAACATGTTTTTGTTCTATCCAGAATTTGAAAATGTTTATCAATTCTAGCATCTTTCTCATAGTCGAACGTCACAGTGTGTTTGTCAACATCAACAGGTCTCATAAAAACTGTCTTGGATGGCTGTTTTTCTAATGTTATCTCAGTTTTATCGGGCCTGGTGATTTTAATTTTCTGAGTTTTGACAGTCTCAACCTTAATAGTGTCTTTTGGTCCATATTTTTGTTCAGGCATGTTGGCTATCTCCTCTTCAGTCATGGGAAGTGAGGAGAAATTTTAGTTGTATGGAGGAGCAATGCATACAAACCCTAGTCCCTTGTTCCTCACTTCCCTTTTGCTGAACTTTAATTGATTATTTATTATCTTTTCAACTTTTTCACTTGAAACGTCAAATTTCTTAAAATTAAATTCTGTATTTTCAAAAATTGATTTTTGATCTTCAAGTTCAGCAGCCAGTTTTTCGGACAATTTTTTGAAATGGAGATACCTACACCTATTCTGACTTACATCATCATGCAACTGCCGGATGTCACGTTTTTGCGCTTCAATAACATCCTTTGTATCCATTTATTTTCTTTTTAATCTGGTATAAATCAGATCTGGATACTTGCAGTTGCCTAACGAGTGAGTCTGCCTGAGCTTTTTAACCGTCTACCTTTTCTCTACATTCCTTGGTACAACAAACATTATCTACACGTACCTCAGTAGATGAAGGAGAGAAGTCACCCATGGAAGCCATGAAAGCATGATACACGTTGTTCTCGTTAAGGTTCAGATCTGCCATTTGACTGGACCAGTTGAAGCCTCCTCCTTCTTGTGCCACCATTGCAAGATTTGCACCTGAATTCGTTCCAGATACCAAAGTTTGATTTCTGGTAGGTGAGTTTGGTGGAACGTGAGTGCCTGGACGCGAAACACTCACATTTGAAGTAGCAAGAGTGTTTGGAGTTGGTCTTGATGCAGAACTGACAGTCACAGTCACGTTGGAATCTGATCTCTCTGTTTTAGGCTGACGGCATTCACGAGCAAAGTGACCAGGCTCATGACAATTGAAACACCTAAGCTTTGACTTGTTCCACCCGAGTTCCTTGCTAGCAGCATGCCAGCTGTTTCTTCCAGTCCTCTTAACAAAATTCTTTGCTCTGAAGACAGCCATCGCCATCTGCCAAGTTATATCCATTTCTTCAATGTCATCGGGATGAACCTCATGAAGTTCATCAGCTCCAATGTGACTCATTTTCCCAGCAACAAAAGCATTATAGGAGTTCATTACCCCAGCCATAAGTGCCATGTTCTCTTCAAACTCTTTGGGCACTGAGAATGTTGGTGTAACATTCGGTATGTTTCCAGAAGTAGTAGTGACTGGAGCTGCTGTGTTCACTTGTTGAGATGCAACTGTAGGTATATGACCTGCGCTGCTTGGGAAGGACACGGTATTTACTGGAAACAGAACTGAAGCAGAGGTATTTTGAACAGTGGATGGAAAAATCTGAAAAGATCCACATCCATCCCCTTGCTGAGAAATAAAAGCAGTATTGAATAAAACGCCAGCGTTGTTGTAGCTTAAAGTGTGATTGTACAACCTTTGTTTGTCATCCATGTCGTATGACTTGAGCAATGATATCACTTCAGCTAAGCTCATGCGTGTCAGATCCTTGGTTCGCTTGATCAAGGTGGCGTTTGTATCCTAACTTCTAGGAAGAGAATTAAGCAATTTCTTGTTCACTACAAAATTTCCAAGCTGCATATCATGCGTCCTCATCTGACTTATCAAAGCTATGAAACGTTGAATCTGATTCTCCAAAGTTTCACCAGGGAAATGATTGAACATATTGAATTTTTGAGTCATCATCTCCCTCTTGCTCTCCTTCATTTCCTCATTTCCTTCATACATTGCCAGTAGCTGTTCCCATAATTCTTTAGCAGACTTTGCTTCACGAACCCCAATGTCTATTTCCGGCACTAATGCGGTGTGCAGCATAGCTAAGGCTTTCTCATCAACTTCAACCTTTTCATAATCTTCGTCATTGTATTCAGACACAGGCTTGACAGCAGTTGTTCCTAACTCTTCATCTAGAACGTATGTGATCATTGTAGGTCCTCGGCAAATCGATCTCCAAGCCTGGTTCCTTATCTTCAAATACTGTGAAAAGCGAAACTTCCATTCTGAAAAAGAATCCCTCAAATTCAATCTTGGGATCTTGTTGTTTGTTCCAATGACGGTGTCCAAATCCTGGTTCTTAATGACCTTGTCACTTAATGACACTTGATTAGTTTGTTCCATTTCTGAAAAATATAAACTGTTAGAATTTGATGAAAGAAATATAATTTATAGTAACAGTTAAATAAATTTTCAGATTTTAAGGTCCAAATTTTAATGTAGATTAAACAGTTCAGAATCAGTCCACAGTCCGTGTCAAACAGTCTGAAATCAATCGCACAGTCCGAATAACTCGCACACCCAACTCGATCGCACAGTTCAGAACAGCAGGTTCAGAACTCAGTCGCACAGTCCAAAAAAATAGTTTCAACACACAGTCGCACAGTCTACCAATCGCACAGTCAGTCGCACAAACTAGAAGATCCAATCCAAATCGTACAGTCCAAAAGTCCAATCGCACAATGCCCAAAGGTTCAAAACAGTCGCACAATTGAGCCAGTTCAATAGCAATCGCACAGTCCAACTTGAGTCGCACACTTCAAACCAATTGAACACTGTAGTCGCACACTTAATTGGGCTCGCACAGTTCTTCACAGGCCTAAACCAGAAGATATATTTCAAAATCTCAGTCGTACACTCAAATAACTAACTTCTGATAAATCTTGCAAGTGATTTTTCGAATTTTCTTGAAGATTACCCTGCAACAACTTACCAAATATCTCGCAAACACAATTGATTAGTTGTCAAACAGATCAAACCCCAAAATTTAAAGATTTTGATGAACAAAATTGTAATATTCAACAAGAATCCAGACCTTTTCTTAGTTTTTAGAAAACACACCAGATTTTGATTTTGAAAGAATGTTTAACTTTCTGGTTTTGTGAGTTTGATCCAACTTGTGTCAAAATGCAAGGTATACAAGAAATTTTTCAAAAGAAAACTGGTATCTCGCACACTTTGATTTCGAAGACACAGATGACACAAGAAAATTTTAATAAACAAACAAAATTGAGGCAAAATTAGACCTGTTTTTCAGCAGCGATCCTCAACAAAACAGCCTTCAATCTTCAAGATATCTGATCCAAACCGAGCCTATCTGATACGGCATTTGACAATTCGAAACAAATCTAGAACATAATATACAGAGGTTTATGACAGCAGTTCTTCACCAGATCATATTGATGAAGCATCTGTTGCACCACAAACTAAGGAAGCTGAAGAAGATCAACAACAGAACATCAGATTTTCATCAGAACCAATGGAGATTGATCAACAGATGGTGCATAACCTTGAAGCAGAACATCACTATACTGAAGTTTCACACATGGCTGAAACAGGTGCTCAATTTAATCTTGATACATTTTACTGTTGCAAATTCCACAGATTCTGATGAATCTATTCAAGGAGATTATGTTATACAACCTAGAACACTAAAAACAATAAATGAAGATGTTAGTGGTTCCACAGGTCCAATCTCTAAATCAGTTAATGAGGAGGAGATTGAGAACGGCAACGGGTAGAGATCAGCATGCTGATCAAGGAAACCCGGGTGAGAAAAGTAAGAGTTTCTCACAATTCGTAGAGAATCATTCCCAGAAAATGATTCAAGGAAGTGAAGAAACCCAGAATGCGAATAAGTTTCACCAATCTGGTAAAGATGTGTAGGATTGGACTTTTGACCAACCTCATGACTTTACAATAGCAGCAAGTGTGTCTTCTGCTGGTGTGAGAGAGGGAACATCTGTTGTTCCTTCATTACCCACTGAACAAGTTAACTTCATTGAGTGTTGGAAAGCGCGGCCAAAGTCTGTACAGATAAGTTACCAGTTGAAGAAAAACTGGATGTGCTGATAGAAGAGATTAGATGCCAAAGATCTGATGTGAAAACTCTGTCAGAATCAGCTGAGTTCATCAGAAAACAATCAGAAGAAAATGCAGAAGCCTTAAAGTACTTACAACAGATTCAAAAAGAATAAGACAACAGCAAGCTTGTAGCAGACTTTGAATTGATGTTTGAAGAGATGAAAGATATCAAGTCAATGGTGACTAAAGCTGTAGAAACAAGAGACACCACAAATACTAGCCAGATCCTAGAAGAAATTCACAACTTAAGGGCCAACAAAAACAGCCTTACAGATGCACTTGATAAGATGGTAAGGGAATGGGCAACACATCAAAGTCAAAACATAGAAGAGTTCAAGAGAGTACATGAAGTAGAGAAAAGAAATACACAAATGCTAGGAGATCAGGAGATGTGCAAGCACTTGTGAAGAGAATACAACTAAATGTTTCTAGATTGGCAAAAATTGATGTGCATGAACTCAGAACCCCCATTCCTACAGAAACATCTCACCAGAAGAAACAAGAAGTCACCCCAATCATCCAACAAGAGCAAGGGACACCGCTCAGTCCATCCAGGCATGCACCAATGGGGCCTCCACCTGCAATACCATAGCCGGAATTTGAAGTCACCCATGCACTCACTCCAAAGCCAAGCAGTGGTCCTGGAAGGGGTACACAACATAATCAACCATACATAACCTCTTCAGGGGAGACATCATTTAGTGAACAGATGAATCTGTCATAGAAGAGGAAATGGGAATAATCAGCTACATCTTCAAAGAGACCAAGAGTAGGTTGAAATCAGGAAGAATCTATAGGGTAAAGAAAAGGAGGTTCTGGTGAGAGAAATTGATCAAGACAGTATGATGTTCCCAGAATATTGTAACATCCGCCAAAAACGGATCCTAGAACCCGTCCCGTTGTAACCTGAACTCGAACCATAATAAATGAACATTTGATTATTGTTATTGTTTACTAATAATTAATTGTTAATGTTCATTTCATTTTATATCAAAATATATTATTTTTGACCCTACTCCGATTTTATGAAACTTAGGCCTAATCATAAGAAAAATACGCGCTTTCCAACGGTATGTTCGTATTTGTATAAAACGTTATACATTTCAAGTTATACGAGAAAAACAAGTTAAGCAGTTAAATTAATTATATTTATAATAATATATAATAGTTATAACTTATGTAAATAATGTTCGACCGTTTTCTTTTTCTTTTGAATAGCCGTATTTTTGGAAAAAAAACTAATATATATATATATATATATATATATAATATAGCATTTTTCCAACTCATGATTTATGTCAAAATTCTTTCTAAATGGTAAGGATTTATTCTCTCAATCAAGTGATTTGTGTGATTAGTGTTTTCAATTTAAAGACCAAACTATACCTTATTTCTTTGTCATTCTTTTACCATCTTTCTTTCTCTAAAAGAAAAACCCTAGCCACCACCACCATATCTCTCTCTCTCTCCCTTTCAAAGAAATCTTTGCCACCATCATTGAAGTGTTGTAAGTTTTCTCAAAACACCAAGAAGGAGGAGCAAGAATCCAACATCACTCTCATCTTCATTTTTTTACCCTCTCTATATAGGAGGTTGGTTTAATGTCATTAATTTCTTTATTTCTTATTGTTGTATGTTCATACTTTAGTTCCCATGCAATTTAATTTTTTTATAATACTTACGGTTTAGGATAGTTTGAATTTTGATAGTAATTATAATTGTGTTTTGATTCAATAAAGAAATACTATAATTCTAAACTAATGTCAAAAAATATATAATTTTTGATACTATTAAAGATGTTGTCCATATATTTCAAATTTGGTTTCATTTTTATCAAATGATGGTGCTGTTTGATGTCACATGAGTTTTGACTCTCAAATGTTTATTTATTTTTAGGACTTCATATACAAAAATTTGGATTATATATATATATATATATGCGGTACTTAAATAGGGAAACCTATAATCTTTTGTTATCTATAAAACGGTTATAGAGGAAATATGCAAAATATATAAAAAGGTAGTTTTTGGAAAAAAAGAAATATAAGTATATAAAGAAATAATGTTTATTAAAATGGAACTATAAATAATATATTTTCTTACTATCAAGTCCACCTCTAAAAAATCTATAAATATATATATATAGTTTTCTTAAAGAGTTTTAGATATATACAAGTGTCATGAAATTAGCAAATAGCATTACAAATAAATGTTTAATATTAGTCACATAAAGACTACATATATTGACATATGACATTAGTTACATAGTAATATCTTAAATGGCTTAATATTTATTTCTAGGATGAAAAACCCCAAGTATTTGGTTGTAGTATTTTTATATATTTTTCCTAGTGCTATTTATTAAGTATTTTGGTGTTATAATATTTAGGGTGATTGTTTCTTTTGGTGTTTCTCTCTTTCATTACTCGTACGGATTCGGGTTTTAACGGAACGCAAAACTGTGAGTAGATCTTACTTTTCTCCTTAACTTTAACTTTTTGGGGTGTTTCATGTGTCATGTTTCGTATGATCCGTATACTTTTTCAATAGCATGCCAAGTTAAGTTTCATATGTGCTTCTATTTGTTTCGTATGTTGCATTACTTGAAATATTCGATGTAGACATGCGCGAGATCACTTATTTAATTGCTACATGTTAAAGGTGTATTACATGATATAATGTGTTGTATTGTTATTCTAAAGTACGTTTCTCTATTATTTATGTCGCGTTCACACATACTATATAATAAATAAATATTATATATATCATTTATATATCTAAATTATGTTGATTTTATTATTTCTTTTCCATACCCTTTTAAATTTCAATTATTTCATTTATGTCTCGAATTTCATTTGAGTTCCATATCTCGTCAAAGTGGGTTAAGTGACGGACATGTAGTAACTGGAAGGGTTAGGTACCGGTAGTCGGGACGTCCTGTCTAGGCTTGGCATTCGTATAAATCCATTAAGGACCCATTGCCTACCTGGGGACCATCGATGACAGTACCAATACCTATTAGGCCAAAGCATGTCACACCAAACGTCATGTAAACCAACAACACTTTGATAAGTCAAACGTACCCACGTTAAGTCATCGGTGCCCTACCACAATGTTTGATATCACCCCAAATCCCTGTCATTTCATGATTTCTTTTGGGCCAGTTGTATGTCAAAGGGTAGACATATGCGGGCCATGCAAACGCTCATTAATCATGGGGGCCCACGTGATTACGAAAGTGATGCATGGAAGGCATATTGAAACTCTAAGTATACCAACCCTACAACTTTTAGTATTTCATTTTGAAATATTGTTTTATCCTAAGTTTCATTTGACTCTTTGATTTATATGATTTCATGATGAAATGGTTACTTATTATATTTTATTAATGAGGTGTCACGTTTCACATTATTTTATATCATAAGCTTCGAATTTCTCTATATATCATAAGTTTATTATTTATTATGTTGAATACACTTATGTACACTTGCTTATACTCAAAACTCACAACTTATTGCGTTCAATCCTTATAGATGTCTGCCAAATGCAACCTCAACGGGAAGCGTGTCGGAAATTCTGGACGTCGCATGGCGTCTCACATTGCCAATGAGATGGCCGCTATCCTTCCTGACATCGTGGCTCAAGTTCACCAAACCCTCAAGGGGGCGATGACCAAGAGAACCATTGTAGTTCTGGTTCTTCCAAATGCTCATACAAACATTTCAAGTCTTGTGACCCTCCTACTTATGAAGACACCGGTAGTGCTACTACTCTTCTCCGTTGGTTCGAAGAAATGGAGAGTACGTTTCTGAACTCCGAATGTCCCAACGATCGTATGGTTCGATATGCTATGGGTCGTTTGTTAGGAAATGCATTAACTTGGTGGAATGCCGAGAAAAATACCCATGGTGAGGAAGGCCTTGACCTGGGAGCAGCTCAAGGAGATTATGAAGGCGAAGTTTTGCCCCGAACATGAAATCAAGAACTTAGAAGATGAATTTTGGGTTTTGAAACAGGTTGAAGGTGAAAACACTGCTTACAATAAGCGGTTCTACGAGCTTACAATGATGGTTCCGTATCTATTCACTCCCCTTACCCGACTCATTAAGCAATACATTAAGGGTCTCCCGACAGTTATCAAGGACACGGTGGAATGTAGTAAGCCTGCTACTCTCGAAGAGGCCATGCGTCTAGCTGGCCAGCTCACTGAAAATCGAGTAAAGTCAAAAGACCTAAAACGCAAGGGGGGTCAGGGTTCATCAGACAAAGCTCCTTTTTGAAAAGCTAAAGGAGGTAAAAGAAACAAAAACTGAATTGTCTTCTCACTCAGGCTTTAAGAAGAAACGCAAGGGAAATGGAAGAAACTATGCAGTTACCACAAACCCTCCTATCCCAGCCGTGCCATTGTGTGGACATTGCCGCTATCATCACCAGTCTCACACACCTTGTCAACAATGTGCCAAGTGTGGGCCTTTCGGTCATTTGAGTCAAGCATGTCGTGTCGGTCAGGGTCAAGTCTCTAACCCGAACCGAGCTCAACCCAACAACCAACAGATGTTCCAACCCATGTACCAGCCACCTCAATTCATGGCTCCACCTCCTCAAAACATCCTCCAGCTTTACCAGCCACCCATGATGCCCTATGCTAGAGCCTCCTATAATTGTAGTGATCCAACCCATTTTCGTAACACTTGTCCAAGGTTGGTTAACATTATCAATGCTCAAGCACAGGCCAACCCGGTTAATCAAGCCAACCCAGCCAACCAAACTAATCCACTTGCTCGGGGCAGAGTCTTCAACGTTAATGCAAATCAAGCGCAGGCTGACAACAATGTGGTGAATGGTACGTTTCTTATTAATGGTATTTATGCGTCAGTCTTATTTGATTCGGGGGCAGATTAAAGCTTTGTGTCTTTGGAGTTCGAGTCTGTTCTTGGAGTGCCTAGGAAGAGTTTGGGCAAGTCCTACACTGTTGAAGTGGCTGACGGGGAACCCGTTACTCTTGAGTCCGTTATTCGTGGCTGCACTCTCAGTTTGAACGAGTACGACTTCCCAATTGATCTCATACCGATGAAGCTATGGAGTTTCGACGCAATTATAGGCATGGATTGGTTATCCTAACACCGTGCTGAGATTGTGTGTTTCGAGAAGTACATTCGAATCCCTCTTACCAACGGTCAAATTCTTCGAGTCTTTGGGGAAACACCCTCGAAGGGACTCAAATTACTGTCATGTGTTCAAGCCCAAAAGTACTTACGAAAGGAATATGTGGCTTTCTTAGCCCATATTGTGGAAAAGAAAGGCAAGGAAAAGAAGATAGAAGATATCCCAATAGTTCTAGACTTTCCTCAAGTATTCCCTGAAGATATTTTTGGACTTCTTCCTGTGCGAGAAGTCGAATTTCGAATTGATCTCGTTCCAGGTGCAACTCCTGTTGCAAAAGCACCTTATCGACTAGCTCCATCAGAGATGCAAGAGTTAGCAAGTCGATTGCAAGAATTGACTGATAAGGGTTTCATATGTCCTAGCTTGTCTCCATGGGGTGCACCTGCTCTGTTCGTGAAAAAGAAAGACGGTTCGTTCCGAATGTGCATTGACTATCGCGAGCTTAATAAGTCAACCATCAAAAGTCGCTACCCGTTACCTCGAATTGATGACCTGTTAGATCAACTTCAAGGGGCTACGTGTTTCTCGAAGATTGATCTACATTCTGGTTATCATCAATTGAGAGTTCTAGAAGAAGACATCCCCAAAACTGCTTTTCGTACTCGTTATGGTCATTACGAGTTCATGGTCATGCCTTTTGGGCTGACTAATGCACCAGCAGTATTCATGGACTTGTTGAACCATGTTTGCAAACCATATTTAGATCTGTAGGACTGATCCTCAATGCAAAGGAACCTAGATTTGATATCTAATGTCCATAATAGCGGAAATATTACGACACGATTACCAATAGACAATAATTAATCAGTTAAACGTCAAGTTTATTGATATAACGTCAGGTTTCCAAATTGACAGAGCTTCGCCTCAGAGATGCCAAAGTTACAAATGAGTGAGGCATGCTAGCTATTTATAGAAGTGGAAGTTCGCTGGTGGATAGATAAGTTCGGGCGAACTTGACTATGTCAAGTTCGGCCGAACTTGACTTTACATGTTCACCATGAGCGAAATTGACCTCTAGTAACTGAAATACTTCGTTTCGCTAGCCTATTCAACTCTAATCTATACAGACTCGATATAAGACTAAGACATAGACATTCTGCACCAACAGACTCCCCCTTGGATATCGTCTTCGTCTTGTATCAGTCTTCAAAAACTCTGTCTTCATATAAACTTTAACAACACGACCGAAGAAGTTCTTGAATGGCTTCTTTCGTCGTTCTTGCTTTGGATCCGGCGTCTGATCTGTAGGAGGCACTTTGTTCATATACTGAAATCTTATAAGCCTTGCCGCCCTACCTTTCTCGTGTATTTCCTTGAGACGCCCCTCTTCCTTTAGAAATTCAACCCGTTCTAGCTCCCTCCAGCTTGTCTGCCACATCTTCCCTGAATTCACTTCACGTGAATAACAAACGTTCACAACTCTTTGATACTGCATAGCATGTTCTTTTTCACGTTCCTCGAATACTATCTTGTTGTAGAACAAACATTTGATATCTTCTCTTTAACAATTGACAAGCCACATTGGATCTAGAATCTTAATTGTCCTCCATAATCCTCTCATACCCGAAATCCCAATATCTCAACTCTTTCCTTTGTAATATCCAAATGTTCTTCAAATCGTAATACAATAACGGCTTCACATGTTGTTGGATCTATCTGCTACCACTTGAACACTGGATAGAAGTTTTGTTCGATCGGTATCAACGACATGTTTCTCATAGCTCTCGGTCGCTTCATTATCAATGTTATGTCTTTTTCACCCGTCTTCTTATTCGTTTTGATTCGACGACCTGGAATGAACGACTTCCAATATCTAAAACCTTTAACCGCTTCATACTTGATCATTTTCCACAATAACTGATCAATGAACTTCATTTGATATGTAACATTCACTGTCTAAACCAGCTCCTCAACATCCCAATATGGCAAAGTCTTGAAATCAGCCAGATATTTGAAGTATTGCACTCCAAAATCCCTTTTTATTGCATATATATTCAGCTCCTTAAACCAACCCCAACTGAGAATATCCCCCCAATGACACGTCTTTATCTTTGGTAAAGAATGCTAGAGGACGTCAAACTTACGTTCGCGCGGCATCTCTTTAAACCAGGACTTCTTTGCTTGAGCTATCTCTTCCTTTGTCATCGGTTTTGGAACTTTTCCTTCTCGTAAAGATTCTTCAATCTTTTCCTTCAACATATCTTCATCAAGTTGCTTGTACATCTCCTCAAATGTAGGAAAAACTATCAGTGTTAGGACCGACATACTTCGCAATTTGATCTGTTTCATCATCAGAAGACCAATCTTCAACAATCACCCTGTTGTATTCATCAGCTTCAAACCTTCGTATATACTGATAATCATTCGGCTCAAAAGTATTTACATTCAACACTTCCTCTTTGAAATCAAACTCTAGTGATTCTGCATCAACTTCAATCAACTTTGCAAGATCTTCTTTGGTATAGTTGTACACAAATTCACCTTCCTCCACATTATGTTCTAACATGAGTATCAAGGTTTGATTGGCATTGAAGCAACAGGCTTTGAAGATTTATCAATATTCATCATATCTACATCATCAGATGGCCCTGTTTACCCTGACTCCCCCTCAATCTTATCATCCATCTTATTCGATTCATCATCCATCAAAGAAGAAAAATCAAAGTCATCAGAGACTTTAGCTTCACTAACTTTCAGACCAACTCCTCCCTGATCATCATCATCGTCATCAGCATTATTCCAATCTTCATAATCAGAGTCGTCTTTCTTTTCGTCATCATTCTTGTCCTCATCTTCTGCTTCTTCATCGTCCTTTTCTTCAGAAGCAATTACAGGATCAGAAGGCTTGACAGATTCGTCAACCTTAGGAATATCTGACTCAGAAGCTTTTTCCACATTCTCTTCAACAGACTTTTCTACAGCTTCAGATGATTTAGGAGCTTCACCTTCAACCCCTTTTCCTTTGCCACTTGCTGCTAGCTCTTTTTCAGCTCTTTCTTTAGCTTCTTGCCTGTCTAAACGATCATACTCTGTAATGAAATCAATACCCATAGTGTTAGATAATACTTTCTGCATCCTGGTGAATCTTCGATCATTTAGGGCTTGGATCGTTTTCAATTCAGCAATCTCTCTTTGCAGCTTCTCATTAGCATCTTGCAAACTTTCAATTAGGGTTTTGAAAAATTCTCGCTCATTTTCCAACACTTTGACTTTATCATCTAACAACTCTTTCTCAACTACGCTTTGATTCATTCTTTTAATCAGTTCAGCTTTCTCTTCTTCATTATTGGCAACTTTATCTTCCAAGATTTTCACGCGCTTCTCAAGAAGATCAACATTTGTGTCTGGAAAGAAATCATTCGGATCTTGAAGACTAATTGGCTCATTCTGCATATCACCAAACAGATTTGCCCTTGGAGTAGACTTTGGAGTAGCAGTATTTGGTGTTGTTTTCGGTGTAGATCCTTCAGGTTGAACAGACTTTGGATCTGGAGATTGCATCACCGGAATCTCTAATAATACAGTCTCAGGAGGTTCTTGTGTAACTCCTGGACGTTCAGCTTCAGCAGTAATAACAACAGGAGGTTCTTGTGTGGCTCCTTTCTCCTGTGCACCAAAAGGTTCTTGTGTAACTTCTGTGCTTTTAGGCTTTCCTTTGTAACGACGACTAGAAGGTTTCTGAGATTTCTTTGATTTCTTCATGCCTTTTGCCTGAGGAGACCCTGTAGTCTTTGTTATTGAAATTGTAGCAGACTTCACACGCTTAGCTTTTTTCTTGGATCTCTCCTCGTCAGACTCTTTTTCTAGATTCGGATCAAAGTCAGCATCAAACTCTTTTTCCTTTTCAACTTGTTTTTCTGCTTCTTTCTTTTCTGGTTCTTTCTCTGGTGTTTCATCAGAATCATCATCGTTTTCAGAGGTAGCAGAAATAACATCGTCTTCTTGAGTAGCTTTTTCTACTTCTTCACTTTCAACAACTGCTACGCTAACCAGCTTCAGTTTGAACATTTTCTGGCTCGTCTTCATCAACAAGCATTGTTTCAACTTTCTTAGCTGCTTGTTTAACTTTCTTAGCTGCTTGTTTTTTTAGGCTTTTCTACTTCAGCTTTAGAAACCAATCACTACGAGCTTTTGTCTTGAAATCTTTCAACCATTCCTTTTCTGCGTTTAACTCCTTCTCATCACCACTTCCATCTTTTCTCCACTTGTTGTCAGCCGGTGCAATATAATTTTCATCTTTAATAGCTCCAAATATTGGCTTTGCCACCGGTGCTGAAGCTTGCTTTTGGAATTTGATCAACTTCTTTACCGTTGTAACATCGAGGTGACTGAGATATAGAACGTCGTTTGGATCACGTGCAATATTAGAAAACTTTTCATCAATTAGCATCTGCACAAATCTTGGACATAAGCATAATCTCAAATCATCCATATTATTCGACATATGTGTAAACACAAGCTTAGAATAATTGAACGGCTTTTTTAGAATTAACGTCGTTGCCATGCAGGCCATATAATCTTGAACTTCGTCAAGGCCCGCTTTACGGTGACTGAAGGTATGAATAATAGCGTGCATCAGAAGCTTGTAGGGGTTAGGGACTTCCCCTTTCTTCAGTGTCGGCTTATTAACGCTGCCCTTGTACCCCATCCTGTGAAAACAACCTCTCACCATCTTTTCGTCCAAGAAAATAGGATCGTCTTTGTCATCATTAAACTGCAAGATCCTTCGAATATCATCTTCAGTAACAGTGATCTCCTTTACTTCATTCCCGACTTGAACAAATGAAATAATAGTCTTCTTAACATCACTGAGACTCGCGTTCATCCAGAAGTGATACGTGTGTGATCTGTAAGACATTGTACGCTCCGTGATGGCTCTGTGTATCGGACATTCCTTCAGAAACTTCAAAATACTGTCGTACTCCTTCAGCGACGGACATATTGTCTTGTCAAGTGTGATACACGTGTTATGGATTTGAGAAAAATCCATAGAAATTACTCGACCTGGTACTTGTGCCTGAAAAATGACGCAAAACAATTAGCACGTATTACGAGAAAAAGTTATAAAAATTTTTCAACACATTTCATCAAGTTCGGGCGAACTTGATGTGGGTTTTGCAAGCAGTTTAGAAAAGTTTGCCCGAACATGTCTCAAACACATGTTCAATGATACAATCATAAGTTCGGGCGAACTTACACTCAATCACAAATTCAATTCATTTTATAAGTTCGAGCGAACTTACATTCAAAAAACAAAATTTCAGATTTTATACTGAGTTCGATCGAACTTGTGGTTTTATCAGATTTATCAATGTTTTATTAACAAGTTCGGTCGAACTTGATAACAAGTTTGGCCGAACTTGTTATCTTCTTCAACAATCTTGCTATATCAAAACATATGATTCTGATCAAATTTATCACTCATCCACGGTCGATTTATGTTGTAGATCATGATTTTAAGTTCAGTTTAGTTCAATATATCCTAAATCTATGAGATTTTAGCATTTTTAGATCTTAGTTCATCAAATCGGTCCAAATAACATATCAAAGATTGATTACACACCTCTTCCATTGATAATGGTGTGCAAATCACAAAGGTCAACAAAAATTTCAGCAGAATAATGGTACAATTTTGCCAAATTCAAACAATCGCTTAATGTTTACTAAGTTCGCTTCTGAGGGAAAGTTTCAGAGATAATGAGTTCGGCCGAGCTTGCTGGATATAAATACCCTAGCAAGTTCGGGCGAACTTGCAAGCCCAAGTTCTAAGGCCCATGAAGTCCGGGCAAACTTAGCTATTACACAAACCAGCCAACAGACACAAGTTCGGTCGAACTTGCTGTCAAATGATCTTTTAAGCAGTTAAGCAAGTTCGGCCGAACTTGCCTAAACTCAAATTCAAATTTTTCAAATTTTGCAATTAAGACCCTGAACTTTCCACTTTTTACCAGTTATGAAAATCCACTCAGTTGACCAAGTCCAAGTTAATGACCTTGGTTAATCGATTTGTCTGCCGAGTCCAAGTAAATGACATCGGTTTGACCCGTTACGAACAAAATGTTGATATTTTCAAAATCAAAGTTTCAAATTAATGAACTTTTTATCGTTTTGGATTTTTAGATTTTACAGATTAGCTCCCAGCCTGTTGTCAATGAGATTCCCACCAGTTTAGCACCATACCAGACTTCGAAGACCCGTTCTCCAACATTGGTTTGCTGAAAACAATGTAGAAACAAAATCTTTTTGTATTTTTGTAAGTTTATACTAAAACACACTGAAAATCTTTTTGGTCTTAATCTGTAAAGATGATAAACTATGTACAGGACAATGTAAACTATGTACAAACATATTTACAGACATATTTTTGTGAATCGTGTCTAAGGATCATATTAGTTAATTTGAGACAATCACCAGTACCGTTGACCTTTAAATGACTTTAAATTTTAAACTCGTTTACCTAAATTGTTGATATGTTTGTCCACTTAAACTTTACCACGTTTCTCAACTGTTTCAAGATATGTTAAGGTATGATTTATGAAACTTGACTTGTCTGCGGTTCCCACTACTTGAATATACTCCCGTATCAAGATTCCCTAGATTTCATCTTACAGGTGAATATAGCGTAACTGATATCTGTATCTGGGTTATGCGAGACCTTAAGAGCTCAGGTTAGTACTACCGTACAGACAAAGAGATGAAGGCTCGACTTTAAGGTGTGTTCCACTTAAGGAATCTTTTCAGCACTGCAAATGATTAGATCTTTCGATACTTTTCAAGTTTGCATGCAGTTTAGGGGTTTATAGCGAAAGTAATATAGAAGTTCTAGGCTATTGCTTCTGCAAAATCAGAAGAACTTGTATAATACCCCAGATATCAACTATCTATAAAGACCTCGTATCTCAGAATCAGGCAATCTCTCAAACGAAATTTTGGAGTACTAAGTCCATATATCCAAGATGTGTTAATCCACAAGATTAAATAGTTGTGAAATTTAGTTTACATCTCGAAAACAATTTACTGAACGTGTTAAGCCTATCAACACATCCACAGTAAGACTTGTTTATCACTTTTTTAAACTTTACATTTTTAGCATACTGTGATAGTCCACTGATGTACTATCATTTCCTTTTTGTGACATCGAATTCTTTTTGTCTTTTTCAATGTTTTTGCACATTTTTAAAAATTTTCATATGTTT
The DNA here is from genome assembly GCA_947069175.1 of Scalesia atractyloides. Taxonomy (NCBI): domain Eukaryota; kingdom Viridiplantae; phylum Streptophyta; class Magnoliopsida; order Asterales; family Asteraceae; genus Scalesia; species Scalesia atractyloides. The sequence continues at coordinate 43,161,547 of CAMTDV010000017.1, forward strand.
TTGTATTTTCCCAAATATTTCTCCCCCTAAATCAAAAACATATTTTTGGATTTTAGATTTTAAGAAATACTAATCTAGAAAAGATGTAAACAAACCAATGCGGATTATGTGAACTTGTCGTCCGTTCAGTATTCAACCTCAGCTTCCGTACCTGTAAGCAAATTTTTAATACCGTTAAGCCTCATTAGATATTTAAACCTCGTTAAAAGAAATGCTTTGGTATAAAAATCAGCCTTTTGTTCGTCGGTGTGGATTTTTTCTATTCGCACCAATTTCTTTTCGTAGCAGTCACGAATGATATGGTAACGAATTTCAATATGTTTAGTACGTGAGTGATGAACCAGATTTTTGGTTATATCGATGGCTGCTTTGTTATCTACGAATAAGGCATATCAAGAAACTGCAGACCATAATCTCTCATCTGTTGCTGAATCCAGAGGATTTGAGAGCAATAGCTGGAAGCAGAAATGTATTCTGCCTCACAGGTAGAGAGAGAGCCCGTGGTCTGTTTCTTGCACTGCCACGCTACCAAACGCGTTCCAAAGAACTGGCATCCTGCCGTTGTAGATTTGGAGTTCAGTTTGTCCACTCCGAAGTCTGAGTCAGCATATCCTGATAGGTTGAAATTGTCATTCTTAGGATACCATACGCCCGTGCTTGGACATCCCTTTAAGTACCAGAAGATTCGCTTGACCATCTGCATGTATGACACTCGAGGACTAGATTGATATCTCGCACATAAGCAGGTATGATACATGATGTCTAGGCGAGACGCCGTCAGATACATCAAAGATCCTTTCATTGATCGATAGAGTGTGTCGTCAACTTTGGTTCCCGTCTCGTCTACGCAAATCCCATGGTTCAGTGTCAGTGGTGTCGAAAGCGGCTTCGAGCTATCCATTTTAAACTTTTTGAGAATGTCGTGAACATACTTAGTCTGATGAATGAATATCCTGTCTGGAAGCTGGTCCACTTGTAAACCTAAGAAGAACTTCATTTCGCCCATGGAGGACATCTCGAATTTCTTCTTCATTATCTTTTCGAACTCTTTGCACAGACTGTCATCCGTAGAACCGAAAATGATACCATCCACATAGATTTGTACAATTATCAGATGAGATCCGACTTCTCTGGTAAACAATGTACTATCCACTGTTCCTCTCGTAAATCCATTTCCAACGAGATGTTGCGATAACGTCTCGTACCAAGCTCTCGGGGCTTGGTAAAGTCCGTACAAGGCTTATCCAGGAGATATGCTTTGTTCTTGTTCAGTGGATCGACGAAACCCGGTGGTTGGCCGACGTACACTTGTTCTCGAAGTTTACCGTAGAGACACACAGATTTTACATCCAACTGGTACACCTTAAATCCCTTCAAGCTGCGAATGCTAGAAAGATGCGGATAGACTCTAATCGCGCAACCGGTGCATATATCTCTGTATAATCAATACCCTCTTGCTGGTGGAATCCCTTGACAACCATCTGAGCTTTATTTCTGACTATTACACCCCTATCGTCTCTTTTGCAATTGAAGACCCACTTTGTATCAATAGCTTTCTGCTTCGGTGGTAAGTCTACAAGCTTCCAAACACCCAACTTCTCGAACTGTAACAGTTCCTCTTGCATTGCTATCACCCAGTTCTCGTCCCCCAGAGGTTCATTAACGGTTTTTGGCTCTATTTGATAAATGAAACATGAGTAGTAGCAGTAATTCTGAGTTGGAGCAACTCGGGTGTAGAAACAACTAAGTGCTTTATTGATTTGGCTTCGTGGACGCGCACCAGTTTGTAAGTCACCAATGATATTCGTTGAAGGATGATAAGAATATGATCACGGTATTTCTTCTGTAGGAACATCAACTGAGCTTTGCTGATTTGAAACAATCAGATCATTGTTCATTTCAACATTAGGAGCACTTGATGAAGCTTCGTTCTGATTTCTCAGATTAGCAGATTGATTCAACATGTTAGATATCTGCTCAACTTCTTCATCCGAAGAAGTTTCACCATCAGCATCAAATGTCGGCGCTTCATCTGAGTTAGAATTTTGATTCTGAGGCATGCTGGGCTCTGATGTTGTATTTCCTGGTTCATTAGAATCATTCATTGGAGGTGTAGCAGGTGTTACTTCTGCTTCAGAAACATTTTCAACTTGAACACCGCTGCTATTGCTTGGACCTGCTTCGGAAGATGAAGTATCCAACGTGGGTTGATTAACCACAATTGGTCTAATGATTTGTTCTTGATTCGCCGACTGTTGAAGATAATATAAAGCTGCAGTTTCTTCTTCAGACGGTTCTTCCGGCAAATCGAATGACTTCCAAAGATCTTGATAGTTGAACAACCACGTGTCGCCTCTCCTTTGAATAGGATCCGTATAGTTAAAGAAATCCACATGTTGTGCTTCAATAACCTTTCTCAACGAAGGAACATATACACGTCTAAGCGGACTCGCATACCCGACAAAGAAACCTTCAAGTGATTTGGCTCCGAATTTGCCATCTTGATCTATTACAGTACATGGCGCACCAAATGGCTCTAAGAATTTCAAGTTTGGCTTCCGTCGGTTGATCATTTCAAAACAGGTTTTCTTTGTTGGTTTGTCAGTGAGAACTCTGTTTAGCGTGTAGCAAGCCGCAGCAACCGCTTCACTCCAGAAGCTGACTAGAAGTTTAGAATCTGCAAGCATGGTTCTTGCCGTTTCAATCAAGGTTCTATTCTTCCTTTCAGCAACACCGTTTTGCTTTGAGTATAGGGAGCACTAAACTCGTGCAAGATCCCTTTAGCGTTGCAGAATTCCTTCATTTTGTTATTCTTAAACTCTGTGCCATTGTCACTGCGAATTCGTCGTACAGGGAGATGATAAATGTTTTCTAGCTTCTTGAAAAGAATCACCAAGTTTTCGAATGTTTCATCTTTTGATTCTTAGAATAATACCCATGAATAACGCGAATAGTCATCTGTTACGACCAAGCAGTATAAGTCTCCTGAAATACTTCGAACATTGACAGGACCAAATAAATTCATGTGAAGACGTTCAAGCGGCAACTTGATTGAGTTCAGAATTTTCTTCGGATGTGATTTCTTGATCTGCTTTCCCTTTTTACATTCTTAGCAATGATCAGACATATGAAAGCTCCTCAAGTTCAAACCTTCTACCAGATCATTATGAACCAAGAAATTCATTTTTCGCAAATGAATATGCCCCATCTTACGATGCCAAAGAATAGAATCTTTCTTAGTAGCCTTTGTCACAAAACATTGCGCTGATTTTGATGAAGGGGTAGCGATGCCCATATCCAAGACATATAGATCATTCTCGCGCGGGGCTCGCATCAGAATCCATTCATCAGGAAACACAAATCCCGGCTTCAGAATAATACATTCTTTGTTGTTGAAATGTACCGTGAACTTCTTGTCACAAATCTGCGATATGCTCAGAAGATTATTCTCCAGTTCTGCAATATAGTTCACACGATCGAATGCAACAACGCCATTAGAGAGTTTTCCCTCAGCGACTATCCTTCCACCCTGATTACCAGCAAATCCAACATATCCGTTGTTGATAGCTTTTATGTCGAACAGCAACGCTTTCATTCCCGTCATATGCCTGGATGCTCCACTATCCATAATCCACTTTGATAGTACGGATCTCTGGAGCCCCTGCACATGTTAAAATCTAGTTAAAGAGCGCGACCCAAGCCTTTTTGGTCTTGGGTTTTGGATAGAAAGCTTGTTAATCATCATCATAATCTGAATATGATCCTCCACTGTCGTTTACATTTTCAAAACTTACTTTCTTTTTACCTTTTGAATTATTACCACTTGTAATTTGACAGTTTCGGATTTGGTCTCAGATTTTGATTCTTTCGTGTTATCAGTCTTTGCAAGCTCAGACTTAATAACATCGGATGTTGTTGACTTCTTCTTAGCAATCTAGGCTTTAGATTTTATGTTAGCCTTTTTTATGTAAAACTTGTTTTCTTTTGCCCTAGAAGTTTCACCTTTTTCGAAAGTTGAGTTTTCAAATTTCTTTTCAGTTTTAGGTGTATCTTCAGGTTTTGATTCATTTCGTTTCAAAATCGTTACAGGTTTTACAAACTCTGGTTGCTTTGTTTCACAACATCTGAACTTTCTTTTCTGCGAAGATAGGTTGGCTTTGATTTCGGACACTTGTGTGCAATGTGACCAATTTCGTTGCACTTGAAGCAAGTCTGATTATCATGTGAATGACCACTAGTGGATTTTACACCACTTATGGCTTTCGCCTTATCTCGAAGTTCATTCTGTTTCTTAAACTCATCGTTTGATTGCTTCCCAATCAAACTCTCCTCATGAACCGTGTTTGTTCCATAAACGAATTTCATGTGTTTATCTTTGTATTCGTGAAATGGTGACTTTTTCTTGACAGGTTCATCAGATTCTTCTAATCCCAACCCAGCTCTCCAGTTTTCCGGATGATCACCACATTCCTGCGGTAGTTGTTTCTTTTAGGTTTGGAATAGAACTTCCTTTCATTGATCTCCAGATCATCTGATGTAACTTCCACAAGTTTAAAGAATTTATCCAACTGATCTTCCTTCACGTTCCGAATCGGAAAACTATCGTCGAAGTACAATCTATCAGAATCCTTAACTTTGTACATGACAACGTTAGGATCATCACTTAGACCGTCATCCGATGATTTATCGTCATCTACGGATTGTGAACCAGAACTCTTTGAACTCGAGTTGGCGCTTTTGAAGCTGCCATCATTAGTTACATTCAGAACGTTTTCAACCACATTCTTAACCACATTGTCATCATCTGATTTAGTATAGACTACATCAATGTTCTCCGGCAACTCATTTTTCTTTTTAGACAACAACTCAATGTTGAGTGCCTTATCCATCCCTTCAACAGTTTTGCGACAGTATTTCTCGCATAGGGGTGGAGGAACATTGCTGTATTGTTTACCAATTGTCTTTTTAGGTTTTTCTTCCGATGGTATTGTTGGAAGAATGTGATCAATGACATATGCGTTAGTTGTGTAACTTCTCAAAAGTTGTTGAACGCGCTCTGTTTCAATTTTCATGTCTCGGAGTTGTTTTTTGGTCTCAACAATGGTATTTATATAGATGTTTATTGCTTTTTGTTTATCCATTACTGTACCTTTCAACATCCTTACAGTATCATGTTGTTCGATATTATTTCTATCGAGCCTGCCATAATCATCTTTCATTTTGTCACACGCTTCCTTCATTGTACGATAATCATATTTAAAATGTTCATTATGTACATTGAGTTCAGCGATGATTTGTGATTTTTTGGCACATTCAGCACATGGCTCGGTAAATTTTGTACAAGGTTTCTCAACCTCTACAACTTGTACTTTAACAACTTCCTTTACCTCTGGACCTACCTTGGTTAGATTCGCCATTAAAGCTTTATCAGCAATGTCCTTGAGGTTTTCGGCAGTCATTTCTTGAGCAACATTAATAACTTCTTCATCAATCGATTTCTCCTCGGCAACTTGCTCCTGAGAACTTCCGTCAAAATGACCTGCAAAACTATCACAAGAGTTAGGAGATAAAATGCCTTGCTTCTGCATGTGAAGATACTCCTCTTCCTCCTGTTGTTGCAGATACTATTACAATAAAATATTCTCTAGAAATGCTGATTCTTCGGCAGATGTATCTTCAACGATTTGAGCCATCAATGCAACTCCGGTCTTCATACCGATATAAGAGTTCCAGTCGAAACCATCATCTTCGTTTGATGCAACCATAGCTTTCTTAGTGTTGTTGCTATTCGGTTTCTCTTGGATTTCAATCTGAGTCTTCTTTGGGAATGGCTTGTATTGAAGTGACTTCTTGTAGTACTCATTGCCACCTCCAAATGGACTCTGATTTCCAGTTGCTTCGGGGTTTTTGCATTCTCGCTTGAAATGCCCTTTCTGGCGGCATCTGAAGCACGTGACCTTTGTTTTATCAAACCCTAGCTGGTTGCTTGAATTTCCGATATCTCGGCCTGTGAGTGCAACAAACTTTGTCACCCTTCGAATGATAGAAGCTAAACACCACTTAATATCCATCAGCTCAAGCTCTTCTTCGTCCACCTGATATTTCTAGCTACAAGACTTTCGTATGATTCTAGAATAGTGGCGAGAAGTGACATGTGTTGTTTTGCAACTTGCTCAGAAACAACATTGTTTAAATTGACAGCAATGTTATTCTTGTACACATTTGGATCAGAATTAGTTTGTTGATTCTGATTTGCTTGACTCTGATAAGATGAATTTGAACCAGTGCTTGAGAACGAAGAGCTCTATGGACTTTGATCATATTGTGGATATGATTGGTTCTGATTCTGTGGAGAAGAAATCATGTTCGCACTGAATGCTGTCTAAATCTTCGGGCTTGAAATGTTGTCTTGCATCTCGGTTTTGTAATACAGACCAACATCTTGAACAATGTTAGCATTCTTCGACTTTGCGATCTTCAGAAGTTCCATTTCATGACCTTCGAGTTTGTCGATAAATGTTGACAGCTTAAAGAATTCCCAATTCGAACTTTCTTTCAGAACCATTAGGTAAGTAGTCCACTCTCCGTCAGGTAACGCATCTGCAAGTTTATCGATGTACTCTTGTTCCGTCTTCTCAAGACTGTGTCTTCTCATTTGGACTTTCAGATGACAGAAACGCTCAATCATCTGTTTCATTGTCTCGCCCTTCAACATGTTAAAAATATCGAACTCCTTCATAATGAGAGCTTTCTTACTCTTGATCATCTCTGCGCTTCCTTGGTATTTCTTTCGCAGTGATAGCCAGAGATCTCTCGCAGTCGTGTATTCCGGCAACAATACCAGAATATCCTCTTTAACAGATTGTTGAATGAGGTTGATCATCTTTTTCTCAGCAATGTATTCTTCTTTCTGTAGTGTGGAGTACTTATGCTTCTCTAGAACTTGCTGATGTTCGTCTAACGGAACAGTATAACCGCTCTCAATCGACACCCAGCCTAGGAAATGCATGGCTTGAACCCAATACGTGAGTTTCTCTTTCCATCCTTCATACTCGTCCATGCTCATTAACTTTGGTGGTTTAACAGTCGTGCCCATTTCGTTGTCTAGATTGACTTGCTGTATGACATTGGCATTGGATGTACCCACTCCGGACATAAACGCTCTTTGAATATCATCCATCGCGAATATCGAGACACGTACACTGAAAACACGTTAAAACTTTGAAAACTTTAGATTTACTACAAGTTCGGTCGAACTTGTAGCTTGAATGAAGAATTCTCATATTTTATCACAAGTTCGGTCGAACTTGTGACTTTTGATATGAAAATTTCCCTGAGTAACCTCGGTCGAACTTGCACTTGATTTTTATAAGAAAGATTTGCAAGTACGGGCGAACTTATCCTAAATTTTCCTGATTTTTATCAAGTTCGGTCGAACTTGATAAAATATCAATGAAGTTTTGATAAGTTCGAGCGAACTTAGCTGAATTTCCTCAAAATAACCTCAAGTTCGGTCGAACTTGATAAAAACTCACTCAAAAAGTGACTTTTTACGTCAAGTTCGGTCGAACTTGGCTAACAAGTTCGATCCTGATGTGTTTTGAAAACATGGTTTTTTCAACAATTTGACACCAATTCGTTTGATTTTAGTCTCCAAACTCTCAGGGGTTTATCTATGATGTATTTCACATGTCATATTCAAAATTGGACAGAATTTGACCGTGAATTCTTCATTTTTGTGTAAAAGTTAAGAAAAACAGAAGAATGGAGTAGAATTAGAAGTGTTCTTGTCTTGATATCAATCAAATCAGGCTATTCTAGCTCTGATACCACTTGTAGGACCGATCCTCAATGCATAGGAACCTAGATTTGATATCTAATGTCCAAAATAGCGGAAATATTACGACAAGATTACCAATAGACAAGAATTAATCAGTTAAACGTTAATTTTATTGATATAATGTCAGGTTCCCAAATTGATAGAGCTTCGCCTCAGAGATGCCAAAGTTACAAATGAGTGAGGCATGCTAGCTATTTATAGAAGTGGAAGTTCGCTGGTGGATAGATAAGTTCGGGCGAACTTGACTATGTTAAGTTCGGTCGAACTTGACTTTACATGTTCACCATGAGCGAACTTGACCTCTAGTAACATAAATACTTCGTTTTGCTAGCCTAATCTATACAGACTCGATACAAGACTAAGACATAGACATTCTGCACCAACAAGATCGTTTCGTCATTGTTTTTATCGATGATATCTTGAATTATTCCAAGACCAAGGGCGATCATGAACGACACCTTCGTCTTATACTAGAACTATTGCGAACAGAACGACTATACGCAAAGTTCTCTAAGTGTGAGTTCTGGTTAAATGAAGTCCAATTTCTTGGTCAAGTAATTCATGTTGACCCTGCCAAAATCGAAGCTGTCAAGAATTGGCAAACTCCGTGTACACATACCGAAATCTGATCATTCTTTGGCTTAGCAGGTTACTATCGACGATTTATCGCCAGTTTTTCAAAAATCGCTTTACCACTCACAGCTTTGACCCATAAGGGCAAACCATTTGATTGGGGGCCTAAACTGAAGAAGCTTTTCAAACCTTGAAGCAGAAATTGTGTGACGCGCCTATACTCACTCTACCTGATGGTTGTGATGACTTTATCGTCTATTGTGATGCATCGTGTCAAGGACTCGGCTGTGTTTTGATGCAACGAGGCAAAGTGATAGCTTATGCCTCAAGACAGCTAAAGGTTCATGAAAAGAATTACACCACTCATGACCTTGAGCTTGGTGCTGTGGTTTCGCTCTAAAAATTTGGATGCATTATCTTTATGGGACTAAGTGTGAGATTTACACTGACCATAAGAGTCTCCAGCATATCTTTAACCAAAAGGAATTGAACATGCGTCAACGACGATGGGTTGAACTTTTAAACGATTATGACTGTGAGATTCGCTACTCCTGGCAAGGCGAACGTCGTGTCCGATGCTCTAAGTCGTAGAGAATACGCGAATTCTGTTTATCTCGTGTGCTCTCAAATTTTGTCTGATATCGAAAAGCGGATTCGCAAAGCTCAATATGTCTCGATTACTGAGAATGATTTATGCGATGAGTTGTCTTGTGGAGCAGAATCAAAGTTGGAATCTAAAGCTAATGGGATTCTCCATTACTTAAATCGAGCTTGAATACCTGATCATGACGATCTTCGTGTTTTCTTGATGAACGAAGCCCATAAATCCCGATATTCAATTCATCCGGGTGCCGACAAAATGTATCAGGATCTCCGAATCACATATTGGTGGCCTGGAATGAAGAAGGATATTGCAGAGTTTGTTTCAAAATGCCTCACGTGTTCCAAAGTGAAGGCGGAACATCAACGACCCTCGGGTTTGCTAGTACAACCCGAAATTCCAGTTTGGAAGTGGGAAAATATAACCATGGATTTTATAACTGCGTTACCTCGCACCTCCAGTGGATATGACACCATTTGGGTTATTGTTGATCGTCTCACAAAGTCCGCACAATTTCTTCCAATCCGCAAAGATTACAAGAACGAGAAGTTAGCCCGAATCTATATCGATGAAATTGTAAGTCGACATGGTGTACCTTTGAACATTATTTCCGACCGTGATGGACGATTTACCTCACGCACATGGCAAGCTGTGCAATCGGCATTGGGAACTCGACTTGATCTCAGTACCTCTTACCATCCGCAGACTGATGGTCAGTCTGAGCGTACCATCCAAACGTTAGAAGATATGTTGCGGTCGTGTGTCATAGACTTCAAGGGAAATTGGGATACTCGTTTGCCCTTGATTGAATTCTCGTACAACAACAGTTACCACTCAAGTATCAACATGGCACCTTTTGAAGCTTTATACGGGAGAAAGTGTCGATCTCCGGTTTGTTGGCACGAAGTTGGTGAAGCTCAAATAACAGGGCCTGAATTGATTCAAGAGACAACTGATAAAATACTCCAAATTTGCAACAATCTTTTAGCAGCTCGAAGTCGCCAAAAGAGTTATGCTGATAAACGTCGCAAACCATTAGAATTCAGTGTTGGTGATCGTGTACTCTTGAAAGTTTCACCATGGAAAGGCGTGGTTAGATTTGGGAAAAAAGGAAAACTAGCTCCGCGTTATGTTGGTACTTTCAAGATCCTCAAAAGAATTGGAATGGTAGCTTACAAGCTTGAGTTACCAGAAGAACTCAGTAGGATTCACCAGTTTTCCACGTGTCTAATTTGAAGAAGTTTCTTGCTGATGAAAACCTACATGTTCCACTTGAAGATATATAAATCGACGAGTCTATGCACTTTATTGAAAGACCCGTTGCAATCATGGACCGCGATGAGAAACGGTTGAAGCGTAGTCGGATTCCAATAGTTAAAGTCCGTTTGGAGTCTAAACATGGACCAGAGTTCACTTGGGAACGTGAAGATCAAATGCGAGACAAATACCCTCATCTTTTTGCAAAGAATGGTTCTGCGTTAATTTCGGGACGAAATTCTCAAAAGTAGGGGTGACTGTAACATCCGTCAAAAACGGATCCTAAAACCCGACCGTTGTAACCCGAACTCAAACCATAATAAATGAACATTTGATTTTTGTTATTGTTTACAAATAACTAATTGTTAATGTTCATTTCATTTTATATCGAAATATATTATTTTTAACCCTACTCCGATTTTTATGAAACTTAGACCTAATCATAGAGAAAAATACACGCTTTCCAACGGTATATTCGTATTTGTATAAAACGTTACACATTTCAAGTTATACGAGAAAAACAAGTTAAGCAGTTAAATTAATTATATTTATAATAATAATATATAATATTATAACTTATGTAAATAATGTTCGACCGTTTTCTTTTTCTTTTGAATAGCCGTATTTTGGGAAAAAAAACTAATAATATATATATATATATATATATATATATATATATATATATATATATATATCATTTGTCCAACTCATGATTTATGTCAAAATCCTTTTTAAATGGTAAGGATTTATCCTCATGACTTTACAACAGCAGCAAGCGTGTCTTCTGCTGGTGTGAGAGAGGGAACATCTGTTGTTCCTTCATTACCCACTGAACAAGTTAACTTCATCGAGTGTTGGAAAGCGTGGCCAAAGTCTGTACAGATAAGTCACCAGTTGAAGAAAAACTGGATGTGCTGATAGAAGAGATCAAATGCCAAAGATCTGATGTGAAAACTCTGTCAGAATCAGTTGAGTTCATCAGAAAACAAGCAGAAGAAAATGCAGAAGCCTTGAAGTACTTACAACGGATTCAAAAAGCATCAGACAACAGCAAGCTTGTAGCAGACTTTGAAAAGATGCTTAAAGAGATGAAAGATATCAAGTCAATTGTGACTGAAGCTGTAGAAACAAGAGACACCACAAATACAGGCCAGATCCTAGAAGAAATTCACAACTTAAGGGCCAGCAACAACAGCTTACAGATGCACTTGATAAGATGGTAAGGGAATGGGCAACACATCAAAGTCAAAACATAGAAGAGTTCAAGAGAGTACATGAAGTAAGAGAAGAAATACACAAATGCTAGGAGATCAGGAGATGTGCAAGCACTTGTGAAGAGATTACAACTAAATGTTGCCAGATTGGCAAAAATTGATGTACATGAACTCAGAACCCCTATTCCTTCATAAACATCTCACCGGAAGAAACAAGAAGCCACTCCAATCATCCTACCAGAGCAAGGGATACCGCTCAGTCCATCCAGGCATGCACCAATGGGGCCTCAACCTGCAATACCATAGCCGGAATTTGAAGTCACCCATGCACTCACTCCAAAGCCAAGCAGTGGTCCTGGAAGGGGTACACAACATAATCAACCAAACGTAACCTCTTCAGGGGAGACATCATTTAGTGAACAAATGAATCTATCAGAGAAGAGGAAATGGGAAGATTCAGCTACATCTTCAAAGAGACCAAGGGTAGGTTGAAATCAGGAAGGATCTACAGGGTAAATAAAAGGAGGTTCTGGTGAGAGAAATTGATCAAGACAGTATGATGTTCCCTGAGTATTGTAATATCCGCCAAAAACGGATCCTAGAACCCGACCCGTTGTAACCCGAACTCGAACTATAATAAATGAACATTTGATTTTTGTTATTGTTTACTAATAATTAATTGTTAACGTTCATTTCATTTTATATCAAAATATATTATTTTGACCCTACTGCGATTTTTATGAAACTTAGGCCTAATCATAGAGAAAAATATGCGCTTTCCAACGATATGTTCATATTTGTATAAAACGTTATACATTTCAAGTTATACGAGAAAAACAAGTTTAGTTAAATTAATTATATTTATAATAATATATAATAGTTATAACTTACGTAAATAATGGTCGACCGTTTTCTTTTTCTTTTGAATAGCCGTATTTTTGGAAAAAAAACTAATTTATATATATATATATATATATATATATATATATATATATTAGCATTTGTCCAACTCATGATTTATGTCAAAATCCTTTTTAAATGGTAAGGATTTATTCTCTCAATCAACTGATTTGTGTGATTAGTGTTTTCAATTTAAAGACCAAACTATACCTTATTTCTTTATCATTCTTTTACCATCTTTTCTTTCTCTAAAAGAAAAACCTTAGCCACCACCACCATATCTCTCTATCTCCCTTTCAAAGAAATCTTAGCCACCATCATTGAAGTGTTGTGAGTTTTCTCAAAACACCAAGAAGGAGGAGCAAGAATCCAACATCACTCTCATCTTCATTTTTTTTACCCTGTCTTCATAGGAGGTAGTTTTAATGTCATTGATTTCTTTATTCCTTATTGTTGTATGTTCATACTTTATTTCCCATGCAATTTAATTTTTTTTTATAATACTTGGGGTTTAGGATAGTTTGAATTTTGATAGTAATTATAATTGTGTTTTGATTCAATAAAGAAATATTGTTGATAAAATACTATAATTCTAAACTAATGTCAAAAAAAATATGTATATAATTTTTGATACTATTAAAGATGGTGTCATATATTTCAAATTTGGTTTCATTTTTATCAAATGATGGTGGTGTTTGATGTCACATGAGTTTTGACTCTCAAATGTTTATTTATTTTTAGGACTTCATATACAAAAATTTGGATTCTATAAAAATACATAATATATATATTCGGTTGCTTAAAAATATATGAACTACTTAAATAATTTTAGATATATACAAGTGTCATAAAATTAGCAATAGCATTACAAATAAATGTTTAATATTAGTCCCATAAAGACTACATATATTGACATATGACATTCGATTACATAGTAATATCTTAAATGGCTTAATATTTATTTCTAGGATGAAAAACCTCAAGTATTAGGTTGTAGTATTTTTATATATTCTTCCTAGTGTTATTTTATTAAGTATTTTGGTGTTATAATATTTAGGTGATTGTTTCTTTTTGTGTTATCTCTCTTTCATTACTCTTGCGGATTCGGGTTTTAATGGAACGCAAAACTGTGAGTAGATCTTACTTTTCCCCTTTTTGTCACTTTAACTTTTTGGGGTGTTTTCATGTGTCATGTTTCATATGATCCGTATACTTTTTCAATAACCTGCCAAGTTAAATGTCATATGTGCTTCTATTTGTTTCGTATGTTGCATTACTTGTTTCATCATACGTGTTACCGCTTTGGGTCATGGATTACATAGTTTTGCTTTTCGCCTTTCGTGGCTTGAATCGCATCATTGTTTCATAGCATCGCTTTTCGCCTTACGAGACTTGAATCGCATCATTGTTTCATTTCTTATGTTTAGTTATGTCATGTTACATTATTTACTTATGGATTGGTTGATTTTCGGATTAATTGATTTATGTCACCTATTACACTTAATATTGCATGTTAAATAATTTTTATAAAATAAAATCAACTAAACTTTTAACGTTAAATAAAAACAAGTAAAGATCTATTCACCAACCATTGTTGACCCAATTTCCTTTTTACACATGAAACAGGTACACAAGGTTGATAGCTCCTTGAGAAGACACATAGGATTGTGCCTTAGAATAATTAAATCAAGACTTATATTATCTTTTGTTTTTTTTTGTATGTTTTATTTGGAACAATTATTTGGCTAAGTGAGACAAATTAATATTGATAATAGTAAATATTCAAATTTTAAATAAATGTCAAAAGCTATGAAACAATCATATCATACCCTGTGCCATATCCGCTGCGGGTCGCGATGTGACAAATATCATCTGAGGAGTTACTACTGGAACAGTGAAGAAGACAAACTTGACAGGCCTCTCAGTCCAGTAAGTTCAAGACTAAAGGAAGAGAAGCCGATAAGAGTAAAAGACAGTCTTCATCCTGTTCTAATAAACCTAATGGTAAGAGTCCACAAGGTGACTGCTCAACCCTACGAAGGGAATATAATGGGAATTTATGAACAAAACAAGTACAGTCTGATCCAAACGGATGGAAGAGTGACAACAGTGCTGGATGCTGATCTTGGAGAAGAACTTCATCCCACTTGTTTAGCCAAATTGAAGCAGTACTTTGATAAGGAAAAGGGAGATATGATAGTCAACAGAAGGGCTATCTACCACTTGATAGAAAATGTACTCAAGAGCAGCTCTAGCTGACTTTGATCTCTGTATTTCCTTTAACTACAAGAAAGTCCATACACAACCTCCTGACACATCAATCCCAGCTGAACTTATACCTGATGTAACATTTATGAAAAACGGATTTCATAACCCGCTTCGTTTAATAATCAAACATTCGGTTAAAAGTTCGTTGCGTATTTATTGTACCGGTTATTAAAAATAATACATAATTAATAAATAGTTTAGAGTTTAAAAACCATAATTAATAAATAATAATAATAAAATTAAATAATAAAACAGAATAGGGTTGCCGGGTCTCGAACCCGGGTCTCCCACTTACACACACACAGCTTTCACCACTACACTACACACACATTTGTGATTAAAACTGAAAACAATTAAGTTTTATATAAAGATTCACATATCATCTGTTTGAATCACGATTGTAACCGCCAACTGCAACTAAGCGATGTCTATTTTAGAACAGAAAACAGTTACGATTTCGAAATCAAAATCGAATTAAAACTCCAAACCGTTCAAAGTTGAAATCGTCAATCCACAAATCAAGCTTCGAAACGGAAATCCTATGATTCGGAATCACTATAAATACCGATGAAAGACTCGCTCAATCTTTTCGAAAACTCACGATAATTCCCTCTGATCGAAATCTTGACCGCCGGAAAGCAGCTACGCCAGCCGGAAATCGCAAATCAGGGTCGATGAAACTTGCTAGAAATCTGAAGAAAACTCTCTGTTTTGGTATATCATGTTACTTAATCTTTATTTTTTATTCTATTTCAATCGAGTATAAGTTTGTTGGTCGATTAAGCAAAAAAGTCGGGTTCACTGTTCTGTGATTTTCTTATTGAAGAAGACGAAGCCTCAGTTGTATACTAATGTAATTAAAATCGGGTATTTAACCGGGTTAGACACACAGTCCAGCAGTGGACTGTGTGCAAATATAAAACACACGTCCCGGGTTGAATCACACGTGTTTCCGACTTTCTGAAATAAAACCAACATTTTTAAACTTATTCAGATCAATTCACAGCATATATATACATATAATTAATATAAACCAGTGTTTATACAGATTAGACACATAGCCCAACTGGTTGGGCTGTGTGCACACGAACCCGAAGGTCCCGAGTTCGATTCCGGGTTCTGTAACCGGTTTCGGCCATATTAAATTATTTTTAATAAAAACTAAATAAGGTTAAAGTTAGTTAGTATATATATATAATTAAAACAAAGAATATTTCGGGTTAGACACGTAGCTCAGTTGGTAGAGCTGCGTGCACGTATACGAGAGGTCTCGAGTTCGAACCTCACTCGCGCCTGGAATTCATGCTGTCTGACCGGTCAGACCCGGTCAGACCTGACAAAGTCAAACCATTTATTTATTTTTGTTTTCTTATTTTCTTTTTATTAAATTGAAAAATTATTTAAAAAACACTTAAAAATAAAGATTTTGAAGGTTAAAAATTTGCATTAAACTCACAAAAACAAATCTAAAAATCTCATTAAAGAGCACTAATTAAAAATAGTAATCTCGAATAAAATTTATTTATTTAATCGAATCATGTCGTTATTATTTAGGTTAGTTTTCCCTCGTCGGTTGAATCATAAAATTCGTGCGCATTCATCGTCATCAAGAAACGCATCCACTGTGAGTAAATCTCTACCAATTCCCCGTTTTAATCATGTTTTGGGGTGTATCACGTGTCGTACTATTCTTTTATTTTATTTAAACACTTGTGCATACATCATATCCGTGATCAAATGTGTATTGATTTTTGTGTGAATTATATGTAGATTGAATTTATCATTTCAGTGCACGCATTTCATTAGCCCATCAGTTCCCCGTGGGATACGGGTTGAGCATCAGGAGCCTCATTAGATCGGCTCCGTTTAATTGAGCCTTGATCTCAAATACATCATTATTTCATGTCATATACTCATCCAAAGTGGTTTGTGATTGTTTACATATATATTTGCTCACATGTGATTAATGCATGGATTTTCTTTATCAAATAAAACAAGAAATTAGTAAAAATGTTTTATCAAGGTTCACTCACCAACTTTTGTTGACCAAAAATCTCCCCCGTTTTACACATGATACAGGTGATCCAGCAGAGACAGGAAACACTTAGGATGGCCTAGAAGAATAAACAAGTTTATGCTTTGGAATATATATATAGTTTCATTTTACTTTGTAATTGTATGAGTTTTGTTTTTGGATATTTAAGTTTGTAATTTGAATTTAATAAATATGAAACATCTTAGTAAATATCATGAGCTTTGGTGATAACCCAATTATGCCCCGACTTTTATTCCGCTGCGGGTCGGGGTGTGACAGATTGGTATCAGAGCTTGTGACTATAGGGATATAGGATAGATTATTAGACCCTTAGAGCCTATACTATAGTTGATTAAATTTTAATTGTTTATGCGTTACATGCAAAATTCATGATGTTATATGTTTCATGTTTATTTTCACACCCAATGTTATGCAAGCACGCTCACAAATACATGTTATTATGCAATGCTCATCATAAATCATATCCTCATAACATATCATATCTATGAGAGCACACACCTCACGATTTCCATGATTTTTGCAATGATTTTTGTATTTTTCAAATCACATCAAAGTGAGTTCTCATCACGGGCATGTAGTAACTGGAAGGGTACGAGTACCGGTAGTCGGAACGTCCTGTCTAGGCTTGGCATTCGTATAAATCCAAAATAAAGGACCAGTTTGCCTACCTGGGGACTAACGATGTGAGTACGAAGGACCTATTAGGCCAAAGCATGCTATACCAAACGTCGTGTGAGCTAACCCCACTTTGAGTTGTCATTGTGTCTACACCTGGACACCCTCCTACCATACATCTCGCAATCATATTTTACGATTTTCATTCGGGTGGTGCGAGTGTTAATCCGCCGACACCAATGTGAATCCTACCAAGCCCAATAGTCATGGGGGCCCACATGACTACACAGGCAATGGTATGGGGGACATTGGAGGCCCAAACATGAGCAAACCCAAGACATCCTATGGATGTAGTTAAATTATTGTCAGTTATGTTGATTTTCATTCTTTTTACGACACATGTCACCTAGAAAATTCTTAAACTCACAATCTTCCTATATATGTTCCTGTAGATGTCGGCTAGGCAACTACGTGGAGGTAGAAAGTCAGGAAGGTCAAATGCACGCTTGGCCACACAAATTGCTAAACAAATGGCCGCAGTGCTTCCTGACATCGTGCTTCAAGTTCAACAAGCTCTCACCGCATATCCCATCAACCCTCCCAATCAAGAAGACCAGAGCATCGCCAACCCTCCTTCCAAAACCCCCAAGTGCACCTACAAACACTTCAAATCCTGCGATCCCCCCAAATATGAAGGGACCGAAGGTGTTACCGCCCTCCTTCACTGGTTTGAAGAAATGGAAAACACTTTCCTAAATTGCGATTGTCCCGAGGACCGTAAGGTACGTTACGCAACTGGAAGAGTGTTTGGGGTAGCCCTTACCTGGTGGAACACGGAAAAGGGTAAGCGAGGAGTTGAAGATGCCATGGCCTTAACATGGGAAGAGTTAAGGGAACTCATGACAAGACGCTTCTGTCCAAGAAGCGAAATCAAAAAGCTGGAAGACGAATTCCACGCACTGAAACAAAAGGAAGGAGACCACACTTCATATAATAAGAGATTTCTCAAGTTGAATCAGATGATCCCAAATTTGTTCACCCCCTTGTACCGCTTAGTTGAACACTACATTCGAGGCCTCCCCTCGAAAATTCAAGATTCGGTTTTAAGCACATCGCCTGCAACACTTGAAGCCGCAATGGAGTTAGCTACAGAACTCACTGAAAATCGCATTCGAAACGGCAAGTTCAAAGATGCGAAGAAGAAAGCACCCATTGAGACCCCAACTCCAAACCACCCAGTCTCATCCTCGAAGTTTGCTGGTAAGAGGAAGCGAAATGGCAAGAATTTTGCTGTCACTCAAACCAACCCTCCTATCACTGTTGCACCAATTACCCAAATCGCTCCTCCAGCTGCACCATTCAAAAAGCCATACACTGGCCCACACCCAAAGTGCAACCGCTGTCAATACCATCATCCTCCCGAAAACCCCTGCCAACATTGCACAAGTTGTGGCCGTGCGGGTCACACCATCCAAACCTGCCGTACCCTTCAACGAATTAACCGCAATCAACCTCCAACCCAAACCCAAAATCAGATAGTGGGCCAAACCCAACAACCCTTACTTCTACCATCTTCACAACACGTAGCCCAACCTTACTACCAACACAACTACCCCATGATGCAACCCATGCGAGCTTGTTTCAACTGTGGGGACCCAAACCACTTCAGGAACACATGTCCACGCCTAGTGAACATCATCTATGCCCAAGCTCACGCAAACCCGGTAAACCAAGCTAACCAAGCTCCCCCACCTGCCAGAGGGAGAGCTTCCAATATCAATGCCAACCAAGCCAGGGCTGACAACAACGTGGTCAACGGTACGTTTCTCATCAATGGTAGTTATGCATCCATATTATTCGATACTGGTGCGGAGAAGAGCTTTGTGTCCTTAGAATTTGAACCTATCCTCGACCAACCTCGTGTTAAACTCATCGAATCTCTAACGGTGGAAGTTGCTGACGGAAAACCTGTTTCATTAAATTCTATTATACGCAATTGTACTCTCACCCTAAACGATCACGATTTTCCAATTGACCTTATTCCTATGAAGTTGGGAAGTTTCGATGTTATAATCGGTATGGACTGGCTCAGCCAGCATCACGCTGAAGTGGTGTGCCACGAAAAGTTCATTCGCATTCCTCTTGCAGACGGTCAGACGCTACGTATTTTTGGGGAAACCCCTTCGAAAGGACTCAAATTAATGTCCTGCCTTCAAGCCCGAAGATATCTCCGCAAGAACTATGTCGCATTCCTAACTCACGTCGTCAAAAAGGGAAACAAGGAGAGGAAACTCGAAGATATCCCAGTTGTGAAAGAATTCCCACAAGTCTTTCCTGACGACATTTCAGGACTTCCTCCTGTGAGAGAAGTCGAATTTCGCATCGATCTTGTACCTGGCGCTACACCAGTCGCAAAATCTCCTTATAGGTTAGCCCCATCCGAAATGCAAGAGCTGGCCAGTCAACTGCAAGAGCTGACTGACAAAGGATTCATACGTCCTAGCTCATCGCCTTGGGGTGCACCTGTTCTTTTTGTGAAGAAGAAAGATGGAACGTTTCGCATGTGCATTGATTATAGAGAACTCAACAAGTTAACGGTTAAAAATCGTTATCCACTGCCACGCATTGATGACCTCCTAGACCAACTTCAAGGCGCCACCTGCTTTTCAAAAATCGACCTTCGTTCTGGTTATCATCAGCTCAGAGTGCACGAAGAAGATATCCCAAAAACCGCCTTCCGGACTCGTTATGGTCATTACGAGTTCATCGTCATGCTTTTCGGTTTAACCAACGCCCCCGCTGTCTTCATGGATTTAATGAATAGGGTATGCAAACCCTACCTCGACCGTTTCGTCATAGTCTTCATCGATGACATCCTTATTTACTCCAAGTCTAAATTCGATCATGAGCGACACCTTCGACTCATCCTTACTCTCTTAAGGACTTAAAAGCTTTACGCTAAGTTCTCAAAATGCGAATTCTGGTTAGGAGAAGTCAATTCCTTGGACATGTCGTCAATGATAAGGGAATTCATGTCGATCCTTCAAAAATCAAGGCAGTACAGGAATGGAAAGCGCCACGTACCCTTACCGAAGTTAGGTCATTTCTTGGTTTGGCTGGTTACTATCGACGTTTCATTGCCAATTTTTCCCGTATTGCTGTACCACTCACGACCTTGACTCATAAAGGAAAACCCTTCATATGGGGACCTAAGCATGAGGAGGCCTTCCAAACTCTAAAGCAAAAACTTTGTGACGCACCTATCCTCACACTCCCTGAGGGTTGCGATGACTTTGTGGTATATTGCAACGCATCAGGGCAAGGGCTAGGCTGTGTATTGATGCAAAGAGGAAAAGTGATAGCCTATGCCTCTAGGCAACTCAAGGTTCACGAGAAGAATTACACCACCCACGACCTGGAACTTGGAGCCGTTGTGTTCGCTCTCAAGATATGGAGAAATTACCTCTACGGTACCAAGTGTGAAATATACACGGACCACAAGAGTCTCCAACATATCTTCAACTAGAAAGAGTTGAATATGAGGCAACGAAGATGGGTCGAACTTCTCAACGACTACGACTGTGAAATTCGGTACCATCCTGGCAAGGCAAAAGTGGTGGCCGATGTGCTCAGTCGAAAAGGTTATGCGAACTCCATTCATCTTCTATGTTCGCAAATCATAACCGACATCAAAGATCGAATCCGGGCAGCTCAACATGTTTCTGTAACAGAAAATGACGTATGCGATGAGCTCTCATGTCGAGCTGAACTCAAAATACGAAACCAAATCCGACGGTATTCTATACTATTTAAACCGCATATGGATTCCTGATCGCGATAACCTTCGTGATTTCCTCATGAATGAGGCGCACAAAACACGATACTCTGTATATCCAGGAGCCGACAAGATGTATCAAGACCTACGATATACCTACTGGTGGCCTGGCATGAAAAAGGATATCGCTGTTTTTGTTTCCAAGTGCCTTACCTATTCCAAAGTAAAAGCTGAACATCAAAGACCTTTCGGACTTCTAGTCCAACCCGAAATACCTGTAAGGAAGTGGGAAAACATAACCATGGATTTCATTACCGGGTTACCTCGCACCTCCAGTGGGTATGACACCATATGGGTAATAATCGATCATCTTACAAAGTCATCTCATTTCATTCCGATTCGCGAGGATTTCAAGAACGAGAAGTTAGCTCGTATCTACATCGGCGAGATCGTAAGCTGTCATGGTGTACCATTAAGCATCATTTCAGACCGTGATGGTCGTTTCACTTCACGAACATGGCGAGCCGTACAAACCGCTTTGGGTACACGATTAGACCTTAGTACCGCTTTTCATCCTCAAACTGATGGTCAATCTGAACGCACCATCCAAACCCTTGAAGACATGCTGCGAGCATGTGTCATAGACTTCAAAGGGAACTGGACGCTCAACTACCATTAGTTGAATTTTCGTACAACAATAGCTATCATTCAAGCATCGGCATGGCTCCTTTCGAAGCTTTATATGGTCGTAAGTGCCGATCTCCAGTATGTTGGCACGAAATTGGGAAAGCTCAAATCACCGGACCAGAACTAATTCAAGAAACAACCGACAAGATCCTTCAAATTCGAAACAATCTTCTAGCGGCTCAAAGTCTTCAAAAGAGTTATGCTGACAAACGACGAAAGCCCTTGGAGTTTGACATTGGTGATCAAGTACTTTTAAAAGTATCACCGTGGAAGGGAGTGGTTCGTTTTGGCCAGAAGGGCAAGCTAGCACCACGCTACGTAGGACCTTTCAAGATACTCGAAAGAGTAGGTCCTGTAGCATACAAGCTTGACCTACCAGAAGAGCTCAACAGAATTCATCCCACATTCCACGTATCAAACTTGAAAAAGTGCCTTGCCGATGAAAACCTCCACATTCCTCTAGAAGACATTCAAGTCGATGAATCGATGCACTTCGTTGAAAGACCAGTAGAAATCATGGATTTCGGAGAGAAGCGTTTAAGGCGAAGTCGTATTCCAATTGTCAGGGTACGTTGGGAGTCGAAACGAGGACCCGAGTTTACTTGGGAACGTGAAGACTCAATGCGGAGAAATACCCGCATCTTTTTCAGGTTACCACTACTACTTAAATTTCGGGACGAAATTCCTAAAAGTAGGGGATACTGTAACATTTATGTAAAACGGGTTTCAAAACCCGCTTTGTTTAATAATCAAACATTCGGTTTAAAGTTCGTTGCGTATTTATTGTACCGGTTATTAAAAATAATACATAATTAATAAATAGTTTAGAGTTTAAAAACCATAATTAATAAATAATAATAAAATTAAATAATAAAACAGAATAGGGTAGCCGGGTCTCGAACCCGGGTCTCCCACTTACACACACACAACTTTCACCACTACACTACACACACATTTGTGATTAAAACTGAAAACAATTAAGTTTTATATAAAGATTCACATATCATCTGTTTGAATCACGATTGTAACCGCCAACTGCAACTAAGCGATGTCTGTTTTAGAACAGAAAACAGTTACGATTTCGAAATCAAAATCGAATTAAAACTCCAAACCGTTCAAAGTTGAAATCGTCAATCCACAAATCAAGCTTCGAAACGGAAATCCTATGATTCGGAATCACTATAAATACCGATGAAAGACTCGCTCAATCTTTTCGAAAACTCACGATAATTCCCTCTGATCGAAGTCTTGACCGCCGGAAAGCAGCTGCGCCAGCCGGAAATCGCAAATCAGGGTCGACGAAACTTGCCGGAAATCTGAAGGAAGCTCTCTGTTTTGGTATATCATGTTACTTAATCTTTATTTTTCTATTCTATTTCAATCGAGTATAAGTTTGTTGGTCGATTAAGCAAAACAGTCGGGTTCACTGTTCTGTGATTTTCTTATTGAAGAAGACGAAGCCTCAGTTGTATACTAATGTAATGAAAATCGGGTATTTAACCGGGTTAGACACACAGTCCAGCGGTGGAATGTGTGCAAATATAAAACACACGTCCCGGGTTCGAATCACGCATGTTTCCGACTTTCTGAAATAAAACCAACATTTTTAAACTTATTCAGATCAATTCACAGCATATATATATATATATAATTAATATAAACCAATGTTTATACAGATTAGACACATAGCCCAACTGGTTGGGCTGTGTGCACACGAACCCGAAGGTCCCGAGTTCGATTCCGGGTTCTGTAACCGGTTTCGGCCATATTAAATAATTTTTAATAAAAACTAAATAAGGTTAAAGTTAGTTAGTATATATATATAATTAAAACAGAGAATATTTCGGGTTAGACACGTAGCTCAGTTGGTAGAGCTGCGTGCACGTATACGAGAGGTCCCGAGTTTGAACCTCACTCGCGCCTGGAATTCATGATGTCTGACCGGTCAGACCCGGTCAGACCTGACAAAGTCAAACCATTTATTTATTTTTGTTTTCTTATTTTCTTTTTATTAAATTGAAAAATTATTTAAAAACACTTAAAAATAAAGATTTTGAAGGTTAAAAATTTGCATTAAACTCACAAAAACAAATCTAAAAATCTCATTAAAGAGCACTAATTAAAAATAATAATCTCGAATAAAATTTATTTATTTAATCGAATCATGTCGTTATTATTTAGGTTAGTTTTCCCTCGTCGGTTGAATCATAAAATTCGTGCGCATTCATCGTCATCAAGAAACGCATCCACTGTGAGTGAATCTCTACCAATTCCCCGTTTTAATCATGTTTTGGGGTGTATCACGTGTCGTACTATTCTTTTATTTTATTTAAACACTTGTGCATACATCATATCCGTGATCAAATGTGTATTGATTTTTGTGTGAATTATATGTAGATTGAATTTATCATTTCAGTGCACGCATTTCATTAGCCCATCAGTTCCCCGTGGGATACGGGTTGAGCATCAGGAGCCTCATTAGATCGGCTCCGTTTGATTGAGCCTTGATCTCAAATACATCATCATTTCATGTCATATACTTATCCAAAGTGGTTTGTGATTGTTTACATATATATTTGCTCACATGTGATTAATGCACGAATTTTCTTTATTAAATAAAACAAGAAATTAGTAAAAATGTTTTATCAAGGTTCACTCGCCAACTTTTGTTGACCCAAAATCTCCCCCGTTTTACACATGATACAGGTGATCCAGCAGAGACAGGAAACACTTAGGATGGCCTAGAAGAATAAACAAGTTTATGCTTTGGAATAAATATATAGTTTCATTTTTCTTTGTAATTGTATGAGTTTTGTTTTTGGATATTTAAGTTTGTAATTTGAATTTAATAAATATGAAACATCTTAGTAAATATCATGAGCTTTGGTGATAACCCAATTATGCCCCGACTTTTATTCCGCTGCGGGTCGGGGTGTGACACCTGAGGCCAGAATATGAGTGATATTTGAAAAACCTGAATTTTCAGTTGCTTTCAGGGACTATGAAGATAACAAGGCTCTGTTAAGAGTAATGAGATATGCAGGTACTCAAACCAAACACTGAACTACATCAAAGACTAAATGAACAAGAAACAGGAACAACTCAAGGCTAAGGGGAAGAACAAGGAAAAGCTGAGGAAGGAAACATAAGACATTATCAATGAATGGATCACTACCAGAGGTTGGTACAAGGATGTCTATAAGGTTTGCCACAAGCTGATTGAGTACAAGAAGCAGCTGAAGAAAAGAGTTCTTTACAAGAATGGACTGGAGAAAATATGAGAACCTTATCATTTACTTTGCTTTGTTTGAACAATTTCTGTGTTTGTTACGCGAATTTCGATGTTTTGAAAGTTCCTGTTCAAATTTGTTCTTTGATATAAGTTGTTATTTTTCTTACAATACTTAGGGGTAAACTGTTAGGAAACTATATGTATGTATTGAAGAAAAATATGATTTATCTGATTAACAGCTGAAGATAAAGTCGCGAAGGCCAAACAGAATAAGAAACAAGGCAACAAAGACAAAAGAAAAGGAAACACGTCTTCAACTTTCATCGGAAGAAGATCAACTGCACACTATCAGATGAGGCCATTCTGATGGATTTGATGATAATTCTGATGATATCAGATTCTGCTAAAGTCTGATCATCAGAATTTATGATGATTAGTTCATCAGATTTTCTTATGAGGTGGATATCAAAATTTCTAATAAGCCCACTTGTCTGAAAAACGAAGCCCTGCCATCTTTGAAGAAGCAAGTTGACTCTAGAAGATTCAATGAATATGTCAAAAATCCACTTTATGCAGGGAAAGCGTATAAATAAGCTAATGTTTATTCATACCCGAAACTTTCTATAAATATAAAGTTTCGCACCAAAGGATAATGAGTCAAGCCAAGCATTTAATACATACTACAAAACTTCATTGCCGTTCTACCACAGAATTACACAATATTCGTTTGTACTAGTCAATAACCTCACAATCACCTTGTAAACCATTTTGTTTCAAAGTGATATAAACTTGAAAATTTTGTAGTTGTTGTTTCATGAAATTCTGATTTATATTTCCGCATACTATTTTCATATTTGTTGAAATCACTTGCCATATTATGATTAAAAGAGCTTTTGTCCATCTGGGACCAACATAAGCCAACCATTTCTTCTGGTAACTTTAGCTGATAAGCTACTGGCCCAATTCATATAATGATTTTGAATGGTCCTATAAATCTGGGACTTAGCTTTCCTTTTTTACCGAATCGGACTATTCCTTTCCACGAAGAAACTTTTAGTAATACTTTTTCTCTGACTTGAAACTCTAATGGTTTACGTCAATGATCTGCATAACTCTTTTGACGATCTCGGGTGGTCTTTAATATCTCTTTGATTTGAATTATTTTATCGATTGTTTCTTGTACAATCTCAGGGCTTGATAGTTGCTTTTCTTCTATTTCTGCCCAACATACTGGAGTTCTGCACTTTCATCCATACACTACTTTGGGGCAACATTAATACTTGTATGATAACTGTTGTTATATGAGATTCTATTAGTGGCATATGGTCATCCCAACTCCCACCAAAATCTATTTTACATGCCCTTAGCATGTCTTCCAATGTTTGTATTGTTCTTTCACTCTGTCCATCCGTTTGTGGATGATAAGTTATACTCAGATTTAGTCGTGTTCCCATGGCTTTTTGAAAACTCTCCAAAAAGTGAGAAGTGAAACGACTATCTTGATCAGATATAATGGATATCGGGACTCCATGTAATGAGACTATTTTGTCTATATACAACTTAGCTAATTGTTCCATACTAATGGTCTCCTACATCGGTAGGAAATGAGCTAACTTAGTTAGTCGATCCACAATCACCCAGATTGTATAGCTACCTTTTTCCTGTTTTGGGTAATTTGGTAACAAAATCCATTATTAGCAATTCCCATTTCCATACTAACATATCCGATTGTTGAAGCAAACCTGAGGGTTTCTGATGTTCAGCTTTAACTTGTGAACAAGTTAAACATTTTGAGGTATAACTTGCTACATCCGTCTTCATTCCTATCCACTAGAGATTTTTCTTCAAATCCTGATACATCTTATCACTTCCAAAATGCATCGTATACTTGGATTTATGAGCTTCTCGAGAATTCTTTCTCGTAGGTATCCTTGAATATGTATCCAAATCCTCTTTTTCTGTAATTTCCAAATTCCATTTACGTATTTCTCCAAATCTTTTACCATACCTTTTAATCCTTCAGCATGATCAGTAATCGCCGCTTCCTGGGTACTTTTCAATTGTTCCGTTAAATCTATTTATAGATTTAATCTGATGATGCTTATGGCTTACAGCATCTGCTACTACATTAGCTTTGCTCTCGCGATATTGAATCTCACAATCGTAGTTGCTTAGAATTTCCATCCAGCGTCTTTGCCTCATGTTTAACTCATTTTTCCCAAAAATATATCTTAAGCTCTATAAATATAATGAACTTACTACCATACAGATAATGTCTCCAGATTTTTAGGGAAAAATAATCACTCACAATTCTAAATCATTCATCGTGTAGTTTTCTTCATACGTATTTAATTGCCTGGATGCGTAAGCAATCACTTTCTCACGTTGCATCAGTACACATCCTAATCCTAATTTAGAAGTGTCACAGTAGATTGTAAAATGTTCAGTTTCTTCTAGTAATGCAAGTATCGGTACATTAGTTAATTTTTGTTTCAAGGTCGTAATAGCTTCTCCTTGCTTGGTTCCTCATTCATATTTGACAGATTTACACGTTAACTTGATTAATGGGACTGCTATCCGAGAAAAAATCTTGATTAAAACGCCGATAGTATCCTGCTAGTCCTAGAAAACTTCTGACTTCCATAGGGGACTTAAGGATTTTCCATTTGGTGATAGCTTCAATTTTGGCAGGGTCCACATGAATACCTTCATTATCAATCAAATGACCTAGAAATTGTAGTTCTTGTAGCCAAAACTCACACTTAGAGAATTTAGCATAAAGCTTTTCTTTTCTCAACTTGGTTAATGGGAATGCCATCCGAGAAAAATCTTGGATAAAACGTCAATAGTATCTGCTAGTTCTAGGAAACTTCTAACTTCCATAGGGGAATTAAGGACTTTCCATTTGGTGATAGCTTCAATTTTGGCGGGTCTACATGAATACCTTAATGGTCAATCAAATGACCTAGAAATTGTACTTTTTATAGCCAAAACACACATTTAGAGAATTTGGCATAAAACGTTTCTTTTCTCAATAGTGTTAGAAGCAAATGAAGATGTTTGGCATGATCTTTATCATTTTTAGAATAAATTAGTATATTATCTATAAAAACTATTACAAATTAATCTAAGTACGGTTTACATATTCGATTCATCATGTCCATAAATACTGCTGGGACATTTTTTAGACCAAAGGGCATGACTGTAAACTCATAATGACCATACCTTGTTCTGAAAGCAGTCTTGGGAATATCTTACTCCTGTACTTTCAGTTGATGGTGTCCTAAGCATAAATCGATTTTTGAAAAATAATGGGCTCCTTGGAGTTGGTCGAATATATCATCAATTCTCGGTAATGGGTATCGATTCTTGATTGTGACCTTATTTAATTCCCGATAATCGATACACATACGCATTGGTCCATCTTTCCTTTTTATAAATAACACAGGTTCTCCCCATGAGGATGAGCTTGGTTGTACGAAACCTATTTCTAGCAATTCATCCAATTGCTTTTTCAGTTCGAGCATATTTGTTGGTGCAGTTCGGGTATCAGATGAATTCTGAATTCAACTTCACCGTCAGGTGGTAGTCCAGATAGGTCTTCTGGGAAAACTTTGGGGTATTCTGATGCTACCAGGATTTCTCTCAGTTCCTTTCCTTTAGTGTTAATGATCATAGAGATCAGGTACACTACATCCTGCTTCCGGGCATATCTTGCAGCTTTCATTGTAGAGATGAATTTTGTTGACTTGGTTGGCTTGTCTCCTTGGATTATGATCATTTCTCCTGTTGGCGTACGTATCTCAAAAGAATGTCGATCATATAAGATTCGAGCATGATTGGCTACTAACCAATCCATTCCTAACATTACATCGAATCCAGCCAAATTCATCGGAAGTGGGTTTGTGCTGTATTATGTCCTAATATTCTATAGTTTCTTCTTGAAGTACTTCGTGAATATCGGTGGGATTTCCTTCTGTCTTCTCTACCGGACATGTTTGACTAAGCTTGGTTTACAGTCGATTGAGTACTTGACTAAGGCAGTATTTATAAAACTTTGATTTGCGCCAGAGTCAAATAACACTTTAGCATAGTTTTCATGGACAAGGAATGTACCAGAGATCACGTCAGGAATCATCGTTGCTTCTTGCATGGCGAGTACAAATGCTCATGCATTCTTCTTAGATCCTTCGGTAGTCTTTGTCTTGTTGTCTGGTACTTTTGTCAACTTTGGACAATTTGGACGAATGTGACCTGATTCTCCGCAGTTGTAACAGACACGGTTTTTCTTTCTACACTCTTCCTCTATATGTCCGGCCATCTTGCAAAAGCTACAATACCGAGTATTATTAAAGGCGCATCTCCCTGCATGTTTCCTTTTACAGATTTTACAGAAAGGTTGTGTAGATGATTGGCATGTTCCTTTCTTCATGTAGGTATTACCGGAACGCAGTTCTTGGTAAATTTTTTGAGCTAACTCCTTCGTCCGATTTTCTTCTCATGTGCGGATCAATCCGTCTGTCGAAGTATTGGTCAACTCAACTACCATTACCAGATCGCAGATTTCACTGTCTAATCCCCATAACAAAATATTAGTACAGAATCTAGTGAAGCCAGAGTTGGTACCATTCTTGCATATTCGAAGAATTTTGTCATATACTCATGACAATTTACATAAACAATTTTATGGTTTAGTAACTTTGCATCCATGTGTTCCTTTTCGTGAGGTGGACAAAAGTTTCTTTCTATCATTTCCTTAAATTATCTCCAGTTTATAACATAAGCCACGTCACATCTTTTTGCTTGAAGGATCATGTTCCACCATTCCAATGCCTCATCTCTAAAGAGATTAGACACATACATTACCTTGTCTTCTTCAGCACACTTACTGATTGCTAGAACAGCTTCAGTCTTTTCTAGCCAACGTAGTGCTGCGATGGCTCCTTCGTTACCAGCAAATTCAGTTGGCTTACAAGCTAAGAAGTCCTTGTAAGTGCATTGGTAACTTATTGTCTTCATTATCATAGGGAATGGAGCTTTGATGATAATATCATTGTCTCCATTTACACTATGACTAGCCTCAGAGTCAGAGTTGCGTTTGTTACTTTCAGCCTTATTGTTGTCTACAGGCATTGGGTTTTTATGGCCTCAATAATCAAAGGCAAAGCA
Source organism: Scalesia atractyloides (assembly GCA_947069175.1). NCBI lineage: Eukaryota > Viridiplantae > Streptophyta > Magnoliopsida > Asterales > Asteraceae > Scalesia > Scalesia atractyloides. Next base: position 43,191,734 of record CAMTDV010000017.1, read on the forward strand.
TCTACAATTCCCTGAGCTACTATATTTTCTATAGCACTTTTATCCAAAGAATTTTCATGATTGTTATGGATTGACTGATTAGGAGGTGCTTCGTTTGACGTCTGGATTACAAACATTTTTCAAAAATTAATATTTTAAAACAAAGTAATCAAAATATTATCAACACCTAATTAAAATATTATCAGCACATAATTAAAATATAATCAACACATATATACTCAACATATTTTATCAAAATCGCCGATCATTGCGACTTTTACTCTATTTTTATTATAGAGTGAATTACAAATTTTGTCCTTTATCTTTATACCGAATTTCAGAAGGTTTTCTTTGTCTTTAAAATTGATTAGTTTTGTACTTAATGTTTAAAAATCCTACACGTTATGTCCTTTGTACATAACCCAGTTAGATGTTTCTGTTAATTCAAACAAAACAAGGGTAATTTAGTCTTTTTACCTATATATTTGAATTTATTTTAATAAAAAAACAAAAACAAACTATATTCTAATATTTATATATACCACCCCTCATCCTCTCTCTAACCCCCCCCTCTCTTTCTCTCTCTCTCTCACTTATATTAGACCACCAGGCCACCTCCTCCACAACCATGAGCCACCACTACCCCCACCAGCCACCACCGGCTTCCATTACAACCATGAAAAAGATAACAATTCTCACACCAAAACCCCAATCCCCAATCCACATCCAGAACCCTAACTCCTCTGGCCTTTTTCACAAACAGATTTTAAAGCAAACAGATTTGGGGGTTTTAGATCCACAAGGGATGGTTTATGCGTTTGATTGAGGAGGGGAGTTGGTTTCGTCCTTAAAGAAATCTAGTGTTTTGAAAAGGGTAGGGTATGCGTGTGGATGTGGGTTTTGGATTAGGGAGATAGTGTTGATTAATTTGATGATGAGAAATTTACTGGAAATGATTCCAACTCTATTTTGTATGTTTGCCTGTATTAATGGCTTGTTTGTGTAGCTACAACATAGGTCATAATAACTGTATTAATTTGTTATGTGCCTTACGAGGAGGTTTTTGTTAGTGAAACATTAGAAAATTGACAGCAATGGGGTAGAATTATGATATAGAAAGGGAGTTAATATTCACACACAACTCCTCTCTATCTCTCTTTATATATACATAGATTTATATAGAGAGATATAGAGTGTAAAAGGATGTGGATATAAGATATAGAGGTATGAAAATAGTGAGAGCCTATAGTAGAAAAGCATACAATATAAGATGATAAGGTTCAAAGATATAGGCCCTAGTATTCCAGAAACATGAGTCATTAACAAGAAATTAAAGTCTGTGAGCTCCTATACAATTTCTAACTTGAATCGTTGCTTGTTCTTATTTTTTTTAGTTCGATTCTCTTTATAGCTCCTATACAATTTGTAACTTGACTTTGTAAATTAGGTTATGGGGTGTTTTATATGGTGTGAGAAAGACATAAAGAAGTAACTAGATTATAGTTGGAGGCTGGTGGATTACGGCTGGGAGAGAGGGAGAGAGAGATGGGTGGGTTGGGTTGGAGGTGGTGACAGCAGGTGGTGGTAAGAGGTGACAATGAGGTGGATAGTGGTGGTAGAGATTATGAGATAGAGATGCAAATATAGAGAGAGATGTGAGAGAGATAACTTTTTATTTATTTAAATCTTTTTTATTTAAAGTTTTTTAAAATGGTTGGGTATTTAGATTTTTACATATTTAGTCCCTGGATAGGTGAAATGACAAACATGCTCTCACAGGCAAATCACATGATCAGATTTAACAGAAATATCTAACTAGGTTAGGGCCAAAGGACATAATGTACAAGATTTTTAAACATTTAGTACAAAACTCGTTAATTTTAAAGATAAATGACACCGCCAGAAATTGTGTATAAAGATAAAGGACAAAATTTGCAATTCACTCTTTATTATATATAATATGTGTCTTATATTTTACATATACAATACAATATATACACACACCTAGCTTTTTTTATCATGCATAAAGAAAATACATTAGCGTACATATATTGTATTATAATGTTAGTCCTTCTTCAAAAGCGGTGCTTTATCTCGTCATTTCCAAACAAGATTTTCTCCCACTGCTCGGTTCTGATTGTCGACGTCCATTAGTTTTCTTCGTATGGCGTAGTTCTATTACGTTTTCTTGATTCATATGTGGGTACATCGGAGGTACAGGTTGAAATGCTGGGAAAGGGTTACTCATCATGTTTAGAAATGCCCAATCATTGGTCCACCATTCTTCTAGTTCATCTTGGGTTGGAAGTCTACCGAAATCCTATGTTAATTTATTTCATCAGTTTTAATATTTCACAACCTGCCATACGACGGTCCAATTCTTCCCATGGCATTGACATTGGTGTTGGGAGTGGATTTTCTTCAGGAGTTGCGGGTTGCATTGCTAATGTTGGTTTCTTCTTTTTCCTTCTCTCTCGCTTACCTTTCCATTGATATCTTCTTTTCTTAGGTGGTACTTTTGCTGACGCTTGAGCTTTAAACACTATTGGTTCATTGATGTCTTCTTCATATCGTGATTGGATTCCAAGTTCATCATCAATTATTTCCATATCTGCATCAGTAACGAATATGTTCTAAAAAGCTTCTGACAGCTCTCTATCGCTCATAGTGTTAGTCAACAACACTAAAAACAACAAACTTTGAAAATTGTATATATTTTTATTTGGTTTGTATTACGATAACATCAGGTATTTTATATTTATTTACATATAAGGTTATTTTGTCTATTTCCTTATTTCAAATCTTAGGTATTATCACAATACTTAAATTGCTTTAACCAATGGCTCTGATATCACTCTCTATCACAGCCATGCTACTACCCTGGATGGAAGCCATGACGGTTCAAGTGGTACCAGTATTTATTTAAAACTTTTGCAGAAGAAATTTCATCAGGACCGTGAGTCAGGAAAAAAATATCAGAGTTACAAAACACCGCAATTTTTATTTCATAATTTGTGGGATAAAACCGATATTGACATAAAAGGTTTTTGTAGGGATAGACCCTTATTTACAAAACATGTTCCTTTATTATGGTGACATAGCCACTCATTTAAGATTTTGGTGCCTTGTGGCACTTTCCATTCCTTTCAAAATAAATCACCTGAAACGTGTTTAAAAATATTTGATCAGTATGAAATATTGGTGAGTACATTCATTGTTTATATCTTACAACTATCCATGGGTATTTGTCACTCGACTAGATCTGTGACTGTGGTCATATCATTATTGGCCCTTACGTCCAAAGCAAAGATTATCAAGTAATGTATACAAAACCTCACATACTAACGATAGTTTTTTCGTAAAAATACAAAAACTTAATCACTGTAAACATAAGTAAAAACTGGAAAACATTTAGGGTTTTATAAATTGTTGAGTTTCACAATGTTGTGAGGAAAACCAAAAACAATTAGAATGTCTTACCCTATAAAATTATGGTTTTGATTCTTCAAGCCTTCTGGTCTTAGGCCCTAAATACAAAATGTAAAACGTATTAGTGTAAAACTGAATCAAACCGAAAGATAATCACGAGATTAAAACCTCAAAATAGGTTCACAAAGTCTTACCTTATACAGGCAAAGCTTTGGCGTTCATTTGTTGGTTTTCTAATCGATCGAACAGGGTATCATATCGGTGATTTACGGGTTTATAACACGAATACGAAGCAAAGATTTATATGTCGAGATTTTAGAAGCGGGAATGAGCACTGACACTGTCCCAGAGTTGCCCAATTTATAGCCCTTTCTAGAAAAGGTTACGCGTCTCGGCAGATTAGGAGGTTCCTTCGCGACACGCGGGGGTGGGTGCTAGGGCTTAGGTCAACCATGTCACTACCCTAGCCCTGCCACGTGTAACATCTTGTTGCGTGTTGCGACGGTGTTACAGTATGTTCCCGCGACGGGCAGGGACATGCTTAATATTGTTTTCCCCGTTTTTCGTGTCGCGGGTGTTCGAGGTTTAAGTTATTTATTGGTTGGGAAAATTTTGAGGGTTGTTATAATTTGGGGGTATATCTAAGGTTCCAATCCATCCAATTAAGGATCTTAATCAAGTTTCTCAAGATTCAATCAAGGTTTTTGAAGAGTAATTATCAACAATGAGTGGCTCCTCCTTTCAAGATCATTCTTAGGTGTAGGATCATACATATTAGGGTTTGTTTTTACACAATTGGGTTTGAAACATTGTTCTTGTTTGCTTTTTGATAAAAAAAAATATTTGTTTGATTGTGAGTATTATCGTAAACTTGTGATTATTAAGGTTTCTTTATGCCATTAACGTCATGAGATAACGATTGCTTTTTAAGTTTCAATTCAAACTAGGGTTGGTTCATTGTTCTTGGTTTACGAAACATACAATTTTCCGTTATTCATGTAGTGGATGTTATTCCTTCGCCATTTACATGCGATAGATGATTGTTGATGTCTATAACTAAATTTCATGAACAAATCTAAGAAATCTTTGTGTTTTCAAGTAAAACCTAAATACGTTGTGTAAGATTAATTCTAGTTGTTTGCAAATCCAAACCCGGGTTTAATCTGTTTTCTCATTATTGTTACTAAACCATATAATTATTGTTTTCAAATTACTAATTATATCAAAGCTTTTGTTTGTGATTCTTACAACTCAAAACGGGACCACACATTAATTCCAAACCAAATCAACTTTCAAGATAACTATTAAACTTCATAATCATTATGTACATTTGTTTCGTAAATAATTTAGATAGTCAAACAACGCGTGCAATATAGACCACATGCTCTTCGTGGATACGATATTAGACTTACCCTAGCTACCTAGGTTAATTAGATTTATCGGCTCGACACGATCTTCATTAACCGAAACCGAACTGAGAACTGACGAAACTGAGCAGAAATTAACCGAAGACCAATTATCGGGTTTTTTGTACCCTTAGTTAAGCGAAATTAACAAAATCGAAGCATTCTTATTTCATATATTTCTAGCTTTTATGCCTCCATTCCATGTATTTCTACGTAAAAAGTTTTAGCCCAAGTTTGGTTTGTTATTAACTTAAATTAACTGAAACGAAAAACGGACAAACTAACCGAATAAACCGAATTGATTAAAAGAAAACCAAATGGTTAATAAAATAGATTAACCAATTACTTCGGTTTCGGTTAAGGCTAATAACCGAACCAAACTTTTCACATCCTTAGAACTTTTGGCCAACAAAAGGTGGAGTATATTATGTACCAAACAACCATCTTAGCTAGAGCCTAAGACAACCCAACAAACAAAACCAAAAACAAAATACAGCAGTGAAACTGACAAAGAGGAGGATTTAAAATACATCAAAATTACTCCAACTCGCTACATAAAGTCAACAAAAAAATAGCATGGATAACATGTTTCTCCTTTGATGGCTTGTTGATGTTTAAAGCATGATTGAGCAAGTTCTTCACGGAATTGAAATTGTCGGGCAGTGGAGTCTTGGTCCAAACAAACACACGCCACCATAAATTTCTAGCAAGCATGCACTAGATGAGGAGTTGATCCACGGTCTCATCCCGAATGCTGCACATAGGGCATTTCCCATCTCCAAATATGACGCCTCTAGTCGCCAGAGCCATCGCTGTAGGAATTTTCCCATTCATTGCGCGCCACACAAAACAGGTAACTTTCAGCACACCAATCTTACTCCAAAGATACTCAAACTGACCCGTGTTATACCCCTGCCCCGTGCTAAAGTACGCCTGACATTCTTGACCGAAAATTCTGTCAGAGAACCGTTATGCAACTAGCCCCACCTATCCATGTTGTCACTCAAAACTGAGTTATTTAGCAGGCCTTGCAGCTCAGAAACCTCATTCTGAACCAGCCCCGACCCATTTCCCGCTCTCCATTTTAAGTTCTATTTCACTCTCCACTTTAAGTCCCATTGCACCGTCCCTCCTACCCTGCTGTAGCACTCTCCAACCGTCGCCTTTTTCTGAGTAGATGCTGCTGTAGCACATACTTAGTTGATGCATCTTGAATATGAAATTGATTAAAAGAAAATTTGTTTCTACTATTCATGAGTTACATCATTTTTATGTCCTATTATTTTCAAAATAAGTAATATAAAAAATGGAAATATTAATCATATTATGATAAACTATATAAGGGCATCTCACTAAATTTGAAAAAAATAATACTTTACAGAACTATTCGTTACTCAAAATAAAAAGTATATCAGATACCCGCACCTTAACAATATCTAGCTACCATAATAAGAAAAAAACAGTATATACTGTGTAATATCGGGTGGTGATATGTGTTAAATCAGTCAAATCAAGGTCATTATTTCTTCTAATCTTAACATATGCTTCAAGTATTAAGGGGAGTGATGGGGAAAACGCGTTGTATTCTCCACGCGTGATGATGATGATGATGTTGAGAGTGGAGTGGTGAGTGTTGGGCATCCCTACTAAAATTCATCACTAGTGATGAAATTTAGCTTGATGACGTGACGTTTGATAATTGGGTATAGTGAGTGATGGCTAGTGGAGCACCCTCGTCCCCCTAAAAGCTTAACTCACCATCCATCTCTAACACCCAGTTATAATACCTGATATTTGTACTTTAGTTTAGTTTAATCATTAAAATCCATGTTTGGGCGTTTTTTTATGGACGGTTTGGTATGTTTAAAACAATAAAATATCTCAAATAATTTCTAAAAAGTAATTTAATAATTCTTTTCTATAATGATGTTTTACGTTGTTGGCATATATTTACTAAGTCAACACTCCGTAACGTCCATACATGTTTCAAAAATGTCTAAATTTTTTGTTCGGTTAAACGACTTGCGTAACGCGCGAGTCCTAAAAGCCTGTTTCTACTATATACATTTTATTGAAATTTTAGGTAGCGTTTGTTTCATGGAACGTAATGGAATTTGGATGGAATTTGAATTGAACAACATACGAAATGGAATTTATATTTGAATTTCATTCAGATTCCACTTTATTATGTGAAACGAACACATCTACATTCCTAATCAAATTCCAGTTCTCACGCGAGTGTGTGGAGATGAATTGAATTTTTGGTTGTATACAGTTAGAGATGTGTTCATTCTAAAAAATCCTTATTTTAATCCGAAGCCACCTGAACCTAGCTGGTTTCCATTATGACAAGAGCTTCCTCACCATCCAACTCTTTTCAGTTATTAATCGATGTGTTGTAGCCAGCCATAAATAATTCGGTTTGTGTTGTGTTTTATAGCATAATAATCAAATTAAAAAGTTAGTTAAAAATGGTTGATGATAATGGAATTCGAATTGTCTTTAGTTAAAAAGGGTTTGCGTTTTACTGGTTGTGATCGGTTACTGGTTGGAGACAAAGGATGAGCTAGCCCGAGCTCCAAAGAGTTATGTGATTGAGTGATTCTTGCCTTTAGTGGTTAGGTTTGAAGATCACTTTCAAAGGTAAGTAAGTGTCTCCAGTCCTGAGCATGCCGATACAATTTAAGCTTATTCAAAGCATACGCGTTGAAGTTGAACAAACTACTCATCACAATTCTTCTGTTTTTGTACCCACTTCACAACTTGCAATAACTTGCTGATCACGATAGCACGTTGAAATCATGTGTTTGATAAATTTCTCACTAAAACACGTCAAACAAAATGTAATGAAAGCGGTAGTGTTCGCATCATGCCACAGATACCGGCAATCAACACCATTTTCACTTCCCTTCGTGTCCAAAATAACATCAGCATGACAAAACAAACAATAAGCAACCATACCAGAACATAAACCAACTAAAATTAAGTAAAAGGTGTTCAACAACGATAATTAATATTCAATACTGAAGATGATCTTATTTATCCCAAGCATTTAACCAACACTTCATCCATCAACAACAAAGTCAATGAAATCACCGTTACACAAACATAAACCCTAAAAACACCAATAACCGATCACAACCAGCAAAACTCACACACACCAAACAGAAATTCACCAAATCAAGTCAAAAGTCAACCACTCGGATCAATCCAGATCTAGAGCTGACCGCAATCGGCAATTACAACCGGCTTCGAGCAGCTTCCAGATCCAGATCCAACCTTCTCAATCGCCTTCACAACATCCATACCTTCAACAACCTTTCCAAACACCACATGCTTTCCATCAAGCCACTCAGTCTTCGCGGTACAGATAAAAAACTGAGATCCGTTCGTGTTCGGACCAGCGTTCGCCATCGACAGAATACCTGAACCGGTGTGCTTCTTCACGAAGTTCTCATCGGCGAACTTAGCCCCGTAGATCGACTCGCCGCCGGTGCCGTTGCCTCTGGTGAAGTCGCCGCCCTGGCACATGAAGTTAGGGATCACACGGTGGAAACTGGAGCCTTTGTAGTGGAGCGGCTTGCCGGAGGTTCCGCGGCCTTTTTCGCCGGTGCAGAGAGCGCGGAAGTTCTCGGCGGTGCGAGGAGTGGTGTCCGCGTAGAGCTCCATGACGATGCGGCCGGCCGGAGCTCCGCCGACGGTCATGTCGAAGAAGACCTTAGGGTTTGCCATTGGAGGTTGTTGTTTGGTGTTGATGATCCCCACAGTGTTTGTTTGTTTGGAAGAGAGGGTTAGGGTTTAGGGGGTGGATTTGTGTGAGGTTATATAGCGGTGTGTGATGGGGAGTTGGGGGATATGGGCCGTTGGATTGGGACACGTGGGGTGAGATGAGGTGTGGGGGGAACTACGGTTGGATCTGGGTTAACTGTGGTTTGTTTTGTGGCACGAACGAATCACGTGGCATATGCTGATATGCTTCCTATTTTCTAAATATATTCCATGAATGGAGAAAATGGGTAGGGTGTGTATATACCTGTTATTATCGAATCGAACGAATACGAATAAGATCATATTCGTTTTCGTTCGTTAAGAAAATTAACATATCCGCGAATACATACTAAATAATTTTATGTTCATGTCCGTTTATTAAGAAAATTTAGTTGTTTACGAACAGTTCGTGAATACTGGTCTCGAACACAAACGAAGGCAGACAAATAACGAACGTAAAGGAACATTTAACTTGAAATAAAAAATAAAAACCTTTTTAACCTTAAACATTAGACATAAGTAGTTAAATACAACCATCTATTGATAAATAAAAACACAAAAAGTCTACAACAACCACTAAATGATGAATCGAGTTTAACTAACTTAGGCATAACTATTCAAAGTTTATCTAACGTAGATATGATCATCCCAAAATATGTCTTGAATATCCAAATTTTAGCTAAATTAGAAATAAACAATGTTTCAAGTTTTCAAAATGCTTAGATAAAAGGTTATTATTTATTATTCTTTTAATATAATCAAACGAACACGAATGAACGTAACCGAACACATTATTGAACGTTCACGCACGCAGTCGAACGAACAAGAATTTCGCTAAGCTAACCGGACCAATATTTTTGTTCGTGTTCGTCCGTTAAGCTAATCGAACGAACATAATCGAACTTCCCGCCGACGGTTCACAAACTGTTCGCTGAACGTTCGGTTCGTTTACAACCTTAGGTATATGTGATCGATGTCATTAGATCGGTCAAAAGTATATTTAATAAGTGCCTTATTCACCTTTACTAGTAAAGAGCAAGTAGGGTGTCGAATCCAAGGGGAATTAATGGAAAGTGTTAAAGTTCATTACTTTTTATAATTATCTAATTCTAAAACTATTGTTTTTGCTAATTGAGAGATGTTTTGAAAAGAAAGTTGAGTGAATTGAGAAACAATTATGAGAAGAAGGTAATCCCCGCCAGGTTCAGGTTTGACAAAACACTAGATCTAATTAACTTACTGAGAAGCCATTAACGGTGCCCCGTGCATGAGTTAAGCAAGTGATGGTTATGTAATTAACTTAATGGGTTTATACACAACACATCAATTCAATCATATGAATATATAAACCAATAAACAAATCATAGACAAACAGTTCATCAATTTAATACCCAAAACAACCGAACAATTTAAATGTAAAACACAGTTAGATTCACTGAAAAACTTAAAGGGTTTAAGAATCTAATCCCAATACTAAGAAAAATCAATCAAATTGTTCATCACAAACCCTACACCCAGAGGAAATCACGAGTGGATTAGCTGCTCATGTTCTTGATCAAACCAAAAGACATGTTCTTGGATTGTTTTTGCATCAAATTGAGATTGAATGGTGTTTCGGGAGCTCTGGATTGCCTCTAGGATCACCAAAAAAGGCTGGAGAATGAATTATTTCGTAACCCTAAAGCTTCCATTTAAACAGGGGCTGAAATCCCCAACTTCCGCAATTAAATCGACACAGAGCGCCGGTGGCGCCCTCAAACTAAGATAGTGGCACCCTTTGTGCAGTTGTTACACTATTGATGGCCTTTGTTGTGCGCCCTCAAGTGAGACAGTGGCGCCCTAAAGCGAGACAATGGGCCTTTAATGAGGTTTTCTCTATCTTCTTTATAAGTCAATTTCCTCTCTAACCATGAAACTTCAAGATTCCACCAACCTTCCTAAATCCTTCAGTTAACATCTGATTTACATTAACTAAGCTCCAAACACCTGCGAATCATATAATAGTCAAAGTAATTCGATTTCACACATGAAAACACATAAAAGCTTATAGTTAACCTATTAGAACATGGTTACTCACCTTCTCATCACATCCCCACACTTACCATTTGCTTACCATCGATCAAAATTCTCTTGTAACCATCCAACCATCATAAGAGACACACTTCACATTTCCCTTACCAACCCTCAGTTAAGGTCCAAAGTCATACCCAAACTCACAAGACTTACACATAACAGATTGACAACCCAGTAAGTAAAGTGATGTTGCATTTATAAACAAAAAATGGCCCAACTAAACCTAACTAAGCTTTGTGTTTCACATGTTTCACACCCCTCACCATTTTTCACTCCACTAGGCTTGAAAGTTGGACTAGTGAAAAATGCACTAGTATATATATAATCACTCAAACTGTAAAGCTATATTATCATAAGCTTGAAAGATTATCAAACCTCTACCAACTAACATGAACATGCACACATCGTAAGGTCTTACGACTTTTGGGCTTAGGCTAAAGGTAGGGAATTTGTGGCTTTCTAAGTGGCTAAAATAAAAGGGAAAACCAAACCGTTAAGCAACTCTTTATTCTCTAACTGCATAAACCAAAATCGGGTGATTCTGACCCGTTTATTTCTCTATTTTTCTCAACCGCCTTATTTTGGTCATTTGACCCATTTAATTGGCTGTATTTTCTGTTTTTTTTCTCATTTTTTTAGAAACAAACATATCATGCTAACTTTTGCTTAAACGGTTGACACAAACGGCCAATGGTCAGACTCGGTTATAATGTGGGTTTTTCAAACGAACAAGTTAAAGGCTCTACTATGGCTACTAAGGGGAATAATAAGTATGGGTTGAACATTCGAACATTGTGATTTTGAAAATGGAAATCCTAAAATTGCCTTAATCATCTATGTGCAAATGTCCAGTTCATGGTCCTAGAATGTATCAAATCCCTCAAGTTCTAAAACAAAGCAATACATTGGCTATCTCTCAAACAATCGAAACAAATGCAAGAAAATATAGGATATATTCGAGAAGAAAATAGGCTCAAAATCTCACTGAACAAAAGGAATTGGACTGCCGATGTGAAAACATGTTTAGGTTCAGCTTATTACCCTTAATCAGGCCATTATACTTTTCTCTCTTTTCTAAAAACACTCACTAAGAATACTAGCTATGAAACTTAAAGAGTTTTAACCATGACTAAGGATCTATATCGACGAGCTAGTAGGAAAACAAGTTGATGCTTTACACAAAAAATCTGGGTTTCAAGCACAATTAAACCTACCCGAGAGCATTTTTGAAAACTTTTCAACTTTATCAAATGTGTCACTTTTTCAAATTTTTATAATTCCCCCATCCCCATACTCGGGATACATTGTCCCCAATATATGGTTTATCTAAATAACATTATGCACGTAAGGATAAGGTTCCCTAATTCAACCCATAATTCCCCCGGGTGACTCACTTACATAACTAGACACTAACATAAACCAAAAACTCAATACCAAACACCAAAGTTAAAACACCACCAAATACGAAAACACACATAAAAAAACATGATCACCAAGCAACAAACTAAGATAAAGGAAAGAGTATATGTACCTTATCAAACAAAACTTCCCCACAATTCTATGCTACCATGGTGAAGAACAAAACGGACACTAACACACCAACTCGGGTTGGCTCCCGAGAGCGCTAAGTTTAAGGGTCTTTAGCCAGACCGTACTTGTGGTGCTCAAGGTGGTCGACTGGGATACTTGCATCCCATGGCTTCTAAATATGTACTCCGCCAATGCTATGTTAAGTCGTCCACTATATTCCACATTGGACCAAACAATACTAACCTTCTTTTTGCATTATCAAATTCAAGCGGTTTCTTTTCCTTCTTCTTCTTCCATTGTGGCTTTCCTTTTTCTGTCTTCAACTCCTCATGAGCCACACTTTCACTGCTTCGCTTCCTGCCACTGCAAACCTGTCAATCATAAAACACTCATATTTGGTTTGAATCTCCTTTGTAGGAGAGATACACCCACAACTGGTTTCATCTTTTGAGCGTTAAGAGGGTTAGTCACATTTGAAAACACATTTAACCGCAATTTGCGGTCACCAAACTTCATACTTACTGTTCCGTCAACACAATTGATAATTGTATGAGCAGTTGCTAAAAATGGTCTACCCAGAATACTTAGAGGTTGCATGTTCTTGGAACTTGTGGTACAATCAAGCACTAAAAAGTCAACTGGGTAGTAAAACTCTTCTACCTTCAAAATTACATCTCTTACCATCCCATTGGACACATGGGAGTCTGATCAGCCAACACCATGGTGGTGTCTACTTTTTGTAGCAGACCAAAATCATTTTGGTCATACAGACTCCCTGGTAAAATACCAACACATGCTCCAAGATCCAACAATGCCCTTTCTATTTTAAATTCACCAACTTGTACTTAAATAATGGGTGCTCCTAGATCTTGGAGTTTCGGGGAAGGGTACCCAATAAAACGGTATTCACATTTGCAGTCAAATCAAGTTTTTTAGGAAATTTGTGAAGTCGTTTTTGGGTACTCAACTCTTTCAAACACTCAACATTATCAGGACTTTCTTTAATCGCATCAAGTAAGGGTAAATTAATTTTGGCTTGTTTAAATTTTTCCCACCCTTCATCCATTGGTAGCACCCGTTTACTTAAAACAAACGTTTCATATGGTTCTATTAAAGCCATAGGAAATGGAACTTTCACTCTCTTACCATCAACTTCAATAAACATTTTACTTTCACAAAAAGATTTTTTCAAATTCTTACTTTCCTAGTCATGTTCAGAATCAGACTTAGTATCAACATCCTCCACCACCCCCTTAACTAATTGTGGTGGTGGAGTAACTTTAGCACTATCAATTTTAGAAGTTGGAAGAATACTTATCGCGTTGACGTGCACATTTCTTCCATTCTTCGAACTGGACGACTGATGAGCTGGATTCATTGTGGTAGTGCTTGGTAACTTACCCAGATCTCTTCTAAGTTGATCCATATCGTCTGCTAACCGCCCCAACTGCTTCGACATTGCTTTAGATGTTTTGTCTCGGACCTCATTATCTTTTTGAATATCCTTCATGAACTTCATAATAGCATCCAATTTCATATCGCTTGTTTCACCACTAATACCAGAGGAGTTAGTTTGTTGGTAACCTTGATTTCTCCAACTTCCTTGATAGTTACCTTGATTTTGCTGTTGGTTGGTAACTTGGGGTCCTTGATTATATTGGTCCTGATTCTGGTAGTTTCCTTGAGAGTAATTTCCTTGACGATTCTAGTATTGCTGTCCTCCTTGGTTGGGTACCTGGAAATTAGGGTTCAATTGATTAGCGGCATTTCGATAACTAAAATTTGGGTGATTTCGCAAACCTGCATGATATGTATTTGATTTCATATCATATTGTTTTCGTTCGCCAGATACTTGGTTCACCTCTTAATTCTGACGCATTTGTGCGGGAAACTCTAAAACCTGATGTCCTAATTCACCATAACCGGTACACACCAAAAACGCATTAGCATTCCTAGGTTCGCCTCCCTTGCCTAAATTCATCTAAGCAACCTGACTCTCTAGAGTAAGTTTTGGTGTTTCAGTTTTTCAACCTGTTCTTCAGCTTCAAAGTCAACAGATTTTGCTGACAATGGTCTTGCTTTCCTACTAGACTACGCCTGCCTCTTTTTAGTGGCACTCTGTCTCTCCAAATATGCCCAATCCACGGCTTCTATATTCATGAAAAACGTACCATTTCTTATGGCCATGAGATCTCTAACATCATTAGGAAGCAGCCATCATAAAACGCTTTAATCAACTCCCATGTTTGAATACCATGATGTGGGCATTTCCTAAGCAACTCCTTAAACCATGTGAAAGCCTCATGGAATGTTTCCACTGAATGTTTCTGGAATGCTCTAATCGCTTCCTGAGCTTCACTGGTTCGGTTTATTATGTAATATTCTTCCAAGAAAACTTGTTGCATATCATGCCAAGTATAGATACTACTGGGAGGTAAGGTTGCTAACCCCTGGCGTGCTTTATCTTTAAGGATAAATTGGAATAACATTAGCTTCACCTCATCCTTTGTAAAACCTGAACCCCCAATAGTTTGATAAATCGAGTCAAAACTTGCAATGTGCAAGTACGGTTCTTTAGTCCTATTGCCATAAAATTCTAGAAGTTGATCTAAATATTGAGGCCTCACCTCAAAAGCTCTACCATTATGCCCAGCATGTAACACTATGTGTTTTTACGTCCAGTTATATTCCGACACGTGTCCCGGTAATCCTCGTATGTCGTATGGTGAAACAGGAGGGACCAAATGTTGTTGAAACGCTAAATTATATCCATATTATGCTAGGGAATGAAGTTGAGGGACTAAAGTTGTAAATATGCCAAAACTTGATATCTGGGAGGCGGTTACGGACCGCAAGCCTTTATGGTTACGGTCCGTAACCAGATCAAAAACCAGGGGCGCCTGAGGTCCTTACAGACCGCAACCATATCTGGTTACGGTCCGCAAGGACCTGCCAGCGAGCAGAAACATGGCAGAGCCATGTTCTACCACCTTTGTCGCATTTGCCACCTTCCCTCTGGTCTTGCCATGACTTGGGACACATGTTTACATCCAGGGATGTCTCCTAACACCTGGCATGACCTCATGAGACTTCCTCATGTATAAATAGGCACCTTTGGTTGCCTAGTTCCTTGCTCATTCCTCTCTTAACTCCTCAAGCTCACTTAGAGAAGTTCCAGGCCACCTTGGAGCATTCATCTGAGTTGCTAGCAACCTCTGGACCTTGTGTAAGTGCTCCATTTCCTTCTAAGTTATTTTCATTAGGCTTAAAGCCAAGGTCAAAGTCTTATCGTAAAAACGTCTTGACCTTGAGCTAAAACCATGACGGTCCAACCATTGATCGTGACGAACATGGCTACGTGACCATAATTAGGTAGGTGTTAATCCCTAAAAAGGGCACCTCCTGATTACCACGAATTCTTGACCAATTGACGGGTCAAAGTTAAAGTAAATAAAAGTTAAACAGACCAGTTTTGAAATTAATTCATAATTAGTTATATAGGTGTTATAAAATTTGTTTTGTCACTTAAATAACTTGGTAATAATAATTAGAACATGTGTAAACATGTTCGGCCCGTCAAGTCCCGGTCTAGGGTCGGTTCGCAACCGAAAGTCGCAAAGTTTGACTTCTACTTTGACTTTCAGTTCTGACTCGATTTAGCCACTTAGGCTACTGACCTTAGGTCATTTTAGGACCATGTTTTAGTTTATTATAACCTCCTAAGGTTACACTACATGGTTCATTAGCAATCTGAGTTTATATGCAAGTTCCGCTAAATTACTTAAATTTTTGCGAAAAGGTCCTTTTTTATATAAATCATGGTTTAAATCATGAACCAATATAAAAATGAATCACATACTTATTTGTAAACATAAGTAAAATATATTGATGTCAAGAATCCGACCATGAACCAAGTTTTGATAAAAAGACGTAATATATACTTTTAAATGACTAAAATGACCTTTCCGGCATTTTGGAAAGGTTAAACATGGTTTTATCACCAAGATGAAATACCTACTGGTGTAATATGATATGTAGGACATATTGGGATATTTATTCAGATTATAAACTGAATAAAGGTCTAAGATTCGATAAATGCCAACAAAAGACCAAATTACCCTTTTACGTGTAAAGTAACTTAAACCAAGCTTTTTATAACCAAATATTTTGTTTACTGATGTAACATGTTAAATAACATATTTTAGTTATATAAAATAGGTCATAACTTTAGTTTATCTTAAATATCGAATTTAAAAACATTTATCGACTTTTACGCTTTTCCAGCGCAAAGTATGGTTTAAAAACAATAATTATGAGCCAAGACCTTTTACCTACTGATTTATAAACTTATTTTCAACAACTCTACAGTAAGTATAAGTCTCGAACTCAGAATCCTAATTATGACCTCAAGACTGTGTGTTAAATGACTAGAATGCCACTACGGGACATAGTTTGGTTTAAAACTATCAGACACACATATATTTGATATCGAACTGATATAACATCATAAAATTTATATTTTTACAGAATGATTATGACCTTGACATCAGATTTACCATAAACATCTTTTACAAACTATAAAATAACCAAAATGCCCCTATGGAGCATAATTCGGTTTTTAAAATCATTCATATTGATATCTTACTGATTTCAAATCATATATTTCAAACATATTAGTATATGGAAATTATATATGACTCTTACGTTACCCGGTTTCGCTTATACGCTTACGGTTAAGCATACTAACTAATTTACGTAAATTAACCGAAACGGGTTTAACCTTGTCAATATCTTATCAAAATCCAGAATGTTATTGGTATACCCATATTATACAAGTATTGATACTTGACGGGTCCAATTAACCTTCTATTCCGGTCACCGCTTAATCTAGCGTATCGTATCGTACTTGTTTTTACGTAAGACTAGCCGATTCAAGTCTAAAACTTAACTAAGGACCCGTTAGCATTCTAAATTGGTTAATAATACCATCATTCTAGACTAAACGCCTTCCCGGTAAATTGTGCCTATACTTGTCTTTGATTTGCGGCTGAGTTTTGGATTTCTTGAAGACTTAAGCTCAGGTAAATACTCTTAACCTATTTTCTCTATACGAGCTTGGGATACGGTAAACTATCACCGCTTGGTCAGGTATGTAAATCTTGTTTTGTCCAGTTGTGATAATTAACTAAATTACATAACCCGTTTTAATCTTTTTTGTCTGAAACTCAAAAATTGGGGGTGGGCTTGACCGTGTCTGGGATATCCTTGGCTCACTAAAGTGTTAGTGGCCACAACTTAAGCATTGCTGTAGGCATACATCAGTAATTGCTATTATTATTATTATTATTATTATTATTATTATTATTATTATTATTATTATTATCTGCTTTCTGTGTGAAAGTTCAGAAGTGGTGTGTCACTCGATCATGTCTCGGTTTCTGTACTGGGCCCCATATGTAAAAGACAGACATGTAGAACTGTATACAAGGTCAATTGTACTGTCCCAAGTTATTTATAAAAATGTGCCTAGTGCACCTAAAACCATTTCCAAAGGATTTTTCAAAATGAGTCAGTTGATTATATTTACCTGTGTAAACTGACGTATTTTCAAAAAAATAGGTTACAAGTACAAGTACGAAATAGGCCGGAAGCTGCGGGGCATTAATACTGAGGAGTTGCGACCTTATAGTTGTGCCTGTAGAGTCTGTTATCCTTTTGTGTATATTTATTTCCGATCCGCCTGTGGATCTTATTACAAGCCTTATCTGTATATTTGTGTTTCGAACTTTGGACACTATGGTTGTTAATAATTTTATTTTCCTCCAAGACTTCCGCTGTGTTGCTCTGTGTACTATTGGTTATGATAATATCAACTGTACGTCACAATACTCTCCACCGGGCCCACCTGGATACACGTGGAAATCGGGGTGTGACTTGTTGGTATCAGAGCCAACGTTTGAGGGAATTCAACAGTAGTCCTTAGTGTTTGATCTCAAACGACACAGTAACACATTCCTTAGACTCTCGAGTCTATACTATGTCCTAGGATATGTTCATTTCCTTATTTTGTTATTATTCTCTGTTTTGTTATATTCTTAACTTGTTTTTGGAGCAGGATCATGCCACCTAAATTTTCTCGTGGAGCTAAAGGAAAAGGCCTGATGAGGGGCGGATCATCAGGACAAGGGCCATCAAATATCCATAACTACAACCCATATGAAGGGTCGGGTGACTCTTCATCACCGTGGGAACCATACCGCCATTCCATCTCCCATTAATACTCGCCACCACCAAACTCCCATCATTCGCATCACTCACACCACTCTCACCATAGTCACCAATCCAATCACTCCCATTCCCATTCTTTCCATGGAAACTATAATCCTGACATCTACTTGCATTCGCCCTTGTTACCCCTCTAGAGGATTCCCATAAACCCATGGAAGAAGATTCTGACCCGGAGATGCCTCAAACAGGTCAATGGGACATCCTATTGAACTATCCAGCGGTTCAAACTCATACGCTGGAACCCCGCACCATTACCCCGATGACTTTCAAGAGAGATGGGGACAGTATGTCTTCTATAACACCCCATTTTACCACAACACTCCCTCCTACCATACTCCTCAGCAGGAATTACCACAGCCTGAGGAAGCGCAAATCCAACCAGTGGAGCAACTGCAACCACCAGCTGAACCACAACAGCCGCGGAGACGCGGTGCACGTATGTCAGTGCGCATGGGACCGAGAATGGGTCACTATCACCCTTACCTCCAACTTACCCAGTTATTTCAAAGGACCCACAAATGGGTGGACCCTCTCACTCTACCATTTGTGGAACACCCACCACAACCAGCCGTTGAGCCTTCGCCTCAACCACCACACTACTGTTGGGCCTTCGACCCAATTACCACCACTACCACCATCGGCTTTTGAAAACCCAATTCCTTCATATCCAGATTCGTTTGGATACAACCCTTTTGCTTCATCTTTTGGTTTGCCTAATTATATTCACCAGGAACCTTCGCATGACCCTATATTGAAGCGGCTATTCATAATGATCTCTTTCCTTCTCCTTTTCCTCCATATTCTACCAAACCATACTCAGCTGGTGGATATCCCTTTTATGGGTACCATCATTCAGGTGCACCTCCACCATATGTATACCAACATCCGGGTGCATTACAACCTCAACCTCCACCACAACTACAGCCTCAACCTCAAGCACTAGTACTTGAGGCGATGCAAGAAACGCTGGAACAGATGAAGGAATTTCAGCGAAGAACTGAGAAATCGGAGAAGAAAAAACAACAAATATCTGAAGAGATTTATGAGGCTGATTAAAGGGAAAAAGGGTGATTAAACCCTTGTGATTTAATTATGTAATGTTATTTCCAAAAAGTCCCTGCGTGGACATTGTCTTTATTAAGTCCCTGCGAGAACATGTTTATTTTAAGTAATAGTCCCTGCGAGGACAAGTTTTATCATTAAAAAGTCCTAAATTTAGGCATTATTGTAATGGTAAATATTTTTTAATGAAGAGAATTTTGGAATTTATTAAGCGAACGTCTCGATTTTAATTCGAAATTTATGATATGCGAAATACTTCAATAAGATCATCTTGATGGTTTACACTCGCCAAGTGATAAGGTCACATGTATTGGCAAAACGGTAGATTGAATTATATGGTCCTCTACCATGATAGTTAAGGTTGAGATTTTCCCTTCTATCCTGAGGTGGTGAACTATGTTCTAAGCCTCCTAGTCTGCCTGGTCTAGACTAGTTTCATAAACCATTTTAAGATTTTATTCCAAAAGTTAACATCTTTAAAGTGTTAACACTCCTAGGTAGTGTGACTTGAGGAACCACACGAGCCGTCAAAGGTTATAGACTATGTCCAAAATTTAGTAAGCCTATATGATCAAATTGATCCTGGCTAAGTATCATCCATGAGATGATAATATTATTTAAAACATCCATTAGTGGTGTAACACCTGCATGCCACATTATAAACATCCATTAGTGATGTGTTACTTATAACACCCATTAGTGATGTGTTACTTACGACATCCATTAATGATGTACTGCCTACAGGTTATATCCTTGTCCATTAGTGACAGTGACAGATGTAGTCTATGACTCCTTATTTCGAGGTAATAGATTTCGTTCAAACCACGAAGTTTTATGATCCTTATGTGATCTCGACTCATATAATTTGAGTCCTTATGACAAGCCTTTAGTGCTATTTTTGTTTTGTCCTTTTATGATAGGCCTTTTGTTCCATAATTATTCACCCCCATAAACTTTACAAGTTTACATGGTTTAATTATACCATGCCACACATTATTTTACAAGTCATCAAGCATGTATGACTAATTAAAACTTATATTATTATTTTTTAGCATTTATCGGCAAAATGGCTCATTCCGACGGTGCTAGTGGCCGCCACAATGATAGCGGCCACAATAATGCGAATATAATTATAAATGAAGATGACTTCCAGGCACACATAGATGTAGCCGTAGGGAAGGCTATGGAGAAAGCCTTCAAAAAATTTAAAGTGTCAAGCGCTACTCACTCTAGGGCTGTATCGAAATGTATCTCGAAGCCTTCTCCCTCTAATAAGAAGGGAAGTTCGGTGCATTCCTCTAGTGTGAGGAACGAAGCTAAGAAGCAGGAAGTCCTTGACAAAACTGATACTTCTAAGGATGGTTGCTCATATAAATACTTCATCTCGTGTAAGCCACAAGACTTTAATGGCGAAAAGGGGGCTATTGAGACCCTAAGGTGGTTAGATGAAATGGAAACAGTAGTGGATATCAGCGGTTGCACTGATAAGGATGTTGTTAAATTCGCTTCTCAGTCTTTCAAGGGCAATGCCCTAATCTGGTGGAAAGCTTTGATGCAATCAACTGGGAAGGTTCATCTATATAATCTAGGATGGTCCAAGTTCGTGGACCTGGTTAAGGACACCTACTGCCCACCTCATGAGGTGGAAAAGATAGAAATGGATTTCATAGCTCTCTCCATGAGAAATCTTGACTGTCGGAAGTATGTCACCGATTTTGATTCTTATTCCCGACTGGTGTCTTATTTAGTTGCTCCTGAGCCTAAACGCATTGCGCATTTTATTAATGGGCTGGCTCTGGAGATAAGGAGTTTGGTTAAGGTTGTTCAGCCTAGCACCTACAAATCAGCAGTTGAATTATCTCTTTCCCTCACCCAAGACTATGTGAGGCGAATGTTAGGAAAATCAGAGAATGACGGGAAGAGAAAAAGGGAAGATGATAACTCCCACAAGTCGAACAAGAATAGGAGGTTTAGGTCAAACAGGAACCATAATCGATCTGATAACAGGCCGTGGTGCAAAAGTTGCAACCGATGACATAATGGTCCGTGTCGAAATGAATCCCAATCCAAACCTTGCGGTATCTGCAAGAAGATGGGGCACAAGGCCCTAGATTGTAAAGATCTTAAGGGTGCCAGTTGCTACAATTGTGGCGAGAAGGGGCACATCAAAGCCAACTGCCCTAAATATAAGAAAGAAGATGCTGCCAAGGCAGAGGGATCAAAGAAAGGAAAAGCTTGTGCATTTCCAATGAATGCAAAGGAAGCAGTCAAGGATGACAACGTGATAACGGGTACGTTTCTTATTAATGATGTTTATGCTAGAGTTCTTTTTGATTCAGGGGTGGATAAGTCATTTGTAGATCATAAGTTTAGTGCCTTACTAAATTTTCCCATAAGAACTCTAGACATAACATACGATGTAGAACTCGCCGATGGAACAATTGAAACTGCTTCAACAATTCTGGATGGATGTTCCATATCCATCAAGAATTATTCTATTCATGTCTTGCTTTTGCCAATGAAATTGGCAGGATTCGATGTAGTTCTTGGTATGGATTGGTTGTCTCATAACCAAGCCCATTTAACCTGTAACAAGAAACTCATTGAAATTAAAGCCCTGACCGGTGACGTACTCACTATTCAAGGATATTTACAATACGGACTACCAGAGAAAGCTTCATTACTTAAAGCATCGAAATATTTGAAGAAAGGATGTGTTATCTATATGGCACAAGTGACTATGGACGCGCCGAAGCCAAAGATTGAAGACTTGTTGATCATTTCTGAGTTCTCAGATGTTTTTCCTAAAGACTTGCCTGGTCTGCCCCCGGACAAGCAAGTGGAGTTTAGGATTGACATCCTACCAAGTGCAGCTCCTGTTGCGAGAGCACCATACTGCTTGGCACCTAGTGAGATGAAAGAGTTAAGGACGCAGCTTGATGAACTTCTAGAGAAAGGTTTTATACAACCTAGCTCTTCGCCCTGGGGAGCTCCGATTTTGTTCGTGAAAAAGAAAGACGGTTCTATGCGGATGTGTATACGTGAGCTGAATAAGTTGACGATCAAGAACCGTTACCCATTACCCAGGATCGATGATTTATTCGACCAGCTTCAAGGAGCAAGCTACTTTTCCAAGATTGATTTGAGGTCAGGGTATCATCAGCTTAAGGTTAGAATGAAAGATGTTCCAAAGACAGCATTCAGAACAAGATATGATCATTGTGAGTTCTTAGTAATGCCTTTTGGGCTTACAAATGCACCTGCGGCTTTTATGGATTTGATGAATAGGGTCTGCAAACCTTACTTAGATAAGTTTGTCATTGTCTTCATAGATGATATACTTATCTATTCTCATAGTCAAGCAGACCATGAGAAACATCTAAGGTGCATACTGGAATTGTTAAGAAAAGAGAAACTTTATGCAAAGTTTTCTAAGTGTGAGTTCTGGTTACGTGAAGTCCAATTTTTGGGACATGTTGTTAGTGAGCGTGGAATACTAGTAGATCCCACAAAGATTGAAGCCATCATGAACTGGCAAGCGCCTAAGACAGCGTCTGAAATTTGAAGCTTTTTGGGATTAGCTGGTTATTATCAAAGATTTTTCGAGAACTTTTCAAGAATAGCTACCCCATTAACCACACTGACCCGCAAAGATGTTAAGTTTGTTTGGGGTCCAAAGCAGCAAGAAGCCTTTGAGACAGTGAAACAAAAGTTGAGCAACGCTCCGGTGTTAATGCTACCTAAAGGTAATGAGGAATTTGTTGTTTATTGTGATGCAATGCACGCCAGTATAGGATGTGTGCTCATGCAATAAGGTAAGGTCATTGCTTATGCTTCAAGACAATTAAAAGTGCATGAAAGAAACAACAACACGCACAATTTGGAGCTGGGTGCCGTGGTGTTTGCGCTTAAACTTTGGAGACATTATCTTTACGGGACGAAGTGTATTATATACACGGATCATAAAAGTCTCCAACACCTATTTAATCAGAAGGAATTGAACATGCGACAACGCCGGTGGATGGAAACACTTAACGATTATGATTGCGAGATCCGTTATCATCCGGGCAAGGCAAATGTGCTCGCCAATGCCTTAAGTCGCAAGGAAAGGGTTAAACCTATTCGAATTAATGCTAAGAGTATGGAGGTGAGGAATAACTTGAAAGAGAAGATTTTAGATGCGCAGAAACAAGCCTTGTTAGAGGAAAATCTTCCAAGGGAAGAGTTGGGCAAAACTATTGAACAATTGACAACTGGAAGTGACGGAATCCGTAGGTTTAATGGACGAGTTTGGATTCCAGTTTTTGGAGGACTTAGAGACTTGATTCTTCAGGAAGCGCACAGTTCGAGATATTCTATTCACCCGGGAGGTGACAAGATGTATAAAGATCTGAACCCAATTACTGGTGGATGGGTTTGAAGAAAGATATAGCTATGTATGTGGCTAAGTGTCTGACGTGTTCACAAGTTAAGGCTGAACATTAAAAGCCGTCAGGACTACTGCAACAACTAGAAATTCCTACTTGGAAGTGGGAATGTGTAACTATGGACTTTATTACCAAGTTGCCAAAAACAAATCGTGGCAATGACACGATTGGGTTATCGTGGATAGATTAACTAAGTCTATACACTTTCTGCCTATCAAGGAAACTTTCAGCTCTGACAAGCTGGCAAAGCTGTACGTGGACGAGATAGTATCTTTACACGGTGTGCCGGTATCCATTGTGTCGGATAGGGACACAAAGTACACTCTCACTTTTGGAGAAGCTTTCAGCAAGCTTTGGGACGCGATTGAATCTCAGTACGGCCTATCATCCGCAGACAGATGGAAAGAGCAAACGCACGATACAAACATTGGAGGATATGTTGCGCGCATGCATAATCGATTTAGGTGGGAGTTGGGATAGTCACTTACCACTAATCGAGTTCTACTACAACAACAGTTACCATACAAGTATTAAGGCTACTCCATTCTAAGCCTTATACGGGAGAAAGTGCCGAACGCCCGTTTGGTGGGCGGAAGTTGGGGAAGTCCAACTGATAGGACCTGCAACAGTCTTGGAGACAACTGAAAAGATCTTACAGATTTGAGATCGTCTAAAAGCTGCCAGGGATCGGCAGAAAAGCTACGCAGATAAGAGGCGTAAACCTCTTCAGTTCCAAGTAAGGGACAAGGTTTTGTTAAAAGTGTCGCCTTGGAAAGGCGTTATGCGTTTTGGCAAAAAGGGCAAGTTAAGCCCAAGGTATATTGGACCGTTCGAGATTGTCGAACGTGTCGGGTCCGTAGCATATAAGCTAAAGCTACCTAAAAGGTTCAACGAATTCATGATGTGTTTCACATTTCAAATTTGAAGAAATGTTTGGCTGATGAATCATTGGCTATGCCACAAGATGACGTGTAGATTGATGAGAACCTACGGTTCGTCAGAAGCCCGTGGCGATTGAAGATCGATAAGTCAAGAAGCTTCGTAAGAAGTGCCGATTGTGAAGGTTAAATGGGACGCTCGTCGAGGTCCCGAATATACATGGGAGGTTGAGTCCGTGATGTGGCAAAAGTACCCACACTTGTTTAATTAAAAATCTCGAGGTCGAGATTTATTTTAAGGGGGTGAGGATGTAACACTACGTGTTTTTACGTCCAGTTATATTCCGACACGTGTCTCGGTAATCCTCGTATGCCGTATGGTGAAACAGGAGGGACCAATGTTGTTGAAACGCTAAATTATATCCATATTATGCTAGGGAATGAAGTTGAGGAACTAAAGTTGTAAATATGCCAAAACTTGATATCTGGGAGGTGGTTACGGACCGCAAGCTTTATGGTTACGGTCCGTAACCAGATAAAAAATCAGGGTTGCCTGAGGTCCTTACGGACCGCAACCATATCTGGTTACGATCCGCAAGGACCTGCTAGCGAGCAGAAACATGGCAGAGCCATGTTCTACCACCTTCGTCGCATTTGCCACCTTCCCTCTGGTCTTGCCATGACTTGGGACACTTGTTTACATCCAGGGATGTCTCCTAACACCTGGCATGACCTCATGAGACCTCCTCATGTATAAATAGGCACCTTTGGTTGCCTAGTTCCTTGCTCATTCCTCTCTTAACTCCTCAAGCTCACTTAGAGAAGTTCCAGGCCACCTTGGAGCATTCATCTGAGTTGCTAGCAACCTCTGGACCTTGTGTAAGTGCTCCATTTCGTTCTAAGTTATTTTCATTAGGCTTAAAGCCAAGGTCAAAGTCTTGTCGTAAAAACGCCTTGACCTTGAGAAAAAACCATGACGGTCCAGCCATTGATCGTGAAGAACGTGGGTACATGACCGTAATTAGTTAGGTGTTCATCCCTAAAAAGGAAACCTCCTGATTACCACGAATTCTTGACCAATTGGCGGGTTAAAGTTAAAGTCAATAAAAGTCAAACGGGCCAGTTTTGAAATTAATTCATAATTAGTTATATAGGTGTTATAAAATACATTTTGTCACTTAAATAACTTGGTAGTAATAATTAGAACATGTGTAAACATGTTCCGTCAAGTCCCGGTCTAGGGTCGGTTCGCAACCGAAAGTCGCAAAGTTTGACTTCTACTTTGACTTTCAGTTCTGACTCGATTTAGCCATTCAGGAAACTGAACCTAGGTCATTTTAGGCCATGTTTTATTTTAATGTAACCTCCTAAGGTTACACTACATGGTTCATTAGCAATATGAGTTTATATGCAAGTTCCGCTAAATTACTTAAATTTTTGCGAAAAGGTCCTTTTTGATATAAATCATGGTTTAAATCATGAACCAATATAAAAATGAATCACATACTGATTTGTAAACATAAGTAAAATATATTGATGTCAAGAATCTGACCATGAACCAAGTTTTGATAAAAAGACGTAATGTATACTTTTAAATGACTAAAATGCCCTTTCCGGAATTTTGGAAAGGTTAAACATGGCTTTATCACCAAGATGAAATACCTACTGATGTAATATGATATGTAGCATATATTGGGAAATTTATTCAGATTATAAACTGAATAAAGGCCTAAGATTCATTAAATGCCAATAAAAGACCAAATTACCCTTTAACGTCTAAAGTAACTTAAACCAAGCTTTTTATAACCAAATCTTTTGTTTACTGATGTAACATGTTAAATAAAATATTTTGGTTATATAAAACAGGTTATAACTTCAATTTATCTTAAATATCGAATTTAACGGCATTTATCGACTTTTACGCCTTTCCGGCGCATAGTATGGTTTAAAAACAATGCCAAGACTTGTTACCTACTGATTTATAAACTTATATTCATCATCTCTACAGTAAGTACAAGTCCCGAACTCAGAATCCCAATTTTGACCTCAAGACTGTGTGTGAAATGACTAAAATGTCCCTACGGGACATAATTTGGTTTAAAACTATCAAACACACATATACTTGATATCCTACTGATATAACATCATAAAAATTTATATTTTTATAGAATGATTATGACCTTGACATCAGATTTACCATAAACATCTTTTACAAACTATAAAATAACCAAAATGCCCCTATGGAGCATATTTCGGTTTTAAACTCATTAAGGGCATACATATTGATATCTTACTGATATCAAATCATATATTTCAAACATATTAGCATATGGAACTTTATATGACTCTTTCGGTTACCCGGTTTCACTTATACGCTTACGGTTAAGCATACGTAACTAGTTTACGTAAATTAACCAAAACGGGTTTAACCTTGTCAATATCTAATCAAAATATAGATTGTTATTGGTATAACCGTATTATACAAGTCTTAATACTTGACGGGTCCAATTAACCTTTTATTCCGGTCACCGCTTAATCTAGCGTATTGTACCATAATTGTTTTTACGTAAGACTAGCCGGTTCAAGTCTACGACTTAACTAAGGACCCGTTAGCATTCTAATTTGGTTAATAATACCATCATTCCAGAATAAACGTCTTCCCGGTAAATTGTGCCTGTACTTTTCTTTGATTTGCGGCTGAGTTTTGGATTTCTTGAGGACTTAAGCTCAGGTAAATACTCTTAACCTATTTTCCCTATACGGGCTTGGGATACGGTAAACTAAAACCGCTTGGTCAGGTTGGAAATCTTGTTTTGTCCAGTTGTGATAATTAACTAAATTATATATCCCGTTTTAATATGTTTTGTCTGAAACTCAAACATTGGGGGTGGGCTTGACCGTGTCTGGGATATCCTTGGCTCACTAAAGTGTTAGTGGCCACAACTTAAGCATTGGTGTAGGAAGACATCGGTAAGTGCTATTATTATTATTATCTGCTTTCTGTGTGAAAGTTCCGAAGTGGTGTGTCAGTCGATCATGTCTCGGTTTCTGTACTGAGCCCCATATGTAAAAGACAGACATGTAAAACTGTATACAAGGTCAATTGTACTGTCCCAAGTTATTTATAAAAATGTGCTAGTGCACCTAAAACCATTTCGAAAGGATTTTTCAAAATGAGTCGGTTGATTGTATTTACCAGTGTAAACTGACGTATTTTAAAAAGATTAAGTTACAGGTACAAGTACGAAATAGGCTGGAAGTTGCGGGGCATTAATACTGAGGAGTTGCGACCTTATAGTTGTGCCTGTAGAGTCTGTTATCCTTTTGCGTATATTTATTTCCGATCCGCCTGTGGATTTTATTACAAGCGTTATTTGCATATTTGTATTTCGAACTTTGGACACTATGGTTTGTAATAATTTTATTTTACTCCAAAGACTTCCGCTGCGTTGCTCTGTGTATTATTTGTTATGATAATATCAACTGTACGTCACAATACTCCCCACTGGGCCCACCGGGATACACGTGGAAATCAGGGTGTGACACAACAGGTGTAACTATGGCCGACGAATTTGGCTATGATGGGTCGACAATGACTTTCAACTCCTTGAACCGGAGCCCTTTGAATTACCTGTGGGGGACCATCAACAAACTGCAACTGATCACCCGCAAACGATTGTTACCCGTTTGATTCCCCCGTTGAACTGTGGGACTCCATGTTGAACTTGGTTATTAGGGTTTGGGTTTTGGATGTGATTTCTATGATTTCCCTGTTGTTGTGGTGAATATCCTTGATCCATGTTATACCCATCTTGATTATACACTTCATCATACCCATAATCAGCATATCTTCCATCATACTGAATCTGATTATCCTCTTCTTCCCAACCAGATTCCCACATGTGAACACTTCCTTCTCTGTATTGGGAACCCCCATTATACTCTTGTTGATGTTGTGGTTGGTTAAGATGGACAATTTCCCCATGTTGGAATCGTTGGTTCCCAGGTTGGTTTTGTGGGGCTGGGTTAAATTGCGGAAACGGGTCTTGGGTTGATTGTGTTTTGTTTTGATTTTGAGGGATTGGTGGATCTGGAATTGGAAGGATTGGGGCATTCTGTGCTTGGTTTTGGGGTTGGTTATCTTGATCAGCCATCTCACGAGCAGCTTATTCAAGATCTTGAAAAACGGTTGATGATTGAGC
This sequence comes from Scalesia atractyloides, assembly GCA_947069175.1. NCBI lineage: Eukaryota > Viridiplantae > Streptophyta > Magnoliopsida > Asterales > Asteraceae > Scalesia > Scalesia atractyloides. Next base: position 43,220,776 of record CAMTDV010000017.1, read on the forward strand.
CTTAGCTTTTACTACTGACCGTAGGAGAGCATGATTTTGTCGTTCGGACTTTTCAATTTCTGGATTAAACAAGAGCGACAAAGATTTCTTTGAAAACCTAGTATGCATGCAACACTGGTGTTACCTGCACAGATGTAACACCTCGTAAAAACCCTTCCAATAAAATCCCGACACGTGTCCCGCTGATCATCGTATGCCACGTGCGAAGCGAGAGGGACCAAAGTTGCCATCATGTTATAATTGTAACCTCTGAACGATAACAATAAAGTCAATGGATCAAAAGTGCCAACATGCCAAAAGATTAGGCCTCTGAGTGGCCTTACGGACCGTAAAACCTTGGGCTTACGGACCGTAAAACCAAAATAAGCTTTGGGTCTGAGAGGCGGTTATGGACCGCAAGGCTAAGCCCTTACGATCCGTAACAATTTTAAACTGTGGGCATGCAAGAAGGCTTATGGACCGTAAGCCATTATCTTTATGGTCCGTAAGGGAGTGCTAGTGGCAGACTCTTTGGCAGCTTGTTGTGCTGCCACCATACACGCGACTGCCACACTTTGGCTGCTCTTGCCACGTCCAACAACACCTGGAGACCTCTCACAACACCCCTGGACACTTGTTAACACCTTGTGCTTCCTCCTCAACTATAAGTTCCTAAGCTTATTGGGAGCTTCCTCTGAGTTCTTAGGGGCTGTTTGGCAACTTCTGAATGGTTAAGTACTGAACCAGTAAGAGGTCTGAATCATTAAGTGCTGAACCATTAAGAGGTCTGAACCATTAAGAGCCAGTATAATGTTTAACCATTCAGAGGCAAATGTCTGACCAATTCAGATTAGAGGTCTTAAGCATTCAGACTCTGTATAATGCTTAACCATTCAGAGGCAAATGTCTGAACCATTCAGACATTCGCTCATGAAACAAACAGTCTGAACCAGTAAGAGGTCTGAACCATTAAGAGCCTCATTAAGAGGTAAACAAACAGCCCCTTATTCTTCTTCTAGATCACTTGTAAGTGTTCCAACCTTGTTCTTTTATTTTTGTAGGCTTTAAGCCAAAAGTCAAAGCGTTTACGTAAAAATGCTCTGACCTTCGGTTAAGACCATTATGGTCCAACCATTGTTCGGTACGAACATTGCTACGTGATCCTAATAAGGTAGGTGTTAATCCTCAAGAGGGCACCTCCTAGAAATCACGTTTGCTTGGTCAATTGATGGGTCAAAGTTATGCTCATATAAAGTCAAACGGGTCAGATTTTAAATAAATTCATATAGGATAATGTAGGTGTTATAAAATGTGTTTTATCACTTTAATAACTTGGTAATAATTATTAGAACATGTGTAAACATGTTTGGCTCGTCAATTCTAGGTTTAAGGTCGATTGACTCCTGCTTTGACTTTCAGTTCTGACCTGAAATAACAACCTTAGCTACTGTTTCTAAGTTTCATTATGACCATGTTATAGTGTAGTATAACCCTCTGGAGTTATAACACATGGTCATATAGTAATCTGAGTTTATTTTGCAAGTTCCGTTATTATGCCTAAATTTGACTAAAATGCCCTTTCTGTATAAAATGAGGTTTTAAACCTAAATGAGCATACATATGAACTACCTACTGATATGATAAGTTATTAAACTTATTTTGATGTCATTATTCTGGTCATAAACTGATTTTTGTATAAATAACGTAATTTATGCTTTAAAATGCCTAAAATGCCCTTTCGGCACAAAGAATGATTTCTAAACATATTTTCTTCATTAATTTTAATATCTACTGATGTAATATCATAAGTAGGACTTATTGGGATATTAAATCAGATTATAAACTGAGTTTGAGTACAAGATCTTGTATAATGCTGATAAATGACGATAATGCCCTTACGACGCATAAAATGGTTTTAATGATATTTTCATGACAAAACCTTTTACCTACTGTTATGTTACATTAAATAACATATCTTAAACATATAAACATGTTCATAACATCAGTTTTACTTAAACATCGCCTAAATCGTCATTTAGCGACTTTTACGCCTTTTCGGTGCTTAGCATGGTTTAAAACCATATCTATGAACCAAAACTTGTTACCTACTGATTTATAAACTTATTTTAAATACTTTTACAGTAGGTACATGTTCTAAAATCAGAATCCCAAATAAGCTATCAAAACTATGTGTGAAATGACCAAAATGCCCCTACGGAGCATAGTCTTGTTTTAAACTATAAACCACACATATATCTGATATCCTACTGATATAATATCATAAATTTAATATTTTTCCAGAATGTTTATCACTTTAACTTAAGTTTACTTGTAAGCTCCTTTTGTAAGTCGTAAAATGACCAAAATGCCCTTTCTAGGCTTAACTTGATTTTAATTCCTTAACGAGCATACAAATTGATATCCTACTGATATTATAACATGTTTAAAGTATAATGATATATGGAACTTGTATATGACTCATCCGGTTACCCGACTTCGCTTATATGCGTACGATTAAGCCTAGTGGCTAGTTTACACAATTTAACCGAAACGGGTATAACCTTATCATTTTTATTTTAAAATCCAGAATGTAATATGTTTACCCATATTAAACAAGTCTTAGTACTTGTCAGATTAAAACTACATTCTATTCCGGTCATCGCTTAATGTAGCGTATTGCACTGTAATCATTACTTAAGACTAGCCGGTTCGAGTCAATGACTCAACTAAGGACCCGTTAGCATTCTAATTGGTTATAATACCATCAATCCAGACTAGAAGCCTCCCGCTAGATTGTATACTTTACTTATCTCTTGATTAACGGCTGAGTTATTATTCAATTGAAGAACTAGCTCAGGTAAATACTTTTAACCTATTTTCCCTATACGGGCTTGGGATGCGGTAAATTATTACCGCTTGGTCGGGTATGGGATCATGTTTTCGGATTGTGATTTAACTATATCTCATAATCCATTTTAATCTGTTTGTCTGATAACTTAAACATTGGGGGTTAACTCGACCGTGTCCTGGATATCCTCGGCTCATTTAAGTTACTAATAGCCACGACCAAATGCACGGGGTGTAGGCATACACCTGTCAGATGCTTATGCTAAATTTTTAGATATTCTCCTTGTGAATTAATTAAGTGGCGTGTCGGTTAATCGGGTTATTCGGTTTCTACACCAGACCCCATATGTATTGACAGACTTGTAAAACTGTATACAAGATCATTTTGAATTGTCCCAAGTTATTTAGGAAAATGTGCCATGTGCACTTAATCAATTTTTGAAAGATTTCAGAATGTGTCAATTATTTGTATTTACCAGTGTAAAATGACGTATTTTCAAAAGACTAAGATACAAGTACAACACGTAATAGGTTGGGAGTTGCTTGGTAGTGACGTAGAGAATCTTGCAAGTTCTTAGTCGTGCCCAAAGTCTGTTGAACATCATTTTATATATATTTACGATCCGCCTGTGGATCTTTATTACAAGCCATTTGTAATTATTATTTTGAACTTTGAACTTTATCGGTTTGTGATAATATTTTAAATCCAAGGCTTCCGTTTTGTTGCTCTGTGTTGTTTGGTTATGATATTATCAACTTACGTTACAATGCTCCCCACAGGGAAGTACATGGAAATCGGGGTGTGACAGGATGGTGTCAGAGCCAACGTTTGAGTGAATTCAACACTAGTCATTTGTGTTTGATTTCAAACGACACAGTAACACATTCCTTAGACTTCCGAGTCTAAGCTTTGACCTAGGATTACTCATTGCATTGTTTTATTTATTATTGCTTTTTTTGTTGTAACTTATTTTTGAAGCAGGTAAAACGCCGCCTAGATTTAGAGGACGAGAAGGAAAAGGAAAAGGTCCCATGAGGGGCGGACCTTCAACGGCTGGACCTTCGCATATACCAAACCCCTACGAAGGATCGGGTGATTCTTCATCACCATGGGAGCCTATAAGGCATTCCTTATCCCATGAATACTACCACCCAATTCCCATAATTCGCACCACCCTCATCATTTGCACCATTCTCACTGATCCCATCATTCCCATCACTCTCACTCTCAATCTTATCATGGAGAGTTTAACACGAATATCTATTTACGTTAACCTTCAGTTACCCCTCCTGTTGATTCCCCGGACCATATGGACGAGGATTCCGATCCTGAGATGCAGCCGACAAGATCTTTTGGCCACTCAATCAAACTTTCTAGTGGTTCGAACTCCCTAGCTGGATCACCTTATAGGGGTCCAGACGAAATTTCAACAACGGTGGGAACAATATAACTTTTATAACACTTCTTCCTACCACAACACACCTTCTTACCATGCTCCTCAACCGCCTCCTATTGAGGATGCGCAAATGGAACCGGTGGAACAACCACAACCACCACCTGAACCACAACGACGACGTAAGCATGGTGCACGCATGTGCAGGACAAAGGTCGGGATCGCTTCCACCTTTGCCTCAGACTTACCCTACAATTCCTGAGGATGCATAAATGGGTGGACCCTCAAACACTTCACCTGTGGTAGAACCAACACCACAACTTGCGGTCGACCCAATACCACCACCTGTGGTACAACAACCACCGCCGGGTTTTGAAAACCCAATACCAAACTATTCGGGTTCGTCCGGATACAACCCCTTTTATCCTTCTACTTCTGTAGACTTTTACCAGGCGCCAACAAACGACCCTTACATGCAAGCGGTCGTGCAAAATGCTCTTTACCCACCCCTTACCCTCCTTACCCACCTACTGGATATCCACATTATGGATACCAATATCCAGCTGTGCCACAACCATAGCCACAACCTCAACCGCCAGTACTCGAGGCCATGAATGAGGCCTTGGAGAGGATGAAAGAAATTCAGCAAAAAGCTGAGAAGTCCGAGAAGAAAACAAGTAAATTATTAAAGAGACTCAAGAAGATGGTAAGAGGGAAAAAGGATGAATAAAATCCTTATATCTAATTTTATGTATTTAAATTTCCAAAAGTCCCCACGAGGACACAATATTTCTTTTTAGCTCTTGCATGGGCATGTTTCTTATTTAGTCCCTGCTTGAACAAAATTTTGTATTAAAAAGTCCTGTTTAAGGCATTTATGTAATGTTATTTCTTTTAATGAAAAATATTTGCAATTTATTATATATATATATGTGTATTCCGTTACATCCTTTGTTCAAAGCGATCGTCTCGATATTAATTCAAACTTTATTGATCCGCTATAAAATTCCAAAAGATCTTCTTAATGGTTTACACCGGCCAAGTGATAAAGTCACACTAATTGGTAAATATGGTAGTTAAGAAGTAAAGCCTTCTACCATGATAGTTAAGGAAGATCATCCCTTCTATCCAGAAGTGGTGAACTATCTTCATGCCTCCTAGTCTATGTAGTCACTATGACCATGAATAGATCATCTAAACCATTAAGACAACTATTCTAAGTTAACATTCAAGTAATGCTAACAATCCTGGCAGTGTGACTTGAGGAATCACACTAGCTGTCTAGGTAATGGACTATGTCCAAACCTTATAGCCCTCGTGATCAAATTTGATATTGGCTAGTATCATCAATACGATGTCATAACATCCATTAGTGGTGCAGTGCCTACGGGCCATAAATAAACATCCATTACTGGTGTAGTGCCTACAGGCCATGAATAAACATCCATTAGTGGTGTAGTGCCCACAGGCCATGATTAAAAATCCATTAGTGATGTAGTGCATACGGGCCATGATTAAGCATCCATTAGTGATGTAATGCCTACGGCTATGATTTAACATCCGTTAGTGATGAAATACCAGCGGGTTACTAAACAACATCCATTAAAGATGTAGTGCTTACGAGCCATACTTTATGTCCATTAGTGACAATGACAGTTGTAGTCTACGACTCCCCGTCCAAATCTTTAAAAGTCTCTCGATCAATTGATCATGACTTATATATATATATATATATATATATATATTTACATGTCCTTTAGTGACAAGGCCTTTTGTGCCATATCTATAAGTCCTTAGTGACAGGCCTTGTGCCACTTTTCGATATCCCTTAGGATAGGCCTTTGTGCCATAATATTATAGTCTTTTATGACAAGGCCATTTGTGCCATATTTTAAGTCCTTTGTGACAAGCTTACGAGCAACCTTAAATAGTCATTATGACAATGACAGATGTGACGTTATGATCCACTGTCTAAAAACTGAAAGGACTGTGTCCAAATTCAGTTGCCTTTGATGTCATTTGGAGAACTAGGCAGATTTAATATAACATTCATTTAAAATGTTTTAAGCCTTGCAAAATTGTGGCATTATGACCACTAGTCCTAAAAGGCAAAGGATTTATATATCCATTTTAAAAGCCTATATGGTTTATTAATACCATGGCATATAAGTCATCAGCTACGACAACTAACAAATACAAATTTGTATATAGCATCTAGAAAATATGGCTAATTTAGATGGAGCTAGTCGCAGACATAATGACAACGCCAACAATAACATTGATAGAAATGAGCTACAAGCTATTATAGCCACGGAAGTTGGCAAGGCAAAGAATGCCTTTATAATAAAGCAACAGGAGTCGAGTGCTTCTCACTCCAAACATACATCCAAACACACCTCCAAACATACTTCTAAACAATTCTCGAAGCCTCCTCCCTCTGATCGAAGGGAAAACTCTATACACTCCTCAAATTTGAGGAGCGAGAGGCAACAATACCAACACAAGACACATACCAAAAAGGACAGTTGTTCCTATAAATATTTTGTGTCTTGCAAGCCTTGGGATTTCAATGGGGAAAAAGGAGCTGTGGAAGCTCTTAGGTGGTTGGATGAGATGGAAACAATAGTTGAGATCAGCGGCTGTGCTGACAAGGATATTGTGAAGTTTGTATCACAATCATTAAGGGCGATGCCCTAATATGGTGGAAAGCCATGGTTCAGTCTGCTGGAAAGGTTCATCTATACAATCTGAGCTGGCCCAAGTTTGTGGACCTCGTAAAGGATACTTACTACCCACCTCACTAGGTGGAGAAAATCGAGTCAGATTTCTTAACTCTGACAATGAAGAACTTGGATTGTCAGAAGTATGTCACCGACTACAACTCCTTGTCGATATTAGTACCATACCTCATCACCCCTGAACCCAAATGCATAGCGCGTTTCATTGGTGGCCTAGCGCTAGAAATCAAGGGTATAGTCAGGGCTTTGAAGCCCAGTACATATAGGTCTGCTGTGGACCTATCTCTGACACTCACTCAAGATCCAGTGAGGCACTAATGAGTCAGGGATGAGGCTGACGGGAAAAGGAAAAGGGAGGATGATAACTCCTAGAAATTCAAGAAAAAGATCAAGTCTGGATTTAATAAGAATCAATGTGGGTCTGATAATAGACCAGTTTGAAAGATTTGCAAGAAGAGGCATAGTGACAATGCCGATTTGACCCACAAGCCAAGCCTTGTGGTATTTGTAAGAAAATGGGACACAAGACCTTGGACTGCAAGGATCTGAAGGATGCGACTTGCTATACCTGCGGTGAGAATGGCCACATTAAAACTAACTGCCCTAAGAACAAAGATAACAACACCAAGAATGGTGGGACAAAGAAAACGAATGATCGAGCTTTTTAGATGAATGCTCGAGAAGTGGTCAACGATAATAATGTCATCACAGGTACTTTTCTCATTAATGACATTTATGCTAGAGTTCTTTTCGGTTCGGACGCTGATAAGTCATTTGTGGACCATAAGTTTAGCAAACTTTTGAACATGCCCATAAGAACTCTAGACATAACATACGAAGTAGAACTCGCCGACGGAACAATAGAAGCCGCTTCTTCCATTCTTGATGGATGCTTTATATCCGTCAAGAATCATTCTATCCCTATCTCTCTTCTGCCAATGAAATTGGCGGGGTTCGATGTGGTTTTAGGCATGGATTGGTTATCTTTTAACCAAGCATGTATCGCCTGCGATAAGAAACTCATTGAGATTAAATCCCCATCCGATGATATACTCACCATTCATGGAGACATACATTATGGATTGCCTGAGAAAACATCTATACTTAAGGCATCCAGATGTCTAAAAAGAGGCTGTGTCATCTACATGGCACAAGCAACCATCGATAAGCCAAAGCCGAAGATTGAAGATATACTTATCATTTCTGAGTATCCAGATGTTTTCCCAGAAGAACTACCCGGTTTACCTCCAGATAGGCAAGTGGAATCCAGAATAGATATCCTACGTGGAGCCGCACCAGTTGCAAGAGCTCCTTATCGCCTAGCACCAACCGAGATGAAAGAGTTGAGAACTCCGTTAGATGAAATTTTGGAAAAAGGCTTCATATAGCCTACTTCATTAGCGTGGGGAGCTCCAATATTGTTTGTTAAAAAGAAGGACGGTTCAATGCGCATGTGCATTGATTAATGTGAGCTTAATAAGATAGCAATCAAGAATAGTTATCCTTGCCCATGATCGACGACTTGTTTGATCAACTTCAAGGGGCAAGCTACTTTTCGAAGATTGACTTAAGATCGGGTTATCATCAATTAAAAGTCAAAACTGAAGATGTTCCGAAGACGGCCTCCAGGACTAGATATGGCCACTATGAGTTCTCAGTGATGCCTTTCGGGCTCACTAACGCACCTGCAGCATTAATGGATCTCATGAATAGAGTCTGCAAACCATACTTGGATAAGTTTCTCATTGTCTTTATAGATGACATACTTATCTATTTTCGTGTTGATTCTAATCATGAGAAACATTTAAGGTGCATCCTAGAATTATTACAAAAGGAGAAGCTTTATGACAAATTCTCCAAATGCGAATTCTGGCTTCGCGAGGTCCATTTCCTTGGACATGTTGTTAGTGAACATGGTATTCAAGTTGATCCCGCCAAGATTGAAGCGATTATGAACTGGGAAGCACCAAAGACGCCTTCAGAGATTCATAGCTTCTTAGGACCGGTTCGGTATTATAGAAGATTCATAGAGAATTTTTCAAGAATAGCCAGTCCTTTAACTACATTGACCCGTAAAAATGTCAAGTTTGACTAGGGTCCAAAACAACAGGAATCATTTGAGACTCTGAAGCAGAAGTTGAGCAATGCTATAGTACTAACTCTGCTAGAGGGCATTGAGGGATTTGTTGTTTATTTTGATGCTTTGCACACTGGTATGGGCTGTGTGCTAATGCAAAAGGGCAAAGTGATTGCCTATGCATCACGACAACTAAAAGTGCATGAAAAGAATTACACCACCCATGACTTGCTACTGGGTGCCGTTGTGTTTACACTTAAACTGTGGAGGGATCATTTATATGGAACAAAGTGTGTTATATACACTGATCACAAAAGCCTCCAACATTTGTTCAACCAGATAAATTTGAACATGCGACAACGCCGATGGATGGAAACACTTAATGATTATGATTGTGGGATCCACTACCATCCAGGTAAGGCATATGTAGTCGTCGATGCGCTTAGTCGCAAAGAAAGGGTTAAACTGATTAGGATTAACGCCAAGAGCATCGAGCTTAGAAACAACTTAAATGAGAAGTTGCTTAATGCGCAGAAGCAAGCCCTGCTAGAGGTAAATCTTCCAAGTGAAGAATTAGGTGGTACTGTTGATCAGTTGTCACCAGGAAATGATGGAATTCTTAAACTTAAGGATAGGATCTGGGTTCCAGTTTTTGGAGGACTCAGAGATCTAATCCTCTAAGAAGCGCATAATTCAAGATACTCGGTTCACCCAGGTGGTGACAAAATGTACCAAGATATGAAAAAGAATTATTGGTGGATGGGTATGAAGAAATCCATAGCCAACCTTGTAGCTAAATGTCTGATGTGTTGGCAAGTTAAAGCTGAACATCAGAAACCGCCAGGACTTCTACAACAGATTGAAATTCCCATTTGGAAATGGGAAATGGTAACAATGGATTTTATCACCAAGTTACCAAAGACCAAACATGATTGTGATACGATTTGGGTCATAGTGGACAGGCTGACTAAGTCAGCTCACTTTTTGCTAGTAAAGGAAACTTACAGCTCCGAAAAATTGGCCAAGTTATATGTGGACGAGATTGTGTCCCTGCACGGCGTGCCAGTATACATTGTATCTGATAAAGATACTAGATACACTTCTCATTTATGGCAAAGTTTCCAACAAGCATTGGGCACGCGATTGAATTTTTGTACGGCTTATCATCCGCAGACTGACGGACAAAGCGAGCATACTATTCAGACATTGGAAGACATGCTACGTGCATGCGTGATCGACTTAGGTGGAAGTTGGGATGACCACTTACCCCTAATTGAATTCTCCTACAATAAGAGTTATCATATAAGCATCAAGGCCGCTCCTTTTGAAGCCTTGTATGGGAGAAAATGTCAAACGCCCGTGTGTTGGGCTGAAGTTCGGGAGCCCAACTAACAGGACCTGAGATAGTCCTGGAGACGACAGATAAGATAATACAAATCCGGGATCGTCTTAAAGCTGCTAGGGACAGGCAGAAAAGCTACGCATATAAGAGGCGTAAACCTCTTCAGTTCCAAATAGGGGACAAAGTTATGTTGAAGGTATCACTCTGGAAAGGTGTGATGCACTTCGGAAGGAAGGGAAAATTGAGCCCAAGATATATAGGACCATTCAAAATCATTGAATGCATCGGGTCAGTAGCATACAAGCTCAAGTTACTAGAGAGTGTAAGGGGAATTCACGATATGTTCCACATCTCGAACTTAAAGAAATGCCTAGCCAATGAGTCGCTAGCAATGTCACACGAAGATGTGCAGATTGATGAAAACCCGAGGTTCGTTGAGAAGCCAATAGCGATCGAAGATCGACACGTTACAAAGCTTCGGAGAAAGCACGTACCTATTGTAGTGGTCAAGTGGGATGCCCGTCGAGGCCCCGAATATACATGGGAGGTCGATTCCACTATGTGACAAAAGTACCACCATCTTTTTGAATAAAATCTCGAGGTCGAGATTTCTTTTAAAGGGGTGAGGATGTAACACCTCGTAAAAACCCGTCCAATAAAATCCCGACAAGTGTCCCACTGATCCTCGTATGCCACGTGAAAAGCGAGAGGGACTAAAGTTGCCATCATGTTATAAATATAGCATCTGAACGATAACAATAAAGTCAGGATCAAAAGTGCCAACATGCCAAAAGATTTGGCCTTTGAGTGGTATTACGGACCGTAAAGCCTTGGGCTTATGGACCGTAAAACCAAAATAATCTTTAGGTCAAAGAGGCGGTTACGGATCGCAAGGCTAAGCCCTTACGGTCCTAACAATTTTAAACTATGGGCGTGCAAGAAGGCTTACGGACGTAAGCCATTACCCTTACGGCCCGTAAGGGACTGCCAATGGCAGACTCTTTGGTAGCTTGTTGTGCTGCCACCATTCACGTGACTTGCCACACTTTGGCTGCTCTTCCCACGTCGTCCAACACCTGGAGACCTCTCACAACACCCGTGGACTTGTGCTTCCTCCTAAACTATAAATAGAGGCCTTGATAGCGTCACTTCCTTTCTCATTCATTCTTATCTCCTCTAATACTCACTTGGCAAGTTCCTGAGCTAATTGGGAGCTTCCTCAGAGTTCTTAGTCTTCTTCTGGATCACTTGTAAGTGTTCCAACCTTGTTCTTTCATTTTTGTAGGCTTTAAGCTAAAAGTCAAAGCGTTTACGTAAAAATGCTTTGACCTTCAGCTAAGACCATTATGGTCCAACCATTGTTTGGTACGAATATGGCTACGTGATCATAATAAGGTAGGTGTTAATCCCTCAAGATGGCACCTCCTAGAAATCACGTTTGCGTTGTCAATTGACAGGTCAAAGTTATGCTCATAAAAAGTCAAACAGGTCATATTCTAAATAAATTCATATAGGATAATATAGGTGTTATAAAATGTGTTCTATCACTTTAATAACTTGGTAATAATTATTAGAACATGTGTAAACATGTTTGGCTCGTCAATTCCAGGTTTAAGGTCGGTTCGCAACCGAAAGTCGCTAGGATTGATTCCTGCTTTGACTTTCAGTTCTGACCCGAAATAGCAACCTTAGCTACTGTTTCTAAGTTGTATTATGACCATGTTATATTGTAGTATAACCCTCTGGAGTTATAACAAATGGTAATATAGTAATCTGAGTTTATTTTACAAGTTTCGTTATTATGCCTAAACTTGACTAAAATGCCCTCTCTGTATAAAATGGGGTTTTAAACTAAAATAGCATACATATGAACTAACTACTGATATGATAAGTTATTAAACTTATTTTGGTGTCATGATTCTGGTCATAAACTGAGTTTTCTATAAATAACGTAATTTATGCTTTAAAATGCCTAAAATGCCCTTTCGGCACAAAGAATGATTTCTAAACATAATTTCTTCACTAATTTTAATACCTATTGATGTAATATCATAAGTAGGATTTATTGGAATATTAAATCAGATTATAAACTGAGTTTGAGTACAAGATCTTGTACAATGCCGATAAATGACGATAATGCCCTTACGGCGCATAAAATGGTTTTAATGATATTTTCATGAAAAACCTTTAACCTATTGTAATGTTACATTAAATAACATATCTTGAACATATAAACCTATTCATAACATTAGTTTTACTTAAACATCGCCTAATTCGTCATTTTGCGACTTTTACGCCTTTTCGGCGCATAGTATGGTTTAAAATCATATCTATGAACCAAAACTTGTTACCTGCTGATTTATAAACTTATTTTAAATACTTTCATAGTAGGTACATGTTCAAAACTCAGAATCCAAAATAAGCTATCAAAAATATGTGTGAAATGACCAAAATGCCCCTACAGAGCATAGTCTTGTTTTAAACTATAAACCACACATATATTTTATATCCTACTGATATAATATCATAAATTTAATATTCTTCCAGAAATGTTTATGTCCATAACATCAGTTTACTTGTAAGCTCCTTTTTATAAGTCCTAAATGACCAAAACGCCCCTTTTAGGCTTCACTTGATTTTAAACCTTAACGGGCATACATGTTGATATACTATTGATATTATAACATGTTTAAAGTACAATGGCATATGGAACTTGTATATGACTCATCCGGTTACCCGGCTTTGCTTATATGCTTACGGTTAAGCCTACGTGGCTAGTTTACATAATTTAACCAAAACGGGTTTAACATTATCATTTTTATTTCAAAATCCAAATTGTAATATGTTTACCCATATTAAAAAGTCTTTGTACTTGTCGGGTTTAAACTACATTCTATTCCGCTCATCGCTTAATCTAGCGTATCGCACCGTAATCATTACTTAAGACTAGCCGGTTCGAGTCAATGACTCAACTAAGGACCCGTTAGCATTCTAATTGGTTATAATACCAACATTCCAGACTAGAAGCCTCCTAGTAGATTGTATACTTTACTAACCTCTTGATTAATGACTGAGTTATTATTCAATAGAAGAACTAGCTCAGGTAAATACTTTTAACCTATTTTCCCTATACGGGCTTGGGATACGGTAAATTATTACCGCTTGGTCGGGTATGCGATCATGTTATCGGATTGTGATTTAACCGTGACACCCGACTATTTAGTGTTGGTGCATATGTCTGTTGCCTACGTCATTATGTATCGAGCTTAGGTTCCCGTGCTAATCGTGGACGTTACTACAAGTGGTATCAGAGCCTGGATACCTAAATTTGCTGGAATCAAGACAAGAATTTCTCTATTTCATCTCCATTCTATCATTTTTCTTAACATTTTCACATATTTGATGATTTCATGGTCAAAAATGGTGATTTTTGAATATGTCATGTAAAACACACTAATAACAAACCCCCGCGAGTTTGGACATCAAATTCAAACGTTTTGATATCAAAAAGTAGCAAAAACCATGTTTTGGAAACAAGGTTCTGCCAAACTTAATACTAAGTTCGATCGAACTTGATTGAAATTCTTTGAGTTTTAATCAAGTTCGACCGAACTTGATTAGTTTTTCAAGATTTTGAGCTTAAGTCCGCTCGAACTTGTTGATTTTTGCTTGAAGTTATATCAAGTTCGACCGATCTTGATATAATTCTAGTGAAAATTCAAACTTAAGTTCGCCCGAACTTAGTTTTTCTCTCTGAAATTCAAGCTTAAGTTCGACCGAACTTACCAGTTTCTTCTAAAAATTTTCAAGTCCGCTCGAAGGTTGAATTTTCTCAAAAAACCACATCAATTTCGACCGAACTTGAGTGTATTTGATAAAACTTTGGAAATTAATTCTTCTAAGTTCGACCGAACTTGTAAAAACTTAAAACCAAAAATTGTTTTCACACAAGTTCAACCGAACTTGTCTGTTTCTAATCAAATTTCAAAAAATTTTTATCGTATTTTCAGATAAGTCTACGGATTGTCATTATGGAAGATTTCCACAACGTGTTTGTATCTCAAATAGCTTCTTCATCAAACGCTAATGTTCTTGCGGCGAACCAGATGAATATCGACAATGAAATGGGTACTGCGTCGAAACCGCCAAAGCTAATGAGTATGGATGAATTTGAAGGATGGAAAGAAAAGTTTGTGAATTGGATACAAGCGAATCAATTCAACAGCTGGGTTGCAGTTGAGGATGGTTACAAATGGCCAAAGGATGAGCGTGATCAAGATCTTCCGCTGAACAAGTTTTCAAATGCCGACAAAGATAACTATGTTGCGGAGAAGAAAATGATCAGTTTGATACAACAATCAGTAAAGGAAGATATCTTGATATTATTACCAGAATATGACACTTCTCAAGAATTATGGAATTCTCTTTGTGAAAAACTCAAAGGAAGTGATGAAATGATCAAAAGCAAAAAGGCTTTAATAAAGAAAGAATTTGAGATCTTCACGATGAATAAAGGTGAAACAATGAAGCAGATGATCGATAGATACTGTCACCTCATGGTCCAAATGCGGAGACATGATATCAAAAGATCTAATGAAGAGCAAATTGAAAAGCTGGCTGATGCACTTCTAGAAGGAGAATGGACAACATATCTGACGATTCTGAAGAATAGTTCATCTTGGAGACACTTCAAGTTGTCATCTTTCATTGACAAATTAGAACGTCATGAAATGGAGTTGATGAAAATTGCTAAATCAAAGAATGCTAATGTTGTTCAAGATGTCGGTGTTTATTACAAAGGAGGTATTCTAGATACTCCGATTCAAAGCCCGAAAATCCAAACAACATTTAGTGCAAATACAAATTCTTCTCCAAATCAAGGTTCTCCATATGCTGGTTACACAAGTGCTAGTTCAAGCTCATCATTCCAAAATCAGACAAGCCAAGCCAGTTCTAATTCAAATGTTTTCCAGTGCAACATAAGAGTTGATTTGAAGAATGTATTTCCTGAGAAGGTGGCCAAACAGCACATAGCACTTCTTGCTACTGTCCTTGAATCATATGAAAGTCTCATTGCTGGAAAGATCGGTAATCCAGAGATGACCGCCGAAGATTATGATCAGGTAACTCAAGCAACAAGCTTGGATTTGACAAGACTAAAGTCACATGCTTCAGATGTCAACAAAAAGGACACTTCAAACATGAATGCAACAATCAAGAAGCAAGTGGAAACCAAAATCCTTTCGGCAGCAACAATGAGTACTACAAGAAAGCTCTTCAATACAAGCCGTATCCGAAAAGAACACAAGTCGAAGTAGAAGATAAATCTGCAAAGACAACCGAACAAGCTCTTGTTGTTACTCATGAAGAAGATGGTTTTGATTGGAACAGATACATCGGAAAGAAAACTGGTGTTGCTATGATGGCAGAGGTAGTGAATGAATCTGATACATCGTATGTCGATGCTGCTTTGGAAAATGCCATTCTAAAAGGATATAGGCAGAGAGCTGAGGAAGAAGAATTAGCTTACCTTGAGATGCAAAAACAAGAAGCGTTAAAATCAGTGGCAGAAAAGGTAAAAGCTAAGGTAAGTGTGTGTCTGAAAAGGAGGTTGAAAAATCTTGCACAAAGTGCGTAAGTCCTTATGAACCTTGTCTTGAAAAAGTCAAAGTCATAAGAGCATTAAATGTATACAACGAAAACTTTCGTTATGATTACAGAACATAAAAGAAGCTTATGACAAAATATCAAGCAAATACAAATATGTTGAACATGCTAATAGCGAGCTTAACGCTAATGTTAAAATGTTAAATGCTACAGTAGATGAGAAACAAAAAGCAATTAACATGTACATTAACATAATTGCTGAGACAAAGCGTGAGCTTCACAGCATGAAAATTGAAACGGAACGGGTAAGACAACTTCTAAAGAGCTACACCACAAACGCGTATGTCATTGATCACATTTTACCTACGATTAAATCGGAGGAAAATGGTGAGAAATCAAAGCCTAAAGAGTACGAATGTGTTCCTCCACCACTTCTTGCAAGTTATTCATGCAGGAAAGATGATGAAATCGAAAAGGCATTTAATATTCTTATTCGTTCAGATAAAAGAAATAAATTGCCTGAGAACATTAACGTAGACTTTAGGAATTCAAACAATGACAATGAAGCGGTGGTTAAAGATATGGTAAAGAATGTGTTGGAAAATGATTCTGATGACGGCAGCTCTGAAAGTGCCAAATCAAGTTTGAAAAACTCGGAATCACAATCTGAAGATGACGATACATCATCAGAACATGATCTAAGTGATGATCCTAATGTTGTCATGTACAAGATTAAGGAATCTGATAGATTATACTTCGATGATAGTTTTTCGATTCGGAACGTGAAAGAGGATCAACTTGATAAAATTTTCAAACTTGTAGAAGTTTCATTAGATGATCTTGAGAAAAACGAGAAAATATTTTACTCGAAATCCAAAAGGAATTCTAACAATTATCGAAAGTTTGGTAGTGATTTTCCTGAGAACAGGAGAGCAAGATTAGGTTTGGAGGTTGAAGAAGAAGAACCGAAGAAGAAGGAGAAACCAACTTTCAGGAATACAAAGGTAAGAATATAAAGTTTGTGTATGGAATGAGCACAGTTCAAGAAGAAAGCGTGATTGGTAAGCAATCGAATGATGAATTCTAGAAAGAAAAAGAACTTCGGGACAAGGCTAAAAACAAGTCTACAAGTGGAGTGAAACCCACTAGTGGAAATGGTTCTGATAATAGAACTTGCTTTAAATGCAATATTGTTGGTCATACTGCTCGCAAGTGTCTAAATCTATAGCCTGTGTTTCCACGAAGAAAAACTGGGTCAAAAGATGAAAAGCAAAAACTACCAAAGATTGTAAAATCTTACACATAGTCAATTAGAAACTATGAATCTAAAGACGAAGTGAAACTAAAACAAGCTCAAAATTTGAAAACTCAACATTTGAAAAAGGTGAAACTTCAAAGTTAAACGAAAACAAAGATTCTAAGTTCTATATCAAGAAAGCTAGAAACAAGCTACAATCTTGGGTTGCTAAGAAAAGGCTTTCAACATCAGAAAAACCAAAGTCTTTTGCTGATAAAACTGAAAATGTCAAAACAAATGAGTCAGTGATTAAACAGACAAAGAAAGAAAAGGTTAAGATGTTTTCAGAATTGACATTGGACGAAATGTTTAATGATGATTTTGAATATGATGAAGAGTTAGAATATGGTTATGATGCTTATCAGTACAAACCCAAAACCAAAAAGGTTTGGGTTTCATTTTTCAAATAGTTGTTTCATGTGCAGGAGTCCCAAGATCCACTTTATCAAAGTTGATACAGGATAGCGGAGCTCCATGAGTGTTTAACTTATCTAGAAAGTTATAATCTTTGACGTTTTTGAAATTACAAGTGGTTGAAAAAGAAAAATTGAAAAGAATGTTTAAAAATTTGAGAAAATCCACACCGTTAAACAGAACATTGATGGTTATGTTGAATAACCATTTAAAATTGACTTTCCTACAAGAGGTTTTTACAAGTGGTTCTTACAAGTTGAGGTTAACAAAGTTTAATGGTTTGTTCTGTTGTCAGGTGATGGTGCAGAAGTTGAAAACAAAGGGACCGGACGACAAGTTCTCGGGATCCACATTAGTTTGTTACATTTTTAGAATAATTTCTTTAAATCTAAAATCCAAAAAATATGTTTTTGATTTTAGGGGGAGTAATAAAATTTGAAAATTCTCTAGAAAATCAAAAACATATGAAAAAGTTGAAAATTCAAAAACAATAAAAATTCAGAATGTACAAAAACATTGAAAAAGACAAAAAGAATTTGGTTATCAAAAAGGAAATGATAGTACATCAGTGGACTGTCACAGTATGCTAAAGAATTGTAAAGCTTAAAAGTAATAAACTAGTCTTATTGTGGATGTGTCGATAGGCTTTACACGTTCAGTAGATTGTTTCAGGGATATAAAATAAATTTTACAACTGCTTAATCTTGTGGATTAACACATCTTGGATATATGGACTTAGTACTCCGAAATTTCGATTGAAGGGTTGCCTGATTCTGAGATACGAGGTCTTTATAGATAGTTGATATCTGGGGTATTATACGAGTTCTTCTGATTTTGCACAAGCAATAGCCTAGAACTTCTATAATGCTTTTGCTATAAACCCTTAAACTACATGCAAAACTTGAAAAGTATCGAAAGATCTAATCAATTGCAGTGTTTAAAAGATTCCTTAAATGGAACACACCTTAAGTCGAGCCTTCATCTCTTTGTCTGTAAGATAGTACTAACCTGAGCTCTCAAGGCCTCGCATAACCTAGATACAGATATCAATTATGCTATACTCACCTGTAAGACGAAATCTAGGGAATTTGGATTCGGGAGTAAATTCAAGAGGTGGGAACCATAGATAAGTCAAATTTCATAATTCATATCCTAAGATATCTTGGAACAATTGAGAAATGTGTTGAAGTTTAAGTGGACAAACATATCGACATTCTAGGTAAACGAGTTTAAAACTTAAAGTCATCAAAAAGGTCAATGGTACTGGTGATATGTCTCAAACAACTGATATGATCCTTAGACACGAATTCACAAAAATATGTCTGTAACTATGTTTGTACATAGTTTACTTTCTTAATTGCTTTACAAGATAAAAATCAAAAAGGTTTTCAGTGTGTTTTAGCATAACCTTTCCAAAATTAAAAAAGATTTTGTTTCTACATTAGTTTCAAACAAGCCAATGTTGGAGAACGGATCTTTGAAGTCTGATAAGAAATCTGATGAATGTTTAAAAGTTCATTTATTTGAAACTTTAAAATCAGATTGTTCATAATGGTTTTTCAAACTGAGGAAATTAATTTGGACTTGGTTGATATATTTGGTTAATCAAGGTCATTAACTTGGACTTGATCAACTTAGTGGATTTTTTACAAATCAAATGATAAAAATGTGAAAGTTGAAGGATTTAAATGTAAAATGTATTCAAGGTCATTAAGTTGAACTTGAAACAACTGAAGTTTTGGAGTAGATTGAAGTGAAGATTAAAGTTTGAAATGTTGATGGTACAAAATTTCAAAACAGTGAATCTGAAATGTTTATTTGAATGTCAGAATATATTTAGACAGGTAGTAAAATTTGAGGGGGAGCTGGATAAAACACTGTCCAAAGATTTCAGAAAGCTCAAAGCTAGGGGGAGTTTGAAGTCTAAAGGCCAAAGCAAAGGGGAGTCTAAAGGCTAAAGCTTAAAGCTAGGGGGAGCATGTTGGTTTAAAAAGTTTTATCAAGATAAAGCTCAAGAAAGAGAAAGAGGATATAAAGATCAAGATGATAAAGTTTATTCAAGAACTAAAGATCGGAAGACTCAGAAGATTTTAAAAGTCAAAATGACTACGACGACATCCAAGGGGGATTCTGTTGGTGCATATGTCTATTGCCATTATGTATCGAGTCTGAGTGAATAGGGCTTAAACTGTTAGAATCGAGGCATATTTAAGATAAGTTTTAGTCAAGTTCGCCCATGAAGGTTTGTGAGAAGCCAAGTTCGGCCGAACTTAACTAGGTCAAGTTCGGGCGAACTTACCCATGGTCTGTCCCTCATCAGATAACTTGTAACACTATATATAGGTGCCTTGGGATTTCATTTGTAAGAGTTGGAGAGATTTTGGCACAAAGACGACGAAGCTCTGTCGGATCCGGTTCTCGAATGTATTGAACTTTAGATCAATGAAAACAACATTTAAATGAATAATTCTTGTTATTTGGTTAACTTGTCATTAGTTTCCACCTAATCGGACAATAGATAACAAATTTAGGTTCCCGTACTAATCGTGGACGTTCCTACATTTAGGTTGTACCGTACAAATGTAACACGTGTCATGAATGAATAAAAGGTTGTATTTGATTATTTATGATGTTTATATATGGTATTTGATGTGTTGGTAAATCCAAAGTTTGATAAAAATTACGTTGGCAAAATTAAGACAAACGCTTATCGCGTAACGATTAAAATGCGAAACGAACGTCGGTGACCGCCGGATAATGTTAAATCCCAAAAATAGCCCATTATGAGTTAAATAATATATTTAATCATAATCGTGAGGAAAAAGTAATTTAAAACGCTAAGAAACTCTATTTTTTGAGTTTAAGCGCGTACTGCGCGATACTGCGCGTATCTGACAAAATACTGTCAACACAGCCAGTTCAGCGCAACCAATAATTATTAAAGTAATAATTTGACAAGATTATTTTTATAGAATGATAAAAATAGATTAAAACGCTTAAAATCCCTACTTTGCGAATTTAAGCGCATACTGCGCAACACAACGCGCATACTCCCAATTACTGACAACGTAACTGGTCCAAACAAATAAAATATTTATTAGTAATATTTTGGTGTGTTTATTTTTATAGAGCATTGAAAATAATTTAAAACGCGTTAAAACGTAGTTAAAACACTAGATAAAACACCCGGTATCCAGTTAAACACCAGTTTAAAGCCTATATATGCATTATATATGTATGTATGCGTGTGAATTGTGTGTGAGGGACAAGATGTGGCAGCCATTTGAGGCAAAATCTCTCTCTCTCTTCCATGTGTGGCATGGGGAAGAGTAGGTGATGGTTACACCTTTTATAAAATCTTCGATGATCATCATAATTCCAAGAAATATCATCAAACAAACTCTCTCTCCTCTCTCTCTCGGTCGTGAGCTCCCACACACACCTCCACTTTCAAATTTTGAACCTCTATTGAAGAATCCATGTTCATGCAATCCCATTTCAAGTATTTTTTAAGGATCAAAGGTGTTTTCAAAGTGTTTCAAGCAACATCCAAACTCCAGATCATCAACTCTTGTTCAAAACCCATCAAAACTTGAAGGTATAAGATTCACTTTAAAGATCCTGTTCATGAATCTTAATGATGTTGATGATGATAGAAGTTTCTCATGTTCTTGTGTTTAGTCACTAACTTGAAAACACTATCAAATGGGTTTTCAAAGAAAATGAAAATGGATAAGTGTGTATATGTGTGTATAGCCGTGGGTATGAGTGTGTGTATAAATGATTATGTTTTATAATTCTTGAAAGATTGAAGTTCATGCATGCATCAAAAGTTGTCATAAGAGAATGTTCTAAAAAGGGTTTTGTGATTTGAAAAGGATATGATGAAAAGTGAACTTTTGGAAGTTCATGTGTGTATGTATATATGTCGTATGTATATATATATGTGTATGCATGCATGTGTTGTTTTGAGGTTGATGGATTAAATGTGAAAGAATATATGTCTTGCATTTAATGAAAATGATTATATGATGATGGTCATATGAAGATGATGTTCTTGAATAGATGAACATGAAATAAATATGATATTGATTCATATGAATACATGCATGTTGATGAAGATATGTTATGGATACTTTAGGAGCTTGTACATGGACATGCATGTGGGTGTATGCACATAAAAAGATGAATAAATGATGTTATGATAAAAATAATTTTATATCAGATTATAAAGCACAAAAATAATGTTATTTGAAGTGTAAAATGGTATGGAACTTTGACATAAAGTTTACTAGCTTTGCATGTTGTACTATGTGCTTAAAAGTGTTGTAAAATACATGAAATCGCATGATTTATGTGCCTTGCACAAAACTACACTAATATGATTATAATCATCATTTTATTCAGTATATAACATGTATTTTTTTAAAATATGAAGTCGTTTTGAGTTCCGATGGTTAGGGTAACGTTTGACGCAAAACTATGCGGTAAAAACGGAAAAAATCGACTTTTTAAAAGGATTTTTATGAAACTGTTTTAAATCAGTAAATAAACTGATATTTTTAGTATAAATATAAGTATATTAACTTATATTTATCTTATTTGGTATTTGGTTAGTTATACGTGACTTTCGGCACCCGAAAACGCTACCGAGTCACTAAAATACGCATTTTTCAATGTACACTAGAATGGGTTGTTCATGAGTGAACCTTATGTGTTTAAATGTGTTACGTGATTTAAATATGTGAGTATGATGATATGTTAAGTGTTTACATGATAGCGGGAATTAGACTATGCATGTACGCTGGTACGTTTAAACGGTAGAATCGGTAAAATCGCGATTAAGGTGTAACTTATTTGTCGAGCATGAAAATTTGATACATAGGTTAACATAATAAGTTATTCCATGTATGCATGCTTTAAAAATGATAAAGTATATGAGTTAACGAGATTTCGTGTGTTATGATATTGTGTTTATGTGCACGTTTATGTATATATATTACGACGCGCAAATCATAGATATATAGTACGTATAAACGGGAGTGTTAACGAGTATAACATTAAGGTCACCAATAAAATCGTTCAAGTCGCAAAAATCTTAAAATATATATATATATATATATATATATATATATATATATATATATATATATATATATATATATATATTAATACGCCAACATAATAAAAAATAATGACTTTTCATGAAAATCTCAAAGTAATGTGAAAATTCTAAGTATTGGAGAAACTTAGGAATTTTGTAATATATTGATTTATTAAATCGTGCCTACGTATGTTAGGACGTGTAGAATCGAATTGTGGGATCGCGCTATTTTAAATACGCACCCAAAGGTGAGTGTCACTAAACCCCCTCTTTTTACGGTTTTGTATATGTTTTGGGGGAAGAACACGCCTTAAAAGGATTAAAAATGTTTTTGAATAAAACATACCTTTGCTTATATAAAATGTATATTTTCATGGAAAATAAATGATTTTGATGATATTAATATGTTTCGGGTAGAAACGGTTTTGTGAATAAATATGTTTCGGGGATGAAACGGGATTTTACGGTGTTTTAGAGGAAACGACCGTGTAGATTTAAAGATGCTTAAATATAAAGTTGTGACGAACAGACTCGGTCTCAAGAGAGTAAGTAACGGGATTAGGCTTACGTTTCGGTGGGACGTCGGGGATTCGTACAACTCGTTATATTAAATTTATCATTTTAGTAGGATATATATATATTGTTCATGAGGCAAGTGATATAGATGGCCCTTATCATTTTATAATGTTTAAGTATTGAACACGTGGAATTGTTGGTAGATCTATCGGGTTGACTACCCCGTCGTGATCGGTCGCTCCGATCAAGTCAAACGACGAATTGATATTCTATTATAGTCTAGTCTTAATTATACCCTTATTGTTAATATATAGTTCGTATTGTCTTGCAAACATATGAGTCTGAACATTTGATGCAATGAATTTAATATGTAAAACTTGGGAAGAGGCTTTAGTTCGGAGGTTTCAGAGAAAACGCTTGCGACGGCTGACCCATGGATTTTATTAAGGAAATAAATTAACTTTCAAAAATATTATTTGGATGTTTTGATAATAAACACATAATTAGAAAGTTTTCCTTGTTTTAAAATATGAATATGTGAGCTCACCCTCCTTTGTGTTGACACTTGATTTTAACGTGTTCTTCAGGTACTTAAGCATGGCTTCGGGGATCTTTGGCGTGTCTTGTGGTTATGATGCATGTTTTGTTTAATAATAAACTTTGGACAACTTTTAAAACTTATTTGGGACCGACTGTATTAAGATCCATAAGGATCGAGACAACTTAACTACTCTATGGTTGTGGTTTATATTTAAACTTGAAATAAATGTTTTAATTAAGTAACATGTCCAAATGTAGGACCAATCCTCGATGCTAAGGAACCTAAATTTGATATCTAACGTCCATAATAGCGGAAATATTACGTCGTGTACCAATAGACAAGAATTAATCAGTTTAACATCAGTTTTATTGATCAAACGTCAAGAGTACAAACTGACAGAGCTTCGCCTCCAAAATGCCAAAGTTACAAATGAGAGAGGCTAGCTAGGTATATATAGGCGTACAAGTTCGCCCGTAGGAGACCTAAGTTCGCCCGAACTTGCCTTAGCAAGTTTGGCCGAACTTGTCTTTACATGACAATCATGAGCGAACTTGTCTCAACTTTACATAAATACTCCGTACCACTAGCCTATTCAGCTCTATTCTATACAGAATCGACATAAGACTAAGACATAGACATTATGCACCAACAGACTCCCCCTTGGATATCGTCTTCGTCTTGTACCAGTCTTCAAAACTCTGTCTTCATAATAAACATTAACGCACACAACTGAAGAAGTTCTTAAACAGCTTCTTTCGTCGCTCTTGCTTAGGATCCGGGATCTGGTCTGTAGGAGGCACCTTGTTCATGTACTGAAATCTTCTAATACTTGCCTTCCTAGTTTTCTCATGAATAGCTTCGAGACGCTTCTCCTCTTTCAGGAATTCAACCCTTTCTAAATCCCTCCATTTTTTTGCCACATCTTTCCTGAGTTTACTTCATGCGCATAGCAAACATTAACAACTTTCTGAAACTGCATAGCTTGTACCTTTTCACGTTCTTCAAATACGATCTTGCTGTAGAAAACGCATTTGATATCTTCTCTTGAGCAGTTAACCAACCACATAGGATCAAGAATCTTGATTGTCCTCCATAAACCCATCATGCCCTGAGAACCAAGTATTTCAACTCTTTCCTTTGTAATATCCAAGTGTTCTTCAAACTATAAAACACTAACTGCTTCACAAGTTGATGGATACCACTTGAACAATGGAGAGAAGTTCTGCTCAATCGGCATCAGTGGCATGTTTCTCATTGCCCTTGGTCGCTTCATTATCAACGTAATGTCTTTTTCACCCGTCTTTTTGTTAGTCTTGATTCGGCGACTTGGAATGAATGGCTTCCAATATCTAAATCCTTTCACTGCTTCATACTTTATCAATTTCCACAACAACTGATCAATCACCTTCATATGATATGTAAGGTCTTGAAATCAGTAAGATACTTGAAGTATTGCACTCCAAATTCTTTTGATTGCATATACGTTAAGTTCCTTGAACCAACCCCAGCTTAAGATATCTCCCAAAGAAACGTCTTTGTCTCTGGTAAAGAATGCTAGAGGACGTCTAAACTTACGTTCGCACGACATCTCTTTAAACCAAGACCTTTTCGCTTGAGCAATTTCTTCTTTTGTCATAGGCTTTGGGACTTTTCCTTCTCCTAAAGATTCTTCGATTTTTTCTTTCAACATGTCATCGTCTAGTTGCTTGTACATCACATCAAAAGTAGGAAAACTTTCAGAATTAGGACCGACATACTTCGCAGTATGATCTGTCTCATCATCGAAAGACCAATCTTCAACGATCACCCTGTTGTACTCATCAGCTTCAAATCTTCTAACATATTGATAATCATTCGGTTCAAATGTGTTAACATTCAACACGTCTTCTTCAAAATCAAACTCTAGATCTTCAGCATCAACTTCAACTAACTTTGCCAGATCTTCCTTTGTATAGTTGTGCACATACTCGCCTTCCTCCACGTTATGCTCTAACGTCAACAATAAAGGCTTAGAAGGTACTGCAGCAACCGGCTTTACAAATCTTTCAACGTTAGACATATCAATCTCATCAGATGGCCCTGTCTGCCCTGACTCCCCCTCAATCTTATCATCCATCCTGTTTGATTCATCATCCATCAATGAAGAGAAATCAAATTCATTTGAGACTTTAGCTTTAGTAATTTTCAGACAAACACCACCCTGATCATCATCATCGTCATCGTCAGCAACATTCCAATCCTCATACTCAGAATCATCCTTTTCATCATCTTCCTTATCCTCTTTTTCTGCTTCTTCATCGTCCTTTTCTTCAGAAGCAATAGTAGGATCAGAAGGCTTGACAGATTCGTCAACCTTTGGAATCTCCGACTCAGAAGCTATAACAACATTCTCTTCAACTGATTTCTCTGCGACTTCAGAAGACTTAGGAGCTTCACCTTCAACCCCTTTACCTTTACCACTCGCAACTAACTCTTTCCCAGATCGTTCTTTAGCTTCTTGCTGATCCAGACGATCATATTCAGCGATGAAATCGATATTCAGAGCATTTGATAAAACTTTCTGCATCCTAAAACCTACGATCATTTAGAGCTTGGATTGAATTTAGATCTGCAATCTCTGTTTGAAGCTTTTCATTTGCATCCTGCAAACTCTTGATCAAAGCTTTAAAGTATTCTCACTCATTCTCTAACACCTTTCACTGTGTCGTCCAACATCTCTTTTTCAACTGCGCTTTGATTCATCTTGTTAATCAACTTAGCTTTCTCTTCCTCATTCTTGGAAACTTTATCTTCCAAGATTTTCACACGCTTCTCTAGAAGTTCAACATTTGTCTCTGGAAAGAAATCGTTTAGATCTTGCAGACTAATCAGATCATTATGCATATCACTAAACAGATTAGGCCCTGAAGTTTTTGGTGTTGACTTTGGAGTAGCAGCCTTTAGTGTAGACTTCCTTGGAGTAGAGCTTTCAAGATTTGAAGTCGTTGGAGCAACCGATGATTGAATTATAGGTACTTCCAATAAACCAGACACATGAGGTTCTTGTGCAGCTCCTGGCCTTTCAGCTTCACTTGAAACAACAGGAGGTTCTTGTGTGACTTCTTTCTCCTGTGCGCAAAATTTTCTTGTGTAACTTCTGCGCTTTTCAACTTTCCTCTGTATCTTTTACTTACAGCTTTTTGAACTTTCTTCGTTTTCTTTCTACCCTTTGTCTGAGGAGACCCTGTAGTTTTTGTCGATGAAATAGTAGCAGTCTTTACACGTTTTGCTTTTTTCTTTAGTCTTTCCTCATCAGACTCCTTTTCTTGATTCGGATCAAAATCAGCATCAAACTCTCTTTCTTTTTCAGCTTGTATTTCTGCTTCTGTCTTTTCTGGGTCTTTTACTAGTTCTTCATCAGAATCTTCATCGTTTTCGGATGTAGCAGAAATTACATCATCTTGCGTTACTTTCTTAGTCTCTTGGCTTTCGATAACGACTGATGCGCTCGAACCAGCTTCAGCTTGAACATTTTCTGGTTCATCTTCATCGACGAGCATTGTTTCAATTTTCTTTGTAGCTCGTTTCTTTTTTGGCTTTTCCACTTCGGCTTTTAAGAACCATTCACTTCGAGCCTTTGGTTTGAAGTCTTTGAACCATTCCTTTTCAGCGTTTAGCTCTTTTTCATCATCGCTTCCGTCTTTCCTCCATTTATTATCAGGCAGCGCAATGTAATTTGAATCTTTGATAGCTTCGAAAACTGGCTTTGCAACAGGAGCTAAAGCTTGCTTCTGGAATTTTAATAGCTTCTTCACAGTTGTTTCATTGAGGTGACTTAGATACAGCACATCATTCAGATCACGTGCAATCTTAGTGAACTTCTCATCTATTAGCATCTGCACGAACCTCGGATACAAACATAGCCTTGAATCCTCCATGTTTTTCGACGTATGTGTAAAGACAAGCTTCGAATAATTGAACGGTTTTTTCCGAATCAATGCCGTTGCCATACAGGCCAAATAATCTTGAACATCGTCAAGGCCCACCTTTCAATGACTAAAAGTATGAATGATCGCATGCATTAGGAGCTTGTAGGGGTTTGGCACTTCCCCTTTCTTTAACGTTGGCTTATTCACGCTCCCCTTATATCCCATTTGAAAGAAACAACCTCTAACCATCTTCTCGACCAAGAATACCGGATCATCTTTATCATCGTTGAACTGCCCGTCTAATATCGTCTCCAGCCACAGTGATCTTCTTTACTACATTTCCAACTTGCACCGATGAGATAATCGTCTTCTGATCATCACTAAGACTCGCGTTCATCCAGAAATGGTACGTGTGACTTCTATAAGATACAATACGCTCGGTTATAGCTTGATGAATTGGTCTTTCCATCAAAAACTTCAAGATACTCTCGTATTCTTTCAAAGATGGACATATCGTCTTGTCGAGCGTAATACACGTATTGTGAGATTTAGAAAACTCTATTGCAATTACCCTCGCTGGTACTTGAGCCTGAAAAACGACGCAAAACAATTAGCACGTTTTTGAGAAAAAGATTACAAAATATTTCCTAAACATGACAAGCTTCGAATAATTGAACGGTTTCTTCCGAATCAGTGCCGTTGCCATACAGGCCAAATAATCTTGAACATCGTCAAGGCCCGCCTTTCGATGACTAAAAGTATGAATGATCGCATGCATTAGGAGCTTGTAGGGGATTGGCACTTCCCCTTTCTTTAACGTTGGCTTATTCACGCTCCCCTTATATCCCATTTGAAAGAAACAACATCTAACCATCTTCTCGTCCAAGAATACCGGATCATCTTTATCATCGTTGAACTGCAAGATCCATCTAATATCGTCTTCAGCCACAGTGATCTTCTTTACTTCATTTCCAACTTGCACCGATGAAATAATCGTCTTCTGATCATCACTTAGACTCGCGTTCATCCAGAAATGATACGTATGACTTCTATATGATACAGTATGCTCCGTTATAGCTCGATGAATAGGGCTGTCCATCAAAAACTTCAACATACTCTCGTATTCCTTCAAAGATGGACATATCGTCTTGTCGAGCGTAATACACGTATTGTGAGATTTAGAAAACTCTATTGCAATTACCCTCGCTGGTACTTGAGCCTGAAAAACGACGCAAAACAATTAGCACGTTTTCGAGAAAAAGATTACAAAATTTTTCCTAACACATTCATCAAGTTCGGGCGAACTTGATGAGTGTTATAACAATCTGCTTTTAACAAGTTCGCCCGAACATGTAAAGACAACATGTTCAAAATTCAAGTGTAAGTTCGGGCAAACTTATACTCATAATACTTTTTCAGATTTCAATCAACCCAAGTTCGGGTGAACTTCCATAAAAATTTTTCAAATTAGTTTATATGTGAAGTTCGGTCGAACATGCTTTTAGTTCTCTTTATTCAGATTTTATTAACAAGTCCGGTCGAACTTGATAACAAGTTCGGCCGAACTTGTCATCTTCTCCAAACCCAAAACCTGTTAATCCTGCCATCAACTATTTCAAACAAATTTAAGACAGTTCCATGGTCAGTTTTAAGTATTAATCTTGATTTTAAGTTTGATTTAGTCCAAACCAACCTAGATCTAACAAATTTTAACATCTTAGATCTGTAATTTCAAATTCGAGTTCAAAATACGGTCCAATGTTCAAATCTATATCTCGGCCATTGTAGTTGGTGTGCCAATCACCAAAAAAAATCAAATTTGGGCAGAGTAACGGTACAAACAAGCCAATTTCTCAAGATGGCTGAACAATATCAAGTTCGCTTAGAGGTTTTGTTTTTGAAGAAGTGAGTTCGGCCGAACTTGCTTAGGTATTTATACCTAGGTAAGTTCGGGCGAACTTGCAAAGCCCAAGATTTGAGCCCACTAAAAGTCCGGGCAAACTTGATGTTTTAACAAATCAGCCATCAGTTGCAAGTTCGGTCGAACTTGCTGTTTTGTTAAACTTGATTCAGTTTAGCAAGTTCGACCGAACTTGCCAATCACAAATTCAAAAAAAATTTAATTTTTACAATTTAACCCCTGAACTTTCCAACCTTTACCAGTTATGAAAATCCACTCAGTTGACCAAGTCCAAGCTAATGACCTTGGTTAACCGATTTGTCTAACGAGTCCAAGTTAATGACCCCGGTTTGACCCGTTACGAACAAACTTTTGATACTTCCAAAAACAAGGTCTCAAATTAATGAACTTTTTATCATTTTGGCTTTTTAGATTTTACAGATTAGCTCCCAGCCCTTTGTCAATGAGATTCCTACCAGTTCTAGCATCTTACCAGACTTCAAAGACCCGTTCTCCAACATTGGTTTGCTGAAAACAATGTAAAGATAAAATCTTTTTGTATTTTTGTAAGTTTATGCTAAAACAAACTGAAAATCTTTTTGTTTTTAATCTGTAAAGCTGATAAACTAAGTATAGGACAATGTAAACTATGTACAAACATATTTTTGTGAATTCGTGTTTAAAGGATCATATCATTTAATTGAGACATATCACCAGTACCGTTGACCTTTAGATGACTTTATGCTTTAAACTGGTTTACCTAGACTGTCGATATGTTTGTCCACTTAAACTTTACCACATTTCTCAACTGTTTCAAGATATGTTAAGGTAAGATTTATGAAACTTGACTTATCTGTGGTTCCCACTTCTTGAATATACTCCGGTATCAAGATTCCCTAGATTTCATCTTACAGGTAAATATAGCGTAATTGATATCTGTATCTGGGTAAGGCGAGACCTTGAGAGCTCAGGTTAGTACTACCGTACAGAAAAAGAGATGAAGGCTCGTCTTTAGGTGTGTTCCACTTAAGGAATCTTTTTAGCACTGCAAATGATTAGATCATTCGATACTTCTCAATATTGCATGCAGTTTAGGGTTTTTAGCCAAAGTATTATAGAAGTTCTAGGCTATTGCTTATGCAAAATCAGAAGAACTTGTATAATACCCCAGATATCAACTATCTATAAAGACCTCGTATCTCAGAATCAGGCAATCTCTCAAACGAAATTTCAGAGTTCTAAGTCCATATATCCAAGATGTGTTAATCCACAAGATTATGCAGTTGTTAAATTTAGTTTATATCTCGAAAACAATTTACTGAACGTGTTAAGCCTATCGACACATCCACAGTAAGACTCGTTTATCACTTTTAAACTTTCCATTTCTTTAGCATACTGTGATAGTCCACTGATATACTGTCATTTCCTTTTTGTGACACCGAATTCTTTTTGTCTTTTTCAATGTTTTTGTACACTTTTGAATTTTTTCATATGTTTTTGTATTTTACCAAATATTTCTCCCCCAAAATCAAAAACATATTTTCGGATTTTAGATTTTTAAGAAATACTAAAGTAGAAAGATATTTACAAATCATACAAACCAATGCTGATTACGTGAATTCGTCATCTGATCCGTATTCAACCTCAGCTTCCGCACCTGTAAGCAAATTTTTAATACCATTAAGCTGCATTAGATATTTAAATCTTGCTAATGGAAATGCTTTGGTATAAAAATCAGCCATTCGTTCATCAGTGTGGATTTTTTCTATTCGAACCAATTTCTTTTCGTAACAGTCATGAATGAAATGGTATCGAATTTCAATGTGTTTTGTATGTGAGTGATGAACCGGATTTTTAGTTATATCAATGGCTGCTTTGTTATCTACAAATAAAGGCGTGTCAAGAAACTGCAGACCATAATCCCTCATCTGTTGCTGAATCCAGAGGATTTGTGAGCAACAGCTGGAAGCAGAAATGTATTCCGCTTCACAGGTTGAGAGAGAGACCGTGGTCTGTTTCTTGCACTGCCACGTTACCAAACGCGTGCCAACGAACTGGCATCCTGCAGTTGTAGATTTCGAGTTCAGCTTGCCCACTCCGAAGTCTGAGTCAGCGTATCCCGTTAAGTCGAAGTTGTCGTTTTTAGGATACCATAAGCCCGTGCTAGGACATCCCTTACAGTAACGGAAGATTCGCTTGACAATCTGCATGTTGACATTTGAGGACTTGACTGATATGTCTCACATAAGCAAGTAGGATAGATGATGTCTGGGTGTGATGCCGTTAGATAAAACAGTGAACCTATCATCGATCGATAAAGTGTTTCATCAACTTTTGTTCCCGTCTCGTCTACGCAAATCCCATGGTTTAGTGCCAACGGTGTCGAAAGCGGCTTCGAGCTATCCATTTCAAACTTTTTGAGAATGTCGTGAACATATTTAGTCTGATGAATGAATATCCCGTCTGGAAGCTGATCCACTTGAAGACCTAAGAAAAACTTCATTTCGCCCATCGATGACATCTCGAATTTCTTCTTCATGATCTTTTCAAACTCTTTGCACAGACTGTCATCCGTAGAACCGAAAATGATATCATCCACATAAATTTGTACAATTATCAGATGGGATCCAACTTCTCTGGTAAACAAAGTGCTGTCCATTGTGCCTCGTGTAAAGCCATTTCCAACAAGATGTTGCGATAACGTCTCGTACCAAGCTCTCGGGGCTTAGTGTAAACCGTACAAATTATCCAGAAGATATGCTTTATTCTTGTTCAGTGGATTGACGAAACCCGGTGGTTGGCCATCATACACTTGTTCACGAAGTTTACCGTAGAGAAATGCAGATTTTACATCCAACTGGTACACCTTAAATCCTTTCCAAGATGTGAACGCTAGGAAAATGCGGATAGATTCTAATCGTGCAATTGGTGTGTATACCTCCATATAATCTATACCTTCCTGCCAGTGGAATCCCTTGACAACCAGCCGAGCTTTGTTTTTGACTATTACACCCTGATCGTCTCTTTTACACTTGAAAACCCACTTTGTGTCAATAGCTTTCTGTTTCGGTGGCAAGTCTACAAGCTTCCAAACACCCAACTTCTCGAACTGTAACAGTTCTTCTTACATTGCTATCACCCAATTCTCGTCAGCCAGAGCCTCACTAAAGGTCTTTGGCTCTATTTGAGAAATGAAACATGAGTAGTAGCAGTAATTCTGAGTTGGTACAACTCGGGTGTAGAAACAACTAAGTGATTTATTGATTGGGCTTCATGTACGCACACCAGTTTGTAGTTCTCCTATAATATTCGTTGAAGGATGGTAAGAATATGATCGCGGCATTTCTTCTGTTAGAACATCAACTGAGCTTTGTTGATTTGAAACAATCAGATCACAGTTCACATCAACATTAGGAGTACTTGATGATGCTTCGTTCTGATTTCTCAGACTAGCAGATTGATTCAACATGTTAGAAATCTGCTCAACTTCTTCATCCGATGAAGTTTCACCATCAGCATCAAATGTCGGTGCTTCATCTGAGTCAGAATTCTGATTCTGAGGCATGCTAGGAATTGATGTTATAGTTCCTGGTTCATTAGAAGCATTCACTAAAGGTGTAGCAGGTGTTACTTCTGCTTCAGAAATATTTTCAACTTGAACACCACTGCTATTGCTTGGACCTGCTCTGGAAGATGAAGAATCCAAGGTGGGTTGATTAACCACAATTGGTCTAATGATTTGTTCTTGATTTGCCGACTGTTGAAGATAGTATAACGCTGCAATTTCTTCTTCAGACAATTCTTCCGCCAAGTCGAATGACTTCCAAAGGTCTTGATAGTTAAATAGCCACGTGTCACCTCTCCTTTGAATAGGATCCGTATAATTGAAACAATCCACGTGCTGTGCTTCAATAACCTTTCTCAACGAAGGAACATATACTCTTCTTAGCGGACTCACATATCCGATAAAGAAACCTTCAAGAGATTTCGCTCCGAATTTGCCATCTTGATCGATTACAGTACATGGCGCACCAAATGGTTATAAGAATTTCAAATTTGGCTTTTGTCGGTTTATCATCTCAAAACATGTTTTCTTTGTTGGTTTGACAGTGAGAACTCCGTTTAGAGTGTAGCAAGCCGTAGCAACCGCTTCACTCCAGAAGCTGACTGGAAGTTTAGAATCTGCAAGCATGGTTCTCGCAGTTTCAATCAAAGTTATGTTCTTCCGTTTAGCAACACCGTTTTGCTGTGGAGTATATGGAGCACTAAGCTCATGCAGAATCCCTTTAGCGTTGCAGAATTCCTTCATTTTGTTATTCTTAAACTCTGTTCCATTGTCACTTCTAATGCGTCTGACCGGCAGATGATTAAGATTCTCGAGTTTCTTAAACAGAATCACCAAGTTCTCGAACGTTTCGTCTTTTGATTCCTGAAAGAATACCCACGAATACCTGGAATAGTCATCTGTCACGACCAAGTAATATAAGTCTCCCGAGATGCTTCGAACATTTACAGGACCAAATAAATCCATGTGGAGACGTTCTAATGGCAACTTGATTGAGTTCAGAATTTTCTTCGGATGAGATTTCTTGATCTGTTTTCCCTTTTTACATTCTAAGCAGTGATCAGACATATGAAAACTCCAAAGATTTATACCTTCTACAATATCATTATGAACCAAGAAATTCATTTTTTGCAAATGAATGTGCCCCCATCTTACGATGCCAAAGAATAGAATCTTTCTCAGTAGCTTTTGTCACAAAACATTGCGCTGATTTTGATGAAGTGGTAGCGACGCCCATATCAAGAACATATAGATCATTCTCTCGTGGTGCTAGCATCAGAATCCACTCATCTGGTATTTTGAATCCCGGCTTCAAGATAATAGACTCTTTATCGTTGAAATGCAACGTGAATTTCTTGTCGCAAATTTGCGATATGCTCAGAAGATTATTCTCCAGTTCTGCAATATAATTCAGACGATCGAATGAAACAACGCCATTGGAGAGTTTTCCCTCGGCGACTATCCTTCCACCCTGGTTTCCCGCAAATCCAACATATCCACCATTGATAGCTTTTATGTCGAATAGCAACGCTTTCATTCCCGTCATATGCCTGGACGCTCCACTATCCAAAATCCACTTAGAAAGTACAGATCTCTGGAGCCCATGCACATTTCAACAATTAGTTAAACAGCGCGACCCAAGCCTTTTTGGTCTTGGGTTGAATTGGATAACCATCATCATAAACAAATTCACATTCATCAGCATAATCAAATTCAAATTCATCATCTGAATTTTCTACGATGTTTATGTTTGAAAATTTCACTTTCTTGTTATCTTTCAAACTGTTACCACTTGTAGTTTTGACAATTTCATACTTGCTTTCAGATTTTGATTCTTTCATGCTATCACTGGTCTTAACAGGCTCAGACTTAGTGATCTCAGATGTTGTTGACCGTTTCTTTGCAATCTAGGCTTGAGATTTTATGTTAGCCTTCTTGATGTAAAACTTGTTTTCATTAGCTTTTGAAGTTTCACCTTTTTTGAAAGTTGAATTTTCAAACTTTTGATCTGTTTTAGGTTTAACTTCAGCTTTTGATTCGTTTCTTTTCACAACATTTAAACTTTCTTTCCTTCGAAGATAAGCCGGCTTTGATTTCGGACATTGTCGTGCAATATGACCAATTTCGTTGCACTTGAAACAAGTCCAAGAATCATGTGGATGTCCTTTAGTGGGTTTTACACCACTTGTTTTGGAACCACTTGCAATTTTGGCTTTATCTCGAAGTTCTTTCTGTTTCTTGAACTCATCATTTGATTGTTTGCCAATCAAACTTTCCTCATGAACCGTGCTCATCCCATATACAAAATTCATGTTTTTATTCTTGTATTCGTGATATGGCGACGTTTTCTTTTTAGGTTCATCTGATTCTTCTAATCCCAACCCAGCTCTCCGGTTTTCTGGATGATCACCACCATTCTTTCGGTAGTTATTTCTTTTAGGTTTGGAATAGAATTTTCTTTTATTGATTTCCAGATCATCTGGACTTCCACGAGTTTAAAGAATTTGTCTAATAATTCTTCCTTCACATTCTGAATCGGAAAACTATCATCAAAGTACAATCTATCAGAATCCTTAACCTTGTACATAACAACGTTAGGATCATCACTTAGATCGTCATCTGATGATTTATAGTCATTTTCGGACTGTGAATCAGAAATCTTTGAACTCGAATCGGCGCTTTTAAAGTTGCCTTCATCAGAATCATTCAGAACATTTTCAACCACTTTCTTAACCACAACATTGTCATCATCAGATTTAGTATAGATTACATCAATGTTCTCTAACAACTCAGTTTTCTTTTCAGATAACAACTCAATGTTGAGTGCCTTATCCATTCCATCAGCGGATTTGCGACAATACTTCTCGCAAAGAGGTGGAGGAACATTGCTGTATTCTTTACCAATTTTCTTTTTAGGTTTTTATTCCGATCGAATTGTCGGAAGGATGTGATCAATGACATATGCGTTACAAGTGTAACTTCTCAAAAGTTGTCGAACATGTTCTGTTTCAATTTTCATATCCTGGAGTTGTTGCTTAGTTTCAGCAATGGTGTTAAAATAGATATTAATCGATTTTTGCTTATCCATTACTGTCCCTTTTAACATCCTCACAGTGTCATGTTGTTCGACATTGTTTCGATCGAGCCTGCCAAAATCATCTTTCATTTTGTCATACGCTTCCTTCATTATGCGATAATCATATTTTAAAAGTTCATTATGCACATTGATCTCAGCGATGATCTTTGATTTTTCAACACGTTCGATACATGGTTCAGTACATTTTGTACAAGGTTTCTCAACCTTTACAACGCAATACTTTGACACTTTCATTTACCTCTGAACCTACCTTGGTTAGATTTGCCATTAAAGCTTTGTCGGCAATATCCTTGAGGTTTTCGGCATTCACTTCTTGAGTAACATCAATGACTTCTTCAGCAATAGATTTCTCCTCAGCAACTTGTTCCTGAGAACTTCCGTCAAAGTGACCTGCAAAACTATCACATAAATCAGGAGTTAAGATTCCTTGCTGCTTCATGTGAATGTACTCTTCTTCTTGTTGTTGTTGATGCAGATACTGTTCCAGTAGAATATTCTCTAAAGCTGCTGCGTCTTCGACAGATGTATCTTCAACGATTTGTGCCATCAATGCAACTCCGGTCTTTTTACCGATATAAGAATTCCAGTCGAAACCATCATCTTCGTTTGATGCAACCATAGCTTTCTCAGTATTGCTACTGTTTGGCTTCTCTTAGATTTCAACCTGAGCCTTCTTCGGAAAAGGCTTATACTGAAGTGACTTCTTGTAATACTCGTTGCCTCCTCCGAATGGACTTTGATTTACCATTGCTTCAAGATTTTTGCATTCTCTCTTGAAATGCCCTTTTTGTCGGCATCTGAAGCACGTGACTTTTGTCTTGTCAAAACCTAGTTTGTTGCTCGAATTTCTGATATCTCGGCCTGTGAGAGCAACGAACTTTGTGACTCTTCGGATGATTGATGCTAAACACCACTTCATATCCATGATCTCCAGTTCTTCTTCGTCCCCTGGTCGTAGTCTTCGGCGGTCATTTCTGGATTGTCGATTTTCCCAGCTACGAGACTTTCATACAATTCTAGAACAGTGGCGAGAAGTGCCATGTGTTGCTTAGCAGTTTGCTTAGAAACAACATTATTCAAATTAATAGCGATGTTACATTTGAATATATTCGAATCAGAATTTGTTTGTTGATTCTGATTTGCTTAGCTCTGATAAGATGAATTTGAACAAGTGCTTGAGAATGAAGACTGTGGACTTTGATCATATTGAGGATATGACTGATTCTGATTCTATTGCGAATTTTTTGAAGAATTCAAACTTCCGTTGAATGTTGCCTGAATCTTTGGGCTTGAAATGTTGTCTTGCATTCCGGTTTTATAATACAGACCAACATCTTGAACAACATTAGCATTCTTCGACTTTGCAATCTTCAGAAGTTCCATTTCGTGACCTTCTAATTTGTCGATGAATGTTGACAGCTTGAAAATTTCCAAATTTGCACTTTCTTTCAGAACCATTAGGTAAGTAGTCCATTCTCCATCTGGTAGAGCGTCTGCAAGCTTGTCGATGTACTCTTGTTCCGTCTTCTCAAGACCGTGTCTTCGCATTTGGACTTTAAGATGACAGAAGCGTTCAATCATCTGCTTCATGGTCTCACCCTTCAGCATGTTGAAGATATCAAATTCTTTCATAATGAGAGCTTTCTTGCTCTTGATCATCTCCGCACTTCCTTGATACTTCTTTTGAAGTGAGAGCCAGAGATCTCTTGTAGTTGTGTATTCCGGTAGCAAGACGAGAATATCTTCTTTAACGGATTGTTGGATAATATTGATCATCTTTTTCTCAGCAATGTATTCTTCTTTCTGTGTCGTGGAGTACTTGTATTTCTCCAGAACTTGCTGATGTTCGTCCAACGGAACTGTATAACCTCTCTCGATCGACACCCAGCCTAGGAAGTGCATGGCTTGAACCCAATATGTAAACTTCTCTTTCCATCCTTCATACTCGTCCATGCTCATTAGCTTTGGCGGTTTAACAGTCGTGCCCATCTCATTGTCAAGATTGACTTGTTGGATCACGTTGGCATTTGATGAACTAGCTCCGGACATATAAGCTCTTTGAATATCATCCATTGTGAATAACGAGACGTGTACACTGAAAACACTCAAAAACTTTTGAAAATGTTAGTTCTACTACAAGTTCGGTCGAACTTGTAGTGGAAATGAAGAATTCTCAGCTTTATTCACAAGTTCGGTCGAACTTGTGAATTTTGAGTTTGAAAAATTTACTTTAAACTTCGGTTGAACTTGCAAATTTTGAAAATAACCTTGAGTTAACTTCGGTCGAACTTGCAGAAGGAATTCACTAAGAATTTAGCAAGTTCGGGCGAACATAGCTAAATTTCTTGAATTTTTTATCAAGTTCCGTCGAACTTGATAGAAAATCAATAAAAATTTAACAACTTCGAGCGAACTTAACTAGAATCCCGCAAAATTCACTCAAGTTCGAGCGAACTTAGTAAAAAATCACTTGAAAAGTGACTTTTTAGCCCAAGTTCGGCCGAACTTGTCTAACAAGTTCGATGAACATGGTTTTTTCAAAATTTTGACATCAATTCGGTTGATTTTGGTCTCCAATCTTTCAAGGATTTATCTTTGTTGTATTTTACATGATATATTCAAAATTGAAAAGATTTTGACCGTGAATTCATCATTTTTGTGAAAAAGTAATGAAAAATAGAAGAATGGAGATGAAATAGAAGTGTTCTTGTCTTGATTACTATCAAATCAGGTTGTTCTAGCTCTGATACCACTTGTAGGACCGATCCTTGATGCTAAGGAACCTAAATTTGATATCTAACGTCCATAATAGCGGAAATATTATGTCGTGATTACCAATAGACAAGAATTAATCAATTTAACATTAGTTTATTGATCAAACGTCAAGAGTACAAACTGACAGAGCTTCGCCTCCAAAATGCCAAAGTTACAAATGAGAGAGGCTAGCTAGGTATATATAGGAGTACAAGTTCGCCCGAACTTGCCTTAGCAAGTTCGGCCGAACTTGTCTTTACATGACAATCATGAGCGAACTTGTCTCAACTTTACATAAATACTCCGTACCACTAGCCTATTCAGCTCTATTCTATACAGACTCGATATAAGACTAAGACATAGACATTATGCACCAACACCAAAATTAACGATGCATCATCCACTAAGATATTTATGGGCACCAACTTCCGTCACCATTACGTTTGAATTGCGCTGTGACGTTTTTGGGGTTTATCGAAGTTGGCATCAGAGCCAACGGTTGTTAGTGAACTAGATGTTTTCAGGGGAAAACTCTAGACTTCAACCAAAGAATTTTGAGATATAAGTCCAAAATTCGCGAAGCCAAAATTTTTAAATAAACATGGATTTTTTATCATGTATGAAAACCATTGCGTGTTATTGTGCATACGTGTTAATCTATTTATTTGGGCCTTATGTGTTATTTTTCATTTGAACACACACTTACTTTGTACGGTTATATATATGTCACAGATGTCGCACGAGCACGAGGTCATCGAGATTACTGACTATGAGAGCGAGCCAGAATTCGAGACTTCACCTAGATCCGTATTACCAGAGGTACCCCCTACAATTCCACAATTTGTTGATGCGGCCAAATTCGCTTCGTCCTTCATGTTAACCCTGCTGCATTCGCCAGCCAGGTTGACCCTCGTTATGCTTTTACAAGCAACGGTTGGATTGAAGACGATGATGATGATGCTCCACCCTCGATCTACGAGACTGGGCAATCATCAGGTACCGTGCCAGTTATCGATGACGTGGATAGAGGTATTCCGTTGATCGGAGGATCTTATAGTATCGCACCAGCAGTAGACGCTATGATTTTTACGGCTCAGCCATTACATCCATTGGTCGTCTCATCTACTGTCGTTGCTGAGCCCACTACTGAGATCCCTCCACCTGTTGTTACCGAGTCGTCATTTCCATCGATCGAGTCACGCGCTCCTACTGCACCCCTGTTGGTATACTTTCGACGTAGGAAGAGGATACGACCTGTCGGAGACATCACTCCAACTTCCAGAGCTGAGACTGCATCTGCTTCGAAGAAGCAGAAAGGAGTGTGGGTTAACCGATGTTCTCACTGTAACCGTCAGTTGGGGGCTATACACGGAGATCTGGAGACGACCAAGGAAAAGGTGAAGGATTTAGAGGGCAGATGGACTGGTTTGATGAGCTTAAGGATCTGGATGATAGTGCTATGGATCAGATTCACTGGAGGATAGTTGAGCTGGAGGAGCTTGTGAGAAGCTTCTAGAGTTTGTTGGTATGAAGAAATGATGGTTGTTTATCATTTATGTTGTTTGTTTGTTTTGTATGTCTCTTTGATAAACCCTTATATTGGCTTGCATGCCAAAGTTTTGGATATTTTGGAGGAAATTTCGTCTAGACTTGTTATTGGTGGTTGATTATGTCACACCAAATTTTGATTGGTCGTACTATGAACAAGCTTTGTAATTTCCATGATAAATATCAATGTTATGGGTTCTCTTTGGTTAAATTATTCTCATTATTATGTGGATGCATGTGTATTGTTTAGTCCACTATTATTTAATGATTAAAATATTTAAACAATGTCTTATGTTGATATTATTATTGCAATAATAGAAACGCAAGATGCCGCCAAAAGCGAGACAGGGTACTGGACTACCTACCACCCCAGAAGAGTTGGCACAACTCATAGCCCAACACGTTAATACTGCCTTGGAACAGCATGAAGCCAACCAGAATATTGGGCAAGAATGTGGACTTGGTGCTCCTGGGCATGGTGATGGAGGTATACAGATTGGAAACCCGCAAGGTAAATTAATGATCAAAAAAGTTTTAGTAGTTCCTATCTTATAAAATAACCAAAGCGAAATCTTGATTTTTCATTAACCTTGTGAGCAGTGCATGGATGTACGTATAAAACATTTCAGGGCTGTAACCCACGATCATTTACCGGTGCTGAAGGACCTCTTGAAATCACTAGATGGATCGAGAAGATGGAATCTGTGATGGCCATCAACGTTTGTGCTGTCGATCAGAGAGTTAGGTATGTTTCATGTTCATTTCTTA
Organism: Scalesia atractyloides; assembly: GCA_947069175.1. Taxonomy (NCBI): domain Eukaryota; kingdom Viridiplantae; phylum Streptophyta; class Magnoliopsida; order Asterales; family Asteraceae; genus Scalesia; species Scalesia atractyloides. The sequence continues at coordinate 43,262,172 of CAMTDV010000017.1, forward strand.
TTGAAGCTTTATCCTGGTGGAACACTCAGGTTCAAGTTTTGGGCGAGGATGCGGCTTACGGTCTTACCTGGAACGAACTAGAAGAGATGCTTCTTAAGGAATACTGCCCGCGTAGTGAGATGCAGAAGATTGAGACTGACTTCTGGAATTTGATTATGGAAGGCCTGAGCGTCAGAGCTTATATGTCCCGGTTCAATGATTTGGCTAGATTGGTTCCACGGATGGTCACTCTTGAGTACGTTAAGGTAGAGAGGTATATTTGGGTATTGTCGCCACAAATTCGTAGTATGGTTACATCAGCGAAGCCCACTACCTATCTGGAAGTTACTACTCTAGCGAAATCATTAGCGGATGATGCAACTTGCAAAAGTAGCCTTAACAGGAAATAGGAGACTGGGAAGTCGTCGGGAAAAGTCAAGGCAGATGGGAAGTCTGAACGATCAGAGCGTTCTGAGCCTAGATCTGGGTATTCGCGGAAGCGAAAGTCTGTGAGCTCGAGAAAGGATTCCGAAGTGAAGCGTGAGAGGAAACGCGATTCGGGGAAAGCATATATGGCTAATTCGAGCGGTTCGAGGAAGGATAATGTCATGGATGGCGGAAGTGGTTCAGCGAAGAAGACTCATGGAGATTAGCAGGGAAAGTGTGCCAGATGTGATCGAACTGGACATGTTACTTGCGAGTGCTATGCTAAGAGTACGTTGGAGGGAGTTAAGCTCGAGGGATGCTTTGAATGCGGAGAGCAGGGACACTACAAGAGGAACTGTCTGAATGTGAAGGGTCAGAATGACAGGGGCAGAGATTTTGAAAGCTGAATGCTGAAAGGCACGTGATGATCCTGCAGTTGTTACCGGTACGTTCCTAATCAATGACCATTCTGCGTTCGTACTATTTGATACTGGTGCTGACTTGAGTTTTGTATCGAAAAACTTTGAACCGTTTCTGTGTTCTAAAACAAGTAAGCTAAGTAAAAAGTACTCGATAGAATTAGCAAATGGAAAATTGATAGAGACTAGCAAAGTTATTCGCGATTGTAGAATTCGGTTATGTGATCATAGTTTAGTATCGATTTACTACCAGTGGAGCTGGTAGTTTTGATGTAGTCGTTGGTATGGATTGGCTATCCAAGAACGGAGCTGAGATCATTTGTTCGAAGAAACAAGTGCGGATACCTCGTCCTGGTGGTGGTGAAGCTTTAGTTGTTCACGGTGACCGTTTGAGTCAGGTATCAGGAGTTGTTAGTGTTATGAAGATGCACAAGATGTTGCGTAAAGGCTATCCTGCGTTCTTGGTTAACGTAGTGAATACGAAGGCTGAAAGTGGGAAGATTGAAGAAATTCCTGTAGTTCGCGATTATCCGGAAGTTTTCCCTGAAGACTCGCCTAGATTACCCCCTGCGAGACAGATCGAGTTTAAGATTGATCTTGTACCTGGTGCTGCACCGATTGCAAAATCTCCTTACAGATTAGCACCGTCAGAAATGAAAGAATTGTCAAATCAGCTTCAAGAGCTATTAGACAAAGGTTTCATACGACCAAGCTTTTCGCCTTGGGGAGCACCTGTGTTATTTGTAAAGAAGAAAGATGGTTCCTTCCGAATGTGTATTGATTACAGAGAGTTGAACATGCTGACTATCAAGAATCGGTACCCGTTACCAAGAATCGACGATTTGTTCGCCCAGCTTCAAGGATCAAGCTACTACTCGAAGATAGACTAGTGTTCAGGTTATCACCAGTTGAAGATTGCTGATGAAGATGTTCTGAAGACTGCTTTTAGAACACGTTATGGCCATTATGAGTTCTTAGTCATGCCTTTTGGCTTAACTATACGCCTGCAGTGTTCATGGATCTCATGAAAAGGGTATGCAAACCCTATTTGGACAAATTCATGATAGTATTCATTGACGATATACTAATCTATTCGCGAACTAAAAAAGATCATGAGCAACATTTGAAGATGATTCTGGAGCTGTTGAAGAAAGAGAAGTTGTATGCCAAGTTCTCTAAATGTGAATTTTGGATTCGAGAGGTGCATTTTCTCGGACATGTCATAAATGAGAAAGGTATAAATGTGGACCCGTCGAAGATAGAGGCGATTAAGAATTGGAAAGCGCGAAAGACTCCGTCAGAGGTGCGACAATTCTTAGGACTTGCTGGGTATTATAGAAGATTCATTGAGAATTTTTCCAGAATAGCGCAGCCATTAAGGTTATTGACCCAGAAGGATAAGAAGTTTGATTGGATGGAAAATCAGGAGATAGCTTTTCGGATGTTGAAGGAGAAGATGTGTAGTGCACCAATCCTATCCCTGTCGGAGGGAAATGACGGTTTTGTTGTATACTGCGATGCGTCACGTTTGGGCCTTGCTTGCGTGCTTATGCAGAAGGACAAAGTGATAGCCTATGCATCCAAACAACTGAAAGTGCATGAGAAGAACTACACAACTCATGATTTAGAGTTGGGAGCTGTTGTGTTCGCTTTGAAGATTTGGAGACATTATCTGTATGGCACGGAGTGTACAATTTCCACAGACCATAAGAGCCTCCAGCATATCTTTGATCAGAAGGAACTCAACATGCGACAACGGCGTTGGGTAGAGTTACTCAATGATTAAGAGTGTGATATTCGTTAGCACCCAGGAAAAGCAAATGTTGTTGTTGACGCGCTCAGTAGGAAGGAGCGGGAGAAGCCTCTGCGTGTGTGTGCTTTGGGTTTGACCATACAAACGAATTTGTGCGATCGAATTCTTAATTCACAACGAGAAGCTTTGAAAGATGAGAACCTGAGTAGCGAAGGTTTGAAAGGTTTGGAATGTGAACTGATACCAAAAGCGGATGAAGTGATGTACTTCATGAACCAAGTTTGGGTTCCACTTAGAGGTAACATATGTGAACTGTGTTGATGCACTATTGTGTTCGTCACTTATCGAATAGGCTACATTGAGCGCGTGTTGAATATTGTATAGTTTGGAATCGAACACACGACCAAAATACGGAGTGTATAGTGTAAAAGGGAACAAGTTCGCCCGAACTTGACCTGTATTGGTCAAGTTCGCTCGAACTTGATGTGCCTTTAGTCAAGTTCGCCCGAACTTGACTATAAAAGGCCAAGTTCGCTTGAGATGTGCATGTTGATGTCAAGTTCGCCCGAACTCACCTCCACTCCAGCGAACTTTTCTCCCTATATATAGGTGTGTTGTTCATTTTGTCATTTAAGTTTTTTTGGCATCCCTATGGGGAGGTGCTGCCGGATTCTCTACAGGAATTCCGGCAGCTGGACTTATAAAGATGTATACTCTTTCGGTATGAATGAAGACTTCTGCTGCATTCTACTTCTACTCCTTTCTGTAATAACATTCTACCGAATCGGTTTACGTTTTTCCACTAACCTCCGTCTAGAACCGCCTGATCACGGACCTTCAAACTGGTTATGAACGAGGCTCATAAGTCCAGATATTCGATTCACCCAGGTTCTACGGATATTAAGGAGTTATATTGGTGGCCGAATATGAAGAGAGATTGTGGTGTATGTAAGCAAATGTCTGACATGCTCAAAGGTTAAGGCTGAACATCAGAGGCCGTCTAGGCTTCTACAGCAACCAGAGATTCCTAAATGGAAGTGGGAGCATCTTGCTATGGACTTTGTCACAAAATTACTCCGTACGTCACGTGGACATGACACCATGTGGGTAATTGTGGATCGATTAACGAAGTCTGCTCATTTTCTAGCCATTAAGGAAACAGACAAGACAAAGAAGATATCGCAGTTGTATCTTGACGAGATTGTAGCCCGACATGGAGTGCCAGTGTCAATTATCTCCGATAGAGATGGGCGATTTGACTCCATATTTTGGCGATCTCTTAAGGAGTCGTTGGGCTCTCGTTTGGACATGAGTACAGCATATCATCCTCAAACGGATGGTCAAAGTGAGAGAACCATTCAGACGTTAGAGGATATGTTAAGAGCGTGCGTGATTGATTTTGGTGGAAGTTGGGATACTCATTTGCCGTTGGCAGAGTTTTCTTACAATTACCACACTAGTATCAAAGCCGCTCCGTTTGAAGCTTTGTACGGAAGGAAATGTCGATCGCCCTTGTACTGGGCTGAAGTTGGCGAAAGGCAACTAACCGGATCTGAGCTTATCTAGGAAACCACCTACAAGGTTGTCCAGATCAAGGAAAGGTTGAAAGCTGCCACCGATCGACAGAAAAGTTATGCAGACACCCGAAGGAAACCGTTGCAGTTTCAAGTCGGGGATCGTGTTCTGCTGAAAGTGTCACCTTGGAAAGGTGTTGTTAGGTTTGGGAAAGGGGGAAAGCTAAGCCCACGGTATATAGGTCCTTTTGAAATCGCATCTCGAGTTGGATTAGTCGCGTATAGGCTTAAGCTGCCGCAGGATTTGAATGGAGTTCATGACGTGTTTCATGTTTCCAACCTGAGAAAGTGTCTGTCAGATGAGACACTAATTATACCCCCTGATGAGGTTCAAGTAGACGATAAATTGAGATTTATCGAGGAACCGGTTGAAGTTCGGGATGAGAAGATTCAGAAGCTTAGAAGGAGTCGGATCAAGTTGGTCAAGGTTCGCTAGAATTCTAAATGTGGACCCCAGTTCACATGGGAACGAAAGGACCATATGCAACAAAAATATCCGCATCTCTTTAAGTCTAGTGCGAAAACAAAACCTGCAGTGTAAGAATTTCGGGGATGAAATTCCTTAAACAGGGGGAGACTGTGACACCGGCTATTTAGGTTGTACCGTACAAATGTAACACGTGTCATGAATGAATAAAAGGTTGTATTTGATTATTTATGATGTTTATATATGGTATTTGATGTGTTGGTAAATCCAAAGTTTGATAAAAATTACGTTGGCAATATTAAGACAAACGCTTATCACGTAACGATTAAAATGCGAAACGAACGTCGGTGATGGCTGGATAATGTTAAAATCCCACAAATAGTCCGTTATAAGTTAAAAATATATTTAATCATAATCATGAGGAAAAAATAATTTAAAACGCTAAAAAAACTCTATTTTTCGAGTTTAAGCGCGTACTGCGCGATACTGCGCGTATCTAACAAAATACTGTCAACACAGCCAGTTCAGTGCAACCAATAATTATTATAGTAATAATTTGACAAGATTATTTTTATAGAATGATAAAAATAGATTAAAACGCTTAAAATCCCTACTTTGCGAATTTAAGCGCATACTGCGCAACACAGCACGCATACTCCCAATTACCGACAACGTAATTGGTCCAAACAAATAAAATATTGACTAGTAATATTTTGGTGTGTTATTTTATAGAGCGTTGAAAATAATTTAAAACGCGTTAAAACGTAGTTAAAACGCCAGATAAAACACCCGGTATCCAGTTAAACACCAGTTTAAAGCCTATATATGCATTATATATGTATGTATGCGTGTGAATTATGTGTGAGGGACAAGATGTGGCAGCCATTTGAGGCAACATCTCTCTCTCTCTCTTCCATGTGTGGTATGGGGAAGAGTAGGTGATGATTACACCTTTTATAAAATCTTCCATGATCTTCATAATTCCAAGAAATATCATCAAACAAACTTCACTCTCTCTCTCTTCTCTCGGCCGTGAGCTACACACACCTCCACCAAATTTTGAACCTCCATTGAAGAATCCATGTTCATGCGATCCCATTTCAAGTATTTTTGAAGGATCAAAGGTGTTTTCAAGGTGTTTCAAGCAACATCCAAACTCCATATCATCAACTCTTGTTCAAAACCCATCAAAACTTGAAGCTATAAGATTCACTTTAAAGATCTTGTTCATGAATCTTAGTTAAATCATAATCCGACAACATGATCCCATACCCGACCAAGCGGTATTAATATACCGTATCCGAAGCCCGTATAGGGAAAATAGGTTGAAAGTATATACTGGTGTAAACTGACGTATTTTCAAAAGACTAAATAAAGGTACAACACGTAATAGGCCAGGAGCTCCTTGGTAGTGACGTAGAGAATCTTGCAAGTTCTTAGTCATGCCTAAAGTCTGTTGATCTCATTTTATGTATATTTTACGATCCGCATGTGGATCTTTATTACAAGTCGTTTGTATTTATTATTTTGAACTTTGAACACAATCGGTTTGTAATAATATTTTAAATCCAAGACTTCCGTCGTGTTGCTCTGTGTTGTTTGGTTATGATGTTATCAACTTACGTAACAATACTCCCCACGGGGCCCTACCGGGACATACGTGGAAATCAGGGTGTGACAACAACGACAAACAAGAAACCAAGCGTAATACTAAACGAAACACAAAGAAACAAAAGAAAGAAGATATTTTTGGGTTTTTTTAATATTTTTTGGAAAAACAACTAACTAACACTAAGCGCACCGATTCCCTAGTAGCGGCACCATTTTGATCGATGTCGTTAGTCCGGTAAAAAAATATATTTAATAAGTGTCCTATTCACTTTTACTAGTAAAGAGCAAGTAGGCTGTCGAATCCACGGGGAATTAGTGGAAAGTGTTAAAGTTCATTGCTTTTTATTGTCACACCCCAACTGATGGCTGAAACTTCAGGGCGGGACGAACGAGATTGCTCGAGACTTCATAACGGTAAAATGTGACAAGTATTTAACATAACAAAATTTCCATTTCATTGAATAACATCAAGTACAATTGTATAAATCAAAATACAACAAGTTTAAAAGGAAATACAAGTACAACGAAATATTTGATTACAAAATTTAGATGAGTATCTAAGTCATCCTACTCGTTTCCATACAAAGTCATCATCAACATCAACCTGCAATACATGTTAAAGTATAGTCCAACACACAAGGCATTCGTGAGCATACAAGTTTTCAGTAACTAGCATAATAAGTAAGTTTAAACAATTCTCATGCATCAATATCCAAACTCAAGGCTAACATACATTAAACTAGAATGCAATATACAAGTCAACCCAAAGTTTCCCGCAAGCATAATCTTTTCATAGCATGAAAGGACCAGATGTGTATGGCTTAACATGACCCCAAGTTTAATAGGCGGTGGTTACTCCTATAGCATTATACATGTTAAGGGTGGCTTGATCGAAGTTAATGACTAAGTATAAGCATTTCAAGTATAAGCAAGTGTGAATTCAAGTTTAACGTATAGAGACGGTTTGTGATTTTAAGTTTAGCATATCTGTGTGATTTACATAAAGTACTTGCACCCCAAAAGTGTAAAAGTTAAAATGGGGTCGAGTATGCTCACAGTTTTGCAAGCTTCCTAGAATCCCCGAGTTGTTGAGTTAGAGTGTTGAAGTGATGCAACAGGAGTCACCCTACAAAGGGGTAAAGCAAAGTGTATGAGTAGGCTGTAATTGGTGAAAGGTTCTGATTTAGAGTTGGAAGACACGAAAAACCGATAATACGAAAAAGACGAAAAAATGCCACTACCTACGAAGTATCCACCTTGTACGAGGTGACTGGCCACCTCATGCGAGGTGACAGTTTCTGGAACGATTTAGGTTGTTTTGCCCCCGTTTCGATACTGATTTACGCGAACAAGGTATTAACAACGAGACAAAATAGTCTGGGGTCGAAATACTTAATCAGCAAACGATTAATATTATGTTCCGACTGTTTTATTAGGGAAGTAAAAGATTTAAGTATAGTTTAGATATATCTTAGTCAAGTTAGTCATGGAAGTCAAGCATGGAGATGTTTAATCTCGTAATGATTCACCAAAGCACAAGGTAGTAATAACAACTCGGTTAGTTATGAATTAACAGAAAGTGAACTTACAAGGATGTTCAGGTGAGGTGTGGAACTTAATTCTGGTAGCCAAGGCTCCTAACGCAATCACCAGCTGAAGCTCTAATCCAATCCCATTAGGATGATGAACTAGGTCAACTTACAACACTTGTTGCAAAAGAAAAGGGAAATAAAAGAGAAAAGAAGGTATGGATTGCAAAGTGTTAGTGAGCTTAACTCACTTAGAAGAGTCTGAGATAATTCTGCCAAAGATTAAGAAGTTTGAGTGTGAAAGTGGGAGTGTACGGAAATTTGGAATGGTTGAAGTGCGTCTGTATTTATAGGAAAAATGGTTGCCAGTCCCGCCTCGTACGAATTGTGCCACCTCATACGAGGTGTGCACACTTCCTACGAGTTGGGTTCAACTCGCACAAAGGGTCAGGCATGAGGCTTTTTATGTGTTTGAGTTAGTTTTAAGCACTTTAAGCATAAGGGTACGAGGTATAGGCATAATGCACATAAGAGTTGAGTATTTCAAGCATCCAAGTATTAGTTTATTGCACAAGTCGCGTTTTAAAGTCTATAAGTATGGATCAAGTGTATAAAAATGTATTAGTATGGAATAATGTTTCAATTATGATCTAAATCTCGGATTACAATGATTGAAATGAAAGATACAAAATATGATACAAGTTTCCAAATATAGAAATGCGATTACACTTTCTAAACAAGGAAAGTCCAGGAATACGAAGCGTTACGTTTATAATTATCTAATTCTAAAACTATTGTTTTTGATAATTGAGAGAGATAATTTGAAAAGAAAGTTGAGTGAATTGAGAAACAATTATGAGAAGAAGGTAATCCCATCCAGGTTCAGGTTTGACAAAATACTAGATCTAATTAACTTAGTGAGAAGCCATTAATGGTGGCCCATGCCTGAGTTAAACAAGTGATAGCTACGTAATTAACTTAATGGGTTAATACAAAACACATCAATTCAATCATATGGATATATAAACCAATAAACAAATCATAGACAAAAAGTTCATCAATTCAATAGTCAATACAACCGAACAATTTAAATGTAAAACCACAGTTAGATTCACTGAAAAACTTAAAGGGTTTAAGAATCTAATCCTAATACTAAGAAAAATCAATCAAAGTTCACAAACCCTACACCCGGAGGAAATCACGAGTGGTTAGCCGCGCATGTTCTTGATCAAATCGAAAGACATGTTCTTGGATTGTTTTTCCATCAAAAATGAGATTGAAGGGTGTTTCGGGAGCTCTGGAATGCCTCTAGGTTCACTAAAAACGGCTAGACAATGAATTATTTCGTAACCCTAAAGCTTCCATTTAAACAGGAGCTGAAATCCCCAACTTCCGCAATCAAATCGAAAGACATGTTCTTGGATTGTTTTTGCAAATTCTGACCTCTCTAAAACTATATCATTGAATTTTCCCCCTCAAACTTAGTAAATTCAGTCCTCTCTATTCTCTGAAAAACTCACTATGCGGAAAATGTGTCATTTCAGTCCACAAAAGTGCGTTTTTCATCAATGCGGATTTTACTTTAACGGCCCATTAATAGTCACTATACCAAATGATAAAAAATTTGCATAGGTGTCCGTGACTTCCCCATTATCTTCACCTCTCTGTGATCGTATAATCATATCTATTCTCTGAAGCCCTCAAAGGTGTCACCAAAAAGCCCGTATTTGTTGTTAAAATCTCAAAAAAAAATTATCATCAAAATTTTTCTGAACACTCGTCTCATCACTACGATCAACGAAATTTTTCAATGCCTTTTTTAGGCATTTTGGTTACCTTCGTACGAGGGTAACTAACTACCTTCGTGTGAAGGTACCTATCTTCGTGCGAAGTAGTACCTTCGTGCGGAGGTAATTTCATAATGATCACTTTTTTCGATCCAAAATCTTTATGTCTTTGAATTTCATGATGATTCTTCCACATATATGGTCGAAATTCATTTCTAAACAATCCTATGGTTTCAATTTTATTTTTCGTACTTGGATTGTCCGTTTATTTGATGATTTACGTCTAAAACCCTCTAAAGTCCATAATTCATGAGCGTAGGTGATTCAATCAACTGTTAGATTAATTGAATCAGTATCGTAGCTTTGATACCAATTGAGATTCTAGGAAATGGCGGGATTAGACTGAAGTTTGGACGGGATATCACTAATTCGGTTGAATCTTATTAAGAAACGGAGTAGAAACAGAATAAGCGGAAGCTTTACATGCATACCGAAAGAGTATACATCTTGTTAAGCTGGAGAAATTAGAATTTCCCCTATGGGAACTCCAAAACTTATCTAACAAATGAACACACAACACCATATATAGGCATGACACCCTCATGCGAACTAAGAGCTTTATCATCGTACGAAGTAGTTACCTCCGTACGAAGTAACTACCTTTGTACGGAGTGACTACTTCGTACGAAATGACATTTATACAACTTTCTTGTTCGCTCCTAAGTCATGTGTTCGTATCTAATCTATACAATATTCAAACACGCTCTATCTAGTATATTCGCACAGTGACGAACATAATATGCACCAACATTAATCAAATTTGATGGTTTACAATTAAATAACTAAATTACAAACCCTTCAAACTTGAGTCCTTCTAAGTAATTTAAAAGATTTCTTTCAACTTTTTACTTTTAAATCATGGATCTTCTAAAATGGGTTTGAGGGGTTTTTTTTGTTAAAAATAAAAAACTTGATGAAGAAAACCCATGATGACTATTTTGGTTCTTCGTTTTGATATGGTTGATTCTGAAAAAACCTTGATGAATCACCCTCATCCTTTAGGGTATTGACTTGCACTATCACTTCTGTGTATATTCTTCGGTCTGTATTGATCTGACTTGTAATTCGGGAGTCCTTCGCTTATCTATTTTGCGATTCGATGTTTATTGCGAGATGATTTTACAATTTCGACAAATAACATATCTAAAGCAAATGGCAGTGCTTAAATATGATCCTTTAATTATTATACCTCTGATCGGTGTTATGTTTCAACAGTTTTGTACAGGGATTTGAGAAGAACATGGATTGGATAAAATGACGTTGATCATTTCATTAGAACAATAATCATTCATGTTCTTCTTGATTTTTATATAATAAGCCTTTGATCGAATCAATTCTAACCAATATCGTTTAAATTAAAAGGATGAACTAGAATGATGCTTACTTAAAAATGGTGGGGGTGAAGAAATTGGACGACAGTTATGAAACGACAGCAAATGGCGCTTGTGCCAATGGAGATGGTGGAAGTTGAAATTTATTATTAAATGTGAGAGCTCTAAATGTGGTAGATAAATGCTGGGTGTTAAAGTTGCTTTATATATATATATATATATATATATATATATATATATATATATATATATATATATATATATATATATATAATATATATATATATATATTCGAAGTGAGAATGGTACTGAGTTAAAAAATGGAGAGCTTAGTCATTTTTGTACAGGGAAGGGAATTGCTTGACATTTTACAATAGCCCATACTCCACAAAAAATGGAGTTGCTGAAAGAAGGAATCGGATCCTAATTGAAGCAGCCCGCACAATGCTATGTGATTCCAAAGTACCAACTTTCTTCTTGGAAAATGTTGTGGACACAACATGTTGTGTTCAAAATCGTGTACTAATCAACAAAAGACACATGAAGACATATGAACACCCTTCGTTGATCATTTCAGAGTTTTTGGTTGTCCTTGCACCTTAATGCATTTGGAGCATGGAGCCGAATTAAATGTAAAAGTTGATGAATGTTATTTTGTTGGTTATGCTGATAAAACTGTTCATTGGGTGTACTATAAAGTCACAAAGTAGATCATAGAGCCTTTTGATGTTTGTTGGTTGGAAGAAAATACTATCGATGCACTAGTTGTCCTAGACTGGTTATTTGATTAGGCATCTCTATTTAAAGCTTTTAATGATTTCCTTGATGTTCCTACAGGTAATTCTACAGGAACCTTGACAAGTACTCTAACAACTATTCCTATTGTCGTTAGAAATGCAGATGTAAAGAATCTTCCTGCTGAGATCTGTTGTGTTGAGCGTAGATACACTAGGGATGTATAAAAGTATATAACCTGATCCTTCAATTGTTCAGAATCCGGTTTCTAAGACTACTATTGTTGCTGAAGCAAGCACCTTTGAGGGTTCATATAAACCTCATGAAAATTTGATGTATTGCAAAATACATCCATTTATCGTGTATAGTTTGTATAGTTTTTGAGTCCATTTGTGTCATTTTTAGATAGAATGTGTATCTAGTCTATTTTTTTCTAGGTCTCGGGTGTTAAGGATTGCTGAAAAGGGTGAAAAGCGAGCCATATATTGCGAAAACCAAGCACCAGAATGAGTTCGAGAGACTGAGGATTGAAAAGGCACAAGTTCCAAGGAAAACCACCTGGTCGCGTCATGCCAATTGGAAGTGAAGACCTCCCCGTGTGATGTGAAGAGGTTGATTGACCTTTGTTGACTTTAATCATGGTCGCGTCGCGCGACCATGACATCTATTGCTCCTCGCACGACGCGACTCGTGGATTGATTGGGTTGTATTATAAAAACAATCTTATTGATCACAACTTTAAAAGAACCCATAACCCTATGAATTAAAGAAGACCATAGTAGAATTTGGAGCTCCAGAAATGCAAAAATCAAAGGTTTAAAGCACGGAATCAATACGGTTGAAGATCCAAGGCACGAGAACGAAGAATACCGGGTTCCATCTTCCAGTTTTCTTCTTTTCATCTTTTCACCATGAATTCGATCTTTGAAATTTGTGTTTTGGGTGTTTTAATCATAATTTTAGACTATAATTCCATGAACTACCTAGGTTAAGATGAACATGTGTTAATGTTTTAATTTTTATCTGGATTATGAACTAGTTGTCGGTTTTTCTAAAAAGTAAAGATTTAGTTTTATTGATTCGATGTATTTGCATGCTTTTACTTGTTTGATTAATGTTTATTGCTTCACATGTTCCTAGTCGAATGTATTTCATATGATAAGTTCGTGTTAGATCATTGACCATGTGTTCGTGATTTTTGTGGTTAATTGGCCAATACACCATAGAAGTAATATCCATGAATCGAGTAGGTCTAGGTGTTATACGACTCTTAATAACCGTGAGGTGCGAGATTCTCAGTATATGTCTAGGTTGGTAATTGCTAGGTTTAGGTGCTTTGTGAGAAGTCCGACTTAGTTGCCTTTCCAATTCTTTCTTATCGAGTCGAATCAAGTTTCCAAGTTACCGTCGAATTTCGCGCTGTGAGGTAGATTGTTGATTAAGGAATTCCGATTCGATATTTTTGTGTTCTTTTAATGAATTTTCAATGTAAAACTTTGTAATTTTCATCTGTTTTAGAAAGTATATGAATTTATGAACATAATACTTTGATTTCAGTCAATTTTGTCCATGAAAACAGTCCGAAATTCAGGAAAAATTGTTCAAAACTTCAAAACTTGCACCGAAACTCATTCGATTGATCACACAAAGAATGCAAAGCTTACCGAGCTCTGATACCACTTGTAGGATTGGGAACGGTTCACCGAAGAACACTAGAACTGTGTTTAATCCGGTTTAGCATGCAGAATCCATTAAACTGAGTTGTAATCGTGCACACGTATAATATACACTATTTAAAGCTTTTATTGATATCGAATGACAACCATTACAATCTAACATAAATTGGACAAAGTTTCAAAACTAAACTACTCCCTTTACAAGTTAAGCTATCGAGATCGGATTAGAAGTTATGAGAAGTCTTGCCCCAGAGCGCATAAGCATGATATTTATAGACCTTGAGAAGCCATGCATAGGACTCCCCAAGCGCACAACTCCTGCGCTATTGTCTTGAACGTAGGAGTCCTACATGCCCACCATGTTGAGTATCAATAATTCTTTGTATTAGTTCATCCCATCTTTCCATCACTTGTAGTTTCATGTCCATGATCTTTGCCATCACATGTATTATTATGAGTTTCTTATTTATATCATACATCGTCATCATGACGATGTGTAACACATCTAATATTAATACTTCCTAAACAACTTAACACATCCAAACGAAACCTCTGTCCGGGTTATAGACAAGGCGTTTACACATCATATGTACGATATTTCTATCGTATAGATATATAAAATACACTAACAAATGAAATCAACATACAATGCAAATCACTATCTATAAGTGCCTAATAATCAATCATATATACCACAACCAAATTCTGTTAGTAGGAAATAACAAAGGTTCAACTCATCTTCAATGTATACAGGTTTCTCGAACCCACCTACCAATGCATTTGATTCTTTAGTTCATCAATCCATAGCTATGTTGAAGGGAAATGCATGAAAAATATGGCGAACAATAAAAATTATAATCAACATCTTCATCATGTTTTCCATGCATTTCCTTAACAATAAACTTAGGAATGCCAACCAACCAATACCCTCCAACAACCTAACACATGTATTTATAAGTGTAATGAGGCTCATATATAACATCCTAAAATAGGTGCCACATAAACAGTCACAATCAGTCCCCTACCAATATACATTATACTTAGGTATATATGCCATGGTTGCATATCATACGACTATATTAGCTTGGTTTTCAATATACAAAATACCTACCATCCATAGCCTTAAAACAGAAAGCATACCAACAATCACACTCGATACCATAGCAAATGGGCTCGAGACTCATGGATGAAAATAAAGTTGCATAGCCATGAGTCAATGATCATCATTGCGCACATGTAATCACAACAGATGGCCTCAACACTCATGGCTACAATGTCGTAGGTTATTGAACATCGTTGCACACATTTTTAACCTATCTATCAAATAAGGACCATGATAACATCAACAATGAACTTTAAGGCACAAATCATAACAAATGGACTAATGACTTATGACTACAATTTAAAATTGCATAGACATGACTCAACGATCATCATTGTCATATTTAACAACAACAACAGATGGGCTAAAGACTCATGGAAATGTCATAGATTAATGAACATCGTTGCCCGCATTTTTAACCCAACTATCAAATAAAGACCATGACAACACCAACAATGACCTTTAAAGCATCAAATCACTAAGTGGCTGAAATTACAATTGTTTATTCATGCCAATTGATCTCTATAAATAGGTATCAGAGCAGATTGAATAAAATACTTTCAAATTCGATCATTTGTTCGAGTATCGTTGTTCATACTCTGTTTTTCAAAAATTCAAAACTGTGATCAAAAAATGGCAAACTTTCAGTCATGGAACAGTGCTTTCAACATGGGTTCTATGTCAAAGCCTCGGACTTTGGTCAGGGAGGAGTACCCCCATGGAAAATCAGGATGATCAACTTCCTAAATGGACGTGATCGATCTCTGTTTCAATCCATTGTGTGTGGCCCACATATACCACGTGTTGAAATAGCAGATGTGCATTTGCAGAGGAAATAACATTACTCACCAAAACATTTGAGCAGAGAATGAATGGAGGAGGCTCCAAAAATCAAAGAAGTGATAAAGGAAAGATGGAAGCCAAATCCAAAGAGAAAAGAGCAGAAGGAAAGTCAGAAGTAGTGTGTTATAGATACAAACAAAAGGGACATTATGCATCAGAATGCAAAAATAAGAAGCTGAAAGATCCAGCTTATTATTAGAAGAAACTTGAAGAAGCAAAGAAACAACAACAACAAGTCAGCCTGATTGCAAGGACAGAAACCTGGATGATTAATGATTCATCTGATGATGACAAGGTGGAAATGGCCAATTTTGTCTTATGGCAAAAATTGATGAAGAAGCATCATCATCAGAAATCAATGACCAGCATGTGCAGCAGATTTAGTACTGTGATTCAGGGAGCTCCAAACACATGACTGGGGATCGGAGCTTACTTAGCAATTATGTAGAAAAGCTAGGTAAATTTGTAAGTTTTGGTAATGGAGTCAAGGGTAGGATAAAAGGTTATGGAAGCATAACATATGGTACAATAACAATTGAGAGAGTGGCACATGTAGAAGGTTTGAAATACAATCTTCTAAGTTGTGGCCAATTTTGTGATAAAGGTTTTAAAGTAACATTTCTACCTGATACTTGCTTATTAATGGGTCTTGAAGATGATAAATTTATATCAAAGGAAAAAGAATAAGAAAATCAATCTATTACTTAGACTTTAAAAATGAAATTGAGGAACCTCAGTTTTGTCTGTTCTCTAAAAAAATAAAGGAAATGGTTGGTTATGGCATAAAAGATTAGCCCACATAAATTTCAAAACTTTGAACAAATTAGCAAGCAAGTGTCTGGTAAAAGGAGTTACCCTTTATTGCCTCAAGAAAAGACAAACTCTGTGAAGCATATGAGTTGGGAAAGTCAAAAAGAGGCTCACATAAAACTGTGATAGAATCTTCAATCTCTGAAAAACTTGAGCTTTTACATATGGACTTATGTAGACCAGTGAACACTGAAAGTTTTTCTGGAAAGAAATATATTTTGGTCATTGTAGATGACTACTCAAGGTACACATGGGTAGAGTTTTTATGAAAAAAGAGTGAAACCCCAGATCTGATCATAAATTTTGTCAAGAAAATTGAAAATCTTCTAAAACTAATTGTAAGGAAGATCAGATCTGACAACGGGACAGAATTCAAAAATGCAAAACTTACAAATGTTTTAACAGAAAAAGGGATATCTCATGATTTTTCTACTCCCAGAACACCTCAACAAAATGGGGTTGTTGAAAGGAGAAACAGAACTTTGGTAGAAGCATCAAGAAGAATGTTTGCCTATGCCAAATTGCCAACTTATTTCTGGGCAGAAGCAATGGTAAATGCGTGTTTCACACAAAAAAGAACTACCATTAACAAAAGTCATCAGAAAACACATTTTCACATCATAAACAAAAGAATACCAAGTGTCAAATTCTTACATACTTTTGGATGCAGATGTTTCATTTTTAATGATTTTGATAGTTTAGAAAAATTTGACAGAAAAGCTGAAAAGGGAATTTTTCGTGGATACTCTTTCTCTTCAAAGGCTTACAGAGTATTTGTTTTAAATAGCAGAACAATAAGAGAAATTTTGTATGTCTCTTTTGATGACTCATCAGAAACAAAAATTTCTAATGACATCATAAGTTTCTCACAAAAAAAATCCAGAAAATAATCAACACTTGTTGACATAATTAATAAATGAACTGCTTGGGTATGACTAGGAAGGAAATTATGGAAATTTACCAAAAATCCAGTCAAACTCTAATCCTGCAGAACATCTGGAGCTCACAGAAAATGTACAAGATACATCAAAACAGACAGCAAATCAATTATCAGAAAATCAAAGGAAACAAAGGTCTGAAGATTCAAGCTCAGACCAGATGATTAATCAGGAGGAAGCAGGAAATTCTTCACAAAATCCATCTTCTAATCTAACAAGTACCATTACCAGAAGCTTGCCTATGCAGCTTCTAAAGACTTTAAAGTTTATCAGATGGATGTCAAGTCTGCCTTTCTGAATGGTAAGATTGATAAGAAGTGTATGTGCAACAACCAAAAGGCTTTGTTGATCAGAAATTTCCAACACATGTTTATAAACTACACAAAGCCTTGTATGGATTGAAGCAAGCTCCGAGAGCATGATCATGCAGGTTGTAAACTAGACAGAAAAAGCACATCATGTGCATGTCAGATGCTAGGAGATAAGCTAGTATGTTGGGCAAGCAAGAAGAAAAACTGTGTTTCCACCTCAACAGCTGAAGCAGAATATGTAGCAGCTGCAACTTGCTGTTCACAAGTTCTCTGGATGCAAACATAACTCAAAGATTATGGAGTAAATCTGAAAAAAAAATACCGATCCTTTATGATTCAAGAAGTGCAATAGCTATAACATCAAACCCTGTTCATCACTCAAGGACAAAGCATATTGACGTCAGGTATCATTTCATAAAGGATCATGTGGAAAAAGGAAACATAGAAATGTATTTCGTTCCAACAGAAAACCAATTTGTTGATTCTTTACAAAACCATTGGATGAGAAAAGACATAATTATCTGATCAGCAAATTAGGAATGATAAATAAGAGATACGAAGAAACAAATCTGTCC
This sequence comes from Scalesia atractyloides, assembly GCA_947069175.1. Lineage (NCBI taxonomy): Eukaryota > Viridiplantae > Streptophyta > Magnoliopsida > Asterales > Asteraceae > Scalesia > Scalesia atractyloides. Next base: position 43,280,058 of record CAMTDV010000017.1, read on the forward strand.
ACAGAAACTTCTAATGAGGAAGTCCCAACAGAAATATGATGAAAAAGGAACTTTTTTATTGAATAAATCAAAAATCTGATGAAAAATATTAGAATTCAGTCAAGACAACTAAAACTTTAATAGTCTTATCAGAAAGAGTAAATTACAAAAATCGTCCTTTATGTATGCTACTTATTGTAAATTGTGTCCTTTGTCTTCAATATCTACAAAAAACATACTCAATGTTTGCAAACCCTTGCGTGTTATGTCCTTTAGCCCTAACTGAGTTAGTTTTTATAGTTAAATCTGACAGATGGATCCCACATGAGGGTATTTTAGACATTTACCCTAAATAATTAATTCTGTTTGAAAACAATATATTATGTATACATCAATGACCAGAGTTCTCCTTCATCCTCTCTTTCTCTCTACCTCTTTCATACATAAACACCCAACACCATCTACACACCATCACCATCACCACCACACCTCCGTTGTCACCACCGCACCTCCACCACCGTCAACACCTCCACTACCATACCTCCATCATCAGCACTAAACCCCCACCACCGTCAACACCTCCACCACCGCACCTCCACTCCTTCTTCACAACCTCCACCACCGTCAACACCTCCCATCTGCCACCGCCGCCACATAGCAACAACACATAGTATGCAGGAAAAAAACCCTATCAACGACAAAACAACTAGACTCCACTCTAGCCCACAACGGCGCTCACTTCCATCCCTTCCACCACCAGCGATTACCGGGCACTCCCAATCCCAAACCACCATCTCCCTCCTGTTCGAAAATCCACCTCCGCCACACCAATATCCATCACCGATGGCAAACCACCATCATCCCCGACCATCCACATCCGCCACACTAGCATACATCACTGCCACAAACCGCCATCCACCTTTGTCACACCAACATCCATCAACTCCATGAAATCACCCTCCAATCCGAACATCTAGCCCCACCACACTAGTATCCGTCACCGCTGCAAATTGTAGTTGATTCAGATTTGTTGCTACATAAATATTTGGGGATTTTGAGTTTTTTGTTTACCTGATTCAGATTGTAGCTGGCAATTGTGGTTTGATGAGTAAGTTATTGATTTTAATTACCTGTTTGAGAGAGGCTTCAAGAAGAAAATGGAGGAGTGCAGATGCTAGTGGTGTGTATGTGGTGGGTGTGAGAGAGAGAATGAGAGATCTTAATTTTTCTAATTTCTTTTATATAAATAAATGGTCAAAAGTCTAATTTGCCCTGATGTGGGTTCCACTTACACAGATTTAACCATTAAAGTCAACTTAGTTAGGGCTAAAGGACATAACACACAAGGGGTTGCAAACATTGAGTACGTTTCTTGTATATATTAAAGACAAAGGACATGGTTTGCAATAAGTAGCATACATAAAGGACGAGTTTTGTAATTTACTCTATCGGAAATCTAATAAGTTCATTAAATAGAAGACATCTTTTAAAAAATAAAAAAAAATAAGAAGTGTCACAATCACATACTCTCTTTGTACCGTGCATGCATCTATATCCTATACAAAATTCTTGTTCTTACTCTTATTTTTATTATTTTGTATAAATATCTATTTCTATTCTCGAGTTTATCAAATACATGAAAGTAGAATGCGTCATTAGGGTAAGTAACCAAGTTTCTTTTACTTTAACCCCCATCACACCACGTTCAATGCTTACTTACCATGGTTAAAAGAAAGGGAGGCAACACCTATCCATGATCAGAAATCAGGAAGACCTGGGTGCCGCCCTATCTTAAATGAGGAGGGAGAATATGGCAATTTTTAGTTCTAAAAATTTTGACACCATATCCCAAAGTAGAGTAGAATATCTTCACTAGTGGATACAATTAAGGCATATTCTCATTGTCTTTAAATAAACACACTTTTGCCTTTTCATTTTCACCTGAAAAACTTTTTCAACACAATCTTCTTCTTCTACACTCATAAAAACCCTAATCCTCATTTTCAAAACACTACTTACCATGGAAAGGATTGATGAAGAGAAGTTTCCATTACCTTACTTCCAAAGTCACAATGTAAGGCTAAAGATGGACGTGACTGGTCCAAGGTACATTGGCTGCTCTACAATCTTGAAAATACTAATGAGCAGCCCAATCGCTTTTGCCCTCGCCATGCACGTTCATGTGCACCTGGACATTCTTCAGGAATTCTGGGAATCTACATGTCTCATCATAGATGGTGGTAGAATAACCACCATTGCAGGATGGGTAATGTGTGACAAGCTCATTTGTTTGAATGAAGTACTATCCGAGAAGCTCTCCACCTCGAAGACGACTTTCCTCCAACAACCTTCACCACTGTGACATCTTTGCATTTCCATCATCGTACAATTCCAAAACAACTTTGTAATTTTATAACATTTGTGTTTTATCTCGAGATTTATTTTAATACTTATGACATTTCATATTTTCAATCCTTGTTCAAATTCGACCTTTCAAATCACTTCTGGAAGTTAAACCATAAACCATTACACAAACGTAATCAGTTTAACGCGACATATACTCTGGAACAATGGCATAAGCTAAACATACCCTAAATACCCTTTACATAACTTAGAAATAAGTTTTGAGGGCTTCGTAATTGCAAAAAACATGCTTATTCAACTTTAGGGACTATTTTACAAATTCTGTGAAACTATGCTGTTACACATATTTCCTAATCCGGAACATGTACGCACATCCAAAAATTTTTGTAATCATTAAAATCTAGTATTTTAATGATTGGAATGCAAAAATATCATTCGTTACGCGTTTAGGGTCATTTGCGCGTTTGCTATGATTTTCATCGTAATAATCGAAAACCACAACCGTACGACTGAACGAACTGACACCCAGGACATTCTTTGACACATTTCAAGTTTCCTAAGCTTTATCGTCTTTTTAGATCTTAAAAATGAGGTTAACGGGTGTTAAAAGTTCCAAAACGCGACAAAACGTGTTCAGGGGCCTGTTCTGCCAACTTTTGAAAGTTGTTGTTAGCTAAGGGGCTTACGGACCGTAAACCCATACCCCTTACGGTCCGTAAGGATCCCCCGGCTCAGTAGTTTCATGGCATCTTCTTGTTTAATCTCTTGGACACTAAGCAAACGAAATTGCCACACTACTTCTAGTTTTAACACCTCATTATACACTTGTAATGATCCTAGATCAAGTGCATCATCCACAAGTATAAATAGGCCCTCATTTTCACTTCACAACTTGCTCATTTCCATCTTCTTCCTCCCTTACTCTTGGAGCTTGCTTCCATCCTTTTTGGAGTCCTCCTACTGAGTTCTTTGAGATCTTGGGTGTTCCTAAACACAAGTAAGATCTCATCCTTAGTCTTTTTCATAGCTTTTAGCTATTTCAAGCTAAAAGTCAAACATTTGTTTGACTTTTGGCTTTGACCTTGGTCAAATCAAAGTTCAATTGAACTTTGCAACGTGATCGTAATCACGATGGTTATGATCCTTAGCGATCATCCTACTGATTTACCACGTTACTAGTTGAAGTGACGAGTCAAAGTTTCGGTCAATAATGCGCAAGATGTGCATATTATGACGGAACTATTTTCAGGTGTAAAAACACTTTGTTTTGATACCAAATCAGTTTTATAAACTTAGTTAGACATAACTCGTCACTTTTAGCTTAGTGCTTGTTTATGGTCGTAAGTCGAGCGGTCTTGACCACCGCTTTGACTTTCGAATCCGACCCGTTTGGTCGATCTTAGGATCCGACCAAACTCATATTTGTAACCATAGTTATATAGGTAATAACCCTCTGAGGTTATACCTTATGGTCACGTCGTTTGGTTAGTATTATGATAGGTCGTTATTATGCCTTTATAAATGACCAAAATGCCCTTTTTACACTAAATTCATTTTAAGCATATGTGACTAAGTTTTGACATATAAACTGACATTACAACATTATTAAACATGTTTGGACATTTAAGACTTATCATAGGACATGTTTAACCATCTGATCACGTGTTTACGCAAATGACACGTTAAAGTAGCGTAAACTACCTTAACGAGTCTTTACGGGTCAAAAGCACTTAGGATCCCTTCTAAATAAGAATGTTGAGTTTATTAAATCATACCATATGATTTCCATCACTCATTTGATTTATAAGACATATTCTATCAAATCCGCCGATTAAAGTCCCGACTTATTAACATAATTATCCGATCTTAGGAACCATTTGATTCCTCGTACTCTTGAGCTTTATTATTCTTCTTGAACAAGGAAACTTTTGCAACCCCAAGTGAGTACATAGACCCCTCTTTATATATTGTTTTCAAATACTTTGGGGTGAAACACATGTGCCTACTCGATACTTTCATGTTTTCACGCTCTCATGACATATATTTGCTATGTTCATCTAGTACATATATAATGCATGATTTCAATTATGTTTTGCTATGTATGTTAACTGAGCATACTAGCACATTGATTTCAAAGACATCTTTTGCGGCATATTGTAACATTCGTCGAAAAACGGGTTTTCAAAACCCGCTTCGTTTATTAATCAAATATTCAGTTATGATTTTTCGTTGCGTATTTACTTCTTAAATAAATTTTAAACAATACATAATTAATAAATATAGTAGAATTTAAAAACCATAATTTATAATTAATAATAAAAAGTGAATAAAAAAATAAATTGGAGACGCCGGGTTTCGAACCTGGTCTCGCCTATAACCAAACCCACAACACACCGCTACACCACATACTCAATATCTGATACAACCAAATCAAATAACCTTTTATACTCTCGAATATCTCGGATAGGTTCAAAAATACCGCCCAATGTAACGGCACCCAGTCAACCGGAAATCACCAAGAATTCCGTTTCTCTTCAATTGATCACAAAACCGACTCTCAATCATGCACCTAGACTCAAATCGAGTCAAACCGCGTTCAATCAGTTATGCAGACAACTTGCACATACCCAAATTAAACCGAAGCTTCAAAAACCGAAATTCAACCTCTGCGATCCTTTTCAACTATAAATAGAGGGCTTAGAGAACCCATTCGACTGCACAAACACTCTCCCTAACATCATACCAACCTTTATTCATCAGAAAGCTACGCCAGAAAAACTCGCAACTCGTCGGAACCTCGTCGGAGAACCAGAGTATCTCTGTTCGGTATACCTTTCATCTATATTCTTTCATTTTATTAATTTCATGTGTAGTTATTTAGGAATTTATAAGAGAATCACTAAATAAATCAGAACATTTGGGTTAACATCATTCTGTTATTATGATGAAGAAGATAAACTAGAAGTATCATTTAAAAGAAATTGAAATCGTATTTCAACCGGATTAGTCACTCAACCCAATTGGTTGGGCTGTGTGCATACGAAGCTAAAGGTCTCGGGTTCGAATTCTGTTTGTGTTCCGATCCACTGAAATAACATACCCTTTTTATAAAAGCCAAATCCTGAAGCATGTGATAAGTGTATAAATATAATAAAAACCGGAATAATAACCGGGTTAGACACACAGTCAAGTGGTGGACTGTGTGCAAAAATATTAAGCACATCGAGGGTTCGAGTCCAGGCTCTCACACCGGTTCGACAGTTTAAATCCTTTTTAAAAATTGAATAATTTCTGAATAATCTAAATAGTATATAAATATAATTAAAATCAGAAATATTTCGGGTTAGACATGTAGCTCAGTTGGTAGAGCTGCGTGCACGTATACGAGAGGTCCCGAGTTCGAACCTCACTCAGCGCATATAAAACACAGTTCGACCGGTCAACGGTCAACGGTCAAAAAGTCAACCTTTTAATTTCTTTTTATTTATTTATTTAATTGGAAAATTATTTAAAAATACTTAAAAATAAGATTATTAAAGTTAGAAAATTTCCTTAAATCCACAAAAATAAATCTAACAATCCCATTAAGAGCACTAATTAAAAATATTAATCTTAAATATTAATTATTTATTTACCGAATCATTTCGTTGTTATTTAGGTTAGTTTTCCCTCGTCGGTTGAATCATAATATTCGTGCGCATTCATCGTCATCAAGGAACGCACCCACTGTGAGTGAATCCTTACAAATTCCCTTTTTATTCATGTTTTGGGGTGTATCATGTGTCGCTTTAATTATTTCGTTTATTTAAACTTGTGCCATTACCATTATATGACCTAAACTTATGATGTAAATATTGTTTGTTGTGATACGTGTTTACATTTTGTCAAGTTGCGTGCAAATCATTCATTAGGCCCATCAGTTCCTCGTGGGAGACGAGTTGAACATCGCGTGCCTCATTAGATCGGCTCCGTTTGATTGAGCCTTGATCTCATTGTTCATCATTTGGTGTGTGCTTGTGCATTAATTGATATTATGTGTATTGTGATTAAATTTACATTTACGTTTATTCATATTTGGTTATACACAATTTTATTCAAATAACCAACATAACTAATCCTTTCAAATATTTAAATAAGATTCACTCGCCAACTTTTGTTGACCCAAAACCCTATTTTACACATGATACAGGTGATCCGGTTGAGAAAAGAAACACATAGGATGGCCTAGAAGAATAAACAAGTTAATGCCTTGGAATGAACGTTTAGTTTTGTTTTCCTTTGTAATTGTACTGTAGTTTCTAATTTGAATGAAAATGTATTTGAACATGTTGTTTTGTATGTTTATTGTAACTTCTTCGTTAAAGAGAAATAATAACTATGAACTTTATAGTAAATGTCATGAGCTTTGATGAAAACCCAATCATGCCCCGTCTACCATTTCCGCTGCGGGTCAGGGTGTGACATATTGGTATCAGAGCTTTTGACTATATGGATATAGGATAGGTTATTAGACCCTTAGAGCCTATACTATAGTTGATTAGATTTTAATTGTTTATGTGGTTACATGCAAACTCATGATGTTTATTTGTTTCGTATTTATTACACACACAAATGCATGCAAACACTTTCACTATCATTTTGTGTGATACTTAATGAGTGATACTTAATGAGTTATACTTATTGTCAAATATAACAAGCTTACATATACATTCATCACGCATATTTCAATATTCACATATTCAAATCATCCTCATATTTCCTTCATTCAAGATTTTGTCGCATTTTTCGTTTTTCAATCTCATCAAAGTGAGTTCTACGACGGGCATGTAGTAACTGTAAGGGTACAAGTACCGGTAGTCGGAATGTCCTGTCTAGGTTGGCATTCGTATAAATCCAATATAACGGACCAGTTTGCCTACCTGGGGACTAACGATGAGAGTACGAAGGACCTATTAGGCCAAAGCATGCCACACCAAACGTCATTCGAACAAACCCTACTTTGAGTTGTCATTGTGTCCATACCAGGACACCCTCCGACCTTATATTTTACTGTCATGTTTTACGATTTTCATTCGGGTGGCGCAAGTGTTAACAGGCCAACACCAATATGAACCCTACCAAAGCCCAGTAGTCATGGGGACCCACATGACTACCAAGGCCAAGTAAGGGGACATATGGGTGCCCAAACATGAGCAAAGCCCAAGACATCCTATGGATGTAGTAGGTTTATTTTATTCATTTGTTTTTGTGAAAGTTCATTTCTAAATACGACACATGACACCTAAAACGTCAAACTCATGCTCTCGATACGTATTCCTTGTAGATGTCTTCTAGTCTCTCTCATAGAAGTATGAGATCAGGAAATCCCGCGAACCCATGGCTACCCAAATCGCTCAACAAATGGCTGCCGTAATACCCAACATCGTAATTCAAGTACAACAGGCCCTTACCGCTAATCCCGTCAACCCAATCAACCAAGAAGATCAAAACATTGTCAATCCTCCCCCAAAAGCCACTAAATGCACCTTCAAGCATTTCAAATCCTGTGATCCTCCAAAATACGAAGGGACTGAAGGTGTCACCGCTCTCCTCCATTGGTTTGAGGAAATGGAAAATACTTTTCTCAATTGCAACTGCCCCGATGATCGCAAGGTGCGATATGCTACCGGCCGTTTATTTGGAGTAGCACTTACATGGTGGAATACAGAGAAGGCCAAGCGAGGTGCTGAAAATGCTATGACTTTGACTTGGGAAGAGTTGAAGGAAATCATGACAAGACGTTTCTGTCCAAGAAGCGAAATCAAGAAACTAGAAGATGAGTTCTACTCTTTGAAACAAAAGGAGGGCGACCACACCACATACAACAAAAGATTCCTTGAGTTGAATCAGATGGTCCCCAACTTATTCACTCCCCTCTACCGTTTAATCGAGCACTACATTCGAGGTCTTCCTTCAAAAATTCAAGACCCTGTAATAAGTACAAAACCTGCAACTTTGGAAGCAACAATGGAGTTAGCTACAGAGCTCACCGAAAACCGCATACGGAATAAAGATTTCGCGAAGGAGAAGAAGAAGGATAAAGCATCAACCGAAACCTCAAACCCAACCCAGACCGAATCCTCTTCTCAAACCACTCCTAAGAGAAAACGGGATGGGCAAAATTTCGCTATCACCCAAGGCAATCAACCAGCTTCACAAGCCGTACCCCTCCAAGCTATCCCAATCACACAAGTAGCACCCAACTCTACTTACCCAAATAAGAAACCTTACATTGGACCTCACCCTCAATGCAACACCTGTTTTTATCACCATCCATCTACCGTACCTTGTCGACTGTGTGCAAATTGTGGCGTTATGGTCATTGGAGCAAAACTTGTCGTGCCCCTCAAAACCAAGCCTCACCCCCTACTCAAAACTTGATCCAAACATATCAACAACCCCAATACCCCATGTTCCCATATGTTCGAGCTTGTTTTAATTGTGGCGACCCTACCCACTTTAGAAACACGTGCCCTCGATTGGTTAACATCATAAACGCCCAAGCTCAAGCAAACCCAGTTAACCAAGCAAATCAAGCAAACCCAGCTCCACCACCAGCAAGAGGAAGAGCTTACAACATCAACGTCAATCCTGTTGAAGATAATAACGGCCCAAACGAATCACCCAACTAGCTTTCCCTCACCAAGAGTCAAGACTCAAATCCAACCGTCTAGTTTTTTTATGTTATCTCAATCTTTACGTATTCCAATTGTAAACTGGGAATTCATGTATCTAAGAATTTTAATGCGAATTGATATTACAGTTTTGTTTTATACTCATTGATATTAACTCTCATATCATCATACATCTCGACATACCTCGATCTCATCATTTAAAGAAGTTGGGTTGTGTCTCACTTTTACATAGACTAACCCCTTCATCATAACAAACGAGAAAGGTACTGTCATCATTCGATCATGTATCCTTTCAGATTTAAGACTCAAACTTTGGCTGTTGTGTTTGTTTTGTAGATTTTAGAGTCACATAGAACTAATCATAACTTACTGACAAAGCCAATGAAAAGTTGACAAGAATGTGGTGGATACACCGCTGGTACTTCCTATATATAAGTATTCTTGTCAAAGGATCAAAAGCGTTGTCAGGAGGTTATGAGAAGTTCCGTGTAGGTTTTAGTATTGTCATGGATGAAGTTTTGTTTTATGATATAACCTTATCTTTCCAAACATATCAATTCTCTCAAAAACTCTTATGCATAAAATCATGCCTAGTCAATCAACTATGTTTATCCATGTTCCGCATTCTTATACTTTAGGCATCAAAAAGCGATTCCTGTAGCAAGGTTTTCAACCCTTACTAGGAACGTTACCGCCTCAAATAAGATTTAAACTCTCACCCTCTTCTAATTATGTAATTGTCAAATTAAAACACCCTCCCTTCAAGTCAAATATACCACTACTACTTAAATTTCGGGACGAAATTTCTAAAAGTAGGGAATACTGTAACATTCGTCGAAAAACGGTTTTCAAAACCCGCTTCGTTTATTAATCAAATATTCAGTTATGATTTTTCGTTGCGTATTTACTTCTTAAATAAATTTTAAACAATACGTAATTAATAAATATATTAGAATTTAAAAACCATAACTTATAATTAATAATAAAAAGTGAATAAAAAAATAAATTGGAGACGCCGGGTTTCGAACCCGGGTCTCGCCTATAACCAAACCCACAACACACCGCTACACCACATACTCATATCTGAAACAACCAAATCAAATAACCTTTTATACTCTCGAATATCTCGGATAGGTTCAAAAATACCGCCCAATGTAACGGCACCCAGTCAACCGGAAATCACCGATTTCCGTTTCTCTTCAATTGATCACGAAACCGACTCTCAATCATGCACCTAGACTCAAATCGAGTCAAACCGCGTTCAATCAGTTATGCAGACAACTTGCACATACCCGAATTAAACCGAAGCTTCAAAAACCGAAATTCAACCTCTGCGATCCTTTTCAACTATAAATAGAGGGCTTAGAGAACCCATTCGACTGCACAAACACTCTCCCTAACATCATACCAACCTTTATTCATCAAAAAGCTACGCCAGAAAAACTCGCAACTCGTAAGAACCTGGCCGGAGAACCAGAGTATCTCTGTTCTGTATACCTTTCATCTATATTCTTTCATTCTTATTAATCTCATGTGTAGTTATTTAGGAATTTATAAGAGAATCACTAAATAAATCAGAACATTTGGGTTTAACTCATTCTGTTATTATGATGAAGAAGATAAACTAGAAGTATCATTTAAAAGAAATAGAAATCGTATTTCAACCGGATTAGTCACGCAACCAAATTGGTTGGGCTGTGTGCATACGAAGCTAAAGGTCTCGGGTTCGAATTCTGTTTGTGTTCCGATCCACTGAAATAACATACCCTTTTTATAAAAGCCAAATCCTGAAGCATGTGATAAGTGTATAAATATAATAAAAACCGGAATAATAACCGGGTTAGACACACAGTCCAGTGGTGGACTGTGTGCAAAAATATTAAGCACGTCGCGGGTTCGAGTCCAGGCTCTCACACCGGTTCGACAGTTTAAATCCTTTTTAAAATTGAATAATTTCTGAATAATCAAAATAGTATATAAATATAATTAAAATCAGAAATATTTCGGGTTAGACACGTAGCTCAGTTGGTAGAGCTGCGTGCACGTATACGAGAGGTCCCGAGTTCGAACCTCACTCAGCGCATATTAAAACACAGTTCGACCGGTCAACGGTCGGTCAAAAAGTCAACCTTTTAATTTCTTTTTATTCATTTATTTAATTGGAAAATTATTTAAAAATACTTAAAAATAAGATTATTAAAGTTAGAAAATTTCCTTAAATTCACAAAAATAAATCTAACAATCCCATTAAGAGCACTAATTAAAATTATTAATCTCAAATATTAATTATTTATTTACCGAATCATTTCGTTATTATTTAGGTTAGTTTTTCCCTCGTCGGTTGAATCATAATATTCGTGCGCATTCATCGTCATCAAGGAACGCACCCACTGTGAGTGAATCCTTAAAAATTCCCCTTTTTGTTCATGTTTTGGGGTGTATCATGTGTCGCTTTGATTATTTTGTTTATTTAAACTTGTGCCATTACCATTATATGACCTAAACTTATGATGTAAATATTGTTTGTTGTGATACGTGTTTACATTTTGTCAAGTTGCGTGCAAATCATTCATTAGGCCCATCAGTTCCTCGTGGGAGACGAGTTGAACACCGCGTGCCTCATTAGATCGGCTCCGTTTGATTGAGCATTGATCTCATTGTTCATCATTTGGTGTGTGCTTGTGCATTAATTGATATTATGTGTATTGTGATTAAACTTACATTTACGTTTATTCATATTTGGTTATGCACAATTTTATTCAAATAACCAACATAACTAATCCTTTCAAATATTTAAATAAGATTCACTCGCCAACTTCTGTTGACACAAAACCCTATTTTACACATGATACAGGTGATCCGGTTGAGAAAGAAACACATAGGATGGCCTAGAAGAATAAACAAGTTAATGCCTTGGAATGAACGTTTAGTTTTGTTTTCCTTCGTAATTGAACTCTAGTTTCTAATTTGAATGAAAATGTATTTGAACATGTTGTGTTTGTATGTTTATTGTAACTTCTTCGTTAAAGAGAAATAATAAATATGAAACTTTATAGTAAATGTCATGAGCTTTGATGAAAACCCAATCATGCCCCAACTATCATTTCCGCTGCGGGTCAGGGTGTGACACATATGTTGATTTAGCATATGAGCACATTGACTTACATTACATTTTGCTATGTATGTTGACTGAGCATGTTAGCACATCGATTTTATGGACATTTCTACTGCGTATGTTGACTTAGCATACTTAGTACATGGTTTAAAGACATTTTTCATGACATTGCTTACATTGACTATGACATTTGGTTTGTTTAACAGGACACAATACATTCATTAACATTGATCACGCCGCCCGGTAGTATGTAATGGTACCATAGGACTTGACAAATCCCTTTCCTCGTTTCCTAGGTTTGTTTGTAAGTAGGGAATGACAGAATCCGAATACGTTTTTGATAAACCTTTGACTTGATAAGGGTTTATCCGACAATCTCAAGGCTTGAATGTATGCGATAAACATAACTACATAGATGTTCATATCAAATAAAGCATCAGTTTTACAAAACACGACTTTTGATTTAAACATTGGTTTATTCAAGACATTGTTTTGTACAAGACATTTGCTATACAAGACATGGTTTATACCTAACATTGTGACACATTACATTGTTTACATATGACATTTGACATTTGTTAGACAAGACATTTTGGTGGTTATTTGATAAGTGATTTAAATAACGAGATGTGTGTAATATGATAAAAGCATGGTGGATACGCCGCTGGTACTTCCTATATATAAGTGCTTTCATGATATTACATATCAGAGCGTTATTTAAACCACTTCGACAAAGACAAAGACATGACACATTTGGTACAAATAACATGTATTTCTCACAAGACATCGTTTTACAAATGGCATATTTTATACAATTCTTTTTCATCCGGTTAATTGTTTAAACATACATCATTCTTTTATATAATTTGATTTTCATATGATTTTATAAAAGAAAACATTTTATAAGGTTCATGACTACTTTTCGTTAAACTATTATTTTAACTTCAAGTCATGAATCCTTATCAACAAAACCTATGTATCTCACAGGCATTTTTATGCTGACGTACCTATTTTCACATGTGTTTCAGGAGCTAATGTTTGAGGTTGATTCATGCTACACTTAGGCGGACTTGGGCTTTAGTGACTTAAAATCAAGCAAGACAAATAGATTTATGTTATGTTACCTTTGAATTCCAGACTATGTAATTAAACTTAATGTAATAATACAAAACTTTAATTACCATGGTTGTTGAAACAATACTTCTGTTACGATACTCCCTGATGTTTCCGCCGCGGTTTGTTGTTTTACGCGATCGGGGTGTGACAGAAAGATTGGTATCAGAGCCAATGGTTATTGGGAATTAGGTTATTAGTAATGCTTTGACCTAGACTATAACTTTTCTAGGACCCTAACACAAGTTATCTTGTGTTTAGAATTTAAAACACTACCATCACCTATCCTTAGGTGAGTACCAAAAACAAAACAAGATGGAAGGCATAAAGTTGAAATAAATCATCGATCTCTTTTAGCTTCCAAAGTTTTCAAAATCTCGTCAAAGTTTGGGTTTTAATAATGTGAACATATGCAATCTGGAAGGGTGGGTGCCTGTACCCTGAGTTTTCTGTCTAAGGCTAGAGTGTTCGTACAAATCCACTTCATCGGACCAGTCACTCTTACCTGGGAACTCTTGGGGTGAGTGTCCACCTATAGGCTAAAGCATGACTTTGCGATACATTATAAAAACCCATTTACTTTGATTAGTCACTGGGTTTCATTTGTTTGTTGCAAGAAAACGAACGAATGACCACCATCCTTTCATTTCGTCGATTTTTATGACATCTCATTTCCCGAACATTCATCTCACTCGTTTTCTCTCATGTGTTTCCTCTTTTAGAATGCCTCCTCGACGAAACGTACCACCACCTAACACCGAACTGGCAACTATCATAGCACAACAGATGGCTGCTATGCTACCAAATCTCATTACTCAAATCAACCAAGCAAACAACAATAATAATGCTCCTTGCAACTTCAAACAGTTTAACTCGGCTAAACCACTCAAGTTTAGTGGTTCTGAAGGAGCAACTGGGCTCCTACAATGGTTTGAGAGTCTTGAGAGTACTTTTCGCCATGTTCAGTGTCCTGATAATCGTAAGGTCGAGTTTGCTTCGAGCGTGCTCCAAAAGAGGGCGCTCACGTGGTGGAACAGAGTGGTGAGAGATAGGGGTGCAGATGTTGCTATGGGTGAGACTTGGGAGGAACTTAGAGCTCTAATGATGAAAGAGTTCTGCCCCCGTCATGAAAAGAGGGCACTTGAGAATGAGTTCCACGACCTAAAGCAGGACTGTGGTTAGCACAGTGCGTATACCAATCGGTATGAGGAGTTGAGCCTATTATGTCCTGAGATGGTGACGCCTTTGGATAAGGCAATTGAAAAGTACATAGATGGTCTGCCAGATCCTGTCCAGGACATCGTCACTGGAAGTAACCCTACATCTATCCATCAAGCCATTGAGCTAGCAGCAACCCTTACCGAATCACAAGTCAAAAAGGGTAAGCTTCATCAATAGGGTGACAAGAAACCGTCTGTTAAGTCAGAGAAGCAAAAAGGAAACAAAGCTGAAACTTCAAAGAAGTCTAGGAAGTGCAAGGCTTCCAAGAACTTCGCTCTCACTATAACCTAACCAAACTGCTCCTAATCAGCCTGCTCAGCCACCGGCCAAGAAACAATATGTTGGTAACACACCTTTGTGCAACAAGTGTAACAGTCACCATCAACCACATTTACAGTGTCGCATTTGCACTAACTGTGGGAAATCTGGTCATCTTGCCAACACTTGTCGTTTTGCTCCTACCCAGAATCCAGTAGCCCAAAACCCTGCTCAGCAGCCTGCACGACCTCACTATCCACCTGGGTCTTGCTACAATTGGGGGGATCTCACCCACTACGGAAATAACTGTCCGAAGTTGGCAAATGCAAACCCGGCTCGTGGACAAGCATTTAACATCAATACTAATGAGGCTCGGGCTGACAATGAAGTAGTCAACGGTACGTTCTTTGTTAACAACCATCCTGCTTCAATTCTTTTCGATTCGGGTGCTGATAAGAGTTTTGTATCCCTAGCTTTTGAACCTTTGCTTTCAATGCCTAGAACAAAACAAGGAAAGCCCTTGACAGTCGAAATAGCTAGTGGCGAACCCCTTAAACTTGATTCTGTCATCCATGATTGCCAATTGAACCTTGACAACCATCTTTTTGCCATTGACCTCACGCCAATGCAACTCGGGAGCTTTGATATCATAGTAGGGATGGACTGGTTATCTAAACACCATGCTGAGGTGATTTGCTTTGATAAGATCGTTCGTATACCCCTTCCGTCTGGTGAAACCTTAGATGTTCGTGGAGAAAGGCCCGTCAGTAGCCTTAAACTCATGACATAATACCTACGAAAGAATTATGTTGCTTTCTTGGCACATATCGTAGTGGAGAAAGGCAAGGGAAACTCTACTAAGGACATCCCCGTTGTTAGGGATTATCCTGAGGTGTTTCTGATGAGCTACCCGGTTTACCCCCAGCAAAACAAGTCGAGTTTTGTATAGATCTTGTACCTGGTGCCAACCCTATAGCCAAATCCCCATATCGTCTTGCACCGTCTGAGATGCAAGAGTTATCTAAACAGCTTAAGGAGTTTTCTGACAAAGGGATTCATTTGTCCAAGCTTTTCACCTTGGGGCGCTCCAGTCCTATTTGTGAAAAAGAAAGATGGATCCTTCCGTATGTGTATCGATTACCGTGAGCTCAACAAACTCACAATCAAGAATCGATATCCCCTACCGCGTATTGATGATCTCTTTGATCAGCTACAAGGTGCTACTTGTTTCTCAAAGATTGTCCTGCGTTCTGGGTATCATCAGCTTCGAGTTCTCGAAGAAGATATTCCCAAGACTGCTTTCCGCACTCGATACGGTCATTATGAGTTCACTGTTATGCCTTTTGGTCTGACAAATGCTCCTGCTGTTTTCATGGATTTAATGAATAGGGTTTGTAAGCCTTATTTGGACAAGTTCATCATTGTTTTCATTGATGACATTTTGATTTATTCAAAGTCTCAAGCCGATCACGAGCAACATCTCCGTTTAACGATGGAACTCCTAAAGAAAGAACAACTATATGCCAAGTTCTCCAAGTGTGAATTTTGGCTTAAGGAAGTTCAATTCTTAGGACATATTGTCAACGAACAAGGTATTCATGTAGATCCCGCCAAAATCAGTGCGATTAAGGAATGGGATACACCTACTACTCCTACCGAAGTTCGTTCATTTCTTGGTCTCGCGGGTTACTACTGTCGCTTTATCGCAAACTTCTCAAAGATTGTGGTTCCACTCACTGCTTTAACTCAAAAGAATAAACCTTTTGAGTGGGGACCTAAACAAGAAGAAGCTTTTCAGACCTTGAAACAGAAGCTTTGTAATGCTCCTATTTTATCCTTACCTAAAGGTAACGACGACTTTGTCGTATATTGTGATGCATCGAACTTAGGCCTTGGCTGCGTTCTCATGCAAAGGAACAAAGTTATAGCCTATGCATCAAGACAATTGAAGATTCATGAAAAGAACTACACCACTCATGATCTTGAGTTGGGTGCTGTTGTTTTCGCTCTGAAAATTTGGAGACATTATCTGTACGATACAAAATGCGTGGTTTTCACCGACCACAAAAGTCTCCAGCTCATTTTCAATCAGAAAGAACTAACATGAGACAGCGACGATGGGTTGAACTTCTGAACAACTATGACTGTGAAGTTCGCTACCATCATGGTAAGGCGAATGTCGTAGCCGATGCTCTTAGTCGTAAAGAACAAGTCAAGCTACATTGTGTTCAAGTTCGATCTGATATTCAAAACCGTATCTTTCAAGCACAACGAACTTGTGTTACACAAGGTATGATGGGTGATGAATTACCACATCATCTTGAGCTTCAACTTGAAACGAAAGACAATGGGTTGTTATATTATCAAAGTCGTTTATGGGTTCCAAGTCAAGACAATCTCCGCACCTTGATAATGGATGAAGCTTATAAGTCTCGTTATTCAATTCATCCAGGTGCAGACAAAATGTATAAGGATCTCCGTACTCAGTATTGGTGGCCGGGTATGAAGAAAGACATTGCCTTGTACGTATCTAAATGTCTTACTTGTCTCAAAGTTAAGGCAGAGCATCAACATCCCTCTAGTTTGCTTGAACAACCAGAAATTCCGATTTGGAAATGGGAAAGCATTGCAATGGATCTCATTACCAAATTACCGCGTACATCTAGAGGTCATGATGCCATTTGGGTAATCGTTGATCGTCTAACCAAGTCAGCACACTTTATAGCAATCCGTGAGGATTTCCCTACTGATAAACTTGCTAAGATTTATGTGGATGAAATTGTATCTCGTCATGGTGTCCCTTTGGACATCATATCTGATCGTGATGCTCGATTCTCATCTCATTTTTGGAGGACCATGCAATCTGCCATGGGAACCAAACTTAATATGAGCACTGCTTATCATCCTCAAACGGATGGACAGTCCGAAAGAACGATCCAGACACTGGAGGATATGCTTAGAGCTTGTGTGATTGACTTTGGTGGTAGTTGGGATTCGCATCTACCATTGAACGAATTCTCCTACAACAACAGTTATCATACCAGCATTGACATGGCTCCTTTCGAAGCTCTCTATGGTCGAAAATGTCGTTCACCTGTCTGTTAGAATGAAATCAGTGTGAATCACAATTTACTGGACCTGAACTCATTCATGATACAACGGACAAAGTCAAGAAAATTCGCGAAAACCTTTTGACACCTAGAAGCCGTCAAAAGAGTTATGCAGACAAACGACGCAAGCCCTTGGAATTCCAAGTCGGTGATCACGTCCTACTCAAGGTATCCCCTTGGATAGGCGTGTTTAGATTTGGGAAGAAAGGAAAACTTGAACCTAGATATGTTGGACCATTCAAGATCATTGAGAAAATCGGAAAGGTGGCCTACAAACTTGAGCTATCTCCTGAACTTGGAAATGTTCCTCCAACTTTCCACGTGTCCAATCTTAAAAGTGTTTGGCTGATGAAAGCCTCCACATCCCTCTTGACGAAATTCGTGTTGATAACACGATTCACATTATTGAGAAACCTGTGGAAATATTGGACCGTGAAGTGAAAAAGCTCAAGCGCAGACGTATACCAATTTTTAAAGTTTTCTAGGAGTCCAAACGTGGCCCTGAGTTTACTTGGGAACAAGAGGACCAAACGAAGACGAACTATCCACATCTAATCTCACAAGTTTACTCTAGTTAAATTTCGGGACGAAATTTCCAAAAGTAGGGGAGACTGTGACATCTGTGCATTTCCATCATAGTACAATTCCAAAACAATTTTGTAATTTTATAAGATTGTGTTTTATTTCGAGATTTATTTTAATACTTATGACATTTCATATTTTCAATCCTTGTTCAAATTCAACCTTTCAAATCACTTCTGGAAGTGAAACCGCAAATCATTACGCAAACGTAATCAGTTTAACGCGACATACACTCTGGAACAATGGCATAAGCTAAACATACCCTAAATACCCTTTACATAACTTAGAAATAAGTTTTGAGGGCTTCGTTATGGCAAAAACATGCTTATTCAACTTTAGGGACTATTTTACAAATTCTGCGGAACTATGCTGTTACGCGTATTTCCTAATCCGGAACATGTATGCACATCCAAAAAATTTTGTAATCATTAAATCTAGTATTTTAATGATTGGAATGAAAAAATATCATTCGTTACGCGTTTACGGTCATTTACGCGTTTGCTACTATTTTTGTCGTAATAATCAAAAACCGCACCCGTACGACCGAACGAACTGACAACCAGGACATTCTTGGACACATTTCAAGTTTCCTAAGCTTTATCATCTTTATAGAGCTTAAAATGAGGTTAACGGGTGTTAAAAGTGCCAAAACGCGACAAAACGTGTTCTGGGGCCTGTTCTGCCAACTTTTGAAAGTTGTTGTCAGCTAAGGGGCTTACGTACCGTAAGCCCATACCCCTTACGGTCCATAACGACCCCCCAGCTCAGCAGTTTCATGGCATCTTCTTGTTTAATCTCTTGGACACTAAGCAAACGAAATTGCCACACTCCTTCTAGTTTTAGCACCTCATTATACACTTGTAATGATCCTAGATCAAGTGCCTAACACTTGGAATGATCTTGTGCATCACCCACAAGTATAAATAGGCCCTCATTTTCACTTCATAACTTGCTCATTTCCATCTTCTTCATCCCTTACTCTTGGAGCTTGCTTCCATCCTTTTTGGAGGCCTCCTACTGAGTTCTTTGAGATCTTGGGTGTTCCTAAACACAAGTAAGATCTCATCCTTAGTCTTTTTCATAGCTTTTAGCTATTTCAAGCTAAAAGTCAAATATTTGTTTGACTTTAGGCTTTGACCATTGATTGGTCAAAACAAAGTTCAATTGAAAATTTACGACGTGATCGTAATCACGATGGTTATGATCCTTAGCGATCATACCTACTGATTTACCACGTTACTAGTTGAAGTGACGAGTCAAAGTTTCGGTCAATAATGCGCAAAATGTGCATATTATGACGGGACTATTTTCGGTACTTTTTTGATACCAAATCAGTTTTACAAACTTAGTTAGACATGTTAGACATGTCTGACTTGTCACTTTTAGTTTAGTGCTTGTTTAGGGTCGTAAGTCGAGCGGTCTTAACCACCGCTTTGACTTTCGAATCCGACCCGTTTGGTCGATCTTAGGATCCGACCAAACTCATATTTGTGACCATAGTTATATAGGGAATAACCCTCTGAGGTTACACCTTATGGTCACGTCGTTTGGTTAGTATTATGATAGGTCGTTATTATGCCTTTATAAATGACCAAAATGCCCTTTTTGCACATAAATTCATTTTAAGCATATGTGACTAAAGTTTTGACATATAAACTGACATTCAACATTATTAAACATGTTTGGACATTTAAGACTTATCATAGGACATGTTTAACCATCCGATCACGCGTTTACGCAAATGACACGTTAAAGTAGCGTAAACTACCTTAACGGGTCATTACGGGTCAAAAGCACTTAGGATCCCTTCTAAATCAGAATGTTGAGTTTATTAAATCATACCATATGAGTTCCAACACTCATTTGATTTATAAGACATCATTCTATCAAATCCGCCGATTAAAGTCCCGACTTATTAACATAATTATCCGATCTTAGGAACCATTTATTCCTCGTACTCTTGAGCTTTAGTATTCTTCTTGAACAAGGATACTTTACCCCAAGTGAGTACATAGACCCCTCTTTTTATATTGTTTTCAAATACTTTGGGGTGAAACACATGTGCCTACTCGATACTTTCATGTTTTCACGCTCTCATGACATATATTTGCTATGTTCATCTAGTACATATATAGTGCATGATTTCAATTATGTTTTGCTATGTATGTTGACTGAGCATGCTAGCACATTGATTTCAAAGACATCTTTTGTGGCATATGTTGACTTAGCATATGAGCACATTGATTTACATTACATTTTGCTATGTATGTTGACTGACCATGCTAGCACATCGATTTTATGGACATTTCTACTTAGTATCTTGACTTAGCATACTTAGTACATGGTTTAAAGACATTTTTCATGACATTGCTTACATTGACTATGACATTTGGTTTGTTTAACGGGATACAATACATTCATTAACATTGATCACGCCGCCCGATAGTATGTAATGGTACCATAGGACTTGACAAATCCCTTTCCCCGTTTCCTAGGTTTGTTTGGAAGTAGGGAATGACAGAATCCGAATACATTTTTGATAAACCTTTGACTTGATAAGGTTTTATCCGACAATCTCAAGGCTTGAATGTATGCGATAAACATAACTACATAGATGTTCATATCAAATAAAGCATTGGTTTTGCAAAACACGACTTTTGATTTAAACTTTGGTTTATTCAAGACATTGTTTTGTACAAGACATTTGTTATACAAGACATCGTTTATACCTAACATTGTGACACATTACATTGTTTACATATGACATTTGACATTTGTTAGACAATAAATTTTGGTGGTTATTTGATAACTGATTTAAATAACGAGATGTGTGTAATATGATAAAAGCATGGTGGATACGCCACTGGTACTTTCTATATATAAGTGCTTTCATGATATTACATATCGTAGCGTTATTTAAACCACTTCGACAAAGACAAAGACATGAGATTTTTTTACAAATAACATATATTTTTCACAAGACATTGTTTTACAAATGGCATATTTTATACAATTCTTTTTCATCCAGTTAATTATTTAATCATACATCATTCTTTTATATCATTTGATTTTCATATTGATTTTCATATGATTTTATAAAAGAAAACATTTTATAAGGTTCATGACTACTTTTCGTTAAACTATTATTTAAACTTCAAGTCATGAATCCTTATCAACAAAACCTATGTATCTCACAAGCATTTTATGCTGACGTACCTATTTTCACATGTGTTTCAGGAGCTAATGTTTGAGGTTGATTCATGCTACACTTAGGCGGACTTGGGCTTTACTGACTTAAAATCAAGCAAGACAAATAGATTTATGTTATGTTACCTTTGAATTCCAGACGATGTAATTAAACTTAATGTAATAATACAAAACTTTAATTACCATGGTTGTTGAAACAATACTTATGTTACGACACTCCCTGATGTTTCCGCCGCGGTTTGTTGTTTTACGCTGTCGGGGTGTGACAGAAAGATTGGTATCAGAGCCAATGGTTATAGGGAATTAGTTTATTAGTAATGCTTTGACCTAGACTATAACTTTTCTAGGACCCTAACACAAGTTATCTTGTGTTTAGAATTTAAAACACTACCATCACCCATCCTTAGGTGAGTACCAAAAACAAAACAAGATGGAAGGCATAAAGTCAAAATAAATCATCGATCTCTTTTAGCTTCCAAAGTTTTCAAAATCTCGTCAAAGTTTGGGTTTTAATAATACGAACACATGCAATCTGGAAGGGTGGTTGCCTGTACCCTGGTTTTAATACTATGAACACATGCAATCTGGAAGGGTGGGTGCCTATACCCTGAGTTTTCTGTCTAAGGCTAGAGTGTTCGTACAAATCCACTTAATCGGACCAGTCACTCTTACCTGAGAACTCTTGGGGTGAGTGTCCACCTATAGGCTAAAGCATGACTTTTCGATACATTATAAAAACTCATTTACTTTGATTAGTCACTGTGTTTCGTTTGTTTGTTGCAAGTAAACGAACGAATGACCACCATCCTTTCATTTCGTCGATTTTTATGACATCTCATTTCCCGAACATTCATCTCACTCGTTTTCTCTCATGTTTTCCACTTTTAGAATGCCTCCTCGACGAAACGTACCACCACCTAACACCGAACTGGCAACTATCATAGCACAACAGATGGTTGTTGTGCTACCAAATCTCATTACGCAAATCAACCAAGCCAACAACAATAATAATGCTCCTTGCAACTTCAAACAGTTTAACTTGGCTAAACCACTCAAGTTTAGTGGTTCTGAAGGAGCAACTGGGCTCCTACAGTGGTTTGAGAGTCTTGAGAGTACTTTTCGCCATGTTCAGTGTCCTGATAATCATAAGGTCGAGTTTGCTTCGAGCGTGTTCCAAAAGACGGCGCTCACGTGGTGGAACAGAGTGGTGAGAGATAGGGGTGCATATGTTGCTATGGGTGAGACTTGGGAGGAACTTAGAGCTCTAATGATGAAAGAGTTCTACTCTCGTCATGAAAAGAGGGCGCTTGAGAATGAGTTCCACGACCTAAAGCAGGACAGTGGTGAGCACCGTGCATATACCAATCGGTATGAGGACTTGAGCCTATTATGTCCTGAGATGGTGACGCCTTTGGATAAGGCTATTGAAAAGTACATAGATGGTCTGCCCGATCCTGTCTAGGACAACCACAAGTGACAAAGAGGCAACGTTGGCCTATTAATGCTATAATACAAAACTTTAATTACCATGGTTGTTGAAACAATACTTCTGTGACGACACTCCCCGACGTTTCCCTCGCAGTTTGTTGTTTTACGCAGTCGGCGTGTGACAACCACAAGTGACAAAGAGGCAATGTTGGCAATGATGGGCTATCATGATCCTCAAGGAAGAGTTCCCATCTACAAAAGCGGGTTCATTGAACGATGGCAATTCTTGATAACTCAGTTTGCATTCTACTTCAAGAGGAAAGCCTCTAGTTGGTATGAGATCACTCATAGGATTATGGAACCCATCCATGCCTTGGTGAATCACTTGCCCTACAACAACTCCTTCTATCTGATGAAGGACTTTAGGGCAAATCTCTTAGGGGCTCGTCCTTTCCTCATTTACCCATGGTTTTTGATGAAAGTGATAACCTCTCAACTGGACTTCGGCGGAGTACCTGCATCATATCCCAGAGTCCGTATAGTTCCTCAGGAAGATCAACATATCCATGCCCTTATACCCACAGAAGAAAACACAGGGGTTGAACCACCTTTCTGGCAGATGGAAGGCATTATGTATGGGGATGAAGCTTCATGTAGTTCTTTTTTATTTTTAACTATATATGTTTTCAGGTATTTATGTATATATATATATATTGTTTTTCTAATACTTGTTAAAGGGGGAATTTTTGATGAAATTACAGTTTTAGGGGGAATTTCTGATGAGATCATAGTTCTAGGGGGAAATCTGATAAGATCATAGATCCAGGGGGATTTCTGATCAAATCATTTTTCAAACAAAACAAAGGGAAAAGTTTCTGATGAGTTTCAGATGAGCTCAGAAAATAGTTGAATAAACACTAAAATTTTGCAAAAAAAAACAATAGGAGACGAAAACGTGTTGAAAAAAGAAAAATAAGACTTTTTCTTCTCAAATGCAACATCTTTTTCTTGTTTTCTTAACATCAACAGAATCAGGGAGACGAAAACGTGTTGAAAAAGAAAAAGAAGACATTTTCTTCACAAATGCAACATCTTTTTCTTATTTTCTTAAAACCAACATTTTCTGTTAAAAATCTGATGGAAATTTTTCAGAAAACAATGGAGACGAAAACATGTTAAAAAAGAAATAAAAGACATTTTCTTCTCAAATGCAACATCTTGTTCTTGTTTTCTTTAAATGAACATTTTCTGATACAAATCTGATGACAATCTTTCAAAGGACAATAGGAGACCAAAACAAATGAAACCTCTTTTTCTTTTACAATGTTTCCCTAAAAATCACTTTCTGATAGAAATACTCTGCTAAACAAAACGAAAACCTCTTTCATCAGAAAATCTAATAAAAGCATCAGAAAATCTGATAAGATCATCAGAAAACTCACATTTCCGCCAAACATCAATGAGGACATCAGAATTCAATGTAAGTGTCTCCGACATCCTACACTTATTCCCTCTCACCTCAAAAAAAATGGAGTCAATTCAGAATGGCAACTCACAAATTTATCAGCCAAATAGGCTATTAACTCCTCAACAGATCTGTTAGCTGATTGTTTTAATAGAAAATCTGCTACCAATCTGTTGACTCTCTAATAGTCATCTGAAACAAGGATTGAAGAAGTCAACAAATTCTATCTCAGAGATTTTTGTAACACCCTAAATCGCGTAAAGCAACACGCGGCGGAAACACTTAGGGAGTCACGTTACAAATTGTTTCGCAACACATGGTATTTAAAGTTTTGTTTTATTGATTTATCAAATTTACATTTGTCTTGGAATGACGAAGATAAAATACAATCAAATTGACTTCTAAATTTTAATGTCACTAAGGCCCGCGTCCATCCTATATGTAGTATGCAACGACAATCATCATATATGTAAACCTGAAACATATGTGAAAATAGATACGTCAGCATAAAAATGACTGTGAGTAACATAGGTTTTGGGAATTAGATTCGTGGCTTTGAATGTTTTAAGAAAAGAACATACGTTTTTAGAAATAACCATGAATCTTACAAAAAGTTTGGTATCTAAAATACTTTGCTTTTTGATAAAAAGTGTTTGTATTATATGTACAAGATATACTTTTGGTTTTGAAATAACAATTTAGGTAGTATATCAAAATGTATACATTTCTTTTAAAAGATTGGGTAGCATATCAAACTATACTTTAGTAAATAGTAAGAAAATCGGTAGTATATCAAAATACACTTTTGTTTAAGAACAAGAGATTCGGTAGTATATCAAACTATACTTTGGTAAATAATATCACATTGATAGCATATCAAACTATGCATTGGAAGTATATCGAAATATACTTAATTGTGATTTGGTAGTATATCAAACTATACTTTGGTTTAGGGAATCAATAAAAGATAAGTTTCTATGGCTTAATTAGAAAACCTTTATAAAACATACATTATGGTCGTTTGGCAATACATTCAAAGCTGAGTATAT
The DNA here is from genome assembly GCA_947069175.1 of Scalesia atractyloides. Lineage (NCBI taxonomy): Eukaryota > Viridiplantae > Streptophyta > Magnoliopsida > Asterales > Asteraceae > Scalesia > Scalesia atractyloides. The sequence continues at coordinate 43,305,623 of CAMTDV010000017.1, forward strand.
CAAACTATACTTTGGTGACTGTAGATTTACCACGAAAGTAAAACTTGGTTTCTGACATTCCATACAACAGGAATGGGGTGTCAAATTCTATAGCGCTATATCGTACTACCAATCGGCTTGTTCATTGTTAATGAATGTATAAAAGAAATACGTACCAACAATAGTCTCACAAACTTTGAAAATCATTGTATAATTCATGGGTAACAGTTTCAATTCGTTAAAGGATAAGTATTACGTATGTGAAATCGTATAGCTTTGAAATCGTGAAAATAGTGAATAGGCACATATGAATCACCCCAAAACATTTGAAAAACATAAAAGAGGGGACTATGTACTCACTTGGGGTTGCAAAATAACCTTGAATAAAAGGTCAAACAAGCTCAAAACTCCGAGAAATCAACCGTGTCCAAAAATTGGATAACTATGTAAATATCGGGACTTTAATTAGCGGATCGGATAGAATGAGGTCTTGTAAACCAGATGAGAGTTGGAACTCATATGAAATGGTTTACCAAAATTAACGTTATGATTTAGAAAGATTCCTAAGTGCTTTTGACCCGTTATGACTCGTAAAGGCAGTTTACGCTACTTTAACGGATCATTTACGAAAATACGTGTTCGGGAGATTAGATATGTGTTATGATAAGTCTAATATGACAAAATAAGTTTAATAGTTGCAACATCAGTTTATATGTCAAAACATTGGTCACATATGCTTAAAGTTGATTTATGCGCAAAAAGGGCATTTTTTGTCATTTATTAAAGGCAAAACTAGCGACTTAGCATAATGCTAACCAAACGACGTGACCATAAGGTATAACCTCAGAGAGTTATCCCCTATACAACTATGGTCACAAATGGTTCGGATTCGAAAGTCAAAGCGGTGGTCAAGACCGCTCAACTTACGACCCTAAACAAGCACTAAACTAAAAGTGACGAGTTAAACATGTTTAACTAAGTTAGAAAACTGATTTGATATCAAAACAAGGTGTTTTGATACCTAAAATGTTTCCATCATAAAATGCACATAATGCACACTTTTGACCAAAACTTTGACTCGTCACCTTGACTAGTAACGTGGTAAATCAGTAGGCATGATCACTAAGGATCATAACCATCGTGATTACGATCACGTTGTAAAGTTCAATTGAACTTTGTCTTGACTAATTAATGGTCAAAGCTGAAAGTCAAACAATGTTTGACTTTCAGGCTAAAAGTAATGAAAAAGACTAAGGATGAGATCTTACTTGTGTTTAGGAACACCCAAGATCTCAAAGAACTCAGTAGGAGGCTTCCTTTTGATCAGGAAACAAACTCCAAGAGTGTGGGAGGTGGAAAGAGAGAAATGAGCAAGTGTGAAGGTTGAATGATGGACCTATTTATAGTTGAGGATGATCAAGGAGATCATTACATGTGTTAGGGCTTGTTCTAGGATCATTCCAGGTGTTTAGGGAGGTGTCTAGACCAGGAGAGGTGTGGCAATTTTGAAAGATTAGTGTCCAAGGAAGTAAATAAAAAGCTGCCACCTTACTGCTGTGCTGGAGGGTCCTTACAGACCGTAAGGTGTATAGGCTTACGCTCCGTAAGCCTAGGGTCTGGGCAGCACTTTCGCATATTTACAAAACAGGCCCCTGAACTTTGATTTGTCGTGTTTTAGCACTTCTAACACTCGTTAACCACATTTTTAAGCTCTATAAGGACGTTAAAGCATAGGGAACAAGAAATATGCTCAGAAATGACACGGATGTCGGCTCGTTCGGTCGTACGGTTGCGGTTTTCGGTTAATTATGACGAAAATCGTAACGAACGCACAAATGACCGTAGATGCGTAACGAATGATATATTTGCATTCCAATCACTAAAATACAAGATTTTAATGATTACAAATTTTTGGATGTGCGTACATGTTCCGGATTAGGAATTACACGAATTGTCGTACTTTCGCAGATTTTGTAAAATAGTCCCTGGAGTTGCATAAGCATGTTTTTGCCATACCAAACCCTTCAAAACTTATTTCTAAGTTATGTAATGGATATTTAAGGTATGTTTAGCTTGTTTCAAAGTTCCAAAGTGTATGTCGCGTTAAGCTGATTACGTTTGCGTAACAGCTTGCGATTTCACTTCAAGAAGCGATTCGAAAGATCGAAATTGTACAAGGACTGAAATATGTGAATGTCACATGTAATTATACAATTCTCGGGAATGAAACACAAGATCTCATTGGATTCGAAATTGTTTAGAATTATCCGATGGTTGAAAAGGCACAGATTTTACAGTCTCCCCCACTTTAGGAAATTTCGTCCCGAAATTTAATTTAGAGGAAACTTGCAAAAAACAAATGTGAGGGTATCACTTTCAAATGATCCTTCGTTCCCGGAGTAAAACTCTAGGCAATGTTTGGATCCTCAGCGAATTTTGTTTATTGTACTAGTATATTGTTTATAGGTATGAGTTCAGATTCGAAATTCTAAACTTTAGTCCAATAAGTAGGTGTACGACACCTTTGATTGTACCGAGCCTCCGAAGAGAGCCATGTAAATATTAAAGTGACATTCTTGTTTATAGAAGAACTAAAAAGTGCGTGAATTTGAAAGGGAGTCGGATTGAAAAAATGAACGGGAGAACGTTTATAGAGGTTTCCCATGAAGACTAGTATAGGAAACTTTTGTGTGCTCGAAATTGGAGTCGGAGAGTGAAAGATTAAAATAACTTGGTCAAGGTCCAGAACTTCTACTAACTTAAATAACGCAACGCTTGCAATGTAATAAGGAACACTTATATATAGGAAGTACCAGCGGCGTATCCACCATGCCCTTATTACATTGTTCCCGTTTCGTTATTCTTATTACTATAGGTTCTTACACATGACAAAACTTGTTGTGGTTTCTATGCACTGAATTATATAATTATGTACGCATCCATAATTACACAATTCCTTGCATAGTCCGCACAGTTCATTTTGTGATGTGCAGGGGAAAAATCGAACAAATAAACATATGATGACTCGTCTTAGACCATAAAAGTGCCTTTTTAATTAGATCAACGAATAATCTTTTTAAATAGACATTAATGAGTCTTTTAACTAGATTATCACATGATCTCTTTAATTAGAATAGTACTTTGGAATCCAAGGGTCTAACTATTGCATAGAAAAGCCTTAAGGATTTTAGATAGTACTTTGGATATCCTTCTAAGGATCTAGCATATGAAAAAATATGGAAGATTCTATAAGGATTTGGATAGTAGTTGTTTTGAATCAAATAACCGTTAAGTTGTACATACGTATTAAAGCACTCAAAGAATCAAATCAAGGACTCCGGATTTCACTTTAATCAACCACAAGGATCTAACTATGAATATAGGAAGATCCTATAAGGTTTTGGGATTTGTATAGCGAAAATGTTTTGAAAATCATGTACTAGATGTACTACAAAATCAAAGTATGTGTAATGTCATGAAAACACAAAAGTAGTCATGGGCACATTGACATATTGCATAAGACCAATTAAGGACTTATGAAAAGTACCCTTAGGTATCCAAGCAAGGATTTAAAGTGGTACTTTGAGTATTTGTTAAGAGTTATGACTTGTACCTCATACTTTGTTTCTTAGAAGAAACGAGTACATAGGATTTTTGTGGAGATCGCGAGCGATCACAAAATAAAAGAAACTACGAGAGTAGTTTGATTTGCAAGGAATCATATCCTTGGTGTCGGTATTGTAGAGGTATGTCACACATACATGTAATCATACTAGTTTTGTAAATAAAATTGAAATAACAATATTATTTATAAACCAACCTAAATGTTTCAAGATTTTAGGATATCACAAAGTGAAAATGTAAAAGTTTAAATGTTCACAGCTGCATCATCATTAGCACGAGTCTCGTTAGCATTTATGTTAAATGCTCATCCACGGGCTGGATTTTCTTTAACAAGCTTCGGGAAATTGTTTCGATAGTGAGTAAGATAACCACAGTTATAGCACGATCCAGGTGGATATGGTGCTTGAGTAGCAGTAGGGTTTGCATTTGCTTGATTTTGGGTGTTGGTAGCAAAACGACATGCATTTACCAAATGTCCCAATCGTCCAAAGTGGGTACATTTGTGACATGGTGTTGATTTAGATGATGACAATTGCATTTGTTGCACAGAGGTGCGCTGCCAGCATTAGTTTTCCTAGCACGAGGTTGTGCTGGTTGGTTTGGAGCAACTTGATCGTTCTGAGTAACTAGAGCGAGGTTTTGTGAAACCTTACGCTTCTTTGACTTCTTAGAGGATTCAGTTTGGTTTTCCTTTGGTTTTTCTTAGGTAGTCTCGTCCGATGGTTTCTTGTCACCTTTATGGAAAAGTTTACCCTTCTTGATTTGAGATTCAGTCAGGGTAGCGGCTATCTAAATGGTCTGTCTAACTATAACGGGATTGCTGCCAGTGACTATGTCCTGAATTGGGTCAGGGAGGCCATCAATGTACTTTTCAATTGCCTTATCCAAAGGCGTAACCATGGTAGGACATAACAGATTTAGTTCCTCATAACGATCATTGTAGGCTCGATGTTCACCACTATCTTGTTTCAGATTGTGGAATTCGCTCTCAAGTGCCCTTTGTTCATGACGTGGGCAGAACTCTTTCATCAAGTGCCCTTTGTTCATGAGTTTTGGGATTTGATCGACGAGGAAAGACTATCCTAAAATAGTAACGAAATGGTACGGTAAATAAGTGGATTTTATTAACAATTTTAATAGGATTTTTAGATTTATTTTTGTGAGTTTAAGGTCATTTTCTAACTTTAAAAATATTATTTTTAAGTATTTTTAATTGATTTTTAAATTAAATAAATAAATAAAAATATAAAAAAAAAAGTTGACTTTTTGTTGACCGTTGACCGTTGACCGGACCGTTGACCAGTCGGACAGTGACTTATGTGTGCGCTGGGTGAGACTCGAACCTGAGACCTCTCGTACGCGTGCACGCAGCTCTACCAACTGCGCTACGTGTCTAACATGAAATATTCTATGTTTTAATTATATATATACTAATTAAATGTTTAATTTATTTGGTTTTATATTAAAAGAATTTAAATGGTTGAACCGGTTGCAGGGAAACCGGATCGAACTCGGGTCCTTTGGTTTGTAAGCGCACAGCCCAACCAGTTGGGCTGTGTCTTTTATCTGTTAAACTTACAGTTTATATTAATCTTAAAAAAGTCCTGGGACCTACTCTGATTCAGTTTAAAAAAATTGGTTTTAATTCGGAAAGCCGGTGCGTTTGTAAGATTCGAACTCGTGACGTGCGCTGTGTGTTTGCACACAGTCCACCGGTAGACTGTGTGTCTAACCCGGTTTAATATCTTGTTTTAATTAAACTTATACCAAATGTTCGACTTCATCTTCTTCGTTCAAAGACACAGACAACAATATCCGACTGTTCTGGTTTAATTCGATTAACGAAACTTATAGTTGGTTGGAAAGTATTAGATAATGAGATTAAGGAACAGAATTGTACCAACAGGATGTTTTTCTCAGAACTCCGGCAAGGATCGTCGGCTCTGATTTATGAATTCCGTCTGAGCAGATCAATTAACAGTTTTGATCAACTAATTGTGAAATTGAGTTACTAAACAAAGATTATCAGAGGGTTTAGATATTTGTACCGATTCACAGCGTGTTTTCGGAAATGTCCAGAGATTTTCCGGCGAGTGTAGATTATCCGACAACGTCATCTGGGACCGATTCTGGTTGAAGGATTTGAGTTAGTAAAAGTCTAACAATGGATTGAAAATGAAAGAATCGAGAAATTTACCGATTTGATGTATGTCTCGGTTTTCCGGCGAAAGTCCGGCGATAGCAGATAACGATTCCGACGAACAGAACTTAGAGCGAAAAATGAAATTGAAGGTTCTGCGAGTGTTTCCGAGTTATGAGACGATGGAATTATCAGTGTAAAACAGGAGTAATATGATTTCGGTTTTCAAACACGAAATTCATATGAAGCGAGTTCATTGAAGACAGAATTGATTAGAAAACGTGGGTTGTAATTGATTTATCGGTTATATTCAGTAACTCGCGATCACTCAAAAGTCTGGATAGTTGAAAGCCGATGAGCGGTTTCAGTTTTTGGCGCAAACAGATGAATTCTTGGTGGAACTTAAGTTTTATATGATTCATTGATTACACAAATGAATCAAGTGGCAGAGTGGTGAATGGCTTGTGTGTTAAATGAGCCGGCTGACCCGGGTTCGAAACCCGGCAGCGACATTTATTTTTTCTTCGACTATTTTTTATTGTTTATTAATTATAGTTTATAAATTCTAATATATTTATTAATTATGCACTGTTTAAAATTAAAAAGAGCATTAAATAAGCAACGAAAAAATGTAACTGACTATTCGATTAATAAACGAAGCGGGTTTTGGAAACCCGTTTTTCGACGGATGTTACAGTATCCCCTACTTTTAGAAATTTTGTCCCGAAATTTAAGTAGTAGTGGTAACAGGAAAAAGATGCGGGTATTTTTCGCGCATTGAGTCTTCACGTTCCCAAGTAAACTCAGGTCCTCGTTTCGACTCCCAGCGTACCCTAACAATTGGAATACGACTCCGTCTTAAACGTTTTTCTCCGAAGTCCATGATCTCTACTGGTCTTTCAATGAAGTGCATAGATTCATCGATCTGAATATCTTCTAGGGGAATATGGAGGTTTTCATCGGCGAGGCACTTCTTTAAGTTTGATACATGGAATGTGGGGTGAATTATGTTGAGTTCTTCTGATAAGTCAAGCTTGTATACTACAGGTCCTACTCTTTCGAGTATCTTGAAAGGTCCTACGTAGCGTGGTGCCAGCTTGCCCTTCTGGCCAAAACGAACTACTCCCTTCCACGGTGATACTTTTAAAAGTACTTGATCACCAATGTTAAACTCCAAGGGCTTTCGTCGTTTGACTGCATAACTCTTTTGTCGACTTTGTGCCGCTAGAAGATTGTTTCGAATTTGATGGATCTTGTCTGTTGTTTCTTGAATCAATTCTGGACCGGTGATTTGAGCTTCCCCAATTTCGTGCCAACATACTGGAGATCGGCACTTACGACCATATAAAGCTTCGAAAGGTGCCATGCCGATACTTGAATGATAGCTGTTGTTGTACGAAAATTCAACTAATGGTAAATGAGCGTCCCAATTCCCTTTGAAGTCTATAACACATGCTCGAAGCATATCTTCAAGAGTTTGGATGGTGCGTTCAGATTGTCCATCAGTTTGAGGATGATAAGCGGTACTGAGGTCTAATCGTGTACCCAAAGCGGCTTGTACGGCTTGCCATGTTCGTGAAGTGAAACGACCATCACGGTCTGAAATGATGCTTAAAGGTACACCATGACGGCTTACGATCTCGCTGATGTAGATACGAGCTAACTTCTCGTTCTTGAAGTCCTCGAGAATCGGAATGAAGTGAGCTGATTTTGTAAGACGATCAATGATTACCCATATAGTGTCATACCCACTGGAGATGCGAGGTAACCCGGTAATGAAGTCCATGGTTATGTTTTCCCACTTCCATACAAGTATTTCAGGTTGGACTAGAAGTCCTGAGGGTCTTTGATGTTCAGCTTTTACTTTGGAACATGTAAGGCACTTGGAAACAAAAACAGCGATATCCTTCTTAATGCCAGGCCACCAGTAGGTGTATCGAAGGTCTTGATACATCTTGTCGGCTCCTGGGTGTACAGAGTACCGTGTTCTGTGCGCCTCATTCATAAGGAAATCACGAAGGTTATTGTGATCGGGAATCCATATGCGATCTAGATAGTACAGAATACCGTCGGATTTGGTTTCGATTTTAAGTTCAGCTCCACAAGACAGCTCCTTGCGTACGTTGTTTTCCGTTACTGAAACATGTTGAGCTTCTCGGATTCGATCTTTGATGTCGGTTATGATTTGCGAACATAGAAGACGAATGGAGTTCGCATAACCCTTTCGACTGAGCGCATCGGCCACCACGTTTGCCTTGCCAGGATGATACCGAATTTCACAGTCGTAGTCATTAAGAAGTTCGACCCATCTTCGTTGCCTCATATTCAACTCCTTTTGGTTAAAGATATGTTGGAGGCTCTTGTGGTCAGTGTATATTTCACACTTGGTACCATAGAGGTAATGTCTCCATATCTTAAGAGCGAACACAACGGCTCCAAGTTCTAGGTCGTGGGTGGTGTAGTTCTTCTCATGAATTTTGAGTTGTCTAGAAGCATAAGCTATCACTTTTCCTCTTTGCATCAGTACACAGCCTAGTCCCTGCCCTGACGCGTCGCAATAAACCACGAAGTCATCACAACCCTCAGGAAGTGTGAGGATAGGTGCGTCACAGAGTTTTTGCTTTAGAGTTTGGAAGGCTTCTTCTTGTTTGGGTCCCCATATGAAGGGCTTTCCTTTATGAGTCAAAGCCGTGAGTGGTACAGCAATACGGGAGAAATTTGCAATGAAACGGCGATAATAACCAGCCACACCAAGAAATGATCTTACTTCGGTAGGTGTACGTGGCGCTTGCCATTCCTGTACTGCCTTGATTTTTGAGGGATCAACAAGAATTCCCTTGTCATTGACGACGTGTCCAAGGAATTGTACTTCCCTTAACCAGAATTCACATTTCGAGAACTTAGCGTACAACTTTTCTGTCCTTAAGAGTGTAAGGATGAGTCGAAGGCGTCGTTCATGATCAGACTTAGACTTTGAGTAGATGAGGATGTCGTCGATGAAGACTATGACAAAGCGGTCGAGGTAGGGTTTGCATACCCTATTCATTAAATCCATAAATACTGCTGGAGCATTGGTTAAACCAAATGGCATGACCATGAATTCGTAATGACCATAACGAGTTCGGAAGGCGGTCTTTGGGACGTCTTCTTCATGTACTCTGAGTTGATGATAACCAGAACGAAGGTCGATTTTTGAAAAACAGGTGGCGCCTTGAAGTTGGTCAAGAAGATCATCGATGCGAGGTAATGGGTAGCGGTTCTTGACCGTTAACTTGTTGAGTTCTCTGTAGTCGATACACATGCGAAATGTTCCATCTTTCTTTTTCACAAAAAGGACAGGTGCACCCCAAGGCGATGAGCTAGGACGTATGAATCCTTTGTCAGTCAGCTCTTGCAGTTGACTGGCCAGTTCTTGCATTTCGGATGGGGCTAACCTATAAGGAGATTTTGCAACTGGTGTAGCTCCAAGTATAAGATCAATGCGGAATTCGACTTCTCTCACGGGAGGAAGTCCTGAAATGTCGTCAGGAAAAACTTGCGGAAATTCTTTTACTATTGGGATCTCTTCGAGTTTCTTCTCCTTGGTTCCCTTTTTGACGACGTGAGCTAGGAATGCGACATAATTCTTGCGGAGATATTTTTTGGCTTGAAGACAGGACATTAATTTGAGTCCTTTCGAAGGGGTTTCTCCAAAGATTCGTAGAGTCTGACCGTTTGCAAGAGGAATGCGAATGAACTTTTCGCGGCATACAACTTCAGCATGATGTTGGCTAAGCCAGTCCATACCAATTATAATGTCGAAACTTCCCAACTTCATAGGAATGAGGCCAACTGGAAAATCGTGATCGTTTAGGGTGAGAGTGCAATTGCGTATAATAGAGTTTAATAAGACCAGTTTTCCGTCAGCAACTTCTATCGTGATGGATTCCATGAGTTTATCACGAGTTTGGTTGAGGATGGGTTCAAATTCTAAGGACACAAAACTCTTATCCGCGCCTATCAAATAACATGGATGCATAACTACCATTGATGAGAAACGTACCGTTAACCACATTGTTGTCAGCCCTTGCTTGATTGGCGTTGATGTTGAAAGCTCTTCCCCTAGCAGGCGGAGGAGCTTGGTTAGCCTGATTTACTGGATTTGCTTGAGCTTGGGCATGGATGATATTCACCAAGCGTGGACAGGTGTTCCTGAAGTGGTTCGGGTCTCCACAGTTGTAACAAGCCCGCATAGGTTGCATCATGGGATAGTTGGGTTGGTAGTAGGATTGGGCTACATGTTGGGCAGGTGGTAGGAGTAAAGGTTGTTGGGCACCCACTATCTGATGGTGGGTTTGGGTTGAGGGCTAATTGCGGTTCGTTCGCTGAAGTGCGTGACAGGTTTGGATGGTGTGACCTGCACGACCACAGCCGGTGCAATGTTGGCAGGGATGATCAGGAAAGTGATGGTATGAACGGTTGCATTTTGGGTATGGCCGAGTATGGCTTTTATATGGGCAGTAAATTGATGGGGGCAACTTGAATGATGGGTGCAGCAGGGATAGGGAAGTTTGTTTGTGTGACAGCAAAGTTTCTGCCGTTTCGTTTCCTCTTACTAGCAAACTTTGAGAGGAGGTGGAATGGTTTGAAGTTTGGCCCTCAATGGGGGCTTTCTTTTTCTCATCCTTAAATTTGCCGTTTCAGATGCGATTCTCGGTAAGCTCGGTAGCTAGTTCCATAGCGGCTTCAAGTGTTGCAGGCGAAGTGCTTAGAACTGAGTCTTGAATTTTCGAGGGGAGGCCTCGAATATAGTGTTCGACTAAGCGGTATACTGGGGTGAACAAGTTGGGGATCGTTTGGTTCAACTCTAGAAACCTTTTGTTGTAGGAAGTATGATCTCCTTCCTTTTGCTTTAACGAGTGGAATTCATCCTCTAACTTTTTGAACTCTCTTCTTGGACAGAAGCGTCTCGTCATGATTTCCCTTAACTCCTCCCATGTTAAGGCCATTGCATCTTCGATTCCTCTCTTACCTTTTTCTGTATTCACCAGGTAAGAGCTACTCCAAATAGTCTCCCGGTTGCGTAACGTACCTTGCGATCCTCGGGACAATCGCAATTGAGGAAGGTGTTTTCCATTTCCTCAAACCAGTGGAGGAGAGCAGTACACCTTCAGTCCCTTCATATTTCGGGGGATCGCAAGACTTGAAGTGTTTGTAAGAGCACTTTTGAAGGGAGGGTTGTCGACGTTCTGGTCTTCTTGATTGGGAGGGTTGATGGGATTGGCGGCGAGAGCTTGTTGGACTTGAATTACGATGTCAGGAAGCACCGCGGCCATTTGTTTTGCGATTTGGGTGGCCAAGCGTTCGTTTGACCTTCCTGACTTTCTACCTCCACGTTGCTGCCTAGCCAACTTCTACAGGAACATACATAAGAAGATGGTGAGTTTAAGGAGTCTTTTTAGGTGTCATGTGTCGTTTTTAAAAAATTAACATAAACATCAATAATGCAACTACATCCATAGGATGTCTTGGGTTTGCTCATGTTTGGGCCTCCAATGTCCCCCATACCATCACCTGTATAGTCATGTGGGCCCCCATGACTATTGGCTTGGTAGGATTCACATTGGTGTTGGCGGTTTAACACTCGCATCACCCGAATGAAAACCATGAAATATGTTTGCGAGATGTATGGTAGGAGGGTGTCCAGGTGTAGACACAATGACAACTCAAAGTGGGGTTAGCTCACACGACGTTTGGTATAGCATGCTTTGGCCTGATAGGTCCTTCGTCTCATCGTTAGTCCCCAGGTAGGCAAACTGGTCCTTTATTTTGGATTTATACGAATGCCAAGCCTAGACAGGACGTTCCGACTACCGGTACTTGTACCCTTCCAGTTACTACATGCCCGTCATGAGAACTCACTTTGATGTGATTTGAAAAAAATACAAAAATCGCTGCAAAAATCATGGAAATTGTGTGGTGTGTGCTCTCATGGATATGATATGTTATGAGGATATGATTCATGATGAGCATTGTATAGTAATATGTACTTATGAACATGCTTGCATAACATTGAATGTAACAATAAACATAAAGCATATAGACATCATGAATTTTGTATGTAACACATAAACAATTTAAATAATTCTAATCAACTATAGTATAGGCTCTAAGGGTCTAATAACCTATCCTACATCCCTATAGTCATGGCTCTGATACCAATCTGTCACACCCCGACCCGCAGCGGAATAAGAGTCGGGGCATAATTGGGTTATCACCAAAGCTCATGATGTTTACTAAAATGTTTCATATTTATTAAATTCAAATTACAACTTCAATATTCCAAACAAGTTCATACAATTACAAGGAAAAAGTAACTAAGTAAACAATCCAAAGCCTAAACTGATTTATTCTTCTAGGTCGTCCTATATGTTTCTTGCTGCAACTGGATCACCTGTATCATGTGTAAAAATGGGGAATTTTGGGTCAACAAAATTTGGCGAGTGAACCTTGTTAAAAACATTTGATATTGATTTCTTATTGTATTTAATATGGAAAAATTGTGCAATAATCATATGTGAGCAAACGTATATAATCAAACAAACAATAACAAACCACCTTGCATGAGTATATGACATGAATGATAATGTATATGTTGGCAACGTCACGTTCCGCTCATAGGTAATGGGGTATGTGTGATCAAGGCTCAATCAAACGGAGCCGATCATATGTTGGCAACGCCACATTCCGCTCATAGGTAATGGGGAACAGTTCCGCTCATAGGTAATGGGGAACAGACGAGCCTATGATGATGTATGTACTGAAAATGATAAATTTAAGCTAAACATTAACCACACAAACAATTGATACATATTGGATACACATTTAATCATGGATATGATGGATGCACAAGTGTTTAAATGTAATAAATAATAAGCGACACATGATACACCCCAAAATGTGTTTAAAACGGGGAATTTGTAGAGATTCACTCACATTGGGTGCGTTCGTTTGATGATGTTGAATGCGCACGAGTTTTGGGATTTGATCGACGAGGAAAGACTATCCTAAAATAATAACGAAATGGTATGGTAAATAAGTGGATTTTATTAACAATTTTAATAGGTTTTTTAGATTTATTTTTGTGAGTTTAAGGTCATTTTCTAACTTTAAAAATATTATTTTTAAGTATTTTTAATTGATTTTTAAATTAAATAAATAAATAAAAATATATAAAAAATGTTGACTTTTTGTTGACCGTTGACCGTTGACCGGTCCGTTGACCAGTCGGACAGTGACTTATGTGTGCGCTGGGTGAGGCTCGAACCCGAGACCTCTCGTACGCGTGCACGCAGCTCTACCAACTGAGCTACGTGTCTAACCCGAAATATTCTATGTTTTAATTATATATATATATACTGATTAAATGTTTAATTTATTTGGTTTTATATTAAAAGAATTTAAATGGTTGAACCGGTTGCAGGGAAACCGGATCGAACTCGGGTCCTTTGGTTTGTAAGCGCACAGCCCAACCAGTTGGGCTGTGTGTTTTATCTGTTAAACTTACAGTTCATATTAATCTTAAAAACATCCTGGGACCTACTCTGATTCAGTTTAAAAAAATTGGTTTTAATTCGGAAAGCCGGTGCGTTTGTAAGATTCGAACTCGTGACGTGCGCTGTGTGTTTGCCGTTAGTCCATCGCTGGACTGTGTGTCTAACCCGGTTTAATATCTTGTTTTAATTAAACTTATATCTAATGTTCGACTTCATCTTCTTCGTTCAAAGACACAGACAACAATATCCGACTGTTCTGGTTTAATTCGATTAACGAAACTTATAATTGGTTGGAAAGCATTAGATAATGAGATTAAGGAACAGAATTGTACCAAACAGGATGTTTTTCTCAGAACTCCGGCAAGGATCGTCGGCTCTGATTTATGAATTCCGTCTGAGCGAATCAATTAACAGTTTTGATCAACTAATTGTGAAATTGAATTGCTAAACAATGATTATCAGAGGGTTTAGATATTTGTACCGATTCACAGCGTGTTTTCGGAAATGTCCAGAGATTTTCCGGCGAGTGTAGATTATCCGACAACGTCATCTGGGACCGATTCTGGTTGAAGGATTTGAGTTAGTAAAAGTCTAACAATGGATTGAAAATGAAAGAATCGAGAAATTTACCGATTTGATGTATGTCTCGGTTTTCCGGCGAAAGTCCGGCGATAGCAGATAACGATTCCGACGAACAGAACTTAGAGCGAAAAATGAAATTGAAGGTTCTGCGAGTGTTTCCGAGTTATGAGACGATGGAATTATCAGTGTAAAACAGGAGTAATATGATTCGGTTTTCAAACACGAAAATCATATGAAGCGAGTTCATTGAAGACAGAATTGATTAGAAAACGTGGGTTGTAATTGATTTATCGGTTATATTCAGTAACTCGCGATCACTCAAAAGTCTGGATAGTTGAAAGCCGATGAGCGGTTTCAGTTTTTGGCGCAAACAGATGAATTCTTGGTGGAACTTAAGTTTTATATGATTCATTGATTACACAAATGAATCAAGTGGCAGAGTGGTGAATGGCTTGTGTGTTAAATGAGCCGGCTGACCCGGGTTCGAAACCCGGCAGCGACATTTATTTTTTCTTCAACCGTTTTTTATTGTTTATTAATTATAGTTTATAAATTCTAATATATTTATTAATTATGCATTGTTTAAAATTAAAAAGAGCATTAAATAAGCAACAAAAAAATGTAACTGACTATTCGATTAATAAACGAAGCGGGTTTTGGAAACCCGTTTTTCGACGGATGTTACAAGGCATTCTAAAAGAGAAAGGGGAATCATGAGAGAAATCGAGTGAGATTGATATTGGATAGTCAAAAATGAATTTAAAAATATTGACGAAGTATAAGGATTGTGATCATTTGTTCGTTACTTAAAACAAACAAACGACATAGTGACAAATCAAAGTAAATGGGTCTTTATAATGTATCACGAAGACATGCTTTAGCCTATAAGTGAATACTCACCCCAAGAGTTCCTAGGTAAGAGTGACTGGTCTGATAATGCGGATTTGTACGAACACTCTAACCTTAGACAGAAAATTCAGGGTACAGGCATTCACCCTTCCAGATTGCATGTGTTCACATTATTAAAGCCCAAACTTTGACGAGATTTTGAAAACTTTGAAGGCATAAAGCCCAAAACAAATCATCCAAGGAGAGATGATTTCTTGTGTAATCTTTAGAAAAAGATTTGACTTTCAAAATATATTATGTTCTATTTTTGGTAATCACCTAAGGATAGGTTATGGTAGTGTATTAGAGATCTAAACGCAAGTAAACTCGCGTTGGGGTCCTATGAAGGTTATAGACTAGGTCAAAGCATTACTAATAACCTAATTCCCTATAACCAGTGCTCTAAAACCAATCTGTAACACCCCAAATCGCGTAAAGCAACACGCGGCGGAAACACTTGGGGAGTCACCTTACAAATTGTTTCGCAACACATGGTATTTAAAGTTTTGTTTTATTGATTTATCAAATTTACATTTGTCTTGGAATGACGAAGATAAAATACAATCAAATTGACTTCTAAATTTTAATGTCACTAAGGCCCGCGTCCATCCTATGTGTAGTATGCAACGACAATCATCATATATGTAAACCTGAAACATATGTGAAAATAGGTACGTCAGCATAAAAATGACTGTGAGTAACATAGGTTTTGTGAATTAGATTCATGGCTTTGAATGTTTTAAGAAAAGAACATACGTTTTTAGAAATAGCCATGAATCCTTACAAAAAGTTTGGTATCTAAAATACTTTATGTTTTGATAAAAAGTGTTTGTATTATATGTACAAGATATACTTTTGGTTTTGAAATAACAATGTATACATTTGTTTTTAAAAGATTGGGTAGCATGTCAAACATACTTTAGTAAATAGTAAGAAAATCGGTAGTATATCAAAATATACTTTTGTTTAAGAACAAGAGATTCGGTAGTATATCAAACTATACTTTGGTAAATAATATCACATTGATAGCATGTCAAACTATGCTTTGGAAGTATATCGAAATATACTCAATTGTGATTTGGTAGTATATCAAACTATACTTTGGTTTAGGGAATTAGTAAAAGATAAGTTTTATGGATTTATTAGAAAACCTTTGTAAAACATACATTGTGGTCGTTTGGCAATACATTCAAACCTGAGTATATCAAACTATACTTGGTGACTATAGATTTACCAAGAAAGCAAAATCTATTTGGTTTAAACTTTGTTTGACATTCCATACAACAGGGAATGAGGTGTCAAATCCTATAGCGCTATATCGTACTACCAATCGGCTTGATCATTGTTATTGAATGTATAAAAGAAATACGCACCAACAATAGTCTCACAAACTTTGAAAATCATTGTATAAGTCATGGGTAAAAGTTTCAATTCGATAAAGGATAAGTATTACGTATGCGAAATCGTATAGCTTTGAAATTGTGAAAATAGTGAATAGGCACATATGAATCACCCCAAAACATTTGAAAAACGTAAAAGAGGGGACTATGTACTCACTTGGGGTTGCAAAATAACCTTGAGTAAAAGGTCAAACAAGCTCAAATGTCCTAGAAATCAAATGTGTCCTAAAATTGGATAACTATGTAAATATCGGGACTTTAATCGGCGGATCGGATAGAATGAGGTCTTGTAAACCAGATGAGTGTTGGAACTCATATGAAATGGTTTAACAAAGTTAACATTCTGATTTGGAAAGATTCCTAAGTGCTTTTGACCCGTTATGACTCGTTAAGGTAGTTTGCGCTACTTTAACGGATCATTTACGTAAATACGTGTTCGGATGGTTAGATATGTGTTATGATAAGTCTAATATGCCAAAATAAGTTTAATCTAGTTGCAACATCAGTTTATATGTCAAAACATTGGTCACATATGCTTAAAGTTGATTTATGCGCAAAAGGTCATTTTGGTCATTTATTAAAGGCATAACTAGCGACTTAACATAATGCTAACCAAATGACGTAACCATAAGGTATAACCTCATAGGGTTATCCCCTATACAACTATGGTCACAAATATGGGTTTGGTCGGATCTTAAGATCGACCAAACGGGTCGGATTCGAAAGTCAAAGCGGTGGTCAAGACCGCTCAACTTACGACCCTAAACAAGCACTAAACTAAAAGTGACGGCTTAAACATGTTAACACATGTTTAACTAAGTTAGAAAACTGATTTGACATCAAAACAAGGTGTTATGATACCTAAAATTTTTCCCTCGTAAAATGCACGTAATGCGCACTTTTGACCGAAACTTTGACTCGTCACCTTGACTAGTAACGTGGTAAATCAGTAGGCATGATCGCTAAGGGGTTTGTCAGACCAATAGTACTATCCACTGCCCACGGCTTACGTTAATCACTTGTAGTGGGGATAGTTCGTATGTTAGGTAATTCACATCATCACAAGTTGGTGCAATTAACACAGTTTGTATCATGCAAATCACCCAAGAAAACAAGAAAACAGTTTAAAAGTGGGAGAGTGAAACTCACAGTGAAAATAGTAGTCCCAAACTAAGAGTGATCAATCAACTGGATCAACCTTAATGATACGCATGCAAGTAGGGACTCAAATCAATATCTAAGTTGGTAATGGTTATAACTTGGACCTGGTTATGAGTTTTCACCCTGGATTGAGTCTATAGGACACTGGTATGGTGATGGATGTCAGGGTAGTATTAGTTTTCAGTTTGGCTTCTGGGCACCGTTTCGCGTACCATCCAAAATCAGTGGTTTGACATGTTCGGATAATGGTACGGGAATTCCATTAGTGTCAACATGTTGTTACTTCAGAAAGATTAACTTTTTATTAAGTGAGTTTGGATGTTGGGGAGTCCAGATTGCCCAAAATTGAGTTTCCATTTTCGCCGTCTGGGTTCTCCCGAACTGGCATTGGACACACCCCTAGTGTCCAAACGACCCTAGAATCTCCCGGAATGCTCCTGGTGTTCCAGTTATAGTAAATGTCGGGATCGGTCAGTTCTTGATTTCGGCAGGTTCGTTACACGGTAAACTGCCAATTTAGTTTAAAATAAACTGTTTTAAAAGCTGAAAAATCCTATTTGGTCTAAGTATTTTAATAAATTCTGGAAATTTTTGTAGAAATCAATAACAATATATAGATTTAACGAAAAATATTTTGGGAATTTATAAAATTATTTTTATAACTTAAATAAATTATTTGTAAAACAATATTTAACCGAATAATTTACATTGCTTATCATCCGATGTCTAAAATTCTCAAAATATTCCAGTAAACTCCGTATATGTCCAGGAACTCCCTGCAAATATTTTGGATTTTTCCAATTTCGTTTTAGTGCTTTTCCGGCTACTGAAAACTCCCAAAAATGCGGATTTTTAATCCAAATCAAATTCAATCAATGGACTCCCAAACTTCCCAGAACATTCACTATATGTTCCTTGGTGTTCATGTTAAATTTGGTGATTTATTGACTCTGTTTGATATTTTTTCTGGATTTCTTTTGGTAAACAGTCAAAAATTCACCCGAACTCATAGAAAATTCCTAAAATTCTAAAATTTTACTTGGACATTCTTGTCAATATCCTACATCACCACACCAAATTTCAGCTCAATCCAAGAATCACGGACTAAGTATAGGCCAAACAATATTCTGCCTACGCTAGTTTAAGGTTTCGGGCGTTATACCTAGCGCAAGCTTCGATTCTGGGTGTTTCTCTTGAGTCCAGAAGTGGGTGGATGCTATAATCAGTACCTACACATCAAGTACATTCCAAACATGCCATAATTCATGTCAATCAAGCCTTGTTTCGCGGTTTTTCGGTTCATAACTTTGTTATTCGATTTTGGTTGATTAGGGGTCGATTAGGATATCAAAAATCGAACTTTCGTGATCTTGGCTACCATATAACATCAAGGAATCCCTGATGTGATCTTAATTAGCCAAGAATCATGTTTAAATCATCCAAAATCATGGATTAAAAAGGGTTTTCATTGACTAGTTCATGTTTTCTCAAGAAATTATCATCAAAACCATGTAAAACGTGAAGAATACCTTTAATTTGGCTGAATTATAGGGAGGATCAAATGTGTTCTTTGAGGTTTTGAGCAGAAATTTGAAGAAAGATGAATAAAAAAATAAAAAAAAGAATATAAAGGGGGGGTGGCGGTGGCAAGTGGGGTACCCCTACCCCACCCCCTGCTTTGTCATGCTTCGAATTTCAAGGTTAAAAGATGATGTTTATCTTCGGTTTCGCATTTAGGTTCGTTTTTGGGTCCCACATGTGTCCCCGATTTGCAAAACGGACTCCTTTTTTCGTGTATTTAGTGTTAAAAGACTCAGCTTTAAAAACCATGCATAACCATTTCGAAACCCAAACACGGTTCTGTTTTAATCATAATAGGCTCGTATTAGGGTAGTTTAAGTGTTTTTAAGCTTGGTTGACTGGTCCTTGCATGTTTGGTTGCCTTGTGTTGTTTTCAAAACGAAGGTGTTTCCCTAACCGGGAAGCTGCCTCATTTTGCGTGCTCGAGCTCTGATTTGCTTCAAATCTTATGTCATGGTCTAAGGCACATAACTAAGGTGTTTCATGAACTCAGAATTTTAAATAGCCCTATCAATGGCCTAACAATCATTGTCAAATGTTTAATGCGGTGTTAAACGGAAAGCTCTCGTTTAACACGTTGTTACAGGCTAAGGACACCAACCTCACACCGTTGGCCCTTAATGGTGTTATGTTAACCATGATGTGCTCTCGGATTCCTCCGAGACATAACAAATATTGTTTAGCATAGCAGACAGGTCATGAATATGTTTAGGGTTTTCACAAAATTAATTTATTAAGCATGCTTTGAAGTTTAGGACCATTCAAAGTGCACCTGGTTTCGTCCTGGGTATCACAGTCTCCCCTGGTTAAGAAATTTCGTCCCCGAAATTTACCCCTCTAGCTTGGGGAAAAGGTGAGGGTATTTTTTATGGAATTCATCCTTCTGTTCCCAGGCGTATTCATGTCCTTGTTTAGAATTCCAACGGACTTTAACCAATGAAATTTTGATGTGCCTTAATTGTTTAACTCTGTTATCAACTATTTCTATTGGTTCTACCACAAAGTAGTGTTTATCGTCAACGTGTATGTCTTCCAATGGTATCCGGGTGGCTTCGCCCGAAAGGCACTACTTTAAGTTAGAAATGTGGAAGACATTATGAATGGCACTAGGCTTGGTTGGTAGCTTCAACCGATATGCTACGGGACCTACTTTCGCTAGGATCTCATGGGTCCGATGTATCATGGTGCTAACTTTCCAGTATTTCCAAATCTGATAACGCCTTTCCATGGCGATACCTTTAACAATACCCGTTCACCCACTTCAAACGATAGCGGTTTTCTACGTACATCAGCCCCTCTCTTCTCCCGATCCTGAGTGGCTTTCAATCGATTCTGAATTTCATGGACCTTATCAGTCATTTCTTGGACTAACTCGGATCCAGTCAGTTAGGTGCCACCCACTTCGGCCAAACAAAGTGGTGATCGGCACTTTCGACCATTAAGCGCCTTGTACGGGGCTGCTTGGATAATATTGTGGTAACTATTGTAGATCTCGGCCAACGTGTCGGTCTTTTAGGTGGTATGGATCGGAATAAAATGTGCGGATTTGGTCAATCGATTGACAATTACCCAAATAGCATCATGACCACGAGGCGTTCTGGGGAGATGAGTCACGAAATCCATCACGATATGCTCCCATTTCCACTGAGGTATCTCGAGTTGTTGTAACATTCAGGAGGGTTTCTGATACTCTGCTTTGACTCGAGCACAAGTCAAGCATTGACTCACATATTATGCCAAGTCCTTTTTCATTCCTGGCCACCAATAAAACTCTTTAAGGTCATGGTACATCTTGTCTGTAGCGGGGTGAATTGAATGCTTCGATTTATGAGCCTCGTCCATGATCAACTGTCTCAGCTCTGAATTTGCAGGAACCCACACTCGATCCAAAAATGCAATACCTCATTCGTTTTCTTCACAAAACTTTTCTCATTTCCATGCAACCCTTCGCTGGATAGCTGGTGTTCTTCCAAGGCTTGCATTTGCGCGTTCCGGATTCGCCCTTTAAGGCTCGTTTGCACAATCATTCCAAGTTCTCGCACTCGGAGGGGTTTAATTCGGTCCTTCCTACTTGGGGCATCCGCTACCACGTTAGCTTTTCCCGGGTGGTACTTTATTTCACAGTCGTAATCATTTAATAATTCCACCCATCTGCGCTGCCTCATGTTTAGCTCTTTTTGGTTAAAATATGTTGGAGGCTTTTGTGGTCCGTATATATAGTACATTTGGTACCATATAAATAATGTCTCCATATCTTTAGTGCGAATATAAGCGCGCCCAATTCCAGATCATGTGTCGTGTGATTCTTCTCGTGCACCTTTAGTTGTCAGGAAGCGTATGCAATGACTTTATTTCTTTGCATTAGGACACATCCGAGCCCTTGCCGAGATGCGTCGCAATATACGACAAAGTCATCGTTGCCTTCGGGTAACGTCAGAATTGGAACCTTGCATAACTTTTGTTTTAACAGCTGGAATGTTGTTTCCTGATCCTCACCCCATTCATACTTCCTGTCCTTCTGTGTCAAGGCTCTTAGCGATTGGGCAATACTGGAGAAATTTTCGATGAACCGGCGGTAATATCCCGCCAGTCCCAAGAATTGGCGTATCTCTTTCGGAGATTTAGGTACAGGCCAATTCTTGATTGCTTCTATCTTGCTTGGATCCACATGAATTCCACACAGATCCACTACATGTTCCAAAAATTGCACGGCTTGCAACCGGAAATCGCACTTAGACAATTTAGCGTACACTTGCTCCTTCCGTAGTATCTCCAATATAGCACGTAAATGATACTCGTGCTCGTCCTTGCTCTTGGAGTAAATCAGAATATTGTCGATGAAAACGATGACGAACTTATCGAGGTATGGTTTACACACTCGGTTCATGAGGTCCATGAACACAGCAGGTGCCGAAGGGCATGACCAGGAACTCATAGGGACCATAACGAGTTCGAAAAGCCGTCTTGGTGATATCGTCCTCTTGGACCTTCACTTGATGGTAACCTGATCAAAGATTCTTATAAAAATATCAGGCTCCTTGTAGCCGGTCAAAAAGATCATCGATCCGTGGAAGAGGGTATCGGTTCTTGATAGTGACCTTGTTTAATTCTCTATAGTAGATGCACATTCGGAAGTTGCCGTCCTTTTTCTTTACAAACAAGACTGGGGCTCCCCAGGGAGAATAACTAGTACGGATAAAACCATGATCAAGTAGCTCCTGCAGTTGTGTCGATAGTTCTTGCATCTCGGATGGTGCAAGACGGTATGGGGGTTTGGCAATGGGTGATGTTCCCGGTATTAGGTCGATCCGAAACTCGACTTGCCGATTAGGCGGAAATCCGGGCAATTCCTCCGAGAACACGTCTGGGTATTCGCACACTATCGGGATGTCTTCAATGCGTTTCTCGGCTGGTTCATCTGACATGACGCTAGCTAAAAACACGTCACATCCCTGTTATATATACTTCAACGCCTTGAGGTGGGATATGAGGTTCAGCATGGTACCTAACTTCTCTCCCTATACCATGATCACATTGTCCGGGGGCAAAGGAATCTTTACAATCTTCTGTTCACACAACACTTCAGAGCAATGGTTAGACAACCAGTCCATTTCTATAACGATGTCAAAACTACTCAGTTCTACGGGTAAAAGGTCAATAGAAAATTGGTAACCGTTAAGGGTTATAGGGCAGTTACAAATGAGTTGGTGACTGGTGATTGATTTCCGGTTGGCAAGTTCGACGGAATACGGTCGTTTTAAGTCAATAACAGGCATATATAATAAAGGCAAAAATGCAGTAGAAACATAACTTCTATTGGCGCCCGTATCAGATAATACTGAAGCAAGTTGATCGGAAACGAGGAACGTACATGTGACCACATTTGGATACTGGCGTGCGTCACCAGATCCCATGATAAAGGCACGACCTCGGGCGGCATTTGAAGTAGATGCCTTGCCCTGTGTATTCCTTCCTACTGCATGCTGAGCGAACTTCGGGTAATTTCTCTGGAAATGCTCCGTGCTGCCACATTCGAAACATGTACGGGCGTAAGTAACCTGTGGTGTTGGTTGTTGTGGTCGCTGCTGCCGAGGTTGAGGCCTAGGGGTTGGAAATGGGTTGGTTTGGCGTTGGGTTCCATGAACACCCTACAATTTTGGGCATCATGCCCACTTCTATTACACCTCGAGCATATCACTGCTTGGCATGCACCAGAGTGGTGGAGAGTGCACCTATTGCACTTTGGGGCTTTCCCTTTGTAGCTGCCAGAATTACCAGTTGGGGTAGTCATGTTGTAACTCTGACTGGGTGCTTTCCCCCTCTTCGCTGTTGCTGCCCCTACTTGACTACTTTCCGGGGCTCCTCGCTTATTACCGGACTTCTCTCCAGGCATCGTCAAAATCCTACGCCTAACCATATCGTACGTAACCGTACCTGACCTGGCTACCACTCCGTGAGAGTAGGGTGTTCCACCGAGTTGATTATACTTCTCATTTCTGAGGCCAGTCCCCAGATATATCTTTCGATCCGCTTATGTTCCGGGTGGACCATGTCTGGCAGTATGCGTGCTAGTTCATTAAAATGATTAGTGTAACCTGTGTGATCGGCACCTTGCATCTGCAGGTTCTAGAACTCATGTTCAAGCTTCTGAATCTCGTTGGCCTGGAATAACTTTTCCATCATTATGGCCTTAAGATCGTCACATGTCACAATATTTAATCGTAGGCTGCCCCCGAGTTTGAACGATGGTGTTCCACCAGTTTAAAGCGTGGTCGGTGAAGGTACAAGTAGTATACTTAACCGCCCAGTCACCGGGACAATTACTTATGTTGATTACCGATTCCAACTTCTCATTCATTTCACTAACCCATTCGGTCCTTCAATCCCGCTAAATTCCATTGGTCTCCATTCCATGAAGTGCTTATACATGCAAGCCGGTCTAACATTGTTTTGATTATCGTTTGGACCTACCGGCCCTGGTTGCGGGTTCGGTTGTGGGTTAGCATTAATACCAGTGCTAACCTGCGCCACGATTGTGGGGATAACTGCCTGAAGTTGTTGCGCTATCATTTGCGCAATTTCCGCCTCCGTCATTTGTGGTGCGCGTTTAAGGGCCATTCTATTATAAACAGTATATATATGCATCAATGTCACATGTTCAATCATCACATATCACACAATTTAATCGCACACATGAACCCACAACACATATATCCAAAATCATCATCATATATATCATAATATATGTCATCATACAACTATCAAAATGTGCACATAGACTTAACCCATAAGGGCCAGTGCTTAAATATGCTGTCAAAACTGGTCACCGAAGTGACGTACATACACGATACAATGAAAGTACGAACTACGAAAACACAGAAACACTACGACTACATCACCACCTCGACTTGGACATAACTTAGTGCTTGGTAGGATGTGCAAAGGATATATCATGTCTATCTTAACTGCAAAGAAAACTATACTACTAACGCCATAACCAATTTGCCAAACCCACAAAACCTACCACCAGACCTACGATGGCACCAATGCATCCATACAGCATCGCCCGAAAACGGCCCTGGTAGTGATGAACATAACCCATATCCTGCTGTAATACAATGATCGCCTGCTGTAAGACGATCAGATAATCTCCAATCGACCTCTTGTGTTGCTCATCCTCGTCGTGCGCCAGCCGTAACGTTGCGATCTGCTCGAATAAGAAGCCTATCAAACTGCTCTCGGTGAGAGGAGCAGGTGCCTCCTGAGGAGGGAATGGTACGCCCCATACAGGTGGGGAAGGCTCTCTGAATGGGCGAGAAGTGCCACCTCGCTCGTAGGTGTTAAAAGGAGAAAGGTCATCCCTAGGTGGTATCAGGAAACGGGCAGTGACCTGCTGCCGCGCTCCCATAGGTACTGGTATCGGGTAAACAGGGGAGAGTGGTGGTGTGAAAACAGGTACAGGTGCGGGTACCCTTCGGCGGGCTGTCTGTCGGAGGCCAGTAGCGGGTATCTCAAAAGAACTAGGTAAAGATGGTGAGTAAGTGCTCGGGGTAGAAGGAGTATAAGGCTCAGGGGGAGTCTCTTGTGTAGGTAAACGAGGTGCTACCGGCTCCCACTCCCAATGCTCCGTAGCAGGAGTAGGGCTCCGGGGGATAGATCCTACTTGAACAACTACATCTGGGGTACGACTACGCTCCGAGGAGCTAGTAGGGTGGTAAGATGGAGAACGATAGGCGCTCGAGACCTCTCCCTCGCACCTAGTACGGGGTCTAGGGGGTAACTACCACAACAATAACCAGACTGATCTGGCTCATTACTCGAAGACAGAAGGGGCATAAGTGGATCCTCCTCAGGATCTGTCTCGGTACGGGAGGAAGTCTGATGACTCAAATGACGCGACATGGTACCTGCCAAGAAAGACAACATACAACACTGATTCTACTCACCGACATAACCACAAATCAACATTCTAGAGATATACACATAAGCACGTATTGCACAAAATTTTTATTTTAAGATTTTAAAAATTATACATGGTCGGTGATGTTAGTAGACGCATCCCCTTCCTATCTCATATGACGTTCCCAGAACTCCCAAGTATGAGCAGATAAATTATTGTGTTCCGGACCACAATAATTTATTGCCCCACAAGGCCATCCTGGTAATAGCCACACTACTCAGTCTCTAAAGGTGCTCAGTGCGGGGAAACTAAACTTGGGATTATAGTCTAGGTTCATTAGGGATACCTAATTCGCTATAATCGATGGATCTGGTACCATCTTCTATCACACCCTGACTCACAGCGGAAGACAATTACAGGGTGCGGCAGACAGATGGAGGTTCTCATAATTTAAAAATGTGATAACATATAAAGAGGGAACATCAGTTACAACATACTTAAAGTATCATATTACAACCCATAAGTTTAAGTGCGGTACTACAAGCCACTAAAGCTTTTATTCTGCTAATGTCCGCTACTCAATCCATTCCACACGCACATTCCTTATTCCTATTTCGCTTTGCCTAAAATGCATGTTAGTTTTAAAAAAGGGTCAGCTAAACGAGCCGGTGAGTTTCACTGGTTTGGTTGTTTCATAGCAAAATGTTTTAACAAGTTTAATTGCACTAGTCACAGGTCAAAGATGGAATTACACGAGTGTACAAATGAAACTTTGACTGTTTTAACTGTGTCATGTCACGTTCGACACCTCAGCACGCCCAGGGCCGTGTCACCACAGACACCTAAGCCCGCTGGGCCGTGTCACGCAGACACCCCCAGCCTACCAACTACATCACGTGCAGTTCAACGCCCCAGTGTAGTTATGCCTAACAACATAACCAAGTTTAGGAAGCGTTCAGTTGCCTGTTTGCCGACACACAGTCCGGTCGTAGCAACTGGGTTTGTCAGACCAATAGTACTATCCACTGCCCACGGCTTACGTTAATCACTTGTAGTGGGGATAGTTCGTGTGTTAGGTAATTCACATCATCACAAGTTGGTGCAATTAACACAATTTGTAACATGCAAATCACCCCAGAAAATAATAAAACAGTTTAAAAGTGGGGGAGTGAGTCTCATAGTGAAAGTAGTAGTCCCAAACAAATAGTGATCAATCAACTGGATCAACTTTAATGATACGCATGCAAGTAGGGACTCAAATCATTATCTAAGTTGGTAATGATTATAACTTGGACCTGGTTATAAGTTTTCACCCTGGATTGAGTCTATAGGACACTAGTATGGTGATGGATGTCAGGGTAGTATTAGTTTTCAGTTTGGCTTCTGGGCACCGTTTCGCGTGCCAGCCAAAGTCAGTGGTTTGACATGTTCGGATAATGGTACGGGAATTCCATTAGTTTCAACATGTTGTTATTTCAGAAAGATTAACTTTTATCAAGGGAGTTTGGGTGTTTTGGGAGTCCAGGTTGCCCAAAATTGAGTTTCCATTTTCGCCGTCAAGGGGTTCTCTCGAACTGGCATTGGACACACCTCTAGTGTCCAAACGACCCTGGAATCTCCTGGAATGGTCCCAGTGTTCCAGTTATATTAAATGTCGAGTTCGGTCAGTTCCCGGTTTTGGCAGGTTCGTTACACGGTAAACTGCCGAATTTAGTTTAAAATAAACTGTTTTAAAAGCTGAAAAATCCTATTTGGTCTAAATTTTTTAATATATTCTGGAAATTTTGTATAACTCAGTAACAATACATACATTTAAGGAAAAATATTTTGGGAATTTATAAAGTTATTTTTATAACTTAAATAATTTATTTGTTAAACAATATTTAACCGAATAATTTACATCGCTTATCATCCGATATCCAAAAATTCTCAAAATATTCTAGTAAACTTCTTAGATGTCCAGGAACTCCTTGCAAAAATTTTGGGATTTTTCTGATTTCGTTTTAGTGCGTTTGCGGCTACCGAAAACTCCCAAAAATACGGGGTTTTAATCTGAATCAAACTTCAATCAATGGACTCCTAAACTTCCCAGAACATTAGCAATATGTTCCTTGGTGTTCATGTAAATTTTGGTGATTTATTGACTCTGTTTGATATTTTCTCTGGATTTCTTTTGGTAAAACAGTCAAAAATTCACCAAAACTCATAGAAAACTCCAAAAATTTTAAACTTTTACGTGGACATTCCTGTCAATACCTTACATAAATCTAAGCATCACGGACCAAGTTATAGACCAAACAATATTCTGCCTACGCTAGTTTAAGGTTTCGGGCGTTATACCTAGCGCAAGCTTTATTTTCGGGAGTTTATCTTGAGTCCAGAAGTGTGTGGGTGCTATAATCGGTACCTACACATCAAGTACAATCCAAACATGCCATAATTCATGTCAATCAAGCCTTGTTTCGTAGTTTTTCGGTTCATAACTTTGTTATACGATTTTGGTCGATTAGGGTATCAAAAACCAAAGTTTTGTGATCTTGGCTACCATATAACATCAAGGAATCCCTGATGTGATCTTAATTAGCCAAGAATCATGTTTAAATCATCCAAAATCATGGATTAAAAAGGGTTTTCATTGACTAGTTCATGTTTTCTCAAGAAATTAACATCAAAACCTTGTAAAACATGAAGAATACCTTTGATTTGGCTGAATTGTAGGGAGGATCAGCTGTGTTCCTTGAGAGTTTGAGCAGAATTTTGAAGAAATATGAATAAAAAAATAAAAATAAAATATAAGGGGGGCGGTCGCAAGTGGGGTACCCCTATCCCACCCCCTGCTTTGTCGTGCTTCGAATTTCAAGGTTAAAAGATGATGTTTATCTTTGGTTTTGCGTTTAGGTTCGTTTTCGGGTCCCAAACGCGTCCCCGATTTGCAAAACGAACTCCTTTTCGCATTTTTAGTGTTAAAAGACTCGGTTTTAAAAACCATGCATAATCGTCTCGAAACCCGAACACGGTTATGTTTTAATCATAATAGGCTTGTATTAGGGTAGTTTAAGTGT
This sequence comes from Scalesia atractyloides, assembly GCA_947069175.1. Classification (NCBI taxonomy): domain Eukaryota; kingdom Viridiplantae; phylum Streptophyta; class Magnoliopsida; order Asterales; family Asteraceae; genus Scalesia; species Scalesia atractyloides. The sequence goes on from CAMTDV010000017.1 coordinate 43,333,975, forward strand.
TGTTAAGCTTGATTGACCGTTCCTTGCATGTTTGGTTGCCTTGTGTTGTTTTCAAAACGAAGGCGTTTCCCTAACCGGGAAGCTGCCTCATTTTGCGTGCCCGAGTTCTAATTTGCTTCAAATCTTATGGCATGGTTAAGGCACATAACTAAGATGTTTTGTGAACTCGGAATCTTTAAATAGCCCTACCAATGGCCTAACAATCATTATCAAATGTTTAACGCGTTGTTAAACGGAAAGCTCCCGTTTAACACGTTGTTACAGGCTAAGGACACCAACCTCACACCATTGGCCCTTAATGGTGTCATGTTAACCATGACGTGCTCTCGGATTGCTCCGAGACATAACAGATATCGTTTAGCATAGCACACAACTCATGCATGTGTTTAGGGTTTTCACACAATTAATGTATTAAGCATGCTTTAAAGTTTAGGACCATTCAAAGTGTACCTGGTTTCGTCCCGGGTATCACACCTTAACTTCTGACCATCTGGTGGTCTGATTCTTTGACCTATACTGAGCTGCTATCAGTTCTTCTTTCATTCTTTTGAGCTTTAGTACTTTGTTTGGCACATTCTTTTTGAACGTGTTCCAGTCTGGAGGAGTAGGCTTTTTGAGTGGATCCTTCAGCATTTCTTGCATTCTGACCACTTCTTGCTTTAACTCACTCACAGTCCAGTCCTTAAATTGTGCTCTTGTGGCTTTGTATTGCTTGTTTTGCATAATGTGTTCAATGTAATCTGCTCTTAAGCTTTCATCATCGTTTTCTGATAGTCTTTTGCTCAAGTCTCTAGAAAAATCTTCAAGTTTCCTGACCTTGCTTAACTGATACTGCATGTGACTTTGTACCTCTCTATCACCTTGTCCCTGTGTGTCTCTCTTGTGATATCCTCTGCTTGTTAGGCTTTCAATTGCAGATATTCATCCAAGTTCCTTGGTTTGGGATATCCTTCAAGAGATGGGAAATCCCTTTTATCCGGATTATCTTCTGAAAAGAAGGACTTGATCTCTTCTTTTACAGCTGGTAGATCTAGAGGGAACTGAGCAGATAGAGGAGCTGGTTGATCAGTGGTTTGAGTTTTTGCAGAGATGGGTTTTGAAACAGATGTTGTGGTCAGTGGCTGTGATGATAATGGGAGTGGTGAAGGTATGATGTTTTCATCTTCTATAACATTTGTCATTTTTCTTCTTTTAAAGATGAGTTTAGGTGATGGTGGTAGTGAAATTCTTGTTGGTGTGGAGATTTGATGAGTGGAGGTTGGAAATGTGATCATAGTAGTGGTTGGGTTAACATCTGCTATAACCACTGATGCATCAACAGATGTTGACACAACAATAGTTGTAACATTTGTTGTGGTTGTGGTTGCAGGTGGTGGTGTTTGAGATTTTGTAGGAGCAGAGGTTGTGGTTGGATTTTCAACATTTTTGGTTTTAGAAGGTGTGGATGTTGGTTGTCTTGTTTTTCTAACAGATCTCTTCTTTTGCGAAGTACCAACCTCTTCTTTTTCCTTTTGTTGTGAAATCTTTTGCTCAACCAAAGATCTGCTCTCATCTCTAACCCTCTGCGTATTTCTCTCCTTTTCCCTATCCAGAGCATTTTGAGTTTCATCCGGTTTCTTGCTACCATCTGGTATTGGGATAATCACTATTGGTCTTGAGGATGGATCAGTTTTGAGCTTTAGCACTTGCATACTCCCCCTTTTTGTCATCATCTGTATTGACCAGAATGACAGTGGGAGGAGAAGTGCCAGAGGTTTGGAGAAGATGAGCCTTTATAGCCTTGATGTCTGCACTTGTGTCATTATACCTTGCATCAACCAAATTTCTAAAATTCTCCATGAGATGTGCATTTCGAATGTCAGCATGTTCTCTTTGTTGTTGAAGCAGAGGATACATTAACTTCCATAGCTCAACAGTGGTTGTTATGGCCGGAACAGTGGATTGACTTTTGAATTGTTCTAACATCTGCTTCATCAAAGTTTTGATTTCTTCCACAGAACTTCTATCTTTGAACTCTCTCCGTCAAATCCATGTATTTTAGCTCATCACCTAACTTAATAGGATCATCTGAACCCCTACCACTTGTGGTAGTTTTATCTGTGTTATCATGAGCAGAGGTTTCAAAACTTGCTTCAAACACAGATGCCCCTTTTTCTTGGAACTGGGGACTTCCAACTACATCAGAAGATACCTTGGTAGCCTCAGCAGTTGTTGCCTTCAACAGAGTCTTATAGATGTAACCACTGTCCAATTGAAAACTCGAGAGTTTTGCAATTGTAGTAGCTGCTCTTGTTGAACTATCACCAAGGGTTACTTGTAACCTAAGGCATGTAGCCTCTTCAGTTGTTAATGGGTTAGCAAAGATTGAAGAAACAGACCCAGTCACATTCAAAAGTAAATTCTCAGTGATAGGGTGTTGAGAAGAACTAGTTAATGTCTGTTCCAAATCAATTGCATTCAACAAAGGTAATATGGGGGGTGGTAGGTTCTTTATTGGAGAAGGTTGTGGAGAAAAAAGAGACATTGCCCTGGGAGAGGGGCTGTGGAAGATAGAACCAAGTGGATCTAGAGCTTCATAATTTGGTATCCCTGTGCTTATAACCTTATCTTGTTGTGAGGATGAAGGGGGAGTTTGGTATTCAGGTTGAGATCTTTCTAACATCTGCTGTGAAGAAGTAGCAGTAGTGTTTTCAGGTGACTTTTGTGGTGTCACTAGGTTATCTTCTGGGATCTCATCTTCTAGAAGTCCCTTTTTATTCTTTGGATTGGTGGGCTTTTTGGATTTTGTCTTGGTTTTCTTTTTGATAATTTTTGGTGTGGGTTTCAAGACACTGGTTATAGTGCCCCGATCACCAAGAGTAGTGGGTTCAGTAGCAGGAGGTTGAGATTGAACATTTTGTTCATTTAAAACAGGCTCAGCCTCCTCTACTTGTGTTTTCTTATCTTGAGTGGTGATTCTGGTAAATGTTTCATGTGTAAGGCGGCCATGTGGTGTCACAGCCCCTTGTTTAACAGCATCACCAATCTTCTTTTGAAGATAGACACTTAAAACCCTTGGATGCATCAGAAAAGGTGCTTTATCCTTTTGAATGTTTTCAAAATTTTTCACCAAGTCATTGAACAATACTTGGGAAAAGTTAAAATCAAATGTTGTCAAAATAGCATACCCCAAGTATTGCATGTTTAAAGGTATCTCATTAAAAGCCGTTGACTTGGCAGACATGCAGGTTAACAAAGTATGAAAGAAAAACTTCATTTCAGCAGGAAATTGAGGTTTGTTTTACCTTTCAGTTGACCAACATACCCTCTCTCAAGAAACTCGTGTTGTAGATCAAGGATTGGGAAGGTAGTGGCATGAGTTAGGTCATTTAGCCCAAAAATCTCTGAGATTGAAGCAGGTGTGACTTCCAAAATTGTGTTTCCCATAGTGGTGACAATAAGATAGGCCACTTTGTTAGAGTAATGCACCTTTGCGTTTGCCCAGAACTCTCGTAAAGATGTACGATAAATGGGGGCAGTGATTTGCATGAGTTCTTTGTATTTTGACTCTTTCAACGCTTTGATCATTGGATGATATCACGTATTTGAGGTTGTTTCTTCAAAATTGCAACATAGTTGTGTGGGTTTTTGAAGTTTAGGATCACCATGATTCACAAAGATGAAGAACAGTTGTGAAAGTGAAGAACATTCGAGAGAAAACCGCTTTTAGAATTTTGAATTCGATACGGCAGAGGTAAAAACTCTGATAGCTATCATTTGTCCACGTGTATCCTCTGATAGTGTATGGAAGACAGTTGTTATGGTAAACACTGTTGTGTGTCAACAGTGGATGGAAAGCAGTGTTTTGAGTTTACACTATCAGTGGATAAGGTCAATGCAGTGGTTTTGAACAAGCAGAGGATACACTTTGTCCAGCGGATAGATTTTCCAAGCCTATCAGTGTTTTGAAAGAACAGTGGTTTGAACAGACTTTTGAGATTTATTGAAAACTTCAATTTTGACTATTTTTAAGGATGGTTTTTTGATTTTATGAAAACTTTTTATTGCTATTTACACATGGAACACAAAAATGTTGTTTTCAATCCATGTTTAGCATTCCAATTCTAGAGATCAGACATTCAAAAGTAGATGTATCTAATGCTTTGGTTAGAACATCTGCTAGTTGATCTTTAGTATGGACATGTTGTAAAGAAATCAAACCTTTTTCATAGCAATCTCTCACAAAGTGATGTCTGATGTCAATATGCTTTGTTGTAGAGTGTGATACGGGATTTTTGATTATGTTTTCAGCTGCTTGACTATCTGTCTTGAGAGGAGTCTTTAAAGCAGTTACACCAAAATCCAGCAATTGATTCTGAAGCCACAAAAGTTTAACGGTGCAACTTGCAGCTGCAATGTACTCTGCCTCAGCAGTGGATGTGGAAACTGCAACTTGCTTTTTGCTTTGCCAGGACACTAGGCAATCACCTAGAAACTGAACTCCTCCTGATGTGGACTTCCTTGTGGTGTGGCAACCAGCAAAATCACTATCTGAGTAACCCGAAAGCTCAATGTTTCCATTAGCAGGATACCAGATACCAAGTGTGGGAGCACCTTTTATGTATCTGAATATCCTCTTCACAGCAATTAAGTTTGACTTTCTAGGTGCTGACTGGGATCTGGCACAAACACATGTTGCAAACATGATGTCTGGCCTAGAAGCAGTTAGGTATAACAAAGACCCAATCATACTTCTATAAAGAGTTTGATCAACCAAGTCATCTTTGTCCTCAACAGTGACAAGCTTTGAGGTTTACAGTCATTCATATCAATCTATTAAGTAGGTCTTTGACATACTTATTTTGATGAATGAAAGTGCCATTGTGCTTTTGTTTAACTTTAAGACCAAGAAAACATTACCCATTGCACTCATTTCAAACTCAGCTGCCATGAGTTGTCTAAACTCTTCACACATGGCAGTGCATGTGGATCCAAATATGATGTCATCCACATAAATTTGGACAAGCATCAAATCTTTTCCTCTCCATTTCAAAAAATAAGGTTTTGTCAATTCTACCACTTGAAAAACCAATGGATAAGAGAAAAGTAGAAAGAGTTTCATACTAGGCTCTGGGTGCTTGTTTGAGACCATACAGTGCTTTGTTTAACTTGTACACATGATCAGGATAAAATGCATCTTCAAATCCAGGAGGTTGACATACATACACTTCTTCCTTGATCTTTCCATACAAGAAGGCACTTTTGATGTCCATTTGATACACTTTGATGTTGTGATTGGCAGCAAAGGCTAAGAACAATCTGATAGCTTCTAACATTGCTACAGGAGCAAAGGTTTCATCATAGTCAATGCCTTCTTCCTGTCTGTAACCTTGAACCACGAGCCTTGCCTTGTTCTTGATAACAATACCCCTTTCATCAGTTTTGTTCTTGAAGACCCACTTTGTGCCAATAGGACATACATCCTTATGTAGTGGTACAAGTTCCCAAACTTGTTGTCTTTTGAACTGCAGGAGCTCCTCTTGCATAGCTTCTACCAAACTATTGTCTCTTAGTGCCTCTTGGTACTTGATAGGTTGTGTGAGAGATAAAAAGCCAGCAAAAAGGCAAATGTTTTTGGATTGGCTTCTTGTGAGCACTCCCTCATTTATGTTTCCAATAACTTGATTCAATGGATGGCTTTTGAGGAAGATCAATTCACCTTGATATGGAATGATTGCATTTTGAGGAGAAGGTTGCAAATGTGTATCATCTGACCTAACCTCTGCTGGTGAATTTGAAGGTCTATCCTCTGATTGGAATGGTGGTGGGGTGTGGGAGGTATGGAAATGTGATTGTGTTGATTTTGTCCATATTGTGTGGACTTTTATCAACAGTGGTTTGCTTTTGAGAACTAGCAGAGGTTTGTGGATCAACAATTGTTAAACCAGCAGAGCTTTCACCATTGTTACTAACATTTGCTCTTCTGGTAGCATGACTGACTTTGAAGTTGGGACACAGTCATATCCTTGATCTTGAACTGTTGATTGTGATGTACCTGCATGGTTAGTCTTGACATACACATCTTCAAATGTAAATTTTTCTAAATCAAACAACTCATCAACAATGACCAAATAATACATTCTCTGACAAGACTTTGTTTTGAGAGAGTGGATATAGTTTTGAGATTTGTGTGCCCAAGTCTTCTATGCCATAACTCTGTCTCTTTGTTTGATGCAACTGAGAACACGTATGCATTAGACATTTGGTTATCTTTTAACATATCAACCACATACACATTGCCACTCCTGTGAGCAACAAGTTGTGCTTGACTCTCAGCAATGATTTGATCAATCTTTTTAACAACCTCTGGTCCTGCAATTTGACATGTTTTCTTTATAAAGAAGGATCCATATCCTTTGTCACTCATTTGTGAAACACTCAGAAGATTGAATTTTGGATTGTCAATGAGGTTTACATTTTCAAATTTGAGTTTCCCAGTTTGAACACACCCAGACCCCAACACCTTCCCTTTTGAATTATTACCAAAGGATATATCACCCCCCTCGATAAGCCATGAAATCTTTGAGCAGGGCTTTACATCCTGTCATGTGCCTGGAGCCTCCACTATCTACATACCATAGACTATCAAGGCAATTAGAAGCTCCCTGCACATAAGTAAATAATTAGTTTAAGTGGGTTTCGAAAGCCAAAATGGCTTTGGATGGGGTCACAGACTGTCCAATCTCAAATTCAGGAGAATGGTCAGTGGTTTGAATTTGTCTTTGTAACCATTGTTGTGAACCATTTCCTGTCAGATGTTGGTAACCATAAGGATGCCTATTGACTCTTGGCTTTGAGGGTTTTTGTAACCCTCATAACTAAGAGGAACCTTTTCATAAACAGGTTGGCCATATCCTCTTGGAAACCTGTTGGGAGGTGGTGTATCTGTCACTTGTACCTCTCTGAGAATAGAGGTTTTGGTCAATGCTTTAGTAACAGATATTTCAACTGGTTCAAAGGTCTGCTTAGATTTATTTCTAGCAGAACTTGAACTTTGATCTTCAAGAGCTTTTGTTTTGATCTCTTTTACATTTTCATCATAGGTTTTAAGATAAACACACTCTTGAGTTTTGTGATTTGTCTTCTCACAAATGATACACTTTGAGGAAATTGGGATCACACATGTTTTGTTAATGTCATAAGCTCTTTAAAGAAAACAGTTTTCAGACACATGATTTCTTTTCTCACAGAAATTACAAAACAAGTTTTTGACCTTTTCCTTTTTCCTTTTGTCAGATTTCTTTTCAGCAGATGTTGTAACATCTGCTGGAAGATCTTTAATAGGAATGACTCTTGCTTTTGGTGCTTTGACGCCATCAATGGTTGTGGAGTCCATTGGCTTCAAATTTTCTAACATGTCACATTCATCTGACCATGTGAGTTTAAATTGATATTTCTCAACCTCCTCAACAGTTGAGGAACCCTCATGTTTTTCCAAAATGATTTTGTTACCATTCTTATCTATAACTTTTACTTCCTCACCAGCCAAATTTTTTGGGACAAGTTCAACCAACCCAAATTCAAATTTAGCATCATTTTCAGAAATTTGATCATTGTTTTTAAAACCAATCCCAATTTTATGTTGCTCTTGATCTGTTTATCCAACATAATCTCATAACCTTTACAAGACTCAACCCATTTTTCACATGTGATTTGTGTGGATTCTAACTCCTTTTTGTAAACTTGGTATTTATCTACCATAGTTTGGAGTTGGTCTTTGGTTATGCTTGTCTCATGCTTCAGGCTGCTAATTTCAGAATCTTTGTTAACCAACTTTGTTTTCAACTATTTTGTGAGTTTTTCAAAATTTAGTTCATCTTCCAAAATTTTGTTTCTAAGGTTTTCATTTACCTTTTTTATATTTGCAAAAGCTATGATGCATTTTTCAGAACATAGATCTTTGAGGATCTGAGGGGATACCTTTGAAGCAGCCATGAGAGCACAGTCACAAGCATCTTCACACACATCTGCATCCCATGGATCAGATAGAGATATCTTTTCTTCATCAATAGTATCTTTTGAAACCACTGCTTCATCACAACTTTGAAATTCATCAGACTTAGACACTTGTTCCATAGACTCATCACTTTCAACAATTGTCTCTAAGGCCATTAAACAAATATTTTCATTTTCAACATCATTTTTGGCCATAAGATCAAAGTTTTCATCAGTTAATTCCTCTGGCAAACTACTCCAATTAACAAAGCCTTGAGTGAAAAAGCTTTGCTGGCTAACCTCTGCCAGAGCAGTGGTTTGAGTAGCTTGAGTAACATGTGGTGCTTGTTGCACATGCACTTGAGGTGGTAGTGCTTGAACATACTGAATTTGTGGAACAATGGCTTGAACATAGTGCACCGGAACAGTGGTTGCTGGGTGTGCAAAGTGAGCAGTTTTTGAATTTGATGAGCAGGGGTATATTGGGAATATTGGGCAGTGCTTTGTGTGTGTTGAGGTCTAGGGCCAGGATGTGTTATAATTGGTCTGGAATTTTGAGATCTGCATTCACTAGCAAAGTGTTCTAACCTATTGCACTTATAGCACTTGATTTTAGACTTGTCTAACCCAACCTTCAAACCCCCATGCAACCCAGGGAATTTTCTACCTGCTCTCTTGAAAAATTTACTAGATCTAACACTTAATAGACCCAAGTGGTGCAAAATGTCTATTTCTTATAAATTAGATGGTTCAATGTGTTGTAAGTCATTTAACTCTAATGAGAGATTGTCAGAGGTTTGCCTTTTCCCATTTGCAGTAATTGCATAGTTGGGTGAGTAATAATCAGAGTTAAAGTTTCCTCCAGAAGTTATATCAATAAAATGATCATAACCCTGATCCTTTCCACTGCTAGAGCCCTCTTCTTGGCCAAATAAAGATGTGTTAACCAAAGTGTAATCATCAGTTATTTTGCCGGACTCTTGTAGCTTCTTTTTCTGGTTTAACTCTCTCTCATAAGTGAGGAGTATGTCATGAAGCTGTGTGAGTGACATCTCTTTAAAACCAACAGATGTTCGTGTAACGTAAGCTACAATGTCCCATTTTTCTGGTAACGATCGAAGGAAACGGCTATTGACAGTCGAATTTGAGAATACAACGTTCACCGGTTTGAGTTCACTGATTAGGCAGCTAAAGCGTTTGAACTGTTGTGTTAACGACTCACCTTTTACATGACAAAAGGTTTCATATTGTTGATTCAGAATTTCTCTATTGTTTTCAACGACCTCTTCAGTACCACCGAATTGTTCTTTTAGTGCATCCCACAACTCTTTTGCACTATTGCAGTGGAGCAGTCCAGCATAGATCTCATTGGGTAAGGCAGAAGCAACAATGCTAAACACCTTAGCATCCAATTCTATTTTCTGGTAATCCTGCTCAGAGTAGTTATCAGGACCTTTTGGCACTTGATTATTGGGATCCTCTGTACTTGGAACCATTGGGATGTGAGGTCCAAATACAACAGATCGCCAATAACCGTGTATAGTTGAGCTAAAATATGTCCCATCCTACGCTGCCAGATCAAATATTCATTTCTCTTCAGCGTAGGTAGTTTAAACATCGATCCGATGTTGGAATCAGGTGTGTTTTGAGACATTTCTGATGGTTTTCAACATATTTTTGTTTTAAAAGCTTTTAAATGCAATAAAAACTCTGTTTTCCACAAACTATCAAACGAATTAGCAGGGAGAGCTGATCTTTCAAATCAAATTGATAATTAAATCAAATTTTGATTGACCAAGGTCTGATACCAATTGTTAGGATCTAAGTTTCAATTAGTTTTGATTTATGTTTCAAAAAATGGAAAGTGAATGTTGAAATCAAAGTAATATGCAGCGGAAATATATGGAAAACTTTGATCACAACTAATGGTCGTTTGTTTTGCTCATCATGCTTTTCAAACATCTAGTTTTTTCATGTGAATCACAAACTCCTCCTTAGTCCAATAAGAACGATTGATAGTACAGAAATACAGAGAAGTGATAGGCGAATGATCTTTTAGATAGATGATTAAAACAGTACATTGATGAACTATTTATACTACACTTCTAACCTCTGAGCATCTTTGATGACGTCAGGGTTGATAGTGACATTTAACAAACAAAACTTACTCTAATCACTACTAGCTTAACTTCTGGTTAGTGCCAAGTACTGTTACATTGGATATAAAACTAATAAAAGCTAAACACTGATCTATATCCTCTGCTTGAGTCTTCTGGCTGACCTTTGGTGTTTGTCGTTTAGTGAGGGCAGATGATAGAAGGCAGAGCTTTTGGCATAGCAGTGATTATTAAACAGAGCTTGTAAACTCTGTTATCTGGATCAAACATCTTATGTGTATTTGGCTTTATATCATCTGTTCCTTTTTGCAAGGTTCAATCCCAACCGAAAGCCATGTATGAAGAATGCGGGAAACCAATTCCTCACAAGTGGAAGCTCAGCACGAAAGATGTTTACTATTAAGCTGACTAAAACAATGGTTATTATGTTTATGTTTGAACAATTTTTTGTTTGTGTGTTTGGTTAAAGACATTTCAAGTGGTTGATTTTGTTTGTATGGTTGAATTTCTGTTTGTATGTTGAAATTCTGTTGTATGATCTTCATTTTACTTACAATACTTAGGGGGAAATTGTTAGGGAACTTTATTTACATATGTAAAGTATTGAAGAAAAATGAAAAAAATAACTGATCAGTCTGATCAGATCTGACGATGATGAAGTTAAAGGATCAAGTCAGCAAGAGATATTTGATCATGGCAACAAAAGGAAGAATCTAAATCAGGTCTGATGAGAATATCTTTGTCAAAGTGTTCGAAGAATAGATCAGAAAACATCTGATCAAATCTGATGAGACTTCATCAGATTCTGATCAGAAGTCATCAGATTTCTGATGACTCATCATAAGTGTCCACTTGCTCTAGAAGATAAGGAAAAATGATTGCAAGACATTTATGACACAAGTGGAAGTATACGGCATAACGAACAACAGTAAAAAGGCCTTCCAAGATAAACACTTGCATGAATAAACAATTGTTTATTCATGCCAATTGATCTCTATAAATAGGGATCATCAATACCAAAGAAAATAGAGCCAAGCATTGCAAGTATTACATCTTACATACTCTATTGCCCTTCACTCCCACAGAATTCTTAAGCATTGTTTTGTAATAGCAAATAACTTTACAATCATCTTTTGTAATTTCTCAAAAGTGATATAAACTTGAAATTCTGTATCTCTGTTTCTTACAAGTTGATTTCTAATTCCGCACATTATTTTCATATAAAGTTGAAATCAACTTTGCCATTTTTAGCCAAAGTATTGTTTATCTGGGATCAGCAATCCCAAAATAAGCTATCAAACTATGTGTGAGATGACCAAAATGCCCTTAAGGTGCACAGTTTGGTCTTAAATCATATAATTCACATATGTTTGATATCCTACTGATATTATATCACAAATTAAGTATTTTTCAGAATGTTTATGATCGTAACATCGGAATATATGCAAGTTCCTTTTTATACGTCACAAAATGACTAAAACGCCCTGATAAGGCTTAGTCATTTTGTGACGTTTACAGGAATATAAGTTGATATCCTATGTTGCGCATATAACACCCCGACCGCGTATAAAACAACTCACGGCGGAAACGTCGGGGGGTACGTTACAAATTGTTTCAAACACATGGTATTTAAAGTTTTGTTTTATTGAATTAATAATTGACATTTTCTTAGAGAATTCGAAACAAAATGCAACAAATATTTTATTTTTAATCAAGCTAAGGCCAGCGTCCATCCTATGTGTAGCATACTTGATCATGTATTAGTACCTGCAACATATGTAAAAATAAAGTCAACATTGAATGCTGGCGATTAACATAGGTTTTGTAAGTCAAATTCATGGCTTTGTATTTGTATTGCAATACCTCGTTCGACTACGAGAGTCGATAAGTGAAAATCTTGTAACCAAACTTGTAGTAAACGAGGTTGGTATTGCAACATGTTTAACCCACTATAAAAGTTGGTATAATTAAGAAAACATTGTAGCCATGAACTTTGACAAAAGTGTTTCCTTTGTAAAACTATGGAAGTAATCGATTTAAAAGAAAGCTTTGCATGGTTTATATACCTTTAATTGAAAACCACTCGTGTCATGTATAACCCAATCCTTTTTGTTTTATGTAAATCAATTGTTCGTGTTTTAATCGTCTTTGTGTAAACAAGTGTGGTCGTGTGGTAAATACATTCAAACCTGTGTTGACTCATGTAACAAACCACCAAAGGGTTTATCAATTGCACAGTTCTGTCGTTCCCCGAATTTGCCTACAAACCCCGGGAAATTTGGTAACGGGGTTGTCGGTCCTATGGTACCATAACATACTACTGGTCGGCATGATCAAAGTTAATGAATGTACTCGTGTTATGGATAACGCACGACCAAGTTTCACACCTTATTGAAAACATATTGTATATATATAAACCATATGTATTGTTTTGAAATCTTGAAAATAGTTTAGCACATATGAATCACCCCAAAACATTTAGAAAGTAAAAAGGGGGAAAAACTATGTACTCACTTGGATTGTGGATGACTTGCTTAATTGTATTTAGCAAAGCTCAAGTGCTTCCTAATAACATACAATGCACACGTGTTAGTAAAATAACCCAAGTCACTTTAGCCATACAACACGAGACAGAACCCCCAACGGACTTAGTCAGGCAGAGCCTTGACATGCGTGGGTGGGTCCTAAATCAATCGGGTAGGTTGGCCATACAACCCGAGACAGAACACCAACGCACTTAGTCAGGCAGAGCCTTGACATGCGTCAGTGGGTCCTAAATCCATCGGGTAGGGTAACAAATTAGTGATCGAGGGTTAAAATACTTACAACGGAGTAGGGCTTCGCAGGTTTAGGGGGGCTTCGGAACTTGGACAGAGTTTAGAGAGAGAAAGAAGTTCGATTTTTCGATCGAATAGGTGCAAGAGAAACTGTCCCAGGCCGCTCCTTATATACCCAATTTTTTACTTCCCCGCGCGTTGCGTGGGAGACACGGTGTCTCTCGCGTGGCGCGGGGGAGGTCAACTAGGCCTAGACTGCCACTGGTCTTAGGTATGTTGGACACGTGTTGCAAAACGGAACCACGTGTCCTGGTACTCTCCCGCGCGTCGCGGGAGATGCTAGTGATTCTGGCGCATGGCGCCTGGGATGCCAATTTTTTTGTTTTTGCTCTTGACGGCGTCTTGCGATTAAGGTCCTTGTAAGATTACGTATTTTGTAAACCATTTTATTAAACACGTAACCGATCAAAAGTGGTCATTGGTTGAAATGTTGCAAATGTTACAGCGCATAAATGTAAGAATCCGGTTTATTCCATTTTACTTGATAACTGAAATGATTGGGGGTTAATGGTACCATGTCCGGACGTCCCGACTCATATACTGATATGTCCATACGAAATACCGTGCATGGGTAGGCATACCGACTATAAGATGCGTTTCATTCAACTTTGGTGAGTACCTTAATCATATTAAATGACTGGCTCTGATCTCTTATTCCCGCTTGTATGACAAGTATGTAAATCTGGTAACAACAATAAATCCCAATAAATATACTTAGAAGATCACCAACGGGTTTTCTCTATTAGGGGTGAGCATAAAACCGAAATAACCGAACCGCAACCGCAACCTCAATAACCGAAAAAACCTAACCGAAATAACCGAAGGGTCGGTTATTTATACTTTTGATAACCGCATGTTGTGGTTCGGTTATGGTTATTATTAGTTTCATAACCGCAAATATCCGAACCGAATGTTTTAAACATGGCCGAATCCATAAGACCATAGGTTTTTAAGTTAGTGTTTAAGTGTTTAACCATGGCCTAATCCATATTTTTTTTGGTGAAGTGTTTAAGTCTTTTAACCATGACCCAACCTCATTGAATTTAAACCTCTAGCAGTGGCGGATCTAGGATTCGTTAGTAGCGGTAACGTTTTATAGAAAAGCGGTAACGAAATCGAAAAAACGTCAAACTTTTCCAAAATTTACACTAATTTTACACTACCGCCGGAGCGCCAAGCGGTAGCGGGCGTTGCCCCTTACCATGCACTAGGTCCGCCCCTGACCTCTAGCCACTTTGTGTCCGTATGGATGCTTCCACATAACACGTGGAAGTAAAATATAATTGATAATTCTACAAGCTTTAACTGTGTATATTTATTTTTTGCGCATTATATTTGCATAACCCACACATTTAAAGCCTAACTTTATAAACGATAAAATAACCGACCTATAACCGAACCGAAAACGCATTAACCACAAATAACCGATAAACCGAAACCGCATTAACCAAACCGAATGGTTATGATTTTTTGATAACCGAAGTGTGTGGTTACGGTTTCGGATATAGGCAATAACTAAACGGAACCGCACCATGCTCACCCTATTCTCTATGTATAAAACTCTTTTCGAAACACTGTTTTCCAAAGAGTCAGTTAATTGTATTTACCAGCGAAAGCTAACGTATGTTCAAAAGATTGAACCGCATGTACCGAACCTTATTATAGGCTGGGAATCCGGGTCGGCTAGAATGAAGGCTAAGGAATTTGCAACTTCTGGTGCTTAAGGCCTATGATGTCTAAAGCTCTGTTTATTAGATCCTGCTTGTGGGCTTGTACTGAACGCTTGTAATAGTTTATATATATTCAAGCTTTAATGAATTTAATATTTTTACTCCAATACTTCCGCTGCATATTATTATATTGTGATAACTGTTATCCAACCGTCACGATTATACCCTTCCAGGCCCACCGGGAAATCGGGGCGTGACACATGCCAACTTTTGAAGGGTTTACCCATTATAGGCCGCCTCCTTGCGGTGATATAGGGTCAAAGCCTTATCATTTTAAAACTTGCATTTTGATGTTCAAACACTAGGACAAGCTATTTACATTCGATGGTTTGTAAACAATATACTTAACTTATGTTGCGTTTTGAAACGATTATGGCAATGGCATTGGAGCTTGTTTTATTCATTTAGTATGTTCACTTATATTGTATGCAATGAGAATCAATAAGATTAGGGGTGTTCATCGGTTCGGTTTATGGTTTATTCGGTTCGGTTTATTCGATTTTCAAAATTTTGTACCCCAAACCAAAAACCAAACCAAATAAGGAATATGCAAACCGATCCAAACCAAACCAATTCAATTCTGTTTGATTCCGATTAGAAGCCAAATAAACCAAATCTAACCAAATTGTACCTGAGTACTTTTTTTTCTACTTTTTTTTGACAAAGCCTTGGATGCATGCATGCCCGAGTGAATTCTTTTGTAATCCAATGTATCTTCGCACATTTTACAAACCTTGTACCCGGTATCAATTCCATACATACCACAAAGATTGATTTTAAGATACTCTAGTTTTGTTCTTGGATCAAAAAGAGAAGCAATAAACACCAATAAATTAAATTTCTTGACATCACCCCAATACTTCTTAAATTTCTTGGCTAATAAATTGTATATGATTTATAAAATATTACTATTTTTATTTAATAATTAATTAAGTTAAACGGTTTATCCGGTTATCCAAATAAACCAAATAAAATTAAATGTGGATCCATAAACTGAACCAAAAACCATATTTACAATTCGGTTTCGTTATTCGGGTCGGTTTATTTGGTTACCGTTACGGTTTGATTTACGGTTTTTATTTGGTTACCGTTTTTTCTGAACACCCCTAAATAAGATCACACCTCGTGCTTCCGCCTATGAGCGGGTGTGACATCAAATGAGAAAAAATTCTTTATAAAGAAAAAAAGATGAAATATCAACCAATAAAATGTTTTATTTTGCTTCATTTAATAACTGTATTTAATGTTATTGTAAGAGTAGATTGGTAAACTTACATAGATTTAGTTTGTAGTTTTCCTCTTTAATAGTTAAGTACATTTAATTTGTAACTTATTTTCCAAATATATATTTAAAAAAATTAATTTAAAGTGTATGATAAATTACGAGTTGTGTGATAAATTTCGAAATGCATAGGATAGCTTTTGATGTGTGCAGGCCAAAACTTTTAGCGTGGAAGATGATAGTATTTATGATTAATTAATTAGTCAAAGATAATAATAAATGAGATGAGAAAGCAACTATTTAATGCTTGACAATTGTACCATTTATTGTTTTTATTCTCAAATGATCCTCCTCTTATATATATATATATGTATAACGCTTAACTTACAACCCTCTTTTCTCTTCATGTCTTTCAAGTTTCATAAAATCTATAAAAAAAATGTAAAATGTTTTCATGGAGCAACATCGACTTAAACAACACTTACCAAAGCTCACCGAATATGCCTAAGACACCGAATACCCCAACACACCAAATTGTCAACCCAACAATTGAATTTTTTATATTATATTTTTAATATACTACACTAACGTAAATGTTTCACAATGGATTCTCAAAAAGTAACAATTTTTTGGAAGTGTGTTCGTCAAACCTTTCACGAGATCATGGGACGTGATCTTTTCCGCAATCTGGATTCAAATTTAAGTAAATGGAGAGAAATGCAAAAAAAAAAAAAAGGTAACAACCTTTAACACCATCTTCAACAACCTTGCTAACCAATGTAGTGGTCGGGCAAGCGGTGAGAATGATGTAGTTTTGCTTAACGAGGCACACAAAACCTACTGACAAGATAAAGGTCATTCGTTTACAACGGAGAAATGTGTCAAATTTCAAGTAAAAGTACCAAGTGGCAACTTGACCCACTACGGCTGAAGAGCGTATCATTCACCGATGTAGGTTTGGATGTGTGATCCCATTATAATTAAAATGATTTGGACGACGAGTTTGATATTCCGGATGATCTGACCGATGTAACCCACTCGATTGGGAGAGATGTGCAAAAGCAAAAAAAAAAGGTGTGGGTTCGTTTTCAGTCAAGTGGGTCTCCAAACCAAAATGGATAAACTCGACAAGAGTATCAAACAATTGTTGTCCCTCAAACAACAAAAGTCTAATGTCATTGATCTTATGGTGCTTGGGATGAATACCGATATGTTGGAGGTGAAAAACAAATAGTCGAAAATAAAAAAAGACAAGATTCGCCAACAATTTCTACAACAAATGAGTTAGTTATGTTATATTAATGTATCTTTTAGGTGTTCTAAAGGACTATTAAGCTTAATGTATTTTTTATTTAGGAATTTTAATTATAACTAGGTATTTAATAATCGTCACATTGCAGCGAACTTCTTTTGTTATTTAGTTTGTATTTACATGTGTTTTGAAACCACTATAAGCGTGTTGCGTACGGAACCGCCGACAAGAATAAAAAGAAAATATAAAAAGACACTAAAAGATAACCTGAAGAAAATCAACCAGAAAAGTTGTATGGTCATGATGTTGTTCGTATGAAACCCGTGGTCAGAGATGAGCAAATGATACTTGGTATCGGTACTGAATTTCCCGAACCGAAAGATCTGAAGTACTAATTCGGTACCAACTTTTGGTGTCCCAGATACCGGTTTTTACCTTCATATAACAATACCGTAACCGGTATCTTCGGTGCCAATACTGATTCGGTATCGGTTGGCACCGAGCTCATCCCTACCCCTGAAACTATAAAAAAGAAACCATTAAAAGTTAAAGAAAATCAACAAAAAACTTGCACGATACCGTTGTTGTTCGTACAGTACCCGTGATTAGGGATGAGCAAATGGTGTCGGGTAGCAGTATCGAATTTCCCGAACTAAAAGATTTTCAAAATCAATTCGGTACCAACTTTTAGCGTTTTTTGTACTAGGCCGATGCCAGTTTTTGCCTTCATGTACCGATAACGAATCGGACCGTACCGGCATTCTCGATACCAGTACTGGTTAACACCAGACTTATCCAACTTAAAAAGTAAACACAATCTGATTATTATAATATTAAAATAATAAAAGTAATAAAAAATTATATAATATTAAAATACTAAAAGTATAAAAAAGCTATATTATATTTTATATATATATATATATATATATCTTTTTGTACTAATAAATGAAAATCTTTTTTAGACATGTGTCAGTGTTTGGTGCATTCTAACGTTATTTTTCAATTTCTTCCTCTTATTAAATAATAATATTAAACAATATAATTTTAAGAATAAAGATTTGTTTTCAACTCTGAATTAATAATAATATATATTATTTGTGTTCAGTTTATGGTGCATTTTTACGTTATTTTTTAATTTCTCTCTCTTAGAAATAATAATATTAAACAATATAATTTTAATAAGAATAAAGATTTGTTTTCAACTTTAAATTAACAATAATATATATTATTTGCGTTTGCTCGTAGATGATAGATGAAGTTTTTTTATTAATTTTCTTTGTAAAACCATAATTAGAATAAATTACATAAATTTGTATTCTTATTCAAATTAGATTTAGACATAAATTCGTTAAATTATTGTTATTTAATTTAATACAGAAGAGAAATAAAAAAATGATATTAAATCATAATCTTCAAGCTTATCTCCTGTTTACTTGATATCCTTTTCTCACCTATTACTTTTATTTTTTCTGCTTATTAATAACCATCTAATATTTCATTGATCCAACTCCATGTAATACATATGTTTCTAACATAATAATAAATAATACTAGATAAAGTAAAATTTTCTAATAAGCAAATAGCATATCAAAGTTTATTTTATAAACACATATCTTGATGATTGTATGTGTTAACCGATTACATTATATTTATTCAACCCGCATAAATACACGGATCGTTTTTTAA
This sequence comes from Scalesia atractyloides, assembly GCA_947069175.1. Classification (NCBI taxonomy): domain Eukaryota; kingdom Viridiplantae; phylum Streptophyta; class Magnoliopsida; order Asterales; family Asteraceae; genus Scalesia; species Scalesia atractyloides. Next base: position 43,352,793 of record CAMTDV010000017.1, read on the forward strand.
GATTTAACTTTTATATTATTATAGTATATAGCATAAAATTATATTTATGCAACCCGTGTTATACACGGGGTCCTATCCCTAATTATAATAATTTAAACACTATTCATTGGCTTCTATTATTAAAAATAAGATATAAATAAATGGATCATAACTATTGTGATTTTATTTATTATATAAATTACATTATTGTGATTTATATAATAATAATGTATTTTTATTTTAATATTATTGTGATTTGATTTATATAAATTACATTATATAAAAATAAGATGTAAATAAATGGATCATAATTAAAAAATAATTGGGATAGGTGAAAATTAGTGAAATCATAGAAAAATTTAGTAAAAAAGATAAATAAAAACAATATGGTTATGTCTGATGTGATAAATACTTTATGCCGTGATAATAATATAAAATGAAAAGGTGTTAAACCTTGTAGATGATGTAAGAGTACGTGAAAACAAACTCATTATCATACACGACATAAATAATCATAATCTAAAATTTTGAGCTACTTTTGAAAATGCATGATTGAGTTGTTATCGAGCTCATAACCCTAATCCCACCATGCGCCAAAAGTAGGATCCTTTTGAACTTTCAAGTAAAACTATATAAAAAAAATAATGTTATGTAAAAGCATGCATATCCAGCTCACTAAAAATATACATACATTTTACTAAAAAATAATTCTTATATTAATATATTTTCACTAAAAGTAAATATTTTTCTCTCTCTGTTTCAATTAAATAATATTTTTATACCTTTATCGTTACATTTTCTTTTTTCTTCACTCACAACCACTTTAAATATATATTAAAAAAGTATAAGGGGTGAACAGTATCCCCCTAAATATATACATATTAACAGTAACATTTTCTCTTTCCTCCAATCACAACCACTTTTTATACTTTTTCTATTTTAAAAACCTCACACACAAATTTTGATTCCCAGGATGTGAATGCTCTAATGTTATATTTTTCAATTATATATATAGGGTAAGGCTCATGCGAGAACCACCTTTATTGTGAGAACCGCGAGAACCACCTTTATTGCAAAATAAAATCTAAAAAATCAAAAAACACTCAAAAAATTTTTTATTTTTTTAATAAATTTTTAATAAAAATCGTTATATTTCGTTACCAAAAAAAACTTTTTTTTCGAGTAACAGTTATCCATGCACATGTGCATATGTATCATAATTTTGACAAATTCAGTAATACGTTATCACTAGTAGACAATTACACTTTAATTTACAATATCATCCATAATACACGCAATTTTACATTAAATGCACATGTGCATTATTATGTATAACAATTATATACCGTGTTTTGGTACAAAAAGTTTGTGATTTTGAATGATGAAGTAGGCTCATATATATGTTTTTTGGTAAGTTCTATCTAGTGGTTGATGGGTTCATTATAGTTGTCACTTATGATGTAATATGTTGATTGGATGGTATAAACGGTGTCGATATACATATAATAAAGTAAAAATATTGGTATTGGTATTGTATTATAATGGTAGGATGGTAGGAGGTAACGGAAGTGTATTATGGATGGTATGATAGATGAAAGAGAAAGTGTATTCAAAGTAGTGTACCAAAACACCTTATTTCATGTTGATACATATAGATGCACATTTGTATTTCTTATATTTGTAACGTAAAAAGTAATGTATTACACATGGTAGTGTAAATGAAAGTACAATTGTCTAATGTTTGTAATGTATTACGGAATTTGTCAAAAGAAATGATGAAAATGCACATATGCATGGTAGTGTATTATGGATGGTATGATAGATGAAAAAGAAAATGTATTCAAATTAGTGTACCAAAACACCTTATTTCATGTTGATATATATAGATACACATGTGCATTGCTAATATTGGTAACGTAAAAAGTAGTGTGTTACACATGGTAGTGTAAATGAAAGTACCATTGTCTATGTTTGTAATGTATTATGTAATTTGTCAAAGAAATGACGAAAATGCACATGTGCATGGATAGTTGGTACTCAAAAAAAAATTTGAAAATTTTTTTATTGTTGAGTAAATATAGCGACTTTTTCAAAAAAAAAATTAAAAAAAAATTTGGTAATTTTTTTGGATTTTTTTAGGTATACTGTTTGTGTTCACACTGGTTCTCGCCGTTCTCGCAATAAAGGGTGGTTCCTAATGGATCCTTGTCCTATATATATATATATAGGGTAGGGATCCCAAGAGAAGTTCGCCCTATTTGAGAAACTTGAGAAGCATTCTTGACCACACATTTCTCTAAGCTTTTCGTAATATACACATATGTATAGTCAATTTTAAACTATAGATATGTGTATATTACGAAAAGGTTTGGGAAAATGTGTGGTCTAGAATGGTTTTCAAGTTTCTCAATTAGCCTCGTGCTTCTCACATGATCCTAACCCAAATACACTAATGTTCACTCTTGAACCTAATCCTATATATATATATATATATATTGTTGACGAGTTTTGATAAATAGTAACTTTATTTTTATAATAATATACAGTTTTTTTTTTATTTTTTGTTTAATATATTATAATAGTTTATTATTATATTCACTTTTAATAGCATATTTTTATTTATATATTTTAAAACATATATCTTTACCATTTTTAATAATTGTTTTTTAACATGTATTAATTAATCGATTAATTTGATACTTCTTTAATAATTTACGTTTATAACTATTTTCTAAAAACTTAAGTACGTGGTTTTGCTTGATTTTTTCCATGACATTCCGTTATAAGTTTTGTTAAAAATAAAGTTCTACTCAAAATAAAGTATTTATTTGGTATCATAAAATTTACGATAATAAACTAAATCGTCCTAATGGTTTGACTTTCTAGACAACATGTTTTATTTTCAAATCACGTTTGTTTTACATTATCATTTGCTAAGTTTCGTCGCAACGCAGGATATAGAAAAACTAGTAATAATAATTATAATAACTGTTCAGAAAAATTATAATAACACATTAATTTTTAAGGCAAGACTTCGTTTATTCAAAAATCGACCCAGATGCCAGCAAGGGGCTAGCATAACAGAGATTACTCCATAAAATGAAAAAAAAAGTACAGCAAACAAAACAAACACCATTACATCCACACCAGTAATCACATATACTAAACTTTTACATTATACATCTTAATTAAACCATTAACAAGACTTAAGAAATAATCCATTGAAATGACAGTTGCATCTTTTATCTTAATAAGCATATACGTCTAACTTGAAGCAAAGGTGTGGTGTGGGGTGAGCTATGTTCACATAAAAGAGACAAAGGATTGGTGTTTACGTGCATTTGCAGTTTGATCATGAGTATAAGTATAACAAATCTATGAATCTTTGTTAGTAGTTTTTTACAAAAATAAATGGATGTCTAGTTTCCACGCATTTCATACGACTATGAAAGGGTGGGTTATCATAGATGAGGCAATCCAAGATATCACACTAAGTTGGTTTGGTGAAAAAGTTGACGAAAAAGCGATTGAAGCCAAGTAAGCTCGATGACTAAATTAAAGTGTTTTATACAGTAATTACGTAGTAGATCAAGAAATGTTTCGTTGTTAGTGAGTGACATAAGTGACTAGACCGACACTCAAGTAAATAAGGTAAATGCACGACAAACATGCAAACAATGAGTTACCACGACATGTAAATGTCTCAATATGTGTTAGAATACCAATGGTTGTAAATATGAAGATATATGTTCAGACCCTCATTCAAAGATTAAATTTTTTATTGAAAATTATCTAACAAGATATTTCAGCTTTCTAAGATTAAATATTGTTTTTTTTTAACAATCAATTTGGATCACTGACGGACCATTGTAGTATTATCGTGCCACCGGCGGAACCATCCGATCATATCCATCTCCATTAGGCATAAATGTCTATACATCAATTCAAGAGGAAACCCAATAAATATGAGAAAAACCTCTTTATGGAAATTGAACCCAAAACCTATTGAATCCAAGTCTTATCCCACTCTAATATGTCACTGCTATAAAGCCACGGACAAAACAGTAACAATTTCTCAAATGTACTCTTTGATTTATGTTTTTCATATTCTTAGATTATCGTGTTATTTTGGAATTTTTTATAATAATGTAATTTTCGTTGTGTATTGTTAATTGAGCACATTGTCAAAAAAGGTAACTTCAAAAATTAATATTTTTTAAATAAATGTAATGAGGTGTCAAATATTATATTATTTTCATGTTATAAATTAGACACATTTCATTTTTTTACGAGGAAAAAGCTGATATACTTCGATTTGACGGATTTGATATCTTGATATACTAAACTATATCTTGAATAATCAAATGTATTGTTATAAATTAGATGTATTCCAATCCTTTTGGTCCTGGTTAGGATTTTCTAATAACCGTGTGTGATTTTTTTATGTCAAGTTTGTATTTAAAAAACTTTACAAAATTAGATTTTATACAGAGAAAGGTGTTCGGATAATCCATGTGATTTGCTTCGTTTTCACTTATAGTCCCTACACTTCTAGAATTACAGCTATAGTGCCCAACTTTTACACTTTCGTTCTCAGACAGTCCCTGGCGTGGATAAGAGTTAGTTTTCTCAGTTAAATTGATGTGAAATGATTATAATGCACTTACTATTAAAAGAATTAACAAATAAAATATTAAAGATAAAAAAATACATATGGGCTCCACCTACCCACCCCACCTTTTCTCCCATTTTCACTCTCCTGCAACTATAGTTCCACCATCACCACCATAACACTTTCACACCACAAAAGTCCAAACCACAACCACCATAACACCTCCACCACCACCATAACCACTACCACAACAACCCTGGGCCACAACCACCACTACCGCCATCATCACTACTGCCACAACCACCCTCTGCCATCATCACCCCCGCCACAACCACCACCACCACAACCCCCCCCCCCCCCCCCGCCATCATCACCACAACCACCCCCAACCATCATCACCCCCACCACAACCACCACTGCCCGCTATCATCACCATGGAGGTAGTGAAGGTGATAGGGTGAGGTGGTTGCGTTTTGGTCCAGCGAGGTGATGTGGTGGTAGTGGGGAGGGGTGATGGTGGAGGATGATGGTGGTTGTTGATTTGGGGATGGGTGGTTGATGGTGGTGACGGGTATGGGTTTAGGATGCGGAGCAGTGGTGGTAGAAGGGGATGATGGCGGCGACGGTGGCGGTGGTGGGGAGCGATGATGGCAGCGGTGGAATGGAGGTGACGATGATGGTGGCCTTTAGTGAGAGGGAGTAGAAAGATAGAGATAGGAGTAGAGAGATATATGTTTTATTTTGTATGTTGTTTTTTAATGAAGGACATTTTAGTAATTTCACACTCACTTAAAACCAAATGCTAACATTCATCCACGCTAGAGACTATTCGAGAACGAATGTGCAAAAGTTGGGGACTGTAATTGTAATTTTAGAAGTGTAGGGACTATAAGTGAAATTTGGGCAAACCACAGGGACTATCCAGTGACTATTCAGACACTTTTCTCTTTTGTATATCAAGTTTGTATTTCAAAAAAATATATATAATAATTTAGTGAAAACAATAAAACTACGATTGTTGATATATACAGTGAATAAAAAATATTAATTGACAAATATATATGTAGTTTTCAAAATTATAAACTAGTACTAAATAAAACTACAATTGTTGATATATACACTTTATTTTACTGGATAAAAGATTTAATTGACATATATATATGTGTAGTTTTTTAAAATTATAATCTAGTGCTAAAGACCCGCGCGTTACGATAGCTTATAATTTTAATTCAGGTAAACTACAAAGATTATTCGTAGTAATTAGTCAAAAAAAAAAAGTTCAAACCCCAATATGTACATTATGTAAATAAAATAATAACTCAAACATATATATACCATTTATATATAATTTACATTTTATCAAGAGATGAGGGGTTAATATTGTAATTTTTATATGAGATAAAAGTTAATCAAGAGATGAGGGGTTAATATTGTAATTTTTATATGATATAAAAGTTAATTAAACTACGAACCATTTGTACTCTAAGCTATTGTGTTTATACTATGCTACATGAACTAGGAGTGTGCATGGTTTGGTTTGATTCGATTGTAAATGGAAACCTAAATGTCGGTTTTCAGTTTTTTTAAAACCGTTCGTTTTCGGTTTTTCGGGTTTAATGCAAGTTTGGTTTTTCGATTATTTCGGTTTTTGGAACAAAATTAGGAAAGATTCAAAAAATAAAAAGTATAATTTAAAATATAAGAATCTTTCTCATATGTTCACGTTTAAGTTACTATAACTAACCTCTTTAAATATTGCTTATATAAACCTAACCTTCTAATCTATTTGTATGTTTCTCTAATGTTTTTATTAAGACATTTTATTTTATAATAATTTAAAGATCATTTAATTTTTAGAATAAATTTTGTTATTTTTTATAGATAATAAACAAATCATTTCAATTATAAATAAAGAATTTTGGATTTTAATAATCCAAACTATTCGCCATTGCCGCCAACAGTCCCAACTTAAAAAATAACCACTGGCAATCCCAACTATTGACTTATTGGCCACCTATGGACCCTGATTAACAGAACCCTAACGCCGTTAGTCTCCGGTCGCCGGAAAACCGTTTTTGGCCGGAAAAGTCATTTTTGGCCGGAAAAGTCAATTTTGGCCGGAAAACTCAACATTTCCAATCCAAACTTCTTTGTAACCTTATTAGTAAAAGCCCCAGTTATTAAAAGCCCCAGTTATTAAAGTCGCCGGAAAACTCCTTTTTCGCCGGAAAACTTCTCTTTGACTGGAAAACTCAACTTTTTGGCCGGAAAACTTAACATCTTCGTCCCAAACCTCTTTGTAACCATAGATCGGACCTTTAGAAACCTTTTTCTTGCCAAAAAAGGTTTTCTGGCAACCGGATACTAACGGCGTTATGGTTCTGTTAGTCAGGGTCCATTGGTGGCCAATATATCAATAGTTGGGACTGCCAGTGGTTATTTTTAAAGTTTGGACTGTTGACGGCCAATGGCGAATAGTAGGGATTATTAAAATACAATATTCCTATAAATAAACATGTAATGTTTGTATTATAAACACTTAACATTCAAGAATAAAATTAATAATTTATACTAGGATTGGGTTAAACACTTAAACAAGTTAAACTTAAACATAAAAGTAAATGGATTGTAACTTATCGGTTCGATTCGAGTTTTTTTGGTTATTGAAAATGGTTATCTGAAAATTGAACCAAAATTTTCGGTTACTAAATATCCGAAAACCGAACCATCGATTTTTGTTTCGGTTTGGTTTTATGAGTTATTTCAGTTATGGTTCGGTTATTTTAGTTTTCCACTCGCCCCTAACATGAACCAATAAAAAAAGACAAAAAAGGAATAGTGATTACGTGAAGAGAATATATTTAGTTATTTAAATATTTGAAAATAGAAATTATTTGAAATATAATTGCTAGTAATTTGTAATTTATTTTTTGCTACCAAACATATGAATGATATAGTAAAAGCCGAAGCGTTGCCCTACAAAGTTAACTAACAATTGTGAAGAGTAAAAGGAAGTACGGAATGAAGGCAGTACATAGAACAAAGAGTATAAATTTTATATAACAAAAACCACGACAGGAAGAATACTGTCAGGCAGCTGTCTGGCATCACCTTATTGGTCGTTGGTTTTTACTGTTTAATTTTTAAAAATTCAGTTTCGCTAATATACGGGTTTAGTCTCTCTGTTTAAAAAAAATTCTTTTATTGGTTAACTTTGTTTATACGCGTGTTGAGTCCATATGCTTCAACCTTGTTAGTATCCTATAAGGACCGTTTTCCATAGACTTATAACTCAGGTAATATTTGTAGCCTAGTCAAATTGTTCAGAATCCTTAGGCGGCAATACACAATTAGTTTAATATTCAATGTTTTTATTAATTTGTCAATGTTTACAATTTAGAAAACAATCCGATAGAGTTTCGCTTTCAGTTGCACAAAATCTATCTAACACTAAGTCCTCACGACTATTTATACTAACACAAGATACCTTCGTGCGGACCTAGACACTTTCGTAGGAACTAGGCTACTTCTGTACGGATGTGTTCATCCGTGTGAATGTGACTACATCCATACGAATGTACATTACAAACTTAAAAACTCATAATCTAACATCAAATCCTATTACATACTCAACATGACTCGATGACGTAGGCAGCAGACGTAGTGTATCAACAAACTCCCCTTGGATGTTACCGCAATCTCTATCGGTCTTCAAAATCTTCATAATCTTTATATGTCGAAGAAATACTTTCTGAGCGACTTTGTTCTTCGCTCTTCACTTTCAATTGGTGTCTGATCAGACTTTGATCCCCATTTCATGAATTATAATCTTCTGATAGATGATTTCTTCATAATAACAACAATCCTTTCTTCTTTTTTAACATCTTTTCAGAAATTCATTCCTTTCCAAATCTCTCCACTTTGATTCTCACATCTTTCCCGAATTAATCTCGTAGGCGTAGCACACTTTGATGACTTCTGATACTGTATAGCATGTACAACATCCTGTACTTGATAACAAATCTTGTTGTAGTACAAACATTCTATATCTTTCTCTGATAAATTCACCAACCACATAGGATCTAAAATCCTTATCGCTCTCCACAAACCTTCAGTCTTCAACACAATCACTGCTTCACCAGTCACTTGATCATAACCCCACCATCTGAAATATTTATGAAAATCTTATTCAATTTTCAACAGAGGCATATGCTTCTTGGCTCGAGGACGTTTAACAATTAAGGTCACATCAGGCAGATGTGTTACATGATTAATCTTCATTATCTTTAGAAATAATGTGGTTTCCAGGTAGGAAAATTATTACGCGCTTCATATCTTATAAGTTTCCATATCTTTTGATCACCCGGTTTCATCTGGAAGTTAATAAATTTTGTTTGGCACAACACCTACATGTCCCACCACGATAGAGTCTTTATATCTTGCAAGCATCGAAAGTATTAAACTCCGTATTCTCTTTTATTCTCCCGAACATTCAACTCTGGTATCTATCCCCAACTAATAATATCCCCCAATGAGACATCTTGGTTTCTTATGAAGAATGCCAGTGGTCTTCTAAACTTTCTTTCTCTGGGCTTAACTTTGAACTAAGCTTTCCGAGCTTCTCTAATCTGACTTTTATCTAGCCTCGGAGATTCAGCGTCTTTGATTGTTTCTTCTATCTTTCTTTTTAACAAATTATGTGTTTCTTCATCAAACATCTCTTGAAATGTTCGGTAATCATCAATTCTTTCACCAGAATATTTTGCAATTTATCGTCTGAATCGTCTTCCACGGCAACATTATTATAATTATCAGCCTTTGGAATGTACTTGATTACATAGTCACCAGGCTTTGCAATATCCATATTGTTCAAATCTTCTTCAAAATCAAACTCGAATGAGTTTTCATCAATACCGAACATTGGTGCAATCTCTTCTTTGGAATAATTGTGCACGTATTCACCCTCTTCAACATCAGGTATATCACTTTTGTATGACTAGCAGGAACAGCCGTTAGAGGAATAACGTTTATGAAGATTCCTACAGTTTCTTCATCATTTGCTGTATCATCACCATACTCCCCTTCTCCGTCAGATCCCTCTTCGTTTTCATTATCATTCATGTAATCATTTTGAGTATCAGCTTCAGAAGATCTTGGAACATAAACCACCATCGTTGTACTACCCATATTATCATCATCATCTCCCTTATCATCATCATCATCACCATGATCCGAACCTTCAATATCCAACTCTTCCTCATTTTTTTTCTCATCATCGTCTTTCTCCTTTTTTGGTTCAAGATCATAAATACTCTTAATCATAACAAACTTGATGATATCAATCAATTCAGTCCCTGTTGTTATCACTGTTTCAGGAGACTTTTCCTTTTCAGGCTCTAGTGATTTTTCTTTTCAGGTTCAGGTATCTTCTCTTTTTCAGGCTTAGGTGTAATTTTAGGAATAGCGTCTACTTTACCTTTACCTTTGTCAGTGCTAACAACCTCTGATTCTGTAGCAGCTTTTCGTGCTCTTTCGGCAGCTCTCGCTTTAGCCTCTTCTATTTCAATTTGATTGAATTCTTGTTCAAAATCAATTCCCATTCTCTTTTCTAACACCTTGTACAGAATCTCAAGCTTTCTATCTTTCAACTTCTTGTTAGCTTCAAAATCACTCGATCTCTTTCTTAATCATTCGAACTTAGAAACAAGGCTTGCTATAACAGCTTCCATCTGTTCATGTTCACTTTCAAGATACTTGATTTTGGTTTCCATCTGCTTGATCTTTTCATCATTAGGATCATTCAGAAAATCAAAGTTCATTGTATCGATATTCGGAAATGGTTGATCGTCAAATATGTTATAAGAAACTCCAGTTTGTTGACGTGGTGTAGATCTTGGTTGTGATTGAGGACGAGATTGACGTTGTGGTGATATCTATTGAATTGGTGTTGTAGAAGCTTGCTATGAAGTTGTTGGAGTTTCAATTGGAATAACATGTTCAACTTTAGCTTCCACATATGGTGCACTTTTATCAATAACTATTGGTTCAGCTCCAGCAGTGGTTGTTTCTTTCACAGGCTCTTCAGTTCTCTTTCTAGCTTTCTTAGTCAACAGTGAACCGGTCTTTTCCTTACTAGAGTCACCAACCTTAATATTTTGTCTCTTAGCACCTTTCTTCATGGGTTGTTCAGAATCTGAAAGAACGTACGATTCATCTTCTCAGTTAGGTGATCTTTTCTTTCTTTTATAAGCTCTTTTCTCACCCCGTGCTCGTGGATCATAAACATTGATTTCTTCACTCTCTGTGTCATCGTCAGGTTCACACCCTGAACCACCTTTAAACGCTTCGTTTTCAATATACTCAGCAATCTCAACAGTATTCTTTTCAGCTATGTATCTGTCGGAAGTAGCAAAGATAACATCATCTTCTACATTCACATTCACATTCTCTTCTTCACTGCTCTCTTCACGAAGCATCGTCTTTGGAGTTCTTTTTCTTGTTGTCTGTTTTTTAGATGTTTGTGTTTTGCCCTTCTTTTCTTTTTATCATCTTTCTCAAACCACTTACTTCTTTTTGCTGTAAATCCTTCTAGCCTTTTCTCTTAGTTATTAGAATTGCTTTCATCTTTTCTACATTTACCTTTAGGTGGTGCAACATAATCTTTATTTTTAAGAAAAGCAAACAATCTTCTGAATTTTGGATCGTCTTCTTCTGCTTAATTCTTGTACTGTTGAATACGATCCAATGACAGATTCGTCATGTGTTCCAATGGAAACAAATCAGATTCTTCTTTAGCAAGATTTGGAATAAGATCATCCAGTAGCATCTGTACAAATCTTGGATACTGCAAAAATCTTTCTTGTACCAAGTTTATTTTCATTTGTTCGAAAATCAGCTTTGAGAAATTATATGGTAAATTCAAAGTTAGAGCCACGATCATGCACATCACATAATCAACAGCAAGATCATAGCCTCCCTTCCTGTCCCCCAAAGTGTTAATAACTGAATGCATTAAGAACTTGTAAGGCCTTGAAACATTTGCTTTCGACAAATTTGCCTCGTTAACATGCCCTATCTATCCCATTCTGTAAAAGCATCCCTTAACCATTCTTTCTTGATATCCAGTAGGATCACCAGCTTCATCTCCAAAATCCAATATGATTACCTCTTTATCTTCATTTCCAACTTTAGAAATAGAATGAATAGCTGGAGGATCTTCCACAAATTCCGCATGCTTCCAAAATCTCTCGACATGCGATCTATATGCCTTGTGTTGTTCTGTTACCGCCTTCTTTATCCGAGCACGATTAAAAAATTCCAGAATAGGCTTGAAAGGTTCCATCTTTGGTAATTTTTCATCTAACACACAACAAATGTTGTGTTTAGGATCAAAATTCGTGGCTTTTGCCTAAAAGAACATTAAAATTCAACACTTAGAAAAATTTCCAACATTGACGAATTTGGTAGGATGAGACATTGGGACGGATGTAACAATTATTCAAAAACACTTCTTGGAATAGATGTGTTCCTCCATGCGAAAGAACATCTAAAATGCACAAAACAATTACTTTCGTGCGAAGGTAAACAATTTTTGAACATACAAGGTTACTTCTGTGCGGACATAACTACATTTATGCGAATGAGTTACTTTCATACGGATGTAACTCCTTTGTTTCAAACAATGTTTTTCAATTCTTTTGATTTTTACAAGTTTTAATCAAATTAAATGTACCATTAGAACCTGAAAGTGCCGATTAGCATTAATATGTGTTCAATTTTACATTTTAACCGTTCAATTTTACATTTTGTCCAAAATTCAAGTCTAATATACTTTTCCCATTGATGATGTTGTGCTAATCGACACCTCAATCTAAATTTTGGCAGCACTTGGACACTTAGAAACATTTTTTCTCTCAACAGTCTTTTTGGTGCGAATGAATATTTTCGTGAGAATGTGGTTCCTTTGTACGAATGAGCTATATATAGGGCTACTGTTTTACATTCTTGTGAACGTATCACGTTCGTGCGAAGAAAGATGTTTAATGCGGATGAAGGTATGTCCGTACGAAGGAGTTACCTTCGCACGGATGTAACCAGTTTTCAACTTTTTCAAATTTCAAACATTTTACCAGTTTTACCAACCCACTTAATTAACCAAGTCCAAATTAATGACTCTTGTTACCTGATTTCTCTTCCATGTCCAAATTAATGACCTTGGTTGAACACCTTTTGAACAAACTGATGTTTCTCGAACAATGTTAAGTTCAAACTAATGAACCTGTGATCTTTTCAAAACATTTTCATTTCAGATTAGCTCCCAACCCGTTGTTCTCCATAATTTTTTTTCAGTAGCTTTAGATTTTGAAGATCAGCATTCCATCATCAGCAGTCGAAAATAAGATGAAATAAAATCTTTTTGAGTTTTCCAAAATTTATACTAAAATGCACTGAAAATCTTTTTGATTTCTGAAATGAAATAACTATGTACAAACTTATTTATAGACATATTTTTTGTGAGTTTTGTGTTAGAGGATCATATCAGTTTTTGAGACATGTTATCAACACCGTTGATCTTTGATAAACTTTAAGTTTTAAAGAAGTTCACCTAGATTGTCTGTATTGTTTGTCCACTTAAACCTCTACACAAAGTTCAATTGTTTCAAGATATGGTAATTAGATGTCTTAGAACTTGACTTAACAGCGTTCTCCACCTCAGAATATACTCATGTATCAAGATTCCCTAGATTTCATCTTACATGTGAATATACCTAATTGATATCTGTATTTGGGTTGTGTGAGGCCTTGAGAGCTCAGGTTAGTACCACCATACAGACAAAGAGATGAAGGCTCGACTTAAATGTGGTGTTCCATATTTAGATACTTTTGACTGCAATTGTCAGATCTTTCGATACTTTCAATTTTAATGTAGTTTAGGGTTTTTAAAGCAAAGTATTCAATAAGTTCTAGGCCATTGCTTACATAAAATCAAAAGAATTTGTATAATACCCCATATATCAACTAGTTATAAAGAACGAGTATCTCAGAATCTGGCAATCTCTCAAACGAACTTTTCGTGTACTAAGACCATATATCTGAGAGATGTTAACCACTGATTAAGAAGTTTCGTTATGTTTATATCTCGAAAACAATTTACAAAGCGTGTGAAGCCTACTGGCACATCATCAGTGAGACTGTTTAAAAAAATTTTAAACTTTACATTTCTTTAGCATGCTGTGACAATCCACTGATGTCCTATCATTTCCTTTTTTACACGGAAACTCATTTTTGTATTTTTCATGTTTTTGTACTTTTCACTTTTTTATATGTTTTTGTACACAATATTTCTCCCCATAAAATCAAAAACATATTTTTGGATTTTTGTTTTAAAGAAAGAAAAATTGACTAGCCAACGGGATTACTTCAAATCGCCATCCATATCGGTTTCAACCTCTTTGTTCCCACCCGATGACAAATATTTCATTCCGTGTAATTTCAAAAGATATTGAAACTTTGTTTTGTCAAATGGTTTTGTATAAAAATCAGCCTTTTGTTCATAAGTGTGGATTTTCTCAATATGTATCAAACTTTTCTCGTAACAATCGCGAATAAATTTATGACGTATCTCGATATGTTTTATTTTAAAGTGTTGAAGCGGATTTTTTGTTATGTTAATAGCAGCCTCGTTATCTACATATATAGGTGTGTTAAGAAATTACAATCCATGGTCCCTCATCCGTTGCTGAATCCAAAGGATTTGTGAGCAACAACTGGAAGTAGAAACGTATTCTGCCTCACAGGTTGAGAGAGCGACTGTGGTTTTCTTCTTACATTGTCACGTTGCCAGATGTGTGCCAAAGAACTGGCAACTAATAGTTGTGATTTAGCACTGATTTTGCAACGCCCAAAGTCAGAGTCGGGTCGGAGTAGCCTTCCAGGTTGAAATCTTCAGTGAGAGGATACCACAAGCCGATTATTGGACAACCCTTAAGTTATCGTAAGATCCTGTTCATGATTATTAGGTGAGATACTTTGGGACTCGACTGGTAGCGTGCACAGAGCCATGTTGGATACATGATATCCGGTCGCGATGCTGTCAATTACATCAAAGAGCCAATCATAGAACGGTAGAGAGTTTCATCAATCTTCTCTCCCATTGAATCTGGTTTGATGTCGTGACTCTGAGCTAATGGGGTAGACATCAGGGATGCATCAGACATCTTGAATTTTTCCAAAACAACATTCACATACTTCGTCTGATGGATAAAGATCCCGTCAGGAAGTTTGTCTACTTGAAGTCGAAGAAAGAACTTCATTTCCCCCATAGAACTCATCTCAAACTTTTTCTTCATGACTCTTTTGAAATCTTTACACAAAGCATCGTTCGTCGAACCGAATATGATATCATCTACGTGTATTTGTACTATCGGGGTGTGACCGTCTACTTCTCGCATGAAGAGTGTTGTCCATTGTGCCTCTAACAAAGCCATCGTCGAGGAGATGCTGAGATAGACTCATACCAGGCTCAAGGGGTCTGATGTAACCCGTACAATGCTTTGTCAAGCAAATATATTTTGTCTTTGTAGATCGGATCGACGAACCGCGGTAGTTTACCGACGTACACCTCCTATTTCACATTTCTGCACAAGAAGGCAGACTTTACATCTAGTTGGTACACTTTTACAAGACGCGAATACAAGGAAGATTCGAATAACTTTTAATCTGGCAACGGGAGCATAGACTTTGGTGAAATCTATTCCTTCTTGCTGGTAGAATCCATGTACAACGAGTTGAGCTTTGTTACACACAATCACACCTCTATCATCCTTTTTTGCACTTGAAGACCCATTTTGTATTTATCTTCTTGTGGTCTTCTGGCATATCTACGAGCTTCCACACATCAAGTTTTTCGAATTGAGAGAGTTTCTCCTGCATGGCATTAACTCAACTTTCCTCTTTCAATGCTTCCTTATATGTTTTTGGTTCTACCTGCGAAATAAAACATTTGAATACAACTGAAACCCTGATTGACTTAATGTCGGGTTTTAACACCACTTTGTAATTCTCCGATTATAAACTCCGGTGGATGGTATGATAGTGTTCTAGGCATAACATCGTTGGATACACTCACTTCTTGTTCCAGAATTGTTACATTCTGTTTAACATCTTAACTGATAGCAAAAGTATTATTCTAAGCACTGGATCCTTCATTTCACCATCATCAGAAGTAGATCCATTATCGTCGTATGTGGGTTCAGCTTCAGATTCAGAGTCGTCTGTTTGATCAAAAGTGGGAGCTGGTTCATTCACCTATGTTTGACTTCGAGTTGATGTTGAGTATTAGGACCTGCTTCAGCATCATGTTGTTACAATACTCTAACATCTTGTTATTCTTGAATTCTGTTCCATTGTCCCTTCGAATACGTCTAATTGGAAAATGGCACAGATTTTCTAGCTTTTTGAACAAAATCATCAGACTGTTGAACGTTTCATCTTTACTCTCAAGGAACATCACCCAAGAGAACCTTGAATAGTCATCGGTAACAACTAGATAGTATAGATATCCTGATATATTTCTTACATTTACCGCACCGAAGAGATCCATATGAAGCCTTTATAGTGGAAGCTTTATTGAGTTCAGAAGCTTCCTTGGATACGACTTTTTATGTTGCTTTGCAGTCGTCATTCAAGTGAAAGCTCTTCGAGTTGATACCGTCCACTAGCTCGTTGTGTACCAGAAAATTCATTTTCTAGAGATGAATGTGCCCCATCTTTATGTGCCATAATATTGACTCCTTTTCTGTTGCCTTTGTGACAAAACTCTGTGTTGTTTTCATTATAGCGGTAGCAACACTCATGTCTAAGACATATAAATCGTTTTCACGAGGAGGGTGCATTAGGATCCACTCTTCCTGTATTTTGAACCCTGACTTCAGAATCAAACACTCTTTGTCTGTGAAGTGTGTGGTGAACTTCTTGTCACAAATCTAAGAGATACTAAGCAGATTGTTCTCTAACTCAGCTATGTAGTTGACTTTTACAAATGATACCATCCCGTTAGATAAAATTCCTTCACCTACTATCTGACCTCCCCGATTACCAGCAAACGCAATGTAGCTTCCTCTTATAGATTTGACATCATATAAAAGTGCTAACATCCCCGTCATGTGCTTGGATGCTCCGTTATCCATAATCCAATTTGATATGATGGATCTTGGAATCCTCTACACATTTACTCAAATAATTACTTGAAGAGTGAGACCCAAGCCTTTCCAGTCTTGGGTGGGTTTGTAATTTTTTGTTTCACACACACTTTCACATTTCTGCTCAACTTTCTCGACATTCATTGTTAAATCAGATTGTTTTACTTCTTCAGAAGATTCCTTTTACTTGATCACCCATGTTTGGTTTTTCAAAGTTGTTTTCTTAGTGTAAAATTTAGAATCTTTTTGTTCAATTTTGTTTGAAGTTTCCCTAGTTTTTTCAGTTGAAACTTTGGTGTTTACTGGTTTCACTTCGTTTGTAGATTCATTGTTTCCTTTTAAGATGTGAGTTAGAAAAAACATTGGTGTTTTTTTGTTTTAAATCTTCTGAAGTCTTTTTAACACCATAAGGTTTAGGATTCTTTTGTGGACATTGATTAGCAATATGCCCAACTTAATTACATCTAAAGCAAGTTCTATTATCTGTTACAACAGTAGATCCGTCAACCTGTTCACGTTGTTTCTTCTTAGCAAAGAATTCTTCATTTGATTGTTTGCTAAATTGACTTTCTTTATCATTTTCTGGACTCGTTCCTGACACCAAAGTCATTCTCTTTGCAAGCTTTGATTTTCCAAACTTGTTGTAATTTTTCTTATCGTATCCTGACCGTTCCTCCCATAATAGTAATTTTTCTGTTGGTAGTTAGAGTAGGAACTTTTTGGTTTAGAATAGTAAGACTTATCCTTTTTAAATTTTGAAAATCCTTGATCATTTGATAAATTTTCAATCTCAGACATTTCAACCTCAACTAATTTGAAAACCTTTTCGACTTTGTTCATATTCACATTCTGAATCGGAAACTCTGTATCATATTATAGTTTGTCTGATCCACACATTCTATACATTATAATATTTAGATCATCATTCGAACTATATCCTGATTTGGGAATGTAATTTTTATGAAAACTTTCGTCACTTTCAGAATGCAAACAAGAACTCTTTTAGTCAAACTTTGATTTAACGGTTTCAAAATCAGTTTAATCACTATCACTTTTCAAAACCTTCTCAACAACATCCTTAACCAATTCTGACTCACATTTTGATTTAGATTTGGTATAGGTCACATTGAGATTATCAAGCAACTGGTCTTTCTGTTCAATTTTTAATTTTAATTTCAGCGCTTTTTCCACCCTATCTAGTTTCTTTTTCGAGTAGCTATTCCACATTGGGGTGGAACTTGATGATAACCCACACCTTGGTTATGATAACCGTACACATCTTCCCCTGTTTTGTCTTTTCCTGTTGGTTTGGGGAGTATGTGATCCAAAACATAAGATGCTACGGAGTAACTAATCAATTTCTTATCAACCCGTTTCGTTTCTATCCAAACAGTTTCTAGCTCTTGTTTTAATTTTGCGATTGTGTCAATATTATTATTAATTGCTATTTTTTATCCATGACTGTGTGTTTGAGCATAGAAATCGTTGCATCATTTTCATTATTTGCAACTTGGAACTGGTTGATAGCTTTGTTAAGTTTATCATTCGCTTTGTTTGTATCCATTAAATCACTTGTCAGATTATCTAGGTGCCTTTTCAATTCTTTAGATATCTCATCTTTTTTTATACATGATTTGCAGGTTTTATGCATTTCGCTTTGAATTGAGTTTCTGTTTTCTCACTTTTAACCTCTTTTTGCTACTGGCTCAACTTTCTGTTCATCTTCAGAGGTTTCAACTACCTATTTCAATTGAGCCATCATGGCTTTCTCGGCGATCATGGTCAAGTTTTCACAATTCATTTCCTTCGACACATCTATGATCTCTTCTACAGGTTGTTTCTTTTCTTCTTCAAGGTGTAGATCACTGTAATTTTCTTCTTCACCGAAGAAACCTGCAAAAGAGTTAAACACATCAGAAGGCATAATAGATTTGAATGCATTGTTAATAATCTCTTGTGTTGGAATATTGAATTTTCTAGGATCTAACTCTGATGCTTCTGAATCATAATAATCTTCATCTTCTGGATTTTCATCAAAAGTGGCTTCACCACACACTTCATCAATAACTTCTTCAACTATCACTTCCTCCACATTCTGTTCTGATTCACCCATGTCAACAATCTCAGCCATTAGAGCAAGGCTTTCGGTCTTGGGAATATAATTATTCCAGTTAAATCCTTGATCTTCTTGAGTTACGACCAACGCCTTGTCTTTTGACTTTGATGAACCATCCTTAATCGGAATTGGTCTTGACATGTTCGGCGGATGTTGAGAGTTCTGGTGATATATCGCCCTTTTGTAGGAGTCTTCACCAACAGATTAATACCGTTATTGACTTCTCTATTCGTGCATTCATGCTTGAAATGGATCTTTTCTTTACACTTAAAACATGTCACTTTAGACTTGTCAAATCCCAATTTTGAATCTGGACCTCCAATCCCATTCCTCCCCGTAATCTCCATGAATCGTTGCGCTCTTCGGGCAACACTCGCCATACACCACTTAATATCGATCAGCTCCATTTCTTCATGATCAATTTGATCGTAATCTTCTTTTGTCATGTTCGCATTTCCGATCCTCCCTACTATCAAACTTTCATATGATTCTAGGATTGATGCCAGAAAAACCATATGATGTTTGGCTGTATCTTTGCTAAAATCTTTGGCATTTTGCAGGTTAACTGTGATATTGCACTATAGGATGTGAGGATTCGAATTATTTTGACTTGAGTAGTTGTTTGAGCTTTGCGAGGATTGAGGACTCTGCATCGGAGTATTAGGATCAAAACTTGGGTAAGACGAAAAACCGCCACCACTACTTGAATTGTTAGATGAAGTTCCATATGATGTGTATGCGCTAAAAGTTGTCTGAATTTTTGGGCTTTGAGAATTTGCCAAAACATTGCCCTTTAAATAAAGATCAACATCTTGTTGAACATTTGAGCTTTTCATTTTGGCCATTTTTCCTAGCTCTAATTCATGCCCTTCCAGCTTCTCAATAAATTTTCCTAGTTTTAAATTGTTATACTCTTTAGTATTGTTCTTAGTAATCATCAAATACGTTGACCATTCACCTCGTGGTAGAGCATCTGCTAGCTTATCCACCCATTCTTCATCTTCCTTTTCAATCTTTAATCGTTTCATTTCCACAACGAGATGACAATATCTCTCAACAAGTTTCTTTAACGACTCTCCTTTCAGGGCAGTAAAAATGTCGAATTCTTTCTTTTGCAAAGCTTTCTTGCTTTTCTGCAAGGAGATACTCCCTTGATATTTCAATTTCAAAGCGGTCCAGATGGATTGTGAAGTTCCCTGATGTTGGAGTAACGTGAATATATCTTCCTTGATAACTTGTTGAAGAAGATTCAACATCTTTCTCTCTCTTATGAAGTTCCCTGATGTTGGAGTAACGTGAATATTTTCTTCTTCTATTGAATACCGACAATCCAGATAGTTGGCATGTACCCAATTCTCAAACCTCTCATGCCATCCTTTGTAATTATCCATACTCATAAGTTTCGGTGGCTTGGTTATAGTTCCCATTTCATTGTCCAAATTTAGGTTGTGTACCACCGTTGTGAGGGTTGTGGCAAATGCATTATAAAACTCGTTATCCATCATAACAAATGTTTGGTACGGATGTAAGAACTTTTGGTGCGAGAGTAGTTCGTGCAGATGTACTTAAAACTAATTGAAAAAGATCCCGTTGGTGCGGATGTAGTAGTTCGTGCGAATCTAACACAAAATCAATGAAATTTGATTACCTTCGTGGGAATGTAGAGTTTTCGGACGGATGAATCTACTTCTGTGCGGACGTAATACGTTCGTACGGATGTAGTTCCTTCATGCGAACGGGAAAAATCAAGTTTTCTTGTTTTTTGACATTTTGAACATGATTCTGATTGAATTTTGGTCTGAATTTTTCAGAGGCTTTGTTAAACACGTGTTTGTTGTGATCCTCGAAAAAATCAGTCCATTTTGACGGTTAAATGTGTGAAAAATGAAGAAAATGAGTAGGAAATAAATCTTCAATGTCTAGATCTTATGGAATTGTCTTAGATATTAGCCTCAAAGTTCTAATACCACTTGTAAGGACCTTTTTCCATAGACTTATAACTCAGGTAATATCTGTAACCTAGTCAAATTATGCGGAATCCATTTTGATTAGGCGATAATATACAATTAATTTAATTTTCAATGTTTTCATTAATTTGTCAACATTTACAATTTAGAAAACAATCCGACAGAGTTTCGCTGTCAGTTGCACAAAATATATCTAACACTAAGTCCTCGCAGCTATTTATACTAACACAAGATACCTTCGTGCGGACCTAGACACTTTCGTACGAACTAGACTATTTCCATATGGATCTGTTCATCCATGCGGATGTGACTACATCCGTACGAATGTACATTACAAACTTAAAAACTCATAATCTAACATCAAATCCTATTACATACTCGACAGGACTCGATGACGAAGGCAGCATACATAGTGTATCAACATAAACATGTTTAGTCCCTCTACTTATTCTTTTAAGTAATCGATTGTCGCTTTTTGTATTTTACTTTTAAACCTTCAACTTTGTTGATACACTTGTTTAGCCCCTTTGTTTCTTTTTAAGAAAACTTTCTTTTTATTGGTAAACTTTGTTAATATGTGTGTTTAGTCCATCTACTTTAATTTTTGGTAGTGTACATGCTTAGCCCCTCTACTTTTATTTTTTTTAGTATTTCATCTTTTAGTCTTTCCCTTTGCTACCATAACGAAACAACCCGGGGGAATAGTGACCGTTAGCTATTGGTGGATAACCGCTACTATTCTTGGACTTTCATAAAGTTACTTTGTAATTCCTAAACTTTATAAAACAAAAATTCTTTGACAACCGTATTTTTATTTATGTCTAAATTTTTTAAGATCGTGTTGTGTTATGAGTAGTATATACAAGTAACCGAAACACATACGTACGTGTTATTAAACTGAGAAATATTCCGCTTACTGCCCTGCAACACGAGCGGGGCATAAACTAGTTAAGAATTGGCACACAAAAAATGAACTGTAATATTGTGAGTAGGGCATCTTTACTAAATTAATATAGAACTAGTGTTTTGCCCCCATTCGCTTTGCGGGCCAGTAAGGGAATATATCTCAGTTTGATAACATGTATGTTTGTGTTTTGGTTACTTAAACATACTACTCATAACACAATCTCAATAAAAATTATATCGAGACATAGGTAAAAATACGCTCGTCATAGAGTAACTCTATTAAAGTCCAGGAGTAGTAGCGTTTATCCACCAATAGTGTCTATCAAAGTAGCAATGGAAAAGGCTAAAAGATGAAATACTAAAAGAAATAAAAGCAGAGGGACTAAATACGTACACAACCAAAGTTAAAGCAGAGTCACTAAACACGCATATGGACAAAGCTCGTCAATAAAAAGGAAGTTTTTTTAAATAGAGGGGCTAAATACGTAAATTACCAAAGTTGAAGGTTTAAAAGCAAGATACAAAAAGCCATGATCAATCACTAAAAGGGATAAAAGTAGAAGGATTAAACTTGTACACTACTAAAGTTATAACAGAGGGACTAAACACGCATATAAACAAAGTTAACCTATAAAAGGAAAACTTTTTAAAAGCAGAGGGGCTAAACACGTATTTTAGCAAAGTTGAAGTTTCAAAAGTAAAATACAAAAAGTCACGACCAATGAGAGGGTGCCAGGCAGCTGTTTGGCGCTATTCCCCTCATGGTAAATGTATTGTTTGTAAACAGTAAATACGGGAGTAGATAGAATAAAAAGTATCAATTAAATATGCACACTTAAATTTCCGGCCATGTCCAAATATTTCGAAGGGCACATTATTAAAAAAACTCGATATGTATATGTAAAAAAAATTAATAGGGTATACCTATACAAACATCAACGTAGGCCCACTTATAAAACTGTTCTTATGGTTTTGTTAGTTATTAGCTCATTTGCATTAGGTTTAGACCTTTAGAGAGCCTAATAACCAATTTCTTTAAGGCCTGAGGACACATTTTTTCAAGCTCGAATAGAATATGTGAATTCTTAAGGCCGGCCATGAAGTATAACATCAGTTGAGCATCTTTTCTAAATTAATATAAGGATAAATTCCACAAACCACCTTTTTTCTTAACAAAAAGTTTTGAATTTTGACCCATCCACCATTTCATATTCGATTCCACGGATGCAACAAACTGTACGCAGAAAAAAGATGCTTGCTTTTACAAAGATAGAATAAAAATGATAGAAACAAACATCTTAATTTTAATTTATTAATTATTTGCCCTTCTATTAATATTATATTTTTTCATATTCAATCAATGGTTTCTGATGGTCTTTTGGGCTAGTCGCATAATATGTTTATTCTATTCTATGATGCAGGTTTGAGTCTTATAAGATGGACAATAGATGAATTTTAAGAGTAAGTATTAGTGAAGTATGTGTTCGTTGTTAAAAAAAATCAGTTGTTTTCTTATAAAAGCATCTAAAATTATATGCAAACTTTACATGGATTGTACTTTTTAAAAAAGTATAATTATTTGAACGTCTGAAATAATTACATATTTTCTTTTATAATTATAAATATACATCACTATAAAGTTAATTAAACATGATTAATGTAGAAATTGTTCTATTTAAAACATCATGTATGTATTTTTAAAATTATGTTTGATTTAGAACACCACAGTTTAGCTCAAACTAAAATTTTTAGGACCGAAGGTCAAAACAGTGAGGATAAGTCCTCGGCTGTCCAAACTGCTCGGCGCTCGAAGATCGTTCGACGATCATTCGAAAAGCTCGGAAATTTGCTCGTTCAATTCCTTGCTCGGTTAAAACCGAGCCGAGCAGCTCGGTTCAGTTTAAAAATGAACCGAGCACGAGCATAGGTATGCTTGCCCGTCGCTCGTTCGGTTTCGATCAATTTTTTTATTATATAAATGTATTATATTTATTAAATAGGTTTTGATCGGATTTATTTTTATTAATATATATATATATATATATATATTATTTATTAAATATAAACATGTAACATAAATATTGTGTTATTTTTTTGGGACTTTTATGTTTGTATTTTATTAAATTGTTAGGTGTGTTTGAAACATATAAGTTGGTGAATTTTGGTGAATGAATGGTTGTATAGGAATGCTAAATAAACTAGCAAAAGCGAACCGAACCGAGCACGAGCATAAGATTTCCGCTCGATTTCCTAATCTGAACCGAACCGAGCAGCTCGGTTTCAAACCGAACTGAGCACGAGCATACCTCCGTTTAGCTCGGTTCGGCAAGGCCTGTAAGGGAACCAAACGAACACGAACATCGGCATGTTCGTGTTCGTTCATTTAACTTTAAACGAACACGAACATATAATCGAACACATTTTTTCGTTTCATGTTCGATCATTAAGAAATCGGCTATGTTCGTGTTCGTTTATGTTCGTTCGTTTAAAGCCTAAACGAACAGTTCAAGAACATAAACGAACACAAACGAACATACACAAAAAAAGTTTAAATGACCATAGTTGAATAAATATAAATTAACATGATTGAATAAATATAAACGAACACAAAAGAACGTAATTACAAATATAAACAAACACAATTTAACATTAGTGAATACAAACAAAAATGTCTAATATGTTACATTTAATTAGGGTTCATAGATACTAAAATTAAGTAGTTTTTATATAAATATTAAGTAAGTGAAGACAAAATTTAAAATTTCATTTTTATTACTAGAAAACTCAATTGCAAATTAGTTATGTTTATATAAGTAGTTAGAAAACCTAATATTTATATAACTATAACTATTTGTATTTACTAAAACATAAACGAACGTTCGTGAACATAAACAAACGAACATAAATGAACGTTCACGAACATAAATGAACGAACATAAACGAACGTTCACCAACATAAATAAACGAACACAAGGTGTGTTCATGTTCGTTCATTTACTTAAACGAACACAATTTTTTGTTCGTGTTCGTTCATTTAATAAATAAACGAACTTCCCGCCGAACAAGTTCACGGACAGTTCATGATCGTTCGGTTCGTTTACAGACCTAGGTTCAGTTCATGAACACCCCTAATCCATAGTGGAGCGTAAAACCCCCATTAATTATCTAGACATGTTACATTTGTTCATTCATTTGATTGGCTTCATCATTTGTTATGTAATATTTTGTAAGAAAACGCTAAAAAAACATTGGCAACCGTCATAAAAGCATGAATTTCATGAACACATGACATCATTTTAGACCATCCGTAGATAGATTTTAAGAGTAAGTATTAAAGGGGTTTGTGTTCGCTGCTAAAAAAATCAGTTGTTCTCTTGTGAAAGCATCTAAAACCATATGCAAACTTTGCTTGGATTGTACTTTAAAAAAGTATAATTATTTGAACGTCTAAAATAATTACATATTTTCTTTTATAATTATAAGGAGTTAATTACTATTTTCGTCCCTTTGGTTTGTCAAAAATCACTATTTCAGTCCATTAGTTTAAAATTTGCGATTTCAGTCCCTGTGGTTTCACTTTCGTATGCATTTCAGTCCTTGTGGTTTCACTTTCGTAATCATTTCAGTCCCTGTGGTTTCACTTTCGTAACCACTTCAATCCATTTATTCTGTAAGTACAGGGACTGAAATGGTTGCGAAGTGGATTGAAATGGTTACGAAAGTAAAACCACAGGGACTGAAATCGCAATTTTTAAGCTAATGAACTGAAATAGTGATTTTTGTAAAACAACATGGACGAAAACAGTAATTAACTCTAATTATTATATACGTCACTACAAAGTTAATTAAACATGATTAATGTAGAAATTGTTCCATTTAAAACACCATGTATGTATTCTTAAAATTATGTTTGATTAGAACATCACACTTTAGCTCAAACTAAAATTTTTAGGACTGAAGGTAAAACAGTGAGGACAAGTCCTGGGCTATGTATGTATAATTTTAGATCATTCGTAGTGGCGCGTGAAACGCCCGTTAATTATATAGACATGTTACATTTGTTCATTAATTTGATTGGCTTCATCATTTTCATGTAATCTTTTTTTTTTTGTAAGAAAACGCTAAAAATACATAGCAACCGTTATAAAAGCATGAATTTGATGAACACGTGATGTCATTTTAGACACCCCCCACCCCAAAATCGTCCTCAGCATGAATGGAATCACGGATGAAAATTGCACAAAAAAAGGTATTTTTTTAATCGAAGGAGCAGCAATAGCTCTGAGCAGTGGTAGTTTTATCATACAAGAAAAGGTAAAAAAATGACCTAAATAATCAAATTCTCATGTTCTAAAAGATTATTGGGCCTGTCAAATTTCCCCAGCCCAATTACTAATTATTTGATTTTTCGTATGGAAAGCAACTCTAAAGCAATTTAATAATAATAATAATAATAATAATAACAATAGGGCTATATGATGTGGGATAAAACCATTAGGCTAGTGGGTATGGAGCCGGCATATGCCCGGCAAGGCCCGGCCGGACCCCCACACCGCCCCTTAGGCCCATCCCCGGCACACCCTGCCAATTCTTGCCGCTGATGCCGTGCCTCCATCCATCCATCCATCCATACATATTAAGGGGTTCATCCCCCCACCCCCTAGGTCCATCCCCTTTAGGCTCATCTTCACATCTATCTTACGTGACGCTGACGTGACGGCCCATCCTCCCAAGGATGAGCCTAACCATACCCACTAGCCTTAGTACCACATCAACACCACGTAAACAAAAGACTTTATTGTTAACTATCATGCAATAGAATAAAGCCTCTCATCATTACTCAATCATTTAAAAAAGAAAAAGTTAAAAGAATTTGTGATTGGTGGAAAGGAAAGGTGCAAGGAACCCATAGCCACTTCAATAGCGCTCGTCCTTGCTTTGGCGAAAGAGTCTATAACACTCCCCTTTAACTAAGACAGAGCGGTGTTGAAAGGTGTTATGGGACATTATAAGTTGAGGTGACATAAGACGTCACTCCACACAGTGCAGCCTATAAAAAACCCAACCTTATACTATTGGTTTATTTCATTTTTATCAACTTGTTAATTTAAAATATAAATAATAAAAAAAATGTATTAATATTAGAACATAAGACGTAAAACAATCCACCATTCACAAAGATACATGAGACGTAAAACATGGAAAAAGCACGTCTCCCTTGACGACTTCAAACGCCATAGAATCCGATTCTCATGCACTACCATCATACTACCCATACCAAATTATCAACTATTATAAATATAATATAATCAAAATATCCTTACAATAGACCATCAGAAAAACCTACAACAGTTATACATTTGTTTCAAAGGGATCATTAATCCTCGAATCAAGAGAAACGAAACACCAAGTTAGATCACAAGCACCCGTCTGTCTGTAACAATCCCGGATAAACATACAATGTTATTTGTTTCAAGGACTTCACTGTTTCTTCAAGAAAGGCATGCCCTGTAGTTGCTGCATGATAAAAATTAAACTCAGAATGCACAAATTTTTTTTTTAATAAATTACAGTTGATAATAAACTCCGACACTCAAGAGTACCTGCAAACAATAATTTGATTTCCTTAGAAAAATCTTCGATCCGTCCCATCACAGGTCTTATACCGCAAACTTGTGAAACACAGAATTCCAAGTATAAACTTTTTTCAATTATTTGTAAAAGTAAGATGCAGACACCCTTTATTTCAGAAGTCATTCTGTTGACTTCACATAACTCCCTAACAACACCAATTCCTTGATCCTGTTTTTAAATAACAAAAACTTGTTATCAGCATGGTGGATGGTTATGAGTAGGGGTGTGAATGACGACGCCGCTCATAGCTAAAGGCTTGAATCAAGTAGAAGCTTAAATGAGCTCAGTATTTAAGATAAAATAAATATAATAACTTCAATTATGTTAATCAGTATTATCATTATCATATATAAAATTAGATCAAAATAATATACACAAATAAATTTAATTAAATATGTCAAATAATAAAAAAAGCCAAGCCCGAGAATCACCCACTTACCAGTTATCATGGTTGTAAAAAACGCTTGAGGCGTGCGCCTCAAGGTGCACCTCGAGGCAAAACGGCCCAAAAACGAGTCTGAGGCGTGCCTCATGGGATTTTTATTGTATATGCGCTTCAGAGGGGCTGAGGCGCTAAGAAAGGCTGTGCCTCAAGTGTGCCTTAGGGGATTTTTTGTTTTTGATATTTTTGACTTTTTGTGTCAATTTCAAGCATTTCATGTCTTTTTTATGTGTGTTTTTGAGGAATCTGATGATTAAATTAGTTAGTATTATTATTTTTATAATATATATAATTTTATATTTATATATTAGTATTTAGTACCGCCTCGGCCTTACACCTCGTGAGGCGAAGGGTAAACGCCTCGAAACTCGTTTCCGTTCTTTTAAACCTTGCCAATTATAAGTATAATTTAATAGTTGCAAGTCAACGACTAAAAGTTGTGTAACTTAAGTAGTAATAGTTAAGAGTAAAATGTCATTTCCGTCCCTGGGGTTGCGACTTTCGTCCAAAGGTTTGAAACTTTTTGCTATATTGTCCTACTTGTTAACTTCATCCATTTTTCTCCATTAACTTAGGGTATTTCCGTCTTTTTTGTTAACTTAAAGGGCAATTCGGTCTTCTTCAAGGGTATTCGGTCTTTTCACATAAAGTGGAAAGACCGAATTGCCCTTCAAGGTAACAAAAAGACAGAAATACCCCTAACTTAATGAAAAAAAATGGATGGAGTTAACAAGCCTAATGAAAATGGCAAGATTTCAAACCTTTTGGATCCACTTGCAAAAAAACAAACCTTTAGACGAAAGTTGCAAAACCGGCCAAACCTGAGGGACGGAAATGGCATTTTACTCAATAGTTAAAATCAAGTACCTGCAAGCCATGTAGGATATCAGGCATGGGCAGATCGGGAAAATGGGCAACATCAACAAACCCTAAATCCTCGGCTCTTTTAGCAGCTGCAGCAGCTTGCAAGCACAAAAAACTCAAAAGATGAAATGCAATTTTGTAAACCTCAATTGCAGCCATGTCTGAGAACATTGTTTGATGAGGAACATCAATGTTTCCAGCCGACGTGTCCTTAACTACCACAAGTGCAGTTGATGATGATGATGTTGATGAAGCGGAAGAAAAAGAAAACCAACCGCTTTTGCTGTTTATAAAAGACGGTTTCTTGTGCCATTCGAATTCTTCTTTAAGAGTAGGATGACAAAGTAATGGACTGTTTTCTGCAAGATGTCTGCCCCTACTAATGAAAGATAGCAGACGGATACTCATTTCACGTAACTGTGGGTCCGTTTCTTTCATGGTTTTACTCCATAGGTTGTGATGTTTGGCTAGTACACGCAATAGCACAAGGGTATGCTGTGTTTCATTAAGAGCGCTCAAACTCGGTTGTTTTCTCGGAGCACGGGCTCTCTTTTTTCTGTCGCTGACATCAGGCCAAGAGTTTGGTGCAGTCAAACAATAAGAAATTAAATCTGATTTCTCCAACATAAAACAAGAAATGACATAATCCACCATATCGGTGTCCTTCAATGAGTAGATAATCATCGACACCACAGCCGACCCGAGACCCCATACACGCTCAGGATTTTCAATTTCAGCGGTTTCAGGCTCGTATGCGTTTTCTAGTAAAACCCGTAAAGATGTAAAGTATCCGGTGTTAGCGAGTATTTGTGCACCTTCTTTCACAAGTGCAAACGTCAAAAAGAATTTTAGTATCACGGGAACCAAAAGTAGACAGGTTTTATCATGAAGCTTCTTAACGATAGTCTGTACGTGTAGATGGTTCTGGATGACGGGGAACCATATAGAAGGAGTCTGGATACGTTTCAGAAGTAAATCGATTGTAGCCAATGAAAGGGTACAATAGTCATTTGGTTCAATGAAGGTGCAGAGAATTGGCAGAAGCCTCACATACACATCTGACACCTCAGATTCATTGTTAATCGATCCAACGGTAGAGAGAAGCAGGGTAAGTAAAAGCTTGATTGTCGGTTTAAGATCGACAGACGATGGATTCTTCAAGTCTTTTAATGTTTTTAAACTGGAGCCTACGGTTTTTATAACAAGTATTGAAGAAGATAACGACATTTTCTTCACAAATCTGACGAAATTGTGAAGTAATTCTACTTGAGCTGCAAGAAAATCAAGGACCGATGATTCTGTGGCTTTATCAACAGACTGACATATTAGTTGGATGCAAGATCCGACTAGTTGCTCAGGAAGTCTTCCACCGATAGTAACCTTCCATGAAGAACAAAATCATATTAAAAAGAAATAATACTATGAACAAATATCTTTAAAGAGATATAAAAGGCTCTTAACGTGCGACGGTACGTCACCAACAAAATAACATGCGTAATTATATGATATAACATGTGTAAAAACCAACCTATGCGTGATTTTGTGTTTTGATCATACGTGGATCTTCTTCATGCGTAATTATGGTTTGAAATTTATAATGTGCGTAATTTACAAACGAACATGCGTAATTTACTCGCGTACCGTCGCACGTTAAGAGGCTGTTGTACGATATCCTATATATAGAGAGAGATACAATAGTGCTTATCGTGTGTTGCATACGCGAGCAGAAGATTGAGACGCGTGTCATTCCTTGTTTTTTATAACGTGCGTGATTATGTATTGTTTTTTTATAACGTGCGTGATTATGTATATAGCATGCGTAATTAGGGTTTGGAACCCATGCGTAATTTTCATGTTTGGTGGCATGTGGGCTTTGATTTTTTTTTCTAACGTGCGTAATTATAAGTATCTCAGCCACACGATTGACCTACCCAAGGCCTTCAATTGAACGCGGTGGCACAATTGTAATTAACTTGACATAATCACGCACGTTATTGCATAATTATGCATAGGTTGGGTTAAACCCTAATCACGCACGTTATTTGCATAATTACGCAGATTACAATACATAATTACGCACGTTATAAAAAAATCAAAACCCGCATGCCACCAGACATGAAAATTACGCATGGGCTGTTCCAAACCCTAATTACGCATCTTATAAACATAATCACACACGTTATAAAAAAATAAAGAATGATGCGCGTCTCAATCTCCTGCTCGCGTACGCATCGCACGAAGCACTATTGCATTTTGCACTTTCTCGCTCTCTCTGTCTATATATATATAGTGGGAGGTTCAATGGGGAACACCAAAAAAAGTAGGGGAACCGACTCAAACAAACTCTGATTGGACTCATTCCAATGGCATTGGAGCTGGCAAGTTGAACCCTATATATATATATATATATATATATATTCTCTCAAAATCACTCTTATTAGATTTTTTACACGTGTAAATATAACAAATTTACACATGTGTAAATGACAAACTTACACATGTGTAAATTTTCTTTATTTACGAATTCACATAAATTTAAATGTGTTAATATAATTTTTAACATTGTATTCAAATAATGGTGATAAGTGTAAAAAGAAATTATGAATTTGAATTGTTTTTGACCAAGTTCTAGTGGTTATTTCATTCGTTCTCACGGTTCTCGCAATATTTAGCGTTCTCATTTAAACCTTCCTCTCTCTCTCTCTATATATATATATATACACACACACGCACACACATATATTTAGTGTTTTAACTTTTAGGGTTTGGCTTTTAGGGTTTTGCTTTAGGGTTTAGTTTAAGGGTTTATCATTAGGATTTAGGGTTTAGAGTTTTGCTTTAAGGTTTATAGTTTAGATTTTATGTTTTAGCTTAGGTTTTAGTCTTATGGTTTAGCTTTAGGGTTTAGACTTGTCAGGGTTCGACAAGCCGGTTCCAATGCCGCTGAAACGAGTTCAATTGGAGTTCGTTTGAGTCGGTTCCCCGTTGAACCTAACCCTACATTTTATATATATGTATATATACACACACACACATATAGGGTAGGGTTCATGCAAGAACCAACTTTAGAACGAGAACCATGAGAACCAATGTGAACACAACCAAAATAAATCCAAAACAAACAATGAACCCCCCACCCCACCACCACCCAAAAACCTAAGCACCCGCCCCCATAACAAACAATGAACAAAACAAACAATGAACCAACTTTTTGTGTGTGTATTTAAGCTTTTTTTAAGTAGTTTGGGTTGTATTCAAACTGGTTCTCGCGGTTCTCGCCATAAGTGGGGGTTCCTAAATGATCTTCACCCATTATATATGTGTGTGTGTGTGTGAATCACTTACATCTTCATCATTCAGAGGCAACATAGTTACCAATGCCTTCAAAGCAGAAAGTTTGCAATTGCTGAGCAGCAACATAGAATTAACTTCTTTCATATGAGTCAACATTGTTTGTGCAACTGTTTTCACGTCTTTAAATTCCGAAACATCCCATAACTCAATTCCTAAATCCTTTTCTAGACGGGCGCAGTCGAATAACAAGACATCCTTAGCATGAATCGACAAGTTAGAACCATCCTTAGTTTTGTAACTTTCCAACAACTTGGATTCTAATAAAAATTGGAACAGCTCTTTGAATAACTGATGTTCTAGCTTACGACCTTCGTATTCTCCTTGTATGTGGTAATACAGGTCACTTAATATTAAACTCTTTGGCTCCTTTCCTTCACTGCCAACAATATTTTTCTTTTTCAGTGCAATATAAACAATTAAAAGCTGTTACAGGTACAATAAGAAACACATATACATTACTTGTACTGACAGAAAACATGTGTGAATAGGGATACGACAGTAATTTTACCTATAACCTTGTTGTCCATATTGAGTTACCAACTCGGAAAATGCAGGTAGATCAAGTAGCTGCAATAAGAAGAGACGCTGTTATTGACAATAAACACTACGTACAAGTGCATTCTACGATTCTCTACTTAAAATATGTATTGGAACAAGCTGATAAAAATGATAAACCACGCAAGCATGAGAAAAGACAAACCTTTTTTCCCAAAATGCTTATTTTTTCAACTAATGATACAGACAAACTCCCAGTGTGACCATTTCTTAACTTTGAAAAAACTTGAACAGAGAATAGAGCTGCAGAAATCTGTAAATTTTCATTTGAGATAAGTCTTTACAAGCAAACAAACATACCCAGTAAAATATGATGAAATTAAACTAAAGCATGATTACCTGTCCTTTAAGATACTTGTCATTGTCATATTCACACGAAGCATATGACTTAACGAGGTTATTCAGGACTGAGTTCTTGCACCAGCTAGATAATATGTCTCTTGCACCATTTTCTGCTTTTTCACCATTACTAGCTTTCCCAACAATATCTTTTCTGATATTTTCAGCATTACTAGCTTTCCCAACAATATCTTTTCTGATATTTTCAGCATGTAATAACTTGTTCTGCAAAAACATCTCAAGAGACATGATTTGCAAAATGTCAGACTGACACTGATATCTGTATGATGAGATTAAAGAGTCTGAACTTAAAAGATGATGATCTTCCAGTGAGATACAGCTCGACAACTGCTTCAAAAGAACTCCAGACTTCTTCAAACGGGCCAGAATATTAATGAACTGAGGAGCTCCTTGCCATAATGCCATCAAAAGATCCAAAAAATTCAGAAATATTTTGGGATGACTGGAAATAAAGAAAATCAATGTAAGTCTTTAGCAGTGGGACCCCATAATCCATATTAAGTATTGAAAATTATCACAAGTCATACCTTTTTATCATCTCAACGGATTTTTCAACATACAAACAAAGAGCATCAAGTAGATCTTCACTATTTGGTCCCACAGAGTCAAACTTGTTGTCAGTCGTACGATCCTTTAAGTCAACTAGTGCTACAAGAAAGGCAGGCTGCATAATAAAAACATATATTCTGTCATGAAACAGAGACCACTAACTGACTTAATGATTGGTTATTTAAGGGATGCAAAGAAAAACAAATCAGACCTGGTAATATGCTGCTGAAGCAAGCATCTTAAACGTATTGACAATAAGATCTTCATGTGAAAATGCTCGGTTGCTGATTATCGTAATGCTAGAATTCCTAAAATCTGCAGTCTGATAAAAATCACGCATACAAGAGTTATAATAGGTATGAATATTGAATAAGCACCCAATTAAATAAACTAAAAGGGTTTTTCACCTGCTTGTCATCCAGACCAAAACATGCATTTCCAGACATGTACGGCTGCAAATCTTCATGAGTCAAGAGTAACGTCGAGAGAGCGCTCACAGCACCCAATTGGATCTTCTGTTCATAAAGTTACAACTTTAGAGAGTTAAAGAAATAATAAACTAACTGCTTTAATAGCCTGTATGTTTGCACTCCCTTACAGGACTTCGAAAGAATGATATAAGAGAGATGATAGCTGTAATCACTGGAATTGGTTTGGTTGTAGGTGACAACACTGCTTGATGAAAAACTTGATAGCCAGGCAAAGTATCCTAGAGATAAAGTAAAACCAAACATCACTTAATTTAAGTGGACAGTAAAAAATAGCTGTCAGCTAATAATCTTAATATTCGTTGAAATAATTAATGCAAACGCACCTTAAAAAGATCAGAAAGCATGCAGAAAATATCCAATATAGAGCAAATTGCTAGCTGCAAACCTTCAATTTCTGCTAGATCATACAGGCGGCTGACATAAAGATTCTGCAAGAATTTTGTGAGATTATTTATGCAGACAAGTAGTGATCCGATATTTGACCTGAGGTTGACTAGTAGTGTATAAAGGGAAATCAAATCAAACCTCTAAAGTTGGTGTTGTTATACAAACGATGCGAAAAAGAGCATTGTGAACTGAAGAATCGGAGAGCAATAAGTCACGAATAATCTCTCCCATTTTTGGGGAGTGTGAGATTGACACAATGCATGTCTTCAAAACGTCAAGCACCTATAAGAACAATTAAATGAAATCTATAATTTTCACTTTTCAAAGCTACAGATTCAGTGCGAATTTAGTAAGCTTGTGAATTTATAATAGCTTTTTCGAAGTTCAAGCATGTCGTTTCATCAAAAATACCTTCAATGTCACCTTCCAACGAGAATGTCTCACTTTGTATTTCCAATATTCATGATTTATAAGAACATACTGAATCGAGAAAACAGTAAGAGCCAGGAGGAAGTCATTTTCTATTCCCTTTTGCAAAAGCTGAATGGTGAGCTCCAACACTGACACAAAGTGCAAAACCAATAAAAATACAAATTAAATCGTCAAATTATTTTTTTAAAATATAAAATAGTGAAACATGAACAGAACATTGACTAAGAATTACGATCATGTAGCATGCCTGATACTGCAAGAGGGCACGAACTGTCGTTATGCTCACAGTCGACAACTAGTAATTTAGCAAGTCTTCCAGAAAGCAACCAGGAGCCACTGGAGAAAAAAAGACAATATTTTTTTATATTTAATTATCTAATATTAATAATTAAACACATCTGAAAACCTAACTAAAAACACCTTGATAATCCATCAGGGCCATCATTAAAAGAATTCATCCTTATAGAAACATCAAAAATATTGGTCTTCAGAATAGCTGGAGTGACATGAGATGGGGAGCTGCAAGCAGAAAAAGAGGGATATTTTACATGCATTATGACGAACTGGTAACTATGATAACAACAGAAATAATGACAAATATACAACTAGCCCCAACAGCTTTGATTAAACAAGCGTCAATAAACTGAATAACTTACCAATTTAACATCATTGCCAGAATGTTAACACCACTTGACATCATTAATGCTCCACTAACGGTAGGAGAAAGATTCTTAATCAAGGTGCATATGATCTCAGCCACATTTAACCTTAATATAAAAAGTAATAAACATATCTGATTAGATTCTAAAAAAATGATAATTACACAACAAAAGTCCAATGAGAAGGATAGTTTGATCTGTACCTTATGACTTTGTCATGAATTGTATCACCAATACTCAACAAAGAATGACACACAGCCTGTAGACAAAACACCCAAGTTCACTTAAAAGTACTTTTACCCTACCAACAGCAAGTAATGGGGCATCCATCTAGTTCTATAAATAAATAAAATTACAAAAAACATGTATAAATATTGGTTTTGCAAATTGTAACTGAGATTTTAAATTAAAAAATTATATAAATATATAATATATATCCTACTTGACTAGCCAAACAGATGATTAGTCTTAATAACAAAACAAACAACGGAAAGTTATAACAAATGCACTCTCAATTGCTTAAAACAAATTTAGTTTTCTACCTGGTCTATATATAAGAAACATTATAAAAATTCTTCATTTCTAGGTTTAGTATCGATTTCAATTACAATATTTTAAAGAATCTATGGAAGTTTAAAAAATGATATGTACACATAGACTGAGATATTCCTAAATGTGTTGCACTATACATATTGTTGATGCAGTAGAAAGGGTATACTTTGAACACTATTGGATCTATAATTCGGATTTCTAAAGAAATTAAACAAATCCTGCCTATATGTAAGTGATGGAGTGATAATCGACTGATAAAACACAGAGAATTAATTTATGACTTTTTACACATTTTAGGAAAGTTGGACTTTGTAGCCAACTCCTAGCCTATATATATAGGATCAGGATTACGCCCCGCTTGCGGTGTGCACATATAATGTATATATGTGTGGGCCCTCAGGGGCAAAAGTGAAATTGCACTAATTTTAACGTTATTTTACCAATTTCGTGAAAATAACATTAAAAGCAGCGAACGGTTCATCATGCATCATGTGGTGGCGTTGATAGCCGAAAGACAAAAGGGTACATGCACTAATCGGCCTTCGTCCCGATTGTTGAGTGTTATGTGCCTTATGTCCAAGGCTTGATGCAAAACTACTATTGAGCCGAGGGTCTCACCGGAAGCAGCCTATCTATTCCTACGGGCTAGAGGTCAGGTTGTCTACATCTTACCCTTCTCGGACCCTACCTTAGCTTTGCTATTGGTGAGATTTACAGAGTATGACGATGATGATATAGGATCAGGATCTCTTGAGTCTTGAGTCTTGAGAACCACCTCCAGTTGTAAGAACTCTTATCTCCCAAGTGTTTTTTTTAATTCTCAGATCTTGTATCAACTACTAACTCGAAAATGTAAAAATAATAATACTTTAGTGTGAAATTACATATGTGTAAGTTTTTGCATTACATATACATAATTTGTTTTTACGTACACTTAAAATTTTCATGTTTTTTCTTACATACATATATGTAATTTCACGATAAGTTTTTTAAATTTTAATTTTTTAACATCTTCTAATTAGTAGTAAATACAAGATCTGAGAAAATTTTGTTTTAAATAACGCTTGGGAAATGAGAGTTCTCACAACTAGGGGTGCTTCTCAAATTATCCATCCCATGGAGAGAGAAAGTGTAGAATACAATAGTACCTTATCGTGCAAAGATACGCGAGCAAAAGATTGAGACGCGTGTCATTCCTTATTTTGTTTATAACGTACGCGATTATGTATATAACATGCGTAATTTTGAGTTTAACATGCGTAATTTTCATGTTTGGTGGCAAGCGGGTTTTGATTTTTTATAAAAGTGCGTAATTATGGTTTAACCAAACCCATGCGTAATTATGTAAAGTTAATTACTATTGTGCCACCGCGTTCAATTGAAGGCCTATGCCCTAGAGTAGGTCAGATGTGCGGTTGAGATGCTCGTGTACGCTTCGCACGATAAGGTGGTCTTGTACGTTAACCGGCCTCTATATATATATATATATAGAGAGAGAGAGAGAGAGCGCGCGCGCGAGAGAGATGCATGTATATAGTGTGATTGTCTTATGAGTCCAGATTTTGGCATATGAAAATAAGCACAAGGGAGACTACCATACAATTTACCTTGTTAAATGTGACAAGTCGGCTAATCAAATCAAGAATAACAAGGACCTCCTCAGAACCATCCGGATACATTTCTTGCGCCACACGCAAAAGAAGCACAAGCACTCCAGATTGAGTATACTACATGAAACATAATGCAAAAGTAAGCAGAAACCAAGTAACATTATAGTAGCCATACATTAATTGCGGAAACTAAATCTTGTATATACATAAGTACTAGAAGGTAAACAAAATAATTACAATTTACCTCCCACCGCACAAGGGCAGTGTTATCATCAATGAACTTTAACACACGACCCCGCGTATCCCTTGGTATCTCGAGGCCTTCAAATCCAGGAACACAAAGTGGCAATCGAGTCTCAATGATTCTTGAATTATTATCAACCCCAAAGTTGCCTCTTAGCTCAACCAAAGTAGACAACCCAACAGATTTATCAAGAAAATTATACCTGTTCATATTAGACTATATTATTACATAATATGTAAATGAAATGCTCATATTCTAAATAAATGAGAAAAAAAACTGTAATGCAGAGCAATTTGGGTACTCACACGCATTCTGCAGGCCATGCTCCTTCAGAGAGAGCTGATAATAAGCTAATAAGTTCCACGGTCCTAAAAGGGAATTCACCTTCTAAGTTATAAAGCAGGCAACGAATAGGACCGTCTATGAAGCTGTCTCTGTCCCAGAACTGAACACAAAGTGACTCCTGTATCATTAAAGTTGACCAAGTCAAATGAACTTGCAATAGAATGGAGTAAATGAACACAGTTGGCCTTTATTCCTTTAATTAAAAAATTATAAACCAAAAAAAGGTAATCGCCAAACCTCTCCTCGGTAGATTTCTCCAAGGATATTCAATATCAGTTTGAGATTATTATCCTCTAACTGCAACAAAGAAGTCGCTGTGAATAACAAAAATGCACAAGACAAGCTACAACATCTTTGGCAGTTAACCAAAGAAATACACATGAAACCAGTTACCTGAAGACTGATCTCATAGGATGCTATGAAAGCGGAAAAGAAAGTCCTCAAAACACTACGAGAACTAGCAATAGGACCCTAACAAAAACGGTATTGTAAGTTTTATTAATTTACGTGATGTTTATTAGTATAGCAAGTAGAGACATTAAAAAATTGGAGAATGGTTATGGCCCACCTCTGAATCCTTCAAAAGATCACTGTGAAGAATT
Source organism: Scalesia atractyloides (assembly GCA_947069175.1). Taxonomy (NCBI): domain Eukaryota; kingdom Viridiplantae; phylum Streptophyta; class Magnoliopsida; order Asterales; family Asteraceae; genus Scalesia; species Scalesia atractyloides. The sequence goes on from CAMTDV010000017.1 coordinate 43,391,653, forward strand.
TCATCAAAATAACTTAATGATGCAGCTCTGATGGCTTGACGAACATAACCCACGTGATCGGTTTCCTGCTATACGAAACCAGAGTATGGTTACAACTTATGCAATGTAATCATTGTAGATAAAAGAATAATCAGAAACAGCTGGTGTACCGTAATAATGTTATATTCTGGTTTTTCTGGAAGAGATGAAATAAGACATAGAAACACCGCCCAGGCTAAAATTAATGGGCCCGCTTCTTTAGTCTCAAATGGATCAAGACTAGAAATAATCGCATCCACCTCTTGAATATCACTCAAGGCAAAAGAAATATTTCCCTGACTGCAGTGAATTTCAATATGAACTTTTAAAACTGAATATACATAAAAACATAATTGTAGTAGAAATATTTCAAAATACCATGTGCTATTAAAATGTAAACAAAGATTAAGAAGTGTGAACCTGAAAGGAGTCTCATCATGGACCATTTGAAGAATATTTTCAAGGTAAAGGGTTTCTACTAGAATAAGTAGCAATTGTACTCTAGCATGATATATAGATTTCACAGCTTCAGTTGATATGGCCAATTTGCCAAAGTTACAAGATCCAGATATCATCCTCTGCATTGAAACGATCTTGAGTTACTTGCCTTACAAAAAAGGTATAAGAAAGCAGTAGACATAGAAAGAAAATATACCTCATAAAGTAAACATAAATTCTTCCATTGTTTACCATCACATGTACAGAACGATTCATAATAAGCAATAAAAAGAATATCTAAGATCAAATTGTCTTCAATCAGCATCTCTTCAGCCCATAAAGTGAAAAAATCCACCCCCTGTGAAACAGTCAAAGCATTACAAAAATAATTTATCAAGTTTCCCATTCTACCCTTTATTATACTTCATCAAATAAAATGCATTAATTACACATTCCTCTTAACTGTATGCATTTCGCAGGGGTAAAATTAGCATCTAACAGTTTAAAAGTATCAATGAAAACATATAAATTTACCATGCTTTCAGGATAAGTGGCAGACAATAAACTCTCGATAACAGACAATAAGCTGCTTTCCAACCCATCAGAAATCAACTTCAGCACCATCTCCCTCACAGAAGAATCTGCTTTTGAGCCATCTTCAACATACACTGAGCAACAAGTAGCAGTTACAAAACAATGTATAACATAAAGTAACGTGTCTCTTTTAAAATGAGAAGCGCTTCAGAAACAGATAACCAGAAATTTAACGGAAGTCTAGAAAGAAAATCTAAAGACAAAGTAGACGAAAAAAGGTATGTCCCACGCTTTATGTATACTGAATACATGGCTGTAGATTATTTCAATAATTTGATGCTTACATGTATTTAAGGTGAATAAATAAAAAGTAAAACAAGAAGTTACAAAAGCGGAGATTATGAACTTACAAGATAGCATGAGAAGATGGCGGGTGCACTTCAACACGCACTGTCGCTCGATGTAATACCGAATCATAACCTTCTGAACAGTAGAAAAAAGAAGCAAAAAACCACGCATACCATAGTCAAACTGTTGCTTTATTTGTAGCTGTTTAAGTCATTGATCATGTTAACTACTTTTTGCAAACTCTTAATCCTAACAAGATAGACAAGATTTCCTGAAAAGCTTGATTCTATTAGCATTGCAGAGTATGCAGTCAATAGCCGTGCTATAGCGATTAGCGGACCGTAGGGTGTGTAGCGGTCCAAATAGCATATAGCGGTTCCGCTATTAGCGGCACTAAATACCGCTATTGGCCGCTATTTGGAAACCTATATAGCGGTTATAGTAGTAACGCAATAGAATGAGGCAACGCAGTAACGCAGGTAGGTGTTCGATTGTGTTGATTCTTAAATCAAATACTTCAAAGTTACTGTTATGTTAGATTTGCAATAGGTTTTTTTATAACGGAATGATATTACTATGAATTTTGATATTACTATTAATATTTTTCAAAGATATATTTATATATATATATATATATATATAATACATAAATTATGCATGGTATAAAAATTACCGCTATACCACCGCTATAACCTATATATCATATGACGGACCTTGACCGCTATTCGATTTTGGACCGCTATAACTGCATAGTTGCAGACAACATCTACAAGCAGATTCACAGTGTATGTTTTCCTGCAACAACAACAACCACCATACACTATATAATCCCGCCTATAGCCTGGGATGTAGGCAAGTCTTTATTAAAGATAGTTATCTAATCCCCAACTTAAGGATTGCAGAAGAAAGGATTAAGTTATAATTGATCTGGTAAAATTTATCAGTGTAGACCCACCTAATATACTCAATGTATATAGTATGAAAAGTAACCCTTCAGCCTTCATTGGTTATAATGTGTTCACACTTCACCCAAAAAATCTATAGTGCAAGCAAAGCACATTTTGAATAAAATGTTGATCAATGTGACTCCTTCTAAACAGTACAGGTGAGACATCAAGGACTCAAAGTTTGATTTGTATTCTTTAAATTGTTATACTTAAAAAAAACTGAAAACCAAAAATATAGTAGTACATACATACATGTCCTGGACCTGGTAACAGTGTTGGGAAAATCAGAACTAGTTGGTAGTCGGCCGGCAATGGACTATTTTTTAGCTGATCATCCATTAGTCGCTAGTCGGTCCAAGCCGGGTCTAGTCGGAGGCACTCGGGCCAAATCGCCGGCTTTGTTGTTAGCATCAATGGGATATCGGTTATCGGATCTCTACAAAATATCGGTTCCGGTATTATTGACCAATATTGACCGTTATTTTGGATGTCTTAATTGATGTGGACTCGGAGAAAGATTTCATGGCTTACGATTAAATCACGTTTCAAATATGGGACTTTTGAGTTTTGACTTTTGATATTGCTATTAATATTAATATTATATATCTTTTTTTTATATATATACATGATATTAAAATTACCGATATCCCACCCGGTAACCTATATCTCAAATATCGGCCCATGACTGATATTTGATTTTGGATCGCATTAACATAGAATAAGAGGAGAGAGAGAGATGAGATAGTGGGGGCTGAAAATTAGATTTAAATATATTTTCTCTTTCCTTTCCTTTACCTATTTTTTAACTAAATTACAATCCTCTAACTCAATAGTATTTTTACAAATACCTAAACTTTAACATGTTCTAAGTATTTAATGCGGTAAAATATCAGATATCGGTCAAGGACCGATATTTGAGATATCGGTTATCGCAGTGGGATATCGGTAATTTAATTATCATGCTAAATTTATATATATAGCAATTTAATAACAATTCATTATACTCTCCTACCATTAACAAATTAACCTTTTGCAACTTGGAAAACACTAGCAATTGTAGCAAGTAATAACTGACTAAGACTTAAAACACTAACATTTAACAGTAACAACTAACAATTAAGACTTAAAACACTAATAGCAACAACAAGAAGAAAGATGAACGGTAGAACTTAGAAGAAAAGTACCGATATCGTGTAAATCGGCGATTTATCGGTCAAATATCAGTCCAATATCGGTCAAATATCGGACAATATTGCTGATGTTATCGGTACTGATATTCTTGCTGATATTTTGTAATTTGTACCGCTATCTCGGTAGGACCGATAACCGATATATCACTGATATATCGGTTGATATATCAGGATATTAACTACATAGAACATGTTAGTCATCAAGATGTTGTAAATATAGTTTTTTGGGGTTGACATATAGATCATTTATATATTAAATCACATAACTATTTTGAACATTTTTTGGTTGTAAGTCTAGCTTTTTTAAGATTAAAAACAAAATTTTGAAAAAATAACAATAAATTGGTATTACACATGTGCCACATATGTTATGTTGCACATGCAATTTAGCCTTAGGGTTTAGGTCTAGCATTTTTAAGATAAAAAAATGCAATTTAGCTTTAGGGTTTAAGTTTTCGGGTTAGTTTAGCTTTTAGGTTTAGGTTTTTGGGTGGTTTAGTTTTAAGGTGTGTGTGTATGTGGTGGGGGGGTAGGTTTTTTCATAGTGTACACTGTTACATTGTGTAATACTAATTTTTTTCAAAAAAAAATTGTATTTTAAAAATGCAGATTTACTGCCAAATCCATCCCCTATACATATATATATATACACAGTTTTGAAAAATTACATATAAAATTCCAATCCAATTAATCGCTAGTCGGTACCCCAATGGCCGACAAGCACCTAGCGGGTTCTACAACACTACCCGGTAAAGCACCACCATTTACAAGATACTCAATAAAGGGTGTAAGTTATTCCCAAAACTCCTCCAACAGTCATACTATATTTCTATGTACATGTGCCATAAATGACCTGGTTGTATAAAGATAACTTGAAGAAGAAGAAGAAGAAGAAAGAGAATGAAAAAGAAGAAACCAACCAGATGAAGTGGCTCAAGAGCTACAATATCAGATGTGTCATGTTCACATGATCTCTCAACCAGTATATAAGATTGCACCTCATCCAAACACTACAACAAATACCAAGTTCCAGATTACAATAACGGCAGTGAATAGTAAAGTGCTATTATAATAGAACAAAAATATAACATATACCATTAATCTTTTATTTGTTTAAAAAATTTAAAAACAAACAAGATACAAGTAATATTTCAACCAAGTAAAACTATCGTTCTAGTACAAGTAAATTTCAAGTTTTCAAACAATATACTCCGAAAGGCTACAATGACATTAAAGCAAAATTTTAAATATTAAAAGAATATACGTAAGTAATGCACAAACATAAGAATTCTGAAAACCTTAAAGCTAAATATCATGAACGCCCAACCTTTACACTAACAAGATGCTTAATAGTTGCACTCTTTGACCAATAAAAGGTAAGGCTACGAACCAAGATCATTATCCCTAAAGAAGGCTATTTGACGTATTTTGCGTATTTCGAAACATTCCAGCAATGCGTCATTCACTAGAGAACCAATCGTCTTGGTTGTACACTTGTACATACTTTTATCCTTAGAATTTTGCATATTTATACATCCATTTAATTTAATTCTTATTTAATTGAGTGGTTTGGGCACGTGAACAGAAGGCAGACAAAGGTGCAAGTTATAGTAAAAACCCTCACTGTGGAGAGGAGTAGAGGCAAACCCAAATTAACTTTATGAGAGGATTAGGCAGGATTTGCTAGAACTCTGTGGACATGGTCCAGGGTAGTTGTTCGTGGAGACATAGGATTAAGATTAAGGACTTCTACGAGAGGGTACATTTGTGTCTAAGCTTTGCCTCACGAGCTTATATTCCTTTACACACTTTATGTGCTGATTGTATATAAGTCTATATAATGTTTTTTGATGTCATATCTGTTTCTATTATACTATGTTTCTCTTCCACCACTTCTTGCGTTATCAGTAGCTTGCTTTTTCTATATTTTTAGCTGATGCAATGGGCTCGGGTTGGACTCATGGGCCCGTTGTGGGCTCTGGCCGGTGCAGCAGCAGATCGAGGACCCAGGTTAGGCCCAAGCCAACCTGGTGTTTGAATGGAAGCTGGAATCGTTTATTTTTGGTTGTTGATTGCTATCTTTTGTTTTTGAACTTTTATTTGTGTGGATTTGTTTCCTTCCCTAAGTTTTAGGCTTTCTATGTAGCTTAGGGTTGAGTACTTATTTGGCGTTCTTTGCCAAAAAAAGACAGTTTTGAGTTCGGAGAATTAATATTAATCCGAGTCCAGTTACGTCTGTGGTTGTTTTTTATCTAACCGATTGTGTTGCAATCAGAATTGCATCATTAGCTATGTGTGTTCGTCTATTGGTTTTTGAGCCACGGGTCCCTCTGGAAGCAGCCTCTCTATTCCAAGGAATCGGGGTAAGATTTGCCTACATCCCACCTTCACCAAACCCTATCAAGAGCTTGCTATTGGTGGGATTTACCGGGTACCGTTGTTGTTTTAATTTAGATGATAAGAGCCATCTCTATACGCTTAATAGCCTATGTTATGTCATGCCATTAAATTTCTAATATGTTCATTTTCATTTCAGCAGAAACTGACACACCATCACTTATACAACACAATTCACTTCAGTAATGTACAATGTACACTATTCATACTTAGTAAACTAGTATAACAATAAAATTAAAGTGTACCAACTGAACTGACCAATGAGGCACTCATCTTCAGTGCCAATTCTTTAAACTTCGTCTGTACAGTTAACCGGTGTGAGCCTATTTGAACCTGTTGAGAATCCAACGCCTCTTTTGATTTCTGACTAGGAGGCTTGAACAAGGAGACAGAGTTCAACAACCACAAGTGGTTTTCCTTCAACTTATTCGCCTACACACCACGTTTCAACCCGAATTTAATCAAACAAGCTACAAAGATTCGAAATAACGGAAGTTCGAGAAGAACGGGCAAAATTTACCAGAGAAATTGGGAGTTCGGATGAAGGAGAAAGGTTTTCGAGATCTGTGAGTAAGTCTGTGAAGGGATCCCACCATAGTGAGGCGTCGACGGACGCCATTGCAGCGAGCTTGAAGCTTCGATGGCTCGTGAAAGAAACCCTAGGGGTTTTAAGAGGGTTTGTGTAATGCGATAGCCCGCGCTTTTGTGCTTAACAAGCATACATGATTTTGGTTCAAGAAAGGCCCCTTTTATGGCACAAATGATACAAATGCTACCGTGTATTTTCGTAAATATTTACTTGTAACGTAGTTATCAAAACTAGAATTACCATCCGCCGTAATGCGATGGGGATTCGTTAATTATATATCATATTAGATAAAAGCTAAATATTTTTTACATGATCGCGAGCCTGTGTGTAAAACTTAGAAAAGAATAACTAAGTCGATCTATGACATACGCGTTGCGACAGACCTATCAAACGGGGAAAAATAGACGCGCTGCGACAGGCCTGTCAAACGGGAAAAAGTAGATGAAAAACGTTGAACCCCACATACACGTTGCGGCGTGTTAACTTGGAAAATCTAGTGCGAACGTTAAACAGAAAACTTGCGAAAGATAAAAAGTAAAAGGGACCAAAGTTGCAAACGATGAAAAGCTTTAGGTTAAAAGTAAAAAAATCAAAGGGGTTAAATTGCAAAAGAATGAAACTTTTGAATTAGAAGTGAAAAATCAAATTAATCAAAGGGTTGAAATAACAAAGATTGAAACTTTAGCCTTAAAATGTTAAAGATTAAAATCTTAGAGTTAAAAATGAAAATTCTAATTTTTTTTAAATACTACCAAAGCCAATAGTACAAACACCATAAGCATAAATTTGTTGCTTATTTATATGTTTTTAATTATTTTATAAAACTGTAGGGTAATTTTGTAAAATAATTTTGTATGGTTATTTTTATTTTATAAGGTAATTTTGTAGAGCATCATAATTAGTCTCCAAATGATATTGTATGGTAATTTTATAAAGTATCATAATTATTCTACAAATGATCTTGCAGTGTAGTTTTGATCCTGTATGGTAATTACGAGTTAAATAATTACGAAATTGTCACCGCATTTTTTTTTACCTTTTTATACATTTCTTACGTTTGTACGATAAGGCTATTTGTACAGGATCTTTACCCTTTATGTTATTACTAGTGCCTTTAGACGGGACAGAATAAATAATAATATGTTATTACTTGTGCTTTTAGACAATAAATAATAATATGTTATTACTTGTGCTTTTAGACAGGACGAAATAATAATAAATAATATGATGATGATTATGTAGGAGATTATATTTGCAGCGTGAGAATGAGACATGACCAAGTGTCATTGACATTGGCAAGATGGGTCATTAAGTCTTTTCTTACTTTGAGCAACTTTTCCCTTAATTTTCAAACGACTATAACTTTTTCATTCGTTGATATTTCTATAAAAATATTACATCGTATTAATGAGCATTTCATTCTATTTAATTTGAACAGCCTGTTGATATAGTTTTCTTAAAAAATTACAGGACTTTGAATACTCATTAGTTCATCACGTGATTACGTGATTTTGAATACCCATCACATGACTACGTGATTTTGAATACACATTATGTGATTACACCTTCAACATAAACCGTTACGCGATTACACATTCAGTATAAATCCTTACGTGATTACACGTTCAATATGATTTATTATAATTAGTGTTATTACAATTATGCTTATTGCGTGATTACATATTCAATAATGCAAATTTGATTGTTTATGCTTTATTACGTAATTAAATATCTGAATACTCGGTAGTCAGTTAAATACTTGTATTTTACTAAATATAATATATATATGTGTGTGTGTGTATGAAGAGTGTGTGAGGGACAAGTGGCAGCCGTGGGTGCTTCCCAACACCACTAGTCTTTCATGCAATGTATGTCTTCAACACATGGCATGAGAACTCTTCCCTACATAAAAAAAATAAAAAAACATTCTCACTTTCTTTCTCTCTTTTACCACCTCCATTTCCATTTCTTAATTATTTCTTGAAGAATCAAGTGCCTTCCAAGCTATTTCCAAGTTGCTTTGAAGATTTGAAGGTCAATCCATAAAGTTTTTAAGAAGGTGCAAGCTTTTTATCACAAAAACCTTCATCAAAAACCCATTTATATTCTTGAAAGATATAAACTTATTTTCAAGTTCATGTTCTTGTTTCATGATGATGATGATGATGATGATAGAAGGTTTCTCAAACACATGAATTCTTCACAAACTTAAAATATAAACAAGAAAATGGTTTTAAACAAAATAAAAATGAAAGTTCATGTGTGTGTATACATGGCCGTGAGTATCTATGTGGCTATGTTGTGTTTTGATTTTAGTTGATTCTTGATTGATGTGATTCTTGGAAGATTGTTGCATGCATGATCAAAAAGGGTTTTTATAAAAGTTCATATGATTTAAGATGAATATATGAAAAGTGGGTTTCTGGAAGTATATATATGTGTGTCGTGTATATGTATATATGTATGCATGCACATGAGTTTTGTTTGTTAGTTCATAAAAGCATGAGATGTTACATGCATTGATTTTATGAATGATTTGATGATGATTAGATGAAGATGATGTCTTGGATTTATTTGAAAGTTATAATAAATGTATGGTAGATGCATTTAAATTATTGGATGATGATGATATGATAATCATGCATTAGGTATGGTAGATGCATGTAAATTATTAGATGATGACGATATGATAATCATGCATTAGGTACTTGTACATAAGTATATAGTAGTAGAAACCCGCGCGATGCAGCGAATACCATAATTTACAAAGCGATACTAATTTTCTAGTTAGTTTATCAATCCCCTTGTGATATATTGTAGTGTACTTCTGTTAATTCCTTTATTCGTCTAATATTCTACAAAAGTTTATTATTTTGATTTTAATTTATTCTTAACAAAGTTTTTAAGTTATTAGCATTAGTTTGATCAACTATCTAGTGATATATGGTCTTGTTGGATGGGTTTATTTGCCAAGTTTAAAGTCAAATAACCTCATTTTGTGTTTGGAAAATTTTATTTGGCCGAAACCAAACTGACATGCTTACCGGCTTTTTAATCTAACAAAGATTATTGGAACATTAGTAGAAAAACAAACGATGAAAAATGAATAGAAGATCATGAGAATGCATGGCTTTGACGAACAATGCGTGTACAACTGGATTGAAAACAACGTCAAAAATTGCTTTAGCTAATTTTGCATTCTAAGCAAAAACTCTAACGTAAGAAAATGGCAAAACTGATTTTCTCTCGACTATAAACAAATAAAACAATGTGTGAAAAGGTTGAAAATTTTTAAAGATTTTTCATTGTAAATTACAATTTAATTTGATTTACTTTACTGGTAATTAAATATCTACCATTTACAAAAAGTTGAAGCTTTTAATATCTATGTTATTAACTTTATGATTTTTAAATCATCCACGTCACAAGTTATGAAGAAACCCTAGATCAACTAGACCGGGATCTAAGCGGATCTATGTATTGGGTTCTGCATAAAGGGGTTAATCTTTCGCTAGGTTTCACGATAATGACGACTGGAAACAATACTCCGACTGATCCTGCAAAACAGAACACCGTTAGCTCGTCACGGGGAGAAGGGGGATTCTCTTCGTGACCATCCTTCGGCGTGAGAATAAGTACAGGTAGTCGGAAGTAAAATGTAGTATGAGAAAGAGTAATTGAGAGCGAATACCTTGAACTTGCAGTCCAAGTTACTTATTTATAGCCGGATTTTAGGAGCCAAGATGAGAGACGTTAATCTTAACGGAATCTTTCGCCATTCCGTTAAGTTGTGGTTATCCGTTATTGCACACGGATCATGAGCTCATCCAAGGTTAGGGAAATGCCGCGTGTCGTCATGAGATCACTTATCATTTATTGATGTGAGCATGTTATCATCGTGATCTTTTTTATTGTCCCAGATGTTGCCATGTGGCAATCGGTTGTAACCGAAAAGATGCTTGCACGTTTGGGTGTTAGTGGCTTCTAGAAGATATCACAGCTGTAATCCATTTGTTGCCTGCCACGTGTGCATTCTGTTATAACAGAAAAGATTCCTTTTGCTTCTACACAACGTCAAGAGTTTTGCTAAGGAAAGATTTCTCAGGATTAACTGTTTCCTTGCAAGAAGCGCAAGCTAGTTAACTGATTCTCTTTCTTCTCTTAGCGCAACCTTTTGGTGGATATTTGCTCTGATATGGACATCCGTGCAAAGTTTACGTATGGAAATTTATCTAAGGGAATTGGTCAAGGTTAACTTTGAACCTTGCGCGAGCCCGCGCAAGGTAGTTAATTGATCCTTTCCCTCTTTGAATACTTGGCGCAGGGTTTTGGTGAGTCCTTCTTTGGTAGAGAAGTCTGCGTAAGGTCTCCTTAGTAAATATTGGGTATGGTTTCCTTGATTGGCGCAAGGTTTTTGGGACCATACCCCTTCAAGTCCCCCCAGTCCAGTGTTGCTCCTATGTAAAAATGAAAAGTAGGTGGAGCACTGGACTTGAGATAAGAATGTTGCGCTGGATGATTGTTGGTCCTTTAGTTGTTTGCTGTGTCTTGATGATGTGTCGTACGTGAATTTTTGAAAAAGTATTTGAATTTCAAATATTTGGACACATGTCGCTTATCCGGATGGCGTAGTTGGTGAACATGCACGTTCTTGAGACGTGGGGGGGGTACTGTTGACAGGCTGTCAACAGTACATGCCTTACAACATTTAATGTTATTTCTGCGACACTCGCGTGCGTGAGGCGGTCACTGTTCCCCACTCGCCCCTGCAGTTACTTGGGGATATGTGACTATCACAAAAGTCGCTGCCGTTAAATCTCGCGTTAATTGCGATTAGTATATAAAGGGATCGTCGATCCATTTGCTTCTTCACCAGTCCATATCTTAGAGAGAGAAAATCCTGTGTTCATATATTCCGGCGACCTTCAAAGTTTTATGCTTTACTATTCGAAGTCTGTGTTATGGCCACCGGTTCAAGCTCTGTGGATACGCCGACGATATCGAGTTTATCAACGTTGAAGTGGAAGAAAGAAGATTTTGACAACCTTGTCACCAATTTTTTGTTTGCTCCTTCTTGGAAGGCGTTTCTTCCGGCGGCGAATGCTACGGCGGCCGATGCTCCGGCCGGTTATATTACTCTTTTCTACGACTATTTTGCCGAGGGTAATTTCCGGCTTCCGGTGACCCATTTCATGTTGGAAATCCTTGATCACTACAAGTTTCATATCTCTCAACTGAGTCCGATGGGAATGGTGAGGATTCGACATTTTGAGTTCGTATGCCGGTCCATGGGCATAATTCCGACGGTGGAGAAATTTAGAGTTTTCTATCAACTCCATTGCTCATTAGGTTTTTACTCGTTTCAACAACGTGTTCAGGTGAAACGATTGTTGTTAGTGCCACCAAAATCCTATCATGATTGGAAACAAAAATTTTTCTTTATAAAGGCGGCGGTGATCCCGATGAAGATGACCTTCCGGGCTGGTGACGATATAGAGCTGGAAACCCTCCCTATTCCTGTCGACGAGGTATGGTACCAAGGCATTAGGGATGTGCCCAATGTTGTGTTGCCGGAGAGGGCCCTCATCGCTGCCGGGATGAGTATTTTCTGGAAGAAAGAGCGTCGGGATAAACCGGTGTATACTGAAGATGGAAATGGTATGTAATTGTCCAACTTCCTGGTAACATCTTTTAATGGATATACACTGATGCAAAAATATTTGTGATATAGTTGCACCGCTCTACTGGATATCTTTCAAGAGAGAAAAAGGGAAAATGGCCGTCGTGCCTCTTGTTGAGGATGAGGACACATGGTTCTCACAAAATCTTGGGGAACTTCGAGCTGCCCAAGAAGGAGGAGTTGGAGGCGCAACCGTCCTCTAAGATTGGTAAATAAAACCTTGCGAGGCCTTAGTTAATATTGCAATATTACTTCTGAATATATTCTCCAAGTAATATTGCGATATAACTAATGGCGCAACTCTTTTTCCATATTATTGATTATGTAGGTGACTTGCTAAACTTGGGCGTAGGCTCTAATTCGAAGAAGAAAAGGAAACCAACTGCTATTGCAGCTGTTGCACCTCCTCTTTCCAAACCAGATAAAAAAACCAAACCATCAGTTGCTGCGAAAGCGGAGGGTAAGAAAGGTACGCGTCTCGTATCTGACTCTTGGTGTGATTACGTGGTGGTGTCAGACTCACTAGAGGGTCTTGCGCCTGTAGGTTTAAGGAGGCCAAAGCCAGAACCTATTGACATCTCCTCTCTTCCCGCCTCGAACCCAGACGATCCTTTGGAAATTCCTTCAAGCCCGGAAGAGGCGTTGAAGGTTGCGCGCCCGCGCATTGGCAAGAAGGGCAATCTGGATGCCTTTGCCAAGAAGTTCTCACCAGGCATGTTTTTGTTGCGCATTCTTGTCAAAAATTCTTTGCAAATTCTAATACTTGGTATTTGTTGATATGTTTGCAGAGAAAATGGTGAAGGCTGCACCGGCCACCTCAACTGCTATATCATTGCCGCGCAGGCCTGAAAATGTTGAAGAGGGAGATGCGGAGACAGGAACATTCATTTTTTACTCTGACCCTCTCATCCCAGAAAATGTTGAGAAGGTGGCTCCGGAAGAAGAGCCTAAAAATCTTGATGCTGAGAATCCTGCTGGCGAGCAGGTTAAAGATACTGTTGCAGATGCTACAAAGAACCCTGCTGAAGAGCAGGTTAAAAATACTGTGTCGGATGCGGGGGTGAAAGAGACCGCAACTACGAGGCAAGAGAAACCATCCACCCCTATTACCGAGCCTTCTATGTTTATATCTAAGGGAGCTGGCCCTTCAACACAAAGCGAAGGCTTTGTGTCTGCTGAAGGTGAGTCGGATGAGGAGTCACCCATTCGCCCAGAGGAGACGCCCGGGGATTTCTATTACCAATCTTACACCGAAAAAAGGACAGGTGACATCCACCAGCCTATACGGAAGGTAAAGCAAGGTGATATCTTTACCGATTGGCGCTCATGTAGAGAATGGTACAAAGGTATTTTCCCTCCGGCGGAGGTGAAGCGCCAGGAAGATAAAAATCACGAGGCTACTTATGAAGCCTACTTGCAAGAGTCTGCTCTCGCCTCCTCCACTATAAATAGAATTGTGCGCGAATGGCGCAGCATGACTAAGGAGCGCGATGATGTGGAGAGTGCTAAGGCGAAAGCCATGATTGAGAGGGAAAACACTTTGAAGATGGTGTTTGATTTTGAGGCTGCGAAAGCCAAGTTTGAATCTGACAAGAAGACCGAAGAGTGGTCTGCGCTCTCGTGGAAGCGCAAGTATGATGCTGCTGCTGCGCAACACGAAGATGACCGCAAGCGCTTCGTGGAGGCTTGTAGTCGGGACAATAATGAAAAAATCTCTCTGCGCAACGAGATTGAGAAGCTAAAGAAAGAGAGAGATGATGCTATTGCAGCGGCAGCAGAGGCCCGTTCCCACCAAGAGAAGAGTGAGTAGAAAGAGGTAGCGACCAAAGTACTCTTCTCCTTAAGAACAAAGAAATTGATGATCTAACTTCTATGTTTTTTGTCCAGGAGCTACTTCAAGCGGAAGCAGATTCCTTGAAAAGGGATATCAAGCTGCACTTAACCGAGAAAGCCGAGTTGACGAGCCGTTTGACCGAAGGTGAAGAAAAACTTCATGAAACGGAGGTCGCTCGTGCTACAGCGGAGAGCTTGACAGAATCGCTGATGAACCAGCTCACCTGGCTGCGGGAGTATGGGATTGTGGAGGTATTATCCGTTTTTTGTTATTGCAATATAAACTTCTTTGCTGATTTGATATATCTGATATTGATGCGCTTGCTTATAGATTGCGAACTCAATTCTGAACTCGATGGAATTAGATGTAAGGGTGGCGGAGCTCATGGTGGCAGCGCGGAATGATGGCCACACAGAGGGTTACAAGGAGTGTACTCTGCATGTGGCCCATGCGTTAAAGACCCAATGGGATATCAGCCGCGCTGCTACACATGGAACTGACACTACTGCCATCTATGCTGCTGCCAAGAAGAGTTATGATCAATTGCACATTCCCGTTATGGATCTCGTTGATGTTGCGCTGCAGCATGATGATTTTGTTGATAGGCTGAAGGAGATTTTCTCATCAGCATAAAAGCAAGCGGGCAAGGCAATCGTAGAGTAGGAAATTTGTAACTCTTTATTTCGTAATTATTTGTACCGTTGCGCTGCTGTGCAAGTACTTTGATGTGAATAAGATACATTTTAGTTTTACAATGTTTGCATGTGATCAGTTACTTGTGTAGGATAGACAAATGAATAATTTCTTGTCTCATGTGTGAGTGTGAGCGTAAGGATTAGGTTATCTTATGGCTCATGAGTTTGTGTTTTTGTTTATCCAAAGCAATTGCATGCATTTGTAAATAATCATATAAAAGATAGTAAGTAGTGACATAGTATTTTATTCAACTGATAAAGCGTAAAGCAGTAGCTGTCGCTAAGATTACATAAGAACTACAGTAAGCAGTCTCGTTTCGCAACGCCCAGAAGTTGCTCAGAGGACTGAGATTACATATAACATCTGCGTAATTATTGGGCGTTCCAGGTTCAAGGAACGCTGGATCCGTCCATACGCTTCAGAGTGTATGCGCCTTTTCCCAATACTTCATTTATCACGTATGGGCCTTCCCATCGCGGGGCTAACTTCCCGGTTTTTCGGCATTCGATGCTTCATTATCGCGAAGCACAAAGTCCCCAGGCAAAAAGGAGCAGATGCGTACCCTTTTGTTGTAATACTTTTCAAGCTGAGACTTGTATTTGGCTTCGCGAATCGCTGCATTATCTCGTCGTTCTTCCAACAAGTCTAAATCGATGCGCCTTTGTTCTCCGTTGTCTTGCTTTTCCAAAGCTAGCATTCTTGGAGATGGTAACCCGATTTCGGCAGGAATCATGGCTTCCATGCCATATGCCAGGCTAAAAGGGGTTTCTCCAGTGCTAGTCTTGGGCATAGTTCGGTGCGCGCATAGGATACTAGGTAATTCATCAACCCACCCTCGCCGCGCGCTGCCAAGGCGGGCTTTGATACCGTCAACCAACTATTTGTTTATGCTTTCAACTTGACCGTTTGCCTGTGGATGCGCAACGGAAGCGAATACATGCTGGATTCCCATTTCTGTCATCCACCTTTGTAAATCATCAGCAGTTAAGTTTGGACCGTTGTCTGTAACAATGCGCATGGGCAGACCAAACCGGCAAATGATGTATTCCCAGTTAAACTTTCGAATCACCATTGCAGTAGTAGAAGCTAAGGGTTTAGCTTCAACCCATTTGGTGAAATAATCGACCGCAACAATGATGAATTTAACTGCGCCTGGCGCATCTGGAAATTGTCCCACTAAATCAATGGCCCATTATTGAAACAGCCAAGCTGTTGTGACGGGTACCAAAGGATTCTTTGGGCGCAACGTTTTGGGGGCATGCCTTTGGCAAGACATGCATTTGCGCAAAATTTCCACAACGTCAACGTACATTCCGGGCCAATAATACCCTGCGCTTCTCACTTTGGCTACTACCATGCGCGGCCCAGAGTGTATGCCACACAGCCCCCTCATGAACCTCCCTGATCAGGTATTGCGCATCATGTTTGTTAAAACAATGGAGCAAAGGACCCATGTAAGAGCGTCGGTATAGAATACCGTCGACCATCTCGTAATTGAGGGCTTTGCAACGTAATTTCCTTGCTTGCGCTTTATCTTCTGGTAATGAACCATGTAACAAATACAACATTATTGGAGACATCCATGATGGATCTCCTACCTCGACCATTGTTACTTGTCTGAGAGGGACAGATGGATTACTTAAAACTTTGATACGAACTTCCTTTGCCAAATGTTTAAAACTAGTTGCTGCCAGTTAATTAGAGCGTCAGCATGTTTGTTTTCGCTTCGCTTTACGTGTGTGACTTTGAATTGTTGGAACTGTGCGATAAGAGCCTTAGCTTGCGCCAAGTACAAAGCCATGATATCTCCCTTTGCATCGTACGTCCCAATTACTTGCTCAGCAACTAATAATGAATCAACGTGGGCTTCTAAATTTGTGGCACCCATTTTGATAGCGAGGCGTAGGCCTGCTAGGAAAGCTTCATATTCGGCCTCGTTGTTGGTGCTTTTGAAATCCAACCGAATTGCATATGTGAACTCTGCTCCTTCTGGACTCATTAATCGAAGACCTGCTCCAGCCATGATATCTCCCTTTGCATCGTACGTCCCAATTACTTGCTCAGCAACTAATAATGAATCAACGTGGGCTTCTAAATTTGTGGCACCCATTTTGATAGCGAGGCGTAGGCCTGCTAGGAAAGCTTCATATTCGGCCTCGTTGTTGGTGCTTTTGAAATCCAACCGAATTGCATATGTGAACTCTGCTCCTTCTGGACTCATTAATCGAAGACCTGCTCCAGCCCCATCACTGTTTGATGCGCCATCGGTGAACAGTGTCCAGGCTCTATTGTCGATAACTGGGACTGGGTTTTGAATTGCTTGACACTCTTCAATTTTATCAGCAGGAATTTCAGCGATGAAATCTGCCAAAACTTGGCCTTTGATAGCTGGTCTAGGTTTATAACAGATGTTATAACCCCCTAATTCTATTGCCCACTTCGCAAGTCGTCCAGAAACATCTGGCTTGGCCAAGACTTGGCCAATATGAAGATTTGTTAGGACTGTAATAACATGCCCTGAAAAGTATCTTCGCAGCCTGCGCGAGGCGTGAACCAAGGCCAAAACTAATTTTTCCATAATTGAATACCTTGTCTCTGGATCACTCAACATCTTGCGGATATAATAAATTGGAGATTGGACTTCTTCACGTTCTACCAGCAAGACAGCACCTACAGCTACCTCAGATGCAGCAAGATACAAAACCATGGGTTCTTTTTCACGAGGCGCAGTAAGTGTGGGAAGTTGAACTAAACAATCTTTCATCTGCTGGAAAGCTTGATCCGCCTCAGGAGTCCATGCAAATTCTTTGCTCTTCGTGTAATTGCGCAAGGTTCGAATAAATGGATAAGATTTTTCAGCATGATTGGCGAGAAAGCGGTTTAGCGCAGCTAACCTTCCAGCCAAACGTTGTATCTCTTTGATAGTAGCAGGGGAATACATTTTTTGTATTGCTTCGACCTTCTCAGGATTAACCTTGAAACCGTCTTTGGTGACGATGAAGCCCAAGAATTTGCCTTCCTCCATGCCGAAGGAGCATTTGCTTGGATTTAACTTTAAATTGACTCTTCGTAGAGAATCAAAAGTTCGTTGGATATTATCTAACATAGTTTCTTCTGAATTGCTCATAATGACCAAATCGTCAATGTAGACTTCCACGGTTTTCCCGATATCATCTCCAAAAACTGCATCCATCAATCTTTGATAAGTAGCTCCCGCATTGCGGAGACCAAAAGGCATCTTGGTATAACAAAAAATGCCCTTCTCCGTGCGAAAAGTCGTTTTATCTTCGTCTTCTTTTTTCATCAGAACCTGGTGATAACCTTTATAGCAATCCAGAAAACATTTCCAGAGAAAGGAAGCTAATGAGTCAACTTTTTTGTCAATCTCGGGAAGAGAATAACAATCTTTCGGACATGCCTTGTTTAAATCTTTAAAATCTACGCACATCCGCCATCCGCCATTATGCTTTTTTACCATAACTGGATTTGCCACCCAGGTCTAGTATTTGACTTCACGCAGAATACCAGCATCAAGTAACTCGTTGACTTGTTCGTTCATTGATTCTGTTTTTCAGACCCGAGGCTGCGCTTTTTCTGCACAACTGGTTCTGCTGATGGAAATACACTCAAATAATGTTCCGTAACGTCGCGTGGGACACCGAGCATATCAGCAGGTGTCCAGGCGAAAATGTCTCTATTGTGAAACAATAATAGCTTAAGCTTTGCGCTAATTTCGGTACTGACTGCAGGCCCTAACAAGATTGTTTGCTCAGGATACTTATTGTTGAGTACCCATTTCTCGGGTTCGTTAGCTGACAATGTCTTGACAGCCTTAGTAACTGGTTCTTCAATAGACATGACTTCCTTCCGCGTGTAAAGTATAGGTATACCATTTGGTGTTGGAAAACCACAAGCAGCACGTGGAGCGGAAGTAATCATGCTAAAATCACGTTGCCCGCGGCGTCCCAAAAGCACATCGTGGTGGGAATTTGCCGGCATTACCATGAAGTTGACGTTATTCGTTCGAGAACACTTCCCATCAGATAAAGTAACAGGAAAAAGAATTTGTCCTAGAGGGAAGACAGCCTCATTGCAGAATCCAGTTAACGGGAAATCAACTGGTTCCAGGCGTGCCTTATCCTCAGGATCTAGTTGCTTGAAGCACTGCTCATACATAATATCCATGGAACTACTAGGATCTATAAACATATAGTCTGTTTGGTAGTGTCCAAAGATACCTGTGATAATCACTGGCCGGTCCTCTTGAGGACCTCCTGGAACTATAGGAAAAATGACTTGCTGCTCGCGCCATGTGTTGTTTCGAATGTGTTGATGGCTACGCTTGCGCGACGAGCCGCCTTAAATCATGGAAACTTGCTGTTTCATTTTCTTGTTGCTAGGCTCTTCATCCCCGCGCGTGATCTGTTTAATTTCTTTGCGCACATTCTGAAGTAGATGCGTAAGCTTCCCACTCTTTAATGCTTTTTCAATCTCCGTGCACAGACTGATGCAGTTATCAGTTGTGTGGCCTGTATCTCTATGATAATCACAGTACAAATTTGGGTCTTGCCCTTTTTTATTTTTCATCGGTTGTGGCTGCTTGAACTGATAGTTCTCAGTGCTGAGAACCTCAGCAAGAGATTTTGTTAAGGGAGTCCATTGGCGCTCCCTATTCTCTTGCTTAATTGCTTTTTGAGTTGTTATCTTGTTGATTGTTGCACGCACGTCAATTGATGAATACGGAGAATATGAATTCTGATTTGACTCTTTCCAATTTCTTTTAAATTTGCGATTATTTTTGCTCATATCTTCGGACGGTTCTGAGGTAAAGGTGGCCTGTTAGAGTTCAAGTTGCGTTCAGTCTGGGAGTAGACCTTGGCTGCCGCCATGAGTTTGTCCCAGTTCTTTGGAAGGCCAGTTGTACCAGAAAGGACTTTAATCATTTCATCGCACCTTACCGCGTATTTGAACTGTGCGCGTATAAGGTCTTCATGAATATCTCCAATCTCCAAAACCTCTTTATTGTAACGTGTAATAAAATCTTCCAGATTCTCATTGTCCCTCCGCCAGATGTTCATTACATCTGAGGAGTCGCGCACGTATCGCCTTTGTTGACTGAAGTGTGTAAGAAAATTTTCCTTTAGGTCATTCCAAGAGGAAAGTTTACCTGTCGGCAAATTGTCAAACCAAAGGCGTTCAGTGCCGGTAAGAGTTTGTACAAACAGATGACACCACATCGGCAACGTCCAGCACCCAAGTAACCCTGCGCCGGTGAAAAGGCGCATGTGATCATTAGGATCCGTCAAACCGTTAAACTTTCCTACGTTGGATGGTAATTTTGCTCGCTCCAGCGGAGCCAGTGCTATCTCTCTGGTAAACTTTGATTGTTCAGCTGCTTGAGATGGACGATACACCAAATTGTAATCATGCTTAGCCTTTGGATTATATACTGCACGTACTTTTGGCTTATAACTAGCATGGTCTACAGATAATCGATTGAAAACACTTGCACTATCCCCTTCCTCATAAGTCTTATCGTGTTGGGTGTCCCGCTTTTGCGAAGATCGCGGGCCCAAACGAGAGTGAACCGATGCACGTCGCTGAACATTTTCTTCTTGTTTCTTGTGACCAGAATGAACAAGATCATTCCTGGTTTGGAGTACATTTCTGTTCCATCTTCAGACATGTGTGAAGGGGAACGAGCGTGATTTTGAGTATTATAACTCAACACTCGAGGTGCCGGCGAAGCACGGACCTGAGGAGCATCAACTGGAGCTTGAAAAACTGGAGTTCCAGTTTGGGCACACAGCTGAGCATACATAGCGTTCAAGGTCGCTTGAGATTTGATTAACCACGATAATGGAGTCTCTCCAGGTGGTAATATCGACGTAACATCAACCTGAGGAGCCGCCGGCGTCACTGGAATGCTCGTATGATCGGGATCATACTGAGCATCAGCTTCACCGGAAGAAACCTCAACTATTTGTCCGTCGATCTGAGGTCCGACGACGACGCGACGGATCTCCGATCGAGGACCTTGGAAAGATGATCCATCAGCCATGATGCTGCAGATATAGGTGAAACGGAACGAAAGATGAGAAAAAAAATTGAAATCGTGTGGCGCCAATGAAGAAACCCTAGATCAACTAGACCGGGATCTAAGTGGATCTATGTATTGGGTTCTGCATAAAGGGGTTAATCTTTCGCTAGGTTTCACGATAATGACGAATGGAAACAATACTCCGGCTGATCCTGCAAAACAGAACACCGTTAGCTCGCCACGGGGAGAAGGGGGATTCTCTCCGTGACCACCCTCCGACGTGAAAATAAGTACAGGTAGTCGAAAGTAAAGTGTAGTATGAGAAAGAGTAGTTGAGAGTAAATATCTTTAACTTGCAGTCCAAGTTACTTATTTATAGCCGGGTTTTGGCAGCCAAGATGAGAGACGTTAATCTTAACGGAATCTTTCGCCATTCCGTTAAGTTGTGGTTATCCGTTATTGCACACGGATCATGAGCTCATCCACGGTTAGGGAAATGCCACGTGTCGTCATGAGATCACTTATCATTTATTGATGTGAGCATGCTATCATCGTGATCTTTTTTATTGTCCCAGATGTTGCCATGTGGCAATCGGTTGTAACCGAAAAGATGCTTGCACGATTGGGTGCTAGTGGCTTCTAGAAGATATCACAGCTGTAATCCATCTGTTGCCTGCCACGTGTGCATTCTGTTATAACAGAAAAGATTCCTTTCGCTTCTACACAACGTCAAGAGTTTTGCTAAGGAAAGATTTCTCAGGATTAACTGTTTCCTTACGCGAGAAGTGCAAGCGAGTTAACTGATCCTCTTTCTTTTCTTAGCGCAACCTTCTGGTAGATATTTGCTCTGATATGGATATCCGTGCAAAGTTTACGTATGGAAATTTATCTAAGGGAATCGGTTAAGGTTAACTTTGAACCTTGCGCGAGCCCGCGCAAGGCAGTTAATTGATCCTTTCCCTATTTGAATACTTGGCGCAGGGTTTTGGTGAGTCCTTCTTTGGTAAAGAAGTCTGCGCAAGGTCTCCTTAGTAAATATTGGGTATGGTTTCCTTGATTGGCGCAAGGTTTTAGGGACCATACCCCTTCAAGTTATATCACATTTTCAAAAGTAAAATATTTGACAAAACTGAATACCGACCCATACCTTTATTCGCTTAGTTGGGTTCAGTTTGATCAAGTTTCAATTTAAACGGTTTTGGGTACATTGGGTATTTAGATTGTAAAAAAGCAAATGGGCTGCCACAAAGTAAAATCTGAACGAAGTTGGGCTTATGCTACATAGTAAGTGTCACACCCCAACCGATGGCGGAATAATCGGGGCGCAGCACTAAGCGGTTCAGATTGTTCGAGAGAATCCACAACGACTATTTTTAAATGACAATATTTAAGCGTCAATTTCCCATACAATCAACATACAATCATTACATAATCATCACGAATTCCATTAATCTCAAACAATTTTCAAAATCGATTACAATTTATTACAAGTTTCTAAGCAAAATCCTAAGTCCGTTTGCAGCGAGTAGAAACATTAACCTGCAACATACGTTAAAATAATTGTCAATGCAAAAATGTATTGGCGAGCATACAGGTTTTGATATAATAGCATAATAGATAAAACGGTGTCGCGAATTTCCACATACATAAACATGATACACATAACATATAAACTCACAAGACAAATTTCTCATGCTATACTCTCGAGATGCTCGCGCGTTCTTCCTAGCTAGACCCCGTCGGGTGTTAGCCAAACTATAGTACCATACTAGCTAAGGTGAGTTAACGAAAATGTGTCCTAGTTTACATGTTCCTAGCATCACGTATAAATATGTATAACAGATATTTGCGTGTGATAAATTAGTTTAGTGTGTTTCGTGTGTTTTGATATAAACGTATGTTACACCCAAAAGGTGCATTAAAGCAAAAATGGGTCAAGTTTACTCACAGTGGGTGCGTAAGAGTGAACATCGAGAGTTGATGAGAAGTGAGAAGAGTGTCGATTTAGCCTGCGCGTAGAGACGGAAGTGCATCAGTCTTCCAGAGTGTTGAATAGTCGGAACGGAGAGTCGTGCGGGAACAGTTCATTTTGCACGAAAATGGAATTTTCGTGCAAAAATGTATGTTTTTGTGTCCAAAATAAAGTGTTTTCGCGTCTGTCTTCGGGAAAATCGAGTGTTCATCCCTCCAACATTAGGTTACTGATCAACCTAGCGCCAGAGAGGTCTTTTGAGCGAGTGAGTCTCTTGTATGAACTCGGACTGGACCGTGTGAACCAAGTATGGTTCACGCGAGCCAGTCCAGATCACACAAGTGACTGTTCTTGCATCTTAGTGTGTTCGGGACTAAGACTTCGTCTGAAACAGATGTATTTTCGAGTCTATTTCATGACGGTTTCGACAGCGCCTCGTTCCACTACTTAGCGAACGAAACATTACTCGATCTGATCCGTTTTCGTGTGAAGATCGATTTGATAAAACAGTTTTGTTAGGATAAACACTTAGTGAGTTTGAAACAATAAGGTTTCGGGTCTGAGAAGCCAAGGCTAACTCAAACATGCTCGGTTAAGTGCTAAATCCTTAAGAAAATTAGAAAGTTTTATGAAAAAGATGAAGGTTTTCGTAAAACACAGAAGTTTAGATGAAATCGAAGGTAATCTCGTGCAAAATCGTTGTAAAAACCGTTGTAAAAAACCGTTGTGATTCGTGTGAAAAACGTAGTTTTCTTACTTGGAACAGAGAGAATCGGGTTGGAGAGCGTTTTGGTGCGGAATGGCAGCAAGTTGGAGTGAATGGTGAAGGGTTGTATTTATAGGCGGAGAGGAATGGAGGTGGTTTGGTGAAATTTTCGTGCAAAAATCCATATTTTCGCGCGAAAAATGCCATTTTCGCACGAAAAATGCCATTATCGCACGAAAAAAATTGTCATTTTCGCATGAAAAATGTCATTTCGGGCCAAAAAATATGCAACATTTTCGCACGAAAATACAATTTTCGTACGAAAATAATTTTTTTTTGGATTCTAATGATTAAAACACACATTTTTTTACAAAAGGAACCTATGCTAGAAAAATTCCTAAAATTATTATAAAAATCCTTTTGTAATGCTTTCGTTCGTATTAGTTAATTGTATTAAGCGTCGCGTATAAAACGCGATAAAGCGAGTTGTTTGAGCGAGAGTGTTGCTAGTATTAAGCGTTTAATAGGCGTCTCAGTTCCCAAGTCCTGAGAGAGTCGCGTTGTTTAAGCGAGCAGATAGACTTGGAAACATCACGCAAAGTTTATATTATTTAGCAAGTGCGTTATAAGCATTGTGAGGTGCAATGTAGTGTGAAAATATGCAATGTAGTGCGAAAATATGCAATGTAGCGTAGTAAGCGATATAATTTACATTATGATCTGAATCTCTGGTGCTAGGCGTAACGAGAGAACGAGCTGTGAAAATGCGGGTTGTTACAGTAAGTAAATTAAATCATGGAAACAGATTGACATCTCTAAATCAAATTATATGTTTCAAAATCATGACAACAAAGATGTGACTATTTCAAGAGTCTGGTGTAAAAAATCCAGAAAGAAAAAATCAATGCAAATAGATAAGGTTTTATCAGATATTACTAACTGCGAAATAAACTAAAAAAACCGTTGGTACTAAACAGTTTCACTTTGAAAGTAAGCTTTACATTAGAACAAGAGATCCCTACAGAAAAAGTAAACCCATAAAAATCCATGCCAATGTATAAACCCTTAATCAAGTTAACCCGGCTATGCTACGGGTTATCGATACTCAAACATAATCAACTTCCAAATAAATCATCTTCAAATGCATTCTAGAATGAGGATTACATGTGCTTTATCATTATTAGGGTCAATCATTAGAGTCAAAGATTCACCTGTATTTAAAAAAATCACCATATCAATGCTTGAGCTGGCATGCTTACTTCCAGCAATATTAACAAAGTTTTGCAGAGTATAGCTCAATTATGTTGAATATAACATACTAAAATACTGAAGCAAAAATAGGAAGGAGCATATGAGACTTTTTGATACAGGTTAAAAGCGGGTCGAGTTGGTAGGGCACACTTTGTTGACCTTTTCTAAAAGAAAGTTATAAAACGGCTCGTATTCGGATTACATGATTTAAAGTATGTTTGGATTAGGCCATTAGGGTGGGTGTCAATGTGCTTGACACGAATAAGATATCAACGATTCAACTCACCAACCCGACATGATTGACATCCCTAGAACTAATTATGCCCTTGAAATAATAATTAGAACATCGTAAGCATTTGAATACCCTCTAGAACACTGTTAACCGCTATTTTTCTCTAAGATTTTAAAGTTCACCCCATTTGACATGTGGGATATGGATATAATATATAACACAAATTGGACCATATGTAAGAAAAGTGGGTTAAAATGAACACCTATGAAATGAAGAAAATGTTCCAAAAACATTGTGAACGACATGTAAAAGTAGTTTTCATTAGAAAAGAAAAAGAATCTTCACCTGAATTGTTTGTTGATGAAAAGAGTCTCTAGAAGTAAAGTGCATGGAATGATTGCAAGTTTGGTCATCTGCAAGGAAACCATTCATCAAAGTTATATAAACCACAAACAAACCCATTATCTAGCTCCAACTTCCACTGCTCTCCATTCACACAATTCACCCACTCACAAAGCCCAAAATCCCCAAATATCAAATTCATTGACAAGAACGGAGACTATAGGAAAGATTCTTAATTCCAATCATGTGTGCCTCATGCATGTTCAGTTGAAATGCGATCATAGTGAGCTCTGTAAACCTCTTCAATGACAAAGTCTATAATTTATATAACATAAATTATATTTAATGTAATATTAAGTCTTATAATCAAATTTCTATTTAAGGAAATAGTTATTTGGAGATCTATTAGTTAAGTCTTGTAATCAAATTTCTATTTTATGAAGTCACTATTTGGAGAGCTATTAAGTCTTATGATCAAATTTCTATTTGGAGAGCTATTACATACGTGACCATTACAAGATTCACAGTTAAGGAGAAACCAAGCACAAAAGTAGCTTCAGTATCACGTTCTGTTTGTTACTCTCTTAATAGTTGGTTGTCAGGGACCTTGATTTTACAACCTTGTAAATGCAACAAAATGTAACCATAGAACATAACATCTGATGGTTTTTCTAAAATATAAAAACTAAAGCTCTTTATAATATAGTCGATTAACCACCTGAGGTATGCTAGAGTCTACTTTATCTTTCTTTAGGCCAACTGAGACTCAAGGTGCACAAGCACAACACCATAAGAACACTTTTCTTAGCAATAATTCTCCAAGCAGCCAACTATCTAACCTGAATTTTTGAAAAACAAATAAGTTTTGAATGGTATTCTTTTCTAAAAACTAAAGCTTTGTAACATGTGCTTACCGGTAAGTCTCTGTTTGAACAATTCATTATTTACAATAAGGTTAGATGATCGAAAGAAAATTTGTTTGTATTTCAGTAATTAGTGACCTTGGTTTTAAAAGGCACGCCTAAGGCGCAGCTTCTAGGGCTTTTCGCTCAGCGCCTTGTGTAATTACAAGAAGCGCCCAAAAAGCACAAATTTTAGACCTCGTCGCTTTTGTGCGCCTCTCGCTTTTTACAACCAAGTTAGTGCTTGGTTTAAAAAAGCGTGCCTGAGGCGCGCCTAGGTGCAAGGCGCATTGAGGCGCAAATCTCAGCGCCTTATGTAGCCTGAGGCGCAGGTTGTACAGAAAGCACAGCTGAGACGCACTTTTGCGCCTCAATTTTACACCTTGTCACTTTTGTGCGCTTCGCGCTTTTTAAAACCAAGAGTTAGTGACAACTAATACCAACAAACAGTAACCAATATGTTTTGTCAATTAGTTGTGATATAAACCAACATTTGGAATACTTAGAAGCATATATTCACACAAACCATTAGAAACTATTATAGATTTATATCAAACAGTTCCATGCAAACCCATTAAAAACATGACACAAGTTAGTAAGATTTCATAAAGAGATAACCCAGCAGCGCATTTCATCAAATACCTTATAGACATAAACAAATATTGAGAAAATTAAGTTACAAAACAAGAAAAATATGGAGAAAACCAGAAAAAAGGAAGAGGAATGTTAACCTTATGATAAAATTGGTGGGTAAGCCGACATGTAGTTCTGTATTCTGAACCAGGTGCCTTCCATCGTCATAGTCAAAGTCAAGAACCACTGTCGCTAGTCATCACACTCACCAATCTGTAACCCGGAGATCGCGTTTGGAACCCTGGCCGCATGCCACTGAAAATCAACTATCACCAAAACCAGTCATCTCAAGCCTCCGTTGATTCGCTGAAACCATCAGCGCCTCTGGCTTGTTTTGAAACCACCAAACCATCGCCATTGTTGTAACAACTGGAAAAAGCATGTATTTAGAATCCTTTATAGCTAAAAAAACACGATATTGTTCAAGATTTCAAAATGAACTACCCTTTCGGTCTGATGGCAACACTATCTTGCCTGATTTTACTAAATTTCCATCAGTCATCCCATGTTTGAAAAAATTCCTAGCAGCATATCCAGCATCATTTCTACTTCCAACTATCACATACTTGAAATCAACTCGAAACAGTTTAGGTAAATCTCAAACAATCAAAATTTGTTATAAAAATTAACTCTCTCGATTCTCATCAGTAAAAGAGGCTGATAATAAATAATATAAGAATAATGATGCAGATTTTCTGTATACTTTGTTTCAAGATCCTGCCAGTCGAAAATCACTCGGCTACCAGACAACTCTTCCACCTGCTCTGCCATCTCATGGCTCAATCAATTTCATCAGATATCAATTTCATGTATACATGTATAGGTCGACTAACGGGTAAAATCCTTGCGTAAAGTAAAATTTTTGTCGTGTAAACAAATATCAGCATCAAGATCTAGAACCATGGCTGACGAAAATGATGATGTTGACGGTTACCACCACTTTCAGAGTAACCCTAGTTGGCCTAAACTCATCTGAGGTCAAATAACAACATGCAATTGAAGAAGTTAGGATATGCCTTAGGACAAATGACCCAATATATTAGATCTTACCTTAGGATTGTCGGAGTTTTACCGGACTTCACCAGAACCCTAATATGACCGCAATCGCATCTAAAACTCCAACCACATCTTATCTAGCCTTAAAACCCTTAACCCTCCGCTGATGATTCAGTTGTGCATAATGCTGGAAATGCATGTGGCCGCTAGTCATCATCGTTTCCACTGTTTAACCATCTGGAAAACACCACCACGGTCTTCATAGGCTACCAGAACCTCACCATCTTCATTTCTATCGATTTGTTCCATCAGAACCACCATCATCAAAAAATCAAAGGGTAAGGCAGATAGACAAGCAAGATAGAAGCGATGGAGATGCGTTTCTTTCTCTCTCTAGATTTGAAGCGGGGTTGTGTGAAATGAGGGGTCACATGACAGTTTTAGGGTGGAGATATGAACTTCTGAATTTTGAATTTTCAAGTTGGAGCCCATTTGTCCCGCTCATTTAATCCAAATGTTGAAAGCTTTAGTGGGTTGTACAATAAATTTAAATGCTTGTACATGTTGAAAAGGGGGCAAATGACCATTCTTGCCCTTGCAATATGCTTATTAATATAGTATAGATGATGATTAAATGATCATAAGTTGATGAACTTGAAATGTTATGATAAAAATGGATTAAATCAGAATATAAGAATGCTAAAATGATGCTAAATGATGTGCTATGATGATATGAAGATATGTCATAAGTTTGGTAGCTTTGCATGTTGTACATGAAGCTTAAAAAGTGGTAAAATGGGTGAAAATGCATGATTTATGTGACTTGCATGAAATCTGCACTAACGGGGACATTAAAACCATTTTATTAAGTAAATAACATGTTTTATGTTAAAATATGAAGTCATGACGACTTGGGATGATTATAGTAAAGTTCGGTACAAGACTATGCGTTAAAAAGGGTAAAAATCAGCTTTTAAAGGTGATTTTTGCAAAACTGTATTAGATCAGCTTATAAACTGATATTTTTATAATAAATATAAGTATTTTAACTTATATTAAGTATCCATGGTGTTTGTCTAGTCATACGTGACTTCCGACGCCTGAAAACGTTACCGAAACGTTAAAATACGCATATTTCAACGTACACAAAAACAGGTTGTTAAAGGGTGAACCTTATGTGTTATAATATGATATGTGGATATTAGTACGTGTAATGTGATATGTAAAGTGTTGACATGATAGTTGGAGTTAAGACTATGCATGTACGCTTGTATGGTTAAAACGATAATTTCGTTAAAAGTCGCGTTAATATGCAACTTATTTGTCAAGAATTAAAATAATATATAGGTTAACTTGATGAGTTATTTCATGTATAAATGCTTAAAAAATGATAAAATATACAAGTTGACGGTATACATGTGTTACGATATTTAATGATGTGTCAAAGTTTGTATAAATATGTTACGATGCGCAAATAGTAGATATATTGTACATAAACGGGCGTGATAACGGATATAACATAATGAAGGTCACCAATAAAATCATTCAAGCCGCAAATATATATATATATATATGTGTGTGTGTGTTCATGTATATATATATGTATATATATATAAACACGCCAACATAACCAAAATACAGACTTTTCAAGAAAATCTCAAAGTTATGTGAAAAATCCTAAGTATTGGAGAAACTTGGGGATTTATAGAATAATTGGTTATTAAATCGTTCATACTTAAAATTAGGACGTGTAGACCAATTTTGTGGGATTGTTCTAGTAGAAAATGCATCCAAAGGTGAGTTTCACTAACCCCTATATTTACCGTTTTGGGGGGAAGAACACGCCTTAAAAAGGTATATAACATGTTTTTGTAAAAAATGTGCCTTTGAATAAATTATTAAAATATTTTTGAGGAAAATATGGTTTGTAAATGATATGTTATGTTTCGGGGAGAAACGTGTTTGATGGAATATAAATATGTTTTAGGGGGAAACAAGAATTGATTGATTATAAATATGTTTCGGGGGAAATGGGAATTGTTTGAACATAAATATGTTTCAGGGAGAAACGAAAATTGATTGATTATAAATATGTTTCATGGAGAAATGTGGAGGATTATAGTGTTTGGGGAACGACTATATAGATTTAGAAATGTTTAAATCTAAGTTGTGATGAATTTGCTTGATCTCTAGAGAGTAGGTATCGGAATAGGCCTACGTCTCGGTGGGGACTTCAGGGAATTCGTCCAACGAAAAATATAAAATTTATCATTTTAATATGATATATATATATATATATATAGATATATTGTTCATGAGGAAGGCACCATAAGTGACCCAATATGTGGCACTTTGCGCGAATTTATTTGTTTATCATTAGTACCAGTATGCGTAGAATTGTTGATAGATCTATCAGGTTGACCACCCTGCCATGATTGGTAGCTCTGTGTCAAGTCAAACGACGAATTAATATTATGTGATTGTCTAGCGTTGATTATACCCTTGTTGTTAATATATAGCTCGTAGGCCTTGCAAACCTCTGTATCTGAAAACTTGATGCTAGAAATTTAATATATAAATAAATATTGGGAAGACGATTTGTGTCGAAGGTTTTTAGAGAAAATCCTTGTGATCTGAGAACTGGCCCTTGGATTTTTAATAAGGAAATTAATTGGACTTTCTTAAATATATGTGAACTAGTATTATTACTCTCCGCGCGTTGCTGCGGCGCGAGGACGTAAAACTGTAGATAATAATCGACCTATCTTGTTTCTGAACTACAATGCGGCGCGTGTCCATTGCAAATGGTAAAACTTCTTAGATGAAAAATGTAAATGGTAAAATTTAAAAAAAAAACAATGAATATAGCAAATAAAGTTGGGGGACAAAATAACCTTTTACGAACTACATGTTTATAAATAAGACTCCTTAACAAACACTTCAAAATCAGTAAAAAACCCTCTGATAATTTTAGATCTTGGCTTTTGCTACTCCTTGAAGAGAGCCAAAAGAAAAACACCAAAAACTTTAACCACCTTGAACCTAACCCCAGGATATCACCAACATCATGACCCTTTCGCCCAAATCCTGGGCTTAAAACAGCGTCGTGAAACAAAACAATTAAAATTATTGATTTAAAAAAACACCCAACATTATATAAATACTCTTTCCAGTACAAAAAAATATGTTAAAGCTTACATTATGTAGTTCAAGCAACCATCATTGGCAAAATGGGAACAAAAGACAATCGTCTTGCTGTTCTTGATAAGATGAACTCTAATAGCAGTGTTGATGCACTTTGTGACCGTGAGTGTACAAATAAGCTAGATAGAGCGTGTGCTGAATATTGTATAGATTAGATACGAACACAGGACCCAAGTACGAACGTGAGAGGTGCATATAGGTCACTTTGCACGAAGGTAATTGTTATCTTCGTGCGAAGATAAATTCCTCACTTCGCACGAAGGTAAAACGTGTCTATAAATAGTGTCGTATGTTCATTATTTTGTAAGTTTTGGAGTTTCCAGAAGGGAAATGTTGGCAAAATTTCTCCAGAATTTCGCCAGCTTGACAAGATGTATACTCTTTCGGTATGAATGAATGAAGCTTCCATTGATTCTATTTCTACTTCTTTCTTAATAACTTTCTACCGAATTAGTGATATTATGCCCAAACTTCCGTCTAGAACCGCCGGATCCTGGACCTACATGTCACACCCCAACCGATGGCGGAAACATCGAGGCGGGACGAAATAGATTGCTCATTGCTCATAAAACTAAATGTGACAATAATTAATTTAATCCAAATTTCATTTCATAGCAAAAGTCAATACAATACAAGGAAAATTCAAATACCAACATTAATACGGAAAAATTTGATACAACAATATTAAACTAAACTTCTAAATGTGTATCTACATCCATGCTACTTTGTTTTTCATAGCATCACCTCCATCAACCTATAACATGTTTTAAAATAACAATTCAATGTAAAAGCAAAGGCGAGTACACAAGTTTAAGCATAGCATACGTATACGAATAAAGTTTAAACAAATCCTCATGGCAACTATAATTTTACAAGAGCATATACAAGGCATGCAATACTGCTAGTCAAACCCATAATGCAAACACGATATTTTAACACGGCCTCTAGATTTCATGAGGAGGGGGATGCGTTACTTCCTATAGCGCTATACATGTCAAATGAAGGCTTAAGATAAGCTAATGACTATGGTATTACCTAAGAATGGTCCAAGATATAAGCAACGAGTAAACGTATCAAGCATTCATGAATATTAGATTGTTTCGTGCATTTCTTAAAGTTTAAGTTTGGTGATTTTGTATAAGGTAAACATGTTACAGCCAAAAGTGATATAAACGAAAAGTGGGTCGAGTGTACTCATGGTTTTGCTAAGTCTTCTAACTTGACAAGTCCGTGAAGGTAGTTGTTTTGATGGGATGAACGCCGAGTTATCCTACAAGAGGAAAAACAAAGGCGTATGAGTATTTTGGGATGATGATGGAACATTCGGATTTAAGATTCAAAATATGACAATGTATATAGTACGAAAAATAGTCACTAAGGTATTAGCACTTGTCTTTGACACTATAGTAATCCATAAGGATTGAATGTGATTTCATAGGTTCAAGACCTATTAGAATCGTGAGAAGGAACTATACACGTTAGTGATAAACTTATTAACTTGATAGGTGATTACTTAATCATCATCAAGGGTTCGATTTTGATATATTATATAGTCCATAGATTTTTATATAGATATTTAATCATGTAGGAGGTGGGAGGATGAACCATCCACTTTGGAACCTTTTGGTGTCATGTAAGTCAAGTAGGAGGTGGGAGGATTAACCATCCACTTTGGAATCGCGATTGGATTCACCACTACACAAGTGTCATAGACACAAGGTGGGTCAGGAACAATATGAATAACAATATGAAGGTAAATCATAAGTTTTATAAAGATTTGAGCAAAACAGAAACTTTGGAGCCTTATAGGTGAATATCCAGGTCTTGATTCTCCATGGAGAATCCTTGGAATCGAACTTAAGGTTTATCCAAGTTCATAGAAAGAAGAATCAAGAGATTTCGTTGAGTTTTGAGCAAATTATGCTCACTTTTGTAAGAGGTTATGAATCTGCCCGAATTCTGATATTGCAAGAGATTTTGATGTGAAATGAGAGAGATTTGGGAGTGTTCAAAGTGAGAAATGTGTGGAGAACACTTGGGTTTTATAGAGGGATGATTAGGGTTAGTTAGGAGGTGTTAAATGGAGGTTTAGAGGTGATTGGAGGAGAAGAATTGGTGTGGATTCGTGCAAATCCGCGAGCTTTCAAACCTGCTGTCCTGCCCAGGTCCCTTGCGGACCGTATGGGATCCCCCGTGCGGTCTGTATGGGCCTGGTTTGGGCTTCATTTTTTTGTTCTTTTGTTACATGTGACGGGTTAGGGGCCTTTTTATGCCATTTTATGAACATGTAATGTATTTATTATATGCATATAAGGCATGTTCCATAACATGCGTAAGTATAGAATGAATGCGATTAAGTATGAACATCATGTTTAAATCTCAAATAAAAATAAATATTACGTTTGCAAGTTTGTCACACGATTAAGAATACGAGTATCATAAATACGTTCACATGTTAAGTGTATGAATAAATGTAACCATAAAACGATTATGAATAAGAAATACATGAACAAAATACGAGTTTTCATTATGATCCAAGTCTCAGAATACAATGATTACAACGACAACTAAATACGAGATACAATGTTTTCCGAAAATAGAAATACAATACGAGCTAGCTATAAATAGAAAGTATGGAAATGCGAGGCGTTTAAGTTTCCCCTCCTTTAGGAAGTTTCGTCCCGAAATCTAGGAAGATGCAACGAAAAGATGCGGATACTTAGTCTTCATATCACTCTCGAGTTCCTAAGTATACTCGGCGCCATGTTTTCCTTCCCATCAAACCTTGATGATAGGGATTCGACTGCGCCTTAGTTGCTTGACTCCTCGGTCCATGATTTCGACCGGTCTTTCCACAAAGTGCAAAGTATCATTGATTTGAAGATCTTTGAGCGGAACTTGAAGTCCTTCTTCAGCTAGACACCTCTTTAGATTTGAAACATGAAACACATGATGAACATTGCTAAGCGTTTGAGGTAGGTCCAGTCAATATGCTACCTTGTCAATCCTCTCGAGAATCTTGAAAGGACCTACATAGCGAGGAGCGAGTTTGCCTTTCTTACCAAAACGGACAACAGCTTTCCAAGGGGATACCTTGAGAAGTACATGATCACCTACCTACATTAAATTCCAAGGGCTTGCGTCTTCTGTCAGCATAACTCTTTTGTCAGCTTCTGGCTTTAAGAAGATTATCACGAATTTGCAGGATCTTGTCCGTTGTCTCTTGTATTAGCTCGGGACCGGTGATTTGTACGTCTCCAATATCGTGCCAACAGATAGGCGAACGACACTTACAACCATACAATGCTTCAAATGGAGCCATTTGAATACTAGCGTGATAACTACTGTTGTACGAGAATTCAACCAAGGGTAAGTGCGAATCCCAATTGCCGCCAAAATCGATTACGCAAGAACGAAGCATATCCTCCAAGGTTTGGATTGTATGCTCGGTTTGACCATCAGACTGAGGATGAAAAGCGGTGCTAAGATTAAGCCGAGTGCCAAGGGCGGATTGAAAAGTTTGCCAAAGGCGAGAGGTGAAATGAGCGTCGTGATCAGAGATAATATCAAGAGGTGTACCATGATGACTAATGATTTCACTTGTGTAGATACGAGTCAATTTCTCGACTTTGTAATCTGCATGAATGGCGAGGAAGTGAGCGGATTTCATCAGACGATCAATGATAACCCAAATGTTGTCATGACCAAAAGGACTACGAGGCAATTTCGTGATGAAATCCATGGCTATGCTCTCCCATTTCCAGACAGGAATTTCTGGTTGTTCGAGCAAACTAGAGGGACGGTTCTGCCTTGACTTTGGAACACGTAAGGCATTTGGACACGTAAAGAGCGATATCATGCTTCACTCATGCCACCAATAAGTTGTGCGAAGATCATGATACATTTTGTTGGAACCAGGATGAACGGAGTATCGGGATTTGTGGGCTTCGTCCATCAAGGTGTTTCTAAGATTGAGACGATCGGGAATCCAAATGCGACTGCGATAGTAAAGAATACCATCGGGCTTAGCTTCGAGTGGATTTTCGACTCCACAATTCAACTCGTTATCGAGGTTACACTCGTTAATGATGGCAAATTGTGCTTGTCGTATCAAATCGTTGGGTTTTCCCACGATTTGGTAGCAACGAACACTCTTAACATGAGTCTTTCGACTGAGTGCATAGGCCACGACATTCGCCTTACCAGGGTGGTAGTGAATATCACAATTGTAGTCGTTTAACAATTCTACCCAACGGCGTTGACGCATGTTGAGTTCCTTTTGATCAAAGATGTGTTGTAGGCTCTTATGGTCGGTGAAGACCATACACTTTGTACCATAAAGGTAGTGTTGCCAAATCTTTAATGCAACAACGTCTGCACCACGTTCAAGTTCATGAGTAGTATAGTTTTTCTCATGTATTTTGAGTTGCCTTGACGCGTAAGCGATAACTTTGTCTCGTTGCATGAGAATGCAACCAAGACCCTGGTTAGAGGCATCGTAATACATGACAAAGTTGTCGTTCCCATTGGGGAGAGTAAGGATAGGAGCATCACAGAGCTTTGTCCTTGAGCGTTTGGAAAGATTCCTCTTGTTCGGGACCCCAAACAAAAGTTTATCTTTTTGAGTCAACGAGGTCAAAGGAACGACAATCTTTGAGAAGTTCGAGATTAAACGGCGATAATACCCAGCTAGGCCAAGAAACGAACGAATTTCAGAAGGCGACTTAGGTGCGATCCAATTCTTCACAACTTCTATCTTTGTGAGGTCAACATGAATACCGACTTCATTGACAGTGTGACCTAAGAATTGAACCTCTTTTAGCCAACATTCACACTTGGAGAATTTGGCATAAAGACATTCGGTTTGCAAAAGCTGAAGAATGAGACACAAATGTCATCCATGCTCTTCTTTCGTCTTAGAGTAGATCAGGATATCGTCGATGAATACAATAACGAAACGATCGAGGAACGGCTTACACACGCGATTCATAAGATCCATGAACACGGCGGGCGCGTTGGTCAAACCAAAGGGCATGACCACGAACTCGTAATGTCCATATCGTGTGCGGAAAGCGGTTTTAGGCACATCTTCTTTGAGAACTCGGATTTGGTGATAACCAGAACGGAGATCGATCTTTGAAAAGCACGTCGTGCCTTGCAATTGATCGAAGAGATCATCAATACGAGGAAGTGGATAGCGGTTTTTGACTGTGAGCTTGTTGAGCTTTCGATAGTCAATACACATGCGGAATGATCCATCTTTCTTTTTGACGAAGAGGACGGGAGCGCCCCAAGGAGAAGTACTAGGGCGTATAAAACCTTTATTAAGAAGTTCTTGAAGCTGGCTCGATAGCTCTTGCATTTCCGAGGGTGCTAATCGATAGGGAGCTTTCGTAACAGGAGTTGCGCCAGGGATAAGATCAATGCAAAAATCGACAGCTCGAGGAGGCGGAGGACCAGGAAGATCCTTAGGGAAAACAGAAGGAAACGCACAAACGACAGGAACATCACTTATGCTAGGACCTTTGTCTTTCTTTTCCACAATGTGGGCGAGAAAGGCAAAGTACTCCTTACGCAAGTACTTGTTCGCTTTGATGCATGACATCTGCTTGAGACCTTTAGAAGGTTTCTCGCCATAGACGTGTAGAGAATCACCTTGAGGAAGTGGAAAACAGATGAACTTTTCGGAACAAACAACTTCGGCACGAACTCGCCTAAGCCAATCCATGCCTACTATGATATCAAAACTACCCATTTGCATGGGAATGAGATTGATGGAGAAATTATGATCGTTTAGGATTAGGGAGCAACCAGAAAGTATAGAATCAACAGAGATGGTCTTACCATTAGCGACTTCGACAGCGAAAGGATTAGGCAATTTAGTTCATTCGCACTTAAGCAAGGGTTCAAATTCTAAGGACACAAAGCTTCTATCGGCACCAATCTCAAATAGACATGTAGCATAAATATGGTTCACAAGGAACGTACCAGTGATGATGTCGTTTTTGCTTTGGGCTTGAGCGAAGGTAAGCACGAAAGCTCGTCCTTTAGTAGGCTCAGGCTGCTGCTGCTGTTGTTGGCGTGGATGGTTGAGAAGGGGGCAAACATTGGTGAGGTGATTTAAATCGCCACATTTGAAACACGCTCGCACAGGGGCATTTTGACGTTGTGGTTGAGCTTGGTTCGGGTTAGGGTCAGGATTTTGCATGATGGCTTGGGCTTGCTGGTTTTGGGGTGGACGAAGGTTTCGGCAATGGTTAGTAAAATGTCCTAACCTTTGACATTGGCCACACTTGCGACATGGTGTGCCAACGGGATGGTGGTAGGAGCAGTTAGCACACTGGGATGAGGTCTAGTGTAGCCATGCTTGGGTTGATCGGTGGTAGTAGGGGTGATGGCTGCAACGGTTGGAGAGGTTGAGGGTTTTGCGGAGTGATGACCACATTATTTTGAACAGAAGCCTTCCGCTTCTTGTTCCGGTTGTTGTTCTTCTTGGTTTGGGAGGGAGGAGATTCGGTAGTGGTGGTGGTATCGGGGATGGCTTGGTGCGCATGCTTCGTAGGAACCTTGTCGTAGGCCCCTTGAAGGATGCAATTATGGTTAAGCTCTATGACAGCGTTATAGGCTTCTTCGATGGTTTTGGGGTGTGCAGCGGCTACATGGTTCATAATCACAGGTGAGAGGCAATGTATGAGCTTGGCGATAACCTTGGGAACGGTATCAACCTGTCCAGGACAGATGATACTAAGTTGTTTGAAGCGCGCGATCAAACCTTCGGCGTCGCTCCCCTGTTGTGTGAGATTCCAGAATTCGTTTTCGAGTTTCTGGGTCTCGTGTGGAGGACATAATTGATCCCTCATGAGTTGCTTAAGCTCGTCCCAAGGTAGAGCGTGGGCTGCTTCGTTGCCATGCTTATTGCGCTCAGTAGTCCACAACTCGAGGGCTCTCTGACGAAAGACCCCGGTAGCGTTGAGGGTTCGAAGTTCATCAGGGCACCCACCCTGAAGAAAGGTAAGTTCCATCACGTCGAACCAGTTTATCATGGCCGTGGCCCCGTCCATGCCAGTGAATTCGACGGGTTTACAAGCCATGAAGTGCTTGAACTCGTAAGACGTTTTGGGGTTTTGGTTTTTGAGTCCGCGGAGGATTTGGGTGTTTCGGTGTGGATGGTTTAAAGTTGGCTAACGATATCAGGGATGACACGGGCCATTTGGTTGGCCATTTACTCGGCGACAAGACCAACGAGGTCTTGTTTGGAGATAGAGTCCTCATTGTTGTTGTTGCTGTTGGACCCCTTGTTGGACCTCTTGGACTTCTTGGTAGAGTTTGGGGAGTTCATCTAGAGGTTCAACATAGAAAAAAAGGGAATGAGACTTAATCATAATAAAGAAAACAAGTTTTGCATGTATAAGTATGGATAAGGTTCGCATATGATTCACATAAGATTGCATGGGTTCATCAAGTAGGGTTCACAAAGTCTGCATGAATTTATTAAGTATGATATGTATGAATACGAATAAAGAGTATAAATTTAGTTTGTCACTAGAATTAGTATTGTTTTTTATTGCGATAAATGTGCGAGCTGTGTAACGGTTCGAAACAAATAAGGTAACAAGGATAAAAATCACTTAAAAATTGAGATAACACAAAAGATTGGCTCAATAATACATGGGATTGTTTTGGGTAGAGAAACATCGACTATTCCAAAGTGATTCGTAAGATCTTTCGAGTTAGGGAACATGCTTTGGCCTAATAGGTAAAACGCTCTCGTCTAGAAGCGATTAACGACATTTTACCTTTCTAGTTACTACATGTCTCTAGTCATTCGAAATTTCGAGACTTTGGCGAGATTGAAAATCGAGGAATGAGACTTAATCGACAAGGTGTGGGTTTCACCCCTAACTTGACGATCTCGTACCCTAAGTGTGGTTGTTTCTTACTAAACGAGGAGCATATTCCGACTCGTTTGTAAGATCCACTAGAGTATGAAATGGAAGTTTCGATCAAGATGTGGATATCACTCCTAACTTGATGGTATAACTTCGTGAAAAATCGAATACGCGGAATGAGGGATTTCATCAAAAATTGTAAGTCATTGGACCTATTTTTGTGCAAATCGCCTCGTTTGCATCATGAGTGTCTTCAAGTCTTCAAGTGTATTGTGTAAACGTCTTAGGAAAGACGTTATATAAGTATTAAGACCAAAAGATAAGGAAGAAGCAATGAGAAAGAATAAAGTTTTAAGCATAAAACAAGAATGGTAAAAAATGGACACTTAAACTATAGACTAGGTCAAAAATGGCAATTCTACCTAATTCCCTATAGTTATGGCTCTGATACCAATCTGTCACACCCCAACCGATGGTGGAAACATCGAGGCGGGACAAAATAGATTGCTCATTGCTCTTAAAACTAAATGTGACAATAATCAATTTAATCCAAATTTCATTTCATAGCAAAAGTCAATACAATACAAGGGAAATTCAAATAACAACATTAATACGACAAAATTTGATACAACAATATTAAACTAAACGTCTAAATGTGTATCTACGTCCATGCTACTTTGTTTTTCATAGCATCACCTCCATCAACATGTAACATGTTTTAAAATAACAATTCAATGCAAAAGCAAAGGCGAGTACACAAGTTTAAGCATAGCATACGTATACAAATAAAGTTTAAACAAATCCGCATGGCAACTATGATTTAACTAGAGAATATACAAGGCATGCAATACTACTAGTCAAACCCTTAACGCAAACACGATATTTTAACACCGCCTCTAGATTTCATGAGGAGGGGGATGCTTTACTTCCTATAGCGCTATACATGTCAAATGAAGGCTTAAGATAAGCTAATGACTATGGTATTACATAAGAATGGTCCAAGATATAAGCAACGAGTAAACGTATCAAGCATTCATGAATATTGGATTGTCTCGTGCATTTCATAAAGTTTAAGTTTGGTGATTTTGTATACGGTAAACATGTTACAACCAAAAGATATATAAACGAAAAGTAGGTCGAGTGTACTCATGGTTTTGCTAAGTCTTCTAACTTGACAAGGCCGTGAAGGTAGTTGTTTTGATGGGATGAACGCCGAGTTATCCTACAAGAGGAAAAACAAAGGCGTATGAGTATTTGGGATGATGATGGAACATTTGGATTTAAGATTCAAAATATGACAAAGTATATAATACGAAAAATAGTCACTAAGGTATTAGCACTTGTCTTTGACACTATAGTAATCCATAAGGATTGAATGTGATTTCATAGGTTCAAGACCTATTAGAATCGTGAGAAGGAACTATACACATTAGAGATAAACTTATTAACTTGATAGGTGATTACTTAATCATCATCAAGGGTTCGGTTTTGATATATTATATAGTCCATAGATTTTTATATAGATATTTAATCATGTAGGAGGTGGGAGGATGAACCATCCACTTTGGAACCTCTTGGTGTCATGTAAGTCAAGTAGGAGGTGTGAGGATTAACCATCCACTTTGGAACATCGATTGGATTCACCACTACGCAAGTGTCATAGACACAAGGAGGGTCAAGAACAATATGAATAACAATATGAATAACATGTATGTAAATATGTTCACTTTACCAAGTAGCCAGGTGAGCTACAACCCGGGGAGCCGACGTCGACACAAGTCAAAGGCTAGGCGGGGTTGTGTTACTTTACACTAGCAAACTAACTTGGGATAATGGTGAAAATCATCAAGTGATGCGTGGTCTCAAAGTTAGGATAGCCCAAGCTAACCAAGGTAGACACACATGAACAAGTTCAAGACTTGCATCACTTGTGAGCTTAAAGCTCTTCAAAAACAGAAAGTTTAGGGTGTTAAAACAACCCTTTGTTCACGTTAACAAGCTTGGTTAGGCTTTTCTAATCCTAAGTTTGATAAAGATTTGAGCAAAATAGAAACTTTGGAGCCTTATAGGTGAATATCCAGGTCTGGATTCTCCATGGAGAATCCTTGGAATCGAACCTAAGGTTTATCCAAGTTCATAGAAAGAAGAATCAAGAGATTTCGTTGAGTTTTGAGCAAGTTATACTCACTTTTGTAAGAGGTTTTGAATCTGCCCGAATTCTGATATTGCAAGAGATTTTGATGTGAAATGAGAGAGATTTGGGAGTGTTCAAAGTGAGAAATGTGTGGAGAACACTTGGGTTTTATAGAGGGATGATTAGGGTTAGTTAGGAGGTGTTAAATGGAGGTTTAGAGGTGATTGGAGGAGAAGAATTGGTGTGGATTCGTTCAAACCCGCGAGCTTTCAAACCTGCTGTCCCGCCCAGTTCCCTTGCGGATCGTATGGGATCCCCCATGCGGTCCGTACGGGCCTGGTTTGGGCAAAAAATTCATTTTTTTCTTTTGTTACATGTGACGGGTTAGGGGCCTTTTTATGCCATTTTATGAACATGTAATGTATTTATTATATGCATATGAGGCATGTTCCATAACATGCGTAAGTATAGAATGAATGCGATTAAGTATGAACATCATGTTTAAATCTTGAATAAGCATAAATGTTACGTTTGCAAGTTTGTCACATGATTAAGAATACGAGTATCATAAATACGTTCACATGTTAAGTGTATGAATAAATGTAAGCATAAAACAATTATGAATAAGAAATACATGAACAGAATACGAGTTTTCATTATGATCCAAGTCTCAGAATACAATGATTACAACGACAATTGAATACGAGATACAATGTTTTCCGAAAATAGAAATACAATACGAGCTAGCTATAAATAGAAAGTATGGAAACGCGAGGCGTTACACTACGATTGGTATCAGAGCTACGGTATCGATTCAGTTGATCTAACAGTTGATTGAATCACCTATGCTCATGGATTATGTACTCAGGAGGGGTTTTAGACATAAATCATCAAATAAATGGACAATCCACTGAAAAAGTAAAATTGAACTTATGGGATTGTTAGAAAATCATTTTCGACCAAATCTGTGGAGGAATCATCTTGAAATTCACAGAAATAAATATTTTGGATCGAAAAATGTGTTTATCATGGATTTATCTTCGCACGAAGATAGACTTTATCTTCGCACGAAGATAACCCAGAATGCCTAAAAAAAGGCATTGACAAATTTTGTTGATTGTATTAACGAGACAAGTGTCCAGAAAAAATTTGATGATAGAAATTTTTCGAGATTTTAACGACCGATACATGATGTTCGGGATACCGTCTGGAGCTTCAGAGTATAGATTTGATGATACGATTACAAAATGTTGTAGATAACAGGGTAGACTGGCAGAATGATGCTCATTTGGTATAGTGACTACTAATGGGCCTAAACGTTAAATCCGCATTTGTTGAAAACTGAATTTTCAAGATTTGATTGGGAATTTTAGTGAAAAATTTGGTTAGGTCAGAATTTGCAAAAATAAGGAGGAATAAAAATTTTCACGTATATATGAAGATTCCAACATTTTTGAAATTCATGACTCTGCAACAGTATTCGGGTGGTTTACGACTACAGATTATTTGAAGATGCAAAGTGTCTTGGATTTTTCTATACGAGATCAAAGTGTAGTCAGAATTCATTAGTGGTGAGATCAAATTGATGTCTACTTTTCGTAAAAGTGGGGTTGCATAACTATGTCTTGATGGAGTTGTATATCAGATTTTGTAGTCGTGGTCACGTTGATGCCTGAGTCTTCGTACAAGCTGGTTAGCACATACGACTGCTTAGTGGTACGAGTAGTTATATGAGAGTGTTCATAGGATAGCTCTATGATAGACCAAAGTATCTAATTTAAATCTGCAAGGCAAATGAACTATTTTCCGGACTAACCACCAGGAAATGATGATGTCTTGTTGATTCAGTTGCGCTGGGACTAACGAGGAAAGCTACATACTTGCAATTCATGACTAAAGAAGATGATATACGGGTTTTTCAGACAAAGGAATGTACCGGTTGCTCACGAAATAGATTACACATTTGAGATTGTTATGAAAGACAAAGATTACATTATTGATCTTAAACGAAGAAGAGAAGATCACTGCGTATTGATAGATAGTTTTTTCGTTGAAGATTTGCTGATTGAGCAGATTACCGATTTATTGATCAATTAAACGTGATTACGAAAATCAGGATTTCAGATTTTCACGGGTATTCATTAATTTGAATTTTACCGGTGTGGTAATTCGAAGTTTCTATCAATTGCCTGTTGGGTTTTTGAAGATCAGAGGATCGAGCATAGGAGAAGTGCATTATAACCAGTGTTGGTCGGCCCTCTACTGAGTAATTTTTCGTTAATCAGTCCATTAATCGCTAGTCGGTCAGAAAAAAATGGAAAAAATCAGGAAAAATCGGAAAAAGTAGAAAAATCGAAAAAAATCAGAAAATCACATATTCAGGCCAAAAACTCCCAGAATCCTGTCAAAACTTGTCCACTTAAAAATTACGTATAAAAATATGTGTATATATGTATAAAACTTAAAATTATACATAAAAAGTCCGATCCGAGTAATCCCGATTAATCGCTAGTCCCCACCCTACCGGCCGATTAGTGCCTAGCGAGTTCTACAACCATGGTTAAAACCGAACAAGGGTGAAGTTATCGTCTAAACGGAGAAGCTGCATTGATTAGTTTCGAGTTGGTGATTATTCGAGAAAATATGTCGATTAAGCAATTCAGAGGAGGTCGGAAACCATGCAAACGAAGACCTAAAGATTAATTTATGGAGAGAATTATTTTAGGGGGAATGGTGCTTTAATGTTGATGATGAAAACCTGAATCATCAATTA
The DNA here is from genome assembly GCA_947069175.1 of Scalesia atractyloides. Taxonomy (NCBI): domain Eukaryota; kingdom Viridiplantae; phylum Streptophyta; class Magnoliopsida; order Asterales; family Asteraceae; genus Scalesia; species Scalesia atractyloides. Next base: position 43,435,398 of record CAMTDV010000017.1, read on the forward strand.
AGGGGTAATTTGTTGACGCGTTCTATGACATTGACAAGATACATGATTGATGTTGCAGAATATTCAAACACGACTCTCGTATTTCACGATCAAGATCAAGCTTTGACAGTGATGTCCAACGTGAGAGGTGCATATAGCTCACTTCGCACGAAGGTGATTGTTATCTTCGTACGAAATTCCTCACTTCACACGAAGGTAAAACGTGTCTATAAATAGTGTTGTGTGTTCATTGTTTTGTAAGTTTTGGAGTTGCTAGAGGGGAAACGCTGGCGAAATTTCTCCAGAATTTCGCCAGCTTGACAAGATGTATACTCTTTCGAAAAGAATTAAGCTTCCGCTGATTCTGTTTCTACTCCTTTCTTAATAACATTCTACGGAATTAGTGATATTATGCCCAAACTTCAGTCTAGAACCGCCGGATCCTGGACCTACAAGCAGAGTTAGTCTACAAACATAATACAGCCAATTGTTAAAATAAAAAAATAAAAGCAATAAAATATGTAACTTAAAAAAATGAATTTACATTTTCTCCATAACAATGCCCTTAACATGAGCAAAACCAACAAAAGGTTTCTTCCATTTGTTACCAAGACGGGATTTCTTATGTATGATTTGTTAGCCCACCTTTGGCCCCTGTGGCGGGACTTCAACTTGCGACCAGCTCCTACTCTACGTGTCTTCCAAAAACACAAAAATTTAGCCTTAATCCATAATTCATAGTAATTAAAACCATTTCTTTTGTAGATTCTTTTGTAGATCCAGAGTACCAAAATTAGAATCGTTTTAATCAGTTTATTAACACTTGGACCCTAATAAGAATGGCTTTGTAAACCCCCATAATGCTTCTCAGTTTTCACCCATAGATACCCTTAACAACTTTATAGCTAAATTGACAGTTAGGAACATGCACCAAGGATTCATTACAACTTCAGATAGGGATGAGCATTTGGTACCGGGTACCGGCATCGAACCGAGTTTATTCGTTACCGGTACCCACTTTCTCCGTAAATACTGAAACCGGTATATTCGGTACCGGTATCCACTTTTCCCCTTTTTGCGGTACTCGTACTGGTTCAGTACCGAACGGGTACCGTGCTCATCCCTAACTTCAGATACTTTCTGAGACCAAAACGGTTATGTTCCCTTTCTTTGAGTATACTACCCCAATATCTCTTAAGCTCTAGACAATCAAGTTCATACATGTGATCCGTTTACTGGATTCCCCGTGTTACCAAAACCAACATTGTATGTTTTGTTTCAGAACCCTTCGATTAACAGTTTGCTGAGAAAGGCAAGCTATAGAAATCAAAAGGCACCTCAGATGTTCAAAATAACAATACCCAAAAAAATAAAAGGCACCAACCAATACTAATGAAGTCGTATGATATCTTATATAACAACCCAGTTTTCCAAACATACACAAGATCACAACATCAAAATTAAAGTTACCAAACGCTAAATAGTTATTATTTAAAAAATAAATCACGAATACTAATGTTCAAATGCAAACATGTCTGGTATGAAAATAACTACTTGTTTAACGTTGAAGCAGTCCAATAGAGATAAAGAACAAAAATACTATGAGCAACAAATGAAACCCTAGAAAGATGTAAAATAAAGGCTGGCAAATTAAACATGGAAAACAGACAAATTAAAACCCTAATTGAACAGATTATTAATCGCGAGTAGTACAAAACATAAAAGCTGGGGGATGATTTCATTACCTGAGAGACACACCCATTATTTACACCCTCAAAGGCAGGAAAAAAACTTCGAGTTAACAGCGTCTGTTCGATTTATTAGAATAGTTCATTATAATCACAATTATTATAATAATACAAAAACTATATTAATGAAACAAAAATATACACTACCGGATGTTTCTTGTTTATAGATCTAGTAAGCTTCGCTTCCAGCATATTGATGGATCTCTGAGCGTACGGTCATCCCCCATCTTCGATCACTAAACCATAATTCAATATTGAGTCTGATATAAGAGGAGGAAGGGAAGAGATGGGTATTTTGATTAATGCGGTGTTGGGATTGAACCCTACAAAAGGACATATGATAGAAAGCCAAAAACAGGTCTGCTTTATATGATCCAGAATAAACAGAGTTTAGATTCACCCCTTCCAAAGACCAGCTTCCAAACCACTGATAGTTCTAACAACAGCCTTATGCCAAAGCTCTGCCAGTTATAAAGTCTGTTGATTCACCAAACCACTGATGGGTCAAAGGTCTGCTCTTAAGTCAAAGGTTTGCTGGAAGTCAAAGGTCTGATCATCCTTTGAAGAACATCTGCCAATGCTTTCATCAGAGTTTATGTCTATCGGCGGTTAGGGTCATCAGTGCTTTACAAACAGAGTTTAGGTTAGACAGTGGTTAGAGTTTGTTAGTATTGTTAGATGTCATTGTCAAGATGATGTCAGCATAAACTAACAGTGGTTAGATTAGTACTATAAATAGACGGTGCATGTACTGTTCTATTCAGCTTTTCACATTTCTTCACTTTATTGTACATTCTTTTCTGTGTAAGCTCGGTCTGAGGGGGAGTTAGTGATTCGTACATGTAAGTTACATGTTAATCATTTTCAATCTTTTGAGTAATGAAAACATGTTATGATGAAAACTATTCTCTCATTGATTGTATTATAACGTTTTAACTGTTCTTCCGCTGCAAAATCCTTTATGATTTATCATTCTGGTATCAATTTAGTTAAAACAATACAATCAATCCAAACTCAGATCTTAACAATTGGTATCAGAGCTTGGTCAGTCAAATTGATCTAATCGTCAATTTGACCTAAAAAGATCAGCTCGATTTCATGATATTGTGCTATTCTTAATTGTCAAAAACAGGATCGAGATTGTGTAGAAATTCACGATTCATGTGGTTTTTATTGTGTTGGAGTCTACGTTGTTCTAGTTTATTGTGTGAGTCTACGATTGTTTTCAGGATTAATTGATGAAGAGGATCCATATCAGTTCCATAATAATGATTGAGATGGACTCTTAATTTAGAAATTTATCAAAAGAATTGCTGGATATTTATCAGATTTAATTGATTCTCGTATCACGAAATTTTCTACGAAGTTTTTATAGTAGAAATTTCTTGTTGTCATCAGGTAATGTATTCTCCTTGTTTTTTTTGTTTGGAGATAATACGTCTTGAGTTTTGTTCGTTTTTGATAAACAAAACTTAAGTACCTGCCTGAAGTAGTACCCTAATTTTTGGAAGGGGAGTTACTTCTTCTGATAGTGAATCAAGAGGATTCTGGTTGATGATCAGTCAAAATTTAGTTTTTAAATATCCTTGAAAATTTACTCTTACAGACAAAATAGCTTGTACCATCAGAGATATACAACCTCTGTTGAGTTTCTAGAAAATGTCTGTACACGAGGAAAGCATGTAAATAAAGCTTTGACTGAAAAGTTTCCAAAAGTTATGCCATTAAAAATTACTAAGGAACATTATTTCTGTCTAAACTATTCTTGCAAATTATCAAATGTTTCTTTAAACACATTGACATCAGACATCATTTTGTGAAGGATTGTTATGAAAAAAGGTCTGATTTCTTTACAACATGTCCATACCAAGAATCAACTAGCAAATGTGTTGACAAAAGCACTTGATGCTTCCACATTTGATAGTCTGATATCTAGGCTTGGAATGCTAAACATGGATTAAAACAATTTTTTTTGTGTGATCCATGTGTAAATAGCAATAAAATGTTTCTAGAAAATCAGAAATTCATCCATAAAAATAGTTAAAACTGAATTTCTCAATAAATCCTTAAAGTCTGTTCGAAGCTCTGATAGCCTAAAAACAATGTTGGATAGAAAAACCTATACACTAATGTGAAACCTCTGATAGTATTAACTTTTGGTCACAACCATTGATAAGTTACTTTATCAATGGTTGGCCAAACAACTGTCTTCCATTGTTAATCAGAGGTTACACGTGGACAAATGTTATTCGACAGTTGTTGCATCAGATGCCACGTCATCATCACTTTTTGAAAATTCTATAAAACCCTATTTCATCCACAAACAGAGTTTTCACTTTTACTGTGCCATTTCAAAATCTCTGAAAAATATTTCCTCTGAAAATCAATCATGGCATCTAAAACAAAATCAACACAAGAACCTCCGAAACACACTCTTAACATCAAAAATCCACACAACTATCTCTGTACTCTTGAGAAGACAAAGAAGAATACAGAATTTTATGAAATTATTGATATATTGTCTTCCTCAAAGTACAAGACTCTGTTAACATGTAACGCACCGATTTATCAAAACGCCCTTCGAGATTTCTGGGCAAATGCTGAAATTGAAAGTCTGAATCAAAAACCTTGGGCAATCACGTCAAAAGTGGGAGGAATCTTGGTACCAATAACCCCACAAACCATTTCAGAGGTTTTTCAGATGAACGACCTAGAAGGTAAAACTTCTTTCCCCAAAAGTGAGTATTAAATTGTTTTAAAAAACAAAGGGCATAAAGGATATTTATCAAAGTTAACCATGAAAAAGGAAAATTCCCACCTCCTATGAAATTTTTGTTTCATACCCTGCTCACATGTGTTTCGAATAAAACAACTGGGTTTGATGAAATACCATTGAAAATTCAATACTTGGGGTATGCCATTTTGTCTAAATCTGATTACAATTACTCCCAAGTATTATTTAATGCTTTGGTAACAAAGCTAGAAAATATGAAAAACAAAAGGGAAAATGCTTTTCTGCTATTTCCTAGGTTCTTAAGTTATTATCTAAAACATAAAATTCCAAATGAAAGTGCACATGTTCTTGTTCAAGGTGTGTCTTTCCAAATAAATAGTCTATCATCTCAAACATATACTCGCCTTATAGCTAAAGAGTTAAAAGATTCAAAACACAAGTAGGGGAGTCTGAGCAAAATCTAGATGAGTCCACATCTGCTCCTCAGATTCCAGCTGCTGAGCCCACTGCTCTTGGTGACTAGAGCTGCAAAACCACTGCTGTGCAACACACACCAAAAACTCCCAAAAAGACCAAAAAGAAACCATAAAAACTCACCAAACCTATCAAAAAGGACCTTCTGGAAGATGAGATCCCAGAAGTTAATCCAGTGACAACATAAAAGTCACATGAAACCACTGCTGCTACTTCCTCACAGCAGATGGTAGAAAGATCTCCACCCAAAACCATTACTCCTCATGATTCCTCACAAAAGGAACATGTTGTAAGCACAGGGAACCCTCAACTGATAACATCACCCTCATTTGAGAGTATGTTAAAATGTCCATCTCCTAGGATAAATCTGCTTTCCAGACCACTCTCCACACTTCAACTTACAACAACCACCACATCACTGTTTGAAACCTTTGATAGTCATTCACAAAAAGGCCACTCTCACCAACACATTACTAAGAGCAAAACCTCCACAATGGCTGTGTTTGGCAAAAATCAATTGGTATCTTACAAACAGTTGAGGAGGCTACATCACTTGGATTTCCTCAAATCTTTGTTGATATTTCAAAAGGAGTAGCTACTACAGATGTTGAATCCACTGATTTACATCTGGATAGTAGTTTCATATATAAGTCTCACTTGAAGGCAACCACTGTTGAGGATACCCAGGTAACCTCTGCTGCAGTGGGAAGACCCCAGTACCAAGAAAAAGGGGCATCTAAGGTTGAAGCAAGTGATAAATCACATGCTCATGATACCCTAGATAAAACTACCACCTTGGGTAGGAGCTCAGATGATCCTATTAACTTAGGAGATGAGCTAAAACATAAGGAATTGACGGATAAAGTCACAAAGATTGATGCATCAGTGGGAGATATCAAAGATGTGCTGCAACAGATGTTACATTCAGCAAAATCTCGAAACATTGCTCAATCCTCTGCTCAAGCCACCAGAATTGCAACACAAATGTATCCTCTGCTTCAACAACACATTCAGCATGCGAATCAGTTATATGATTCAAAAGTGCAGACATTTAAAGAAGAAGTTGAAGCAAGGTATAAAGACACACAAGAAGAGCTTAGAGAAATCAAGAAAATTCTCATTCCTGGCACTACCCCTGCATCTATCTTCGAAAGAGTTGATGATGCCTAAAGGGGGAGAAAAATGACTCTGAGGAAAATCTCTCAGTAACTTCTGCTGAAACATCTGTCAAAGAAAAAGAAAAGGAAGGTGATGAGACCCTAAAAATTCAAGTAGATGATGAACATACACAAATGAGGATAGTTCAAAGTCATGTTAGTATAAAAGAGAAGGAGATGAAGGATGCCACTGCTGGTCTCAAAACCACTACTGGTTCTAAAAGGCCAACCACTGACGCTTCAATTGTATTGCCTTCCTCATCTCAGCAATCACCTGTCACAGTAGCAGATGTTGATACTACCAAAAGTACAACAAATGTAATGACAGCAGTGGTTTGCACAAATGCTCCTGCACCAAAACTGGTTTATGCTAGGAAAAGAAGAAAATTGGCTACAGTGGAAAATAATGATATACCATCTACAACTGTTGTCCAAACAAATCCAATATCAAAACCAGCTATCACCAAATCATCATCACTACAAATTAGCGTTGTTGAGTCATTCAAAGGTCAAAATCCAAAAAGAAATATTCCTATGGAAACATCATATCCTTTAGAGTTGGCTGCAGTAAGAGGAGAAATGCTACAATTCTATACAGAAGCTGATCCATCCAAAAGAACCTTCCCATCTCTTCACGGCTATAGAAATCCCAAAACCATTGAGGATTATCTAAAACTGAAGACTAGGCAAGCCAAAATCATAGCCAAAAAGGAGAGTGAAGGAAAGGGAAATGCTTACTTATCAAGATTGGAACACCATGAGCTAAGTAAAGTTAAGAAATTAGAAGAGTATGCAAGAGAATTAACTGAGAAAATGACTGTGAATTCTCCGAAAGATGATCCTCAAATGAAGCAAAGGGTAAACCTCATCAGATTCATCATGAAAGAAAAACCCTATCAAGCTGAAGAGAACCAGTTTAAAGAGTGGTCCATCCAAGCTCTCAAATAAGAAGCAGAAAGAATTGATAGGATGAAGAAAGACCCTCAAATAAGACAGAATGCACCAGATTGGAAAAATGTTAAGAACCTAAGTGCAGATCTGGTCTTAGAAACAACCATTCAAGCCCTCAACCAAAAGAAGAGGCAGCTGCAGATGGATATGCAAGATCAGCAAGGGATGCTAACAAAAGTAAGCAGGCTATCACTAAGGAACCTTTGCCTGACTTGAATAAAGAACCATTGAAGCCTTTACCAAATGTTGAAGATCTTTTTCAAAGGCTTTCAAAAAGTTCACCTTTTCAATTCTCATCACAAATAACTCCTCTCCGAAGAAACCCATTAAACTCAAAAATACTAAAGTGGCTCTCTGATAAAAAGACCCATGTATTGACTCTGCTCAGGTCCAATGGGAAAGTTGTTAGTATGCCAAGGAAGGATGCACTAAGCCTGGGTGTAGCTGACCTTCAAGATCTTTTGGAACTTCAACTGTGCAGGGATGAGGATGATGAAGATTCCTTGAACTTTGAAACAAAATTCAAAGAACAAATCAAAGAAAAACTGATGAGACATAAAGATCATGAATAAAGAAGGGTTTTGGCATCATCTGTTCTAGGGGGAGATTGTTGGGATTGAACCCTACAAAAGGACAGAGTTTAGGTTAGACAGTGGTTAGAGTTTGTTAGTATTGTTAGATGTCATTGTCAAGATGATGTCAGCATAAACTAACAGTGGTTAGATTAGTACTATAAATGGACGGTGCATGTACTGTTCTATTCAGCTTTTCACATTTCTTCACTTTATTGTACATTCTTTTTTGTGTAAGCTCGGTCTGAGGGGGAGTTAGTGATTCGTACATGTAAGTTACATGTTAATCATTTTCAATCTTTTGAGTAATGAAAACATGTTATGATGAAAACTATTCTCTCATTGATTGTATTATAAAGTTTTAACTGTTCTTCCGCTGCAAAATCCTTTATGATTTATCATTCTGGTATCAATTTAGTTAAAACAATACAATCAATCCAAACTCAGATCTTAACAATTGGTATCAGAGCTTGGTCAGTCAAATTGATCTAATCATCAAATTGACCTAAAAAGATCAGCTCGATTTCATGATATTGTGCTATTCTTAATTATAAAAAACAGAGTCGAGATTGTGTAGAAATTCATGATTCATGTGGTTTTTATTGTGTTGGAGTCTACATTGTTCTAGTTTATGTGTTGGAGTTTACGATTGTTTTCAGGATCAATTGATGAAGAGGATCCATATCAGTTCCATAACAATGATTGAGATGGACTCTTAATTCAGAAATTTATCAAAAGAATTGCTGGATATTTATCAGATCTAATTGATTCTCATATCACGAATTTTCTACGAAGTTTTTATAGTAGAAATTTCTTGTTGTCATCAGGTAATGTATTTCTCCTTGTTTTTTTTTGTTTGGAGATAATACGTCTTGAGTTTTGTTCGTTTTTGATAAACAAAACTTAAGTACCTGCCTGAAGTAGTACCCTAATTTTTGGAAGGGGAGTTACTTCTTCTGATAGTGAATCAAGAGGATTCTGGTTGATGATCAGTCAAAATTCAGTTTTTAAATGTCCTTGAAAATTTGCTCTTACATAAACAATACCATCAGAGATATACAACCTCTGTCGAGTTTCTGGAAAATGTCTGTACACGAGGACAAGCATGTAAATAAAGCTTTGACTGAAAAGTTTCCAAAAGTTATGCCATTAAAAATTACTAAGGAACATTATTTCTGTCAAAACTATTCTTGCAAATTATCAAATGTTTCTTTAAACACATTGACATCAGACATCATTTTATGAGGGATTGCTATAAAAAGGTCTGATTTCTTTACAACATGTCCATACCAAGGATCAACTAGCAGATGTGTTGACAAAAGCACTTGATGCTTCCACATTTGATAGTCTGATATCTAGGCTTGGAATGCTAAACATGGATTAAAAACAATTTTTTTGTGTGATCCATGTGTAAATAGCAATAAAATGTTTCTAGAAAATCAGAAATTCATCCTTAAAAATAGTTAAAATTGAATTTCTCAATAAATCCTTAAAGTCTGTTCGAAGCTCTGATAGCCTAAAAACACTATTGGATAGAAAAACCTATCCACTGATGTGAAACCTCTGATAGTATTAACTTTTGGTCACAACCACTGATAAGTTACTCTATCAGTGGTTGGCCAAAAAACTGTCTTCCATTATCAATCAGAGGTTACACGTAGACAGATGTTATTCGACAGTTGTTGCATCAGATGCCACGTCATCATCACTTTTTGAAAATTCTATAAAACCCTATTTCATCCACAAACAGAGTTTTCACTTTTGCTGTGCCATTTCAAAATCTCTGAAAAACATTTCCTCTGAAAATAAATCATGGCATCCAAAAAAAATCAACACAAGAACCTCCAAAACACACTCTTAACATCAAAAATCCACACAACTATCTCTATACTCTTGAGAAGACAAAGAAGAATACATAATTTTATGAAATTATTGATATATTGTCTTCCTCAAAGTACAAGACTCTGTTAACATGTAACACACTGATTTATCAAAACACCCTTTGAGATTTATGAGCAAATGCTGAAATTGAAAGTCTGAATCAAAAACCTTGGGCAATCACGTCAAAAGTGGGAGGAATCTTAGTTCCAATAACCCCATAAACCATTTTAGAGGTTATTCAGATGAACGACCTAGAAGGTAAAACTTCTTTCCCCAAAAGTGAGTATCATTGTTTTAAAAAACAAAGGGTATACATGAGATTTTTCAAAGTTAACCATGAAAAAGGGGAAATTCCCACCTCCTATGAAATTTTTGTTTCATACCCTGCTCACATGTGTTTCGAATAAAACAACTGGGTTTGATGAAATACCATTGAAAGTTCAATACTTGGGGTATGCCATTTTGTCTAAATATGATTACAATTACTCCCAAGTATTATTTAATGATTTGGTAACAAAGCTAGAAAATATGAAAAACAAAAGGGAAAATGCTTTTCTGCTATTTCCTAGGTTCTTAAGTTATTATCTAAAATAGAAAATTCCAAATGAAAGTGCACATGTTCTTGTTCAAGGTGTGTCTTTTCAAATAAATAGTCTATCATCTGAAATATATACTCGCCTTATGGCTAAAGAGTCAAAAGTTTCAAAAACACAAGCAGGGGAGTCTGAGCAAAATTTAGATGAGTCCACATCTGCTCCTCAGATTCCAGCTGCTGAGCCCACTGCTCTTGATGACCACAGCAGGAAAACCACTGTTGTGCAACCCACACCAAAAACTCCCAAAAAGACCAAAAAGAAACCATCAAAACTCACCAAACCTATCAAAAAGGACCTTCTGGAAGATGCGATCCTAGAAGTTAATCCAGTGACAACACAAAAGTCGCATGAAACCACCGCTGTTACTTCCTCACAGCAGATGGTAGAAAGATCTCCACCCAAAACCATTACTCCTCATGATTCCTCACAAAAGGAACATGTTGTAAGCACAGGGAACCCTCAACTGATAACATCACCCTCATTTGAGAGTATGTTAAAATGTCCATCTCCCAGGACAAATCTGCTTTCCACACCACTCTCCACACTTCAACTTACAACAACCACCACATCACTGTTTGAAACCTTTGATAGTCAGTCACAAAAGGCCACTCTCACCAACACATTACTGAGAGCAAAACCTCCACAATGGTTGTGTCTGACAAAAATCAATTGGTTATCCCACAAACAGTTTAGGAGGCTACATCACTTGGATTTCCTGAAATCCTTGTTGATAGTTCAAAAGGAGCAGCTACTACAGATGTTGAATCCACTGATTTACATCTGGATAGTAGTTTCATATATAAGTCTCATTTGAAGGCAACCACTGTTGAGGATACCCAGGTAACCTCTACTGCAGTGGGAAGACCTCGGTACCAAGAAAAAAGGGGCATCTAAGGTTGAAGCAAGTGATAAATCACATGCTCATGATACCCTAGATAAAACTACCACCTTGGGTAGGAGCTCAGATGATCCTATTAACTTAGGAGATGAGCTAAAACATAAGGAATTGACGGATAAAGTCACAAAGATTGAGGCATCAGTGGGAGATATCAAAGATGTGCTGCAACAGATGTTACATTTAGCAAAATCTCGAAACACTGCTCAATCCTCTGCTCAAGCCACCAGAATTGCAACACAAATGTATCCTCTACTTCAACAACACATTCAGCATGCTAAACAGTTATATGATTCAAAAGTGCAGACATTTAAAGAAGTAGTTGAAGCAAGGTATAAAGACACACAGGAAGAGCTTAGAGAAATCAAGAAAATTTTCATTCCTGGCACTACCCCTGCATCTATCTTCGAAAGAGTTGATGATGCCAAAAATGGGGAGAAAAATGACTCTGAGGAAAATCTCTCAGTAACTTCTACTGAAACATCTGTCAAAGAAAAAGAAAATGGTTGTTAGCGAAGTAGATGTTTTATTGGAAAATTCTAGACTTCAATCGAAGAATTTTGAGAACTAATCCCAAAATTCACGAAGCCAATAAATTAAAATAAACATGGATTTTGATCATGTATAAAAACTATGAAGAGTTATGTGCATACGTGTTAATCTGTTTATTTATGCTTTATGTGTTATTTTTCATTTGAACACACACTTACTTAGTACGGTTACATTGTGTCACAGATGTCGCACTCACATGAGATTATCGAGATTCACGACTCCGAGAGCGAGCTTGAATTCGAGACCTCTCCGACCTCAATCCTATCGAAGTTACCACGCACTACCTCACATTTTGTTGACATGGCCAGTTTCACTTCGTCATATTATGTCGGCCCTACTGCTTTTTCCAGTCAGGTTAACCCTCGTTACGCACATACTAGAAACGAGTGGATTGACGATGATGATGCGATTGTTCCTCCCTCAGTTTTTGAAATTGGATAATCATCTGGGCTGTGCCAGTTATCGATGAGCTAGATAGAGGTAATACCTATGATTGGAGGATCTTTTGGAGTAGCACTGGTGGTGGACACCACTGTTGTCACGGCTCGACCTTTAGAGCCATTGGTAGTCCCATCCACCATCACAACTGAGCCCACACCTGAGATCCCTCCGCCAGTCATATCTGAGTCGTCCGTTCCATAGTCTGAGTCACGAGTTTCTACCACTCCTTTATTAGTGTACACCCATCTCCTTTATTAATGTACACTCGTCGTAGGCAGAGAATTCGACCCGTTAGAGACATAGCATCGACGTCCAGAGCCACGACTAAGTCTGCTTTGAAGAAGCAGAAAGGAGTTTGGGTTGACCGATGTTCTCATTATGATCGTTAAATCGCTGCTTTACGCGGAGACTTAGCGACGACCGAGGGCAAGATGAAAGATCTTGAAGGCCAGATGGATTGGTATGATGAGATTCAGGATTTGGATGACAATGACATGGATCAGATGCACTGGTGGATTGTGGAGCTCAAGGAGCTAGTTAGGAAACTTTTGAAGTTTCTGGGTTTTAAGTGATAGATGGTTGTTTTGTTTTGTCTCTTTTGGTAACCCTTTTAGGCTTGCATGCAACTATATATTTTAAGAGGAAATTCAGTGAAACTTGTTGATGGTGTTTGATTTTATTCACACCAAATTTTGTTAGTCCTTTGTGAACTACAAACAAACGATATAATTTCCATGATAAATATCATACAATGGGTTTTTGGTTAAATGTTTCTTATTGTTATGTGGTTGTGATTACATGTATTGTTTAATCCACTCACACTTAATGATTGAATTATTTGAATATTGTCTTACGTTTTCATTATTGTTACAATAATAGAAACGTCAATATTCCACCAAAAACGAGACAGGGTCCTACTACCGGCGGTACCAGATTACCTAGCACTCCTGAGGAGTTGGCGCAGTTAATCGCTCAGCATGTTAACACTGCCTTGGAATAGCACGAAGCTAACCAAACTATAGGGCAAGGACGGTGCTAATGCGTACTGTTTCGGTGGAGCACCGATTGAAAACTCTCCATGTAGAATAATGATCAGAAAAGTTTTAGTAGTTTCTTGTGTTATGATATAATCTAAGAGTAATCTTGATTTTTCATTAACCTTGTGAACAGTGCATGGATGTACGCACAAAACATTCCAGGGTTGTAACCCAAGATAATTTACCAGAGCTGAAGGATCCCTTCATATCGTTAGATGGATTGAGAAGATGGAATCTACGTTGGCAATCAGCTGTTGGGCAACTGATCGGAGGGGAGGTATGCTTCATGTTCGTTTCTTGACGAAGCTTTATCCTGGTGGAACGCTCAAGTTCAGATTTTGGGAGAAGACACTGCCTGTGGTCTTACTTGGAACGAACTGAAAGAGATGCTTCTTAAGGAATACTGCCCACGTAGTGAGCTACAGAAGATTGAGACAGATTTCTAGAATCTAACCATGGAAGGTTTGAATGTCAGAGCCTATATGACTCGATTTAAAGATCTGACTAGATTGGTTCCTCGAATGGTCACTCCGAATTATGTTAAGATTGAAAGGTATATTTGGGGACTGGCGCCACAGATTCGCAGTATGGTTACATTAGCAAAACCCAATACCTATTTGGAAGCTACCGCACTGGCAAAATCATTGACCGATGATGCCATCGCAAAGGTAGCCTTAACAAAGGATGGGATTGGGAAGTCGTCAGCAAAAGTCAGTGCTGATAGGAAATCTGATCGACAGGAGCGCTCTGAGTGTATATCTGAGGATTCAAAGAAGCGAAAGCCTGAGAGTTTGAGGAAGGATTTTGATGAGAAGCATGAGAAGAAACGCAGTTCTGGTAAAGCATTTGCGGCTAACACCAGTGGTTATGGGAAAGATGTGAACAAAGACGATCAAAGTGGCTCGATGATGAGCGAAAGAAATGCACTAGATGCGGTCGATCTGGGCATGTGACCCATGAGTGCTACGCTAATAGCACTTTGGATGGAGTCAAGCTCGAAGGATGCTTTGAATGTGGGGAACATGGACACTTCAAGCGGAACTGTCCTAAGGTGAAAGGTCAGAGTGCCAAAGGTAGAGCATTTGAGCGGAATGCTGGGAAAGCTCTTGATGATCATGTAGTTGTTACCGGTACGTTCTTAATCAATAACCATTATGCATTCATGCTATTTGATACTGGAGCAGACTTGAGTATTGTTTCGAAAAACTTTTAACCGTTTCTGTGTTCTCAAGCAAGTAAGCTAGATAAAAGTACTCGATAGAATTAGTTAATGGTAAACTGATAGAAACCAACGAAGTCATTTGTGGTTGTAGTATTCGGTTATGCAATCATAGTTTTAGTATCGATTTGTTACCAGTGGAACTGGGTAGTTTCAATGTAGTTGTTGGGATGGATTGGCTATCCAAGAATAGAGCTGACGTTATTTGTTCGGAGAAACTAGTGCGGATACCCCTCCCTGGCAGTAAACAATGGTGATTCACGGAGATCAAACAAGTCGGGAATCAAGAGTCGTTAGTGTTATGAAGATGCACAAGATGTTGCGCAAAGATTATCCTGCATTCTTGGTCAACGTGGTTGATACGAAGATTGAAGGAAGGAAGAACTATTGAATCAGCTTCAAGAGCTATTAGACCAAGGTTTCATTCGACCAAGCTTTTCGCCCTAGGGAGCACTACTTTTGCTTGTGAAGAAGAAGGATGGTTCCTTCAGGATGTGTATAGATTATCGAGAGCTGAACTAACTATCAAGAATCGGTACCCATTACCGAGAATCGATGACCTGTTTGATCAATTGCAAGGATCCAGCTACTACTCGAAGATTGATTTGCGTTCAAGCTATCACCAGTTGAAGATTGATGATGAAAATGTTCCAAAAACTGCTTTTCGAACACGTTATAGCCATTATGAGTTTTTAGTAATGCCTTTTGGCTTAATTAATGCGCCGGCAGTGTTCATATATTTGAAGGGATGTTCAAGACATGTCTTTGGTATCCTAAAGAAGATAAGTTCTAGCTTGCTGCATTCTCTGATTCATATTATGGAAGCTGCAAAACAAGTGGAAAATCTAAAACAACAGACTACCAATTCTTTGGAAGTCGGCCTATGACATGGCAGTGTAAGAAACATACGATTGTGTGTGTGTGTCTCTCTCTCTCAACGTGTGAGGCAGAGTATGTAGCGTATTCTACTTGTTGTTCTCAAGTCCCATGGATTCAACAGTAGATGAGCGATTATAGTTTGCAATTTCTTACTACACCCATACATGTAGATAATGAAGCAGCTATATCCATAACTAAAACTTCGGCAAATCACTCTAAAACTAAACACATACAAATACGTTATCACTTCATTTGTGACTGTTATGAGAAGAAGTTGATTAATGTAGTCAAAATGTACATCAATCTGAAAAAACCTGACCTTTTTTACCAAATCATTTGATAAGTCAAGTTTTACTATCTGTTAAAAATCAATGATATAAAAGAGTTAAAATTAGGGGGGTGAAAGAAGTGTTACAGAGATTTCTGAACTTAACACAAAGTAAACCACATCGATCATCATTTTATATGTTTTAAATTTTCTTACATTTTTCAAAATCTAAAATGTTTTTGATTTTAGGGGGGGATATATTAGAAAAACTAAAACATTTATAAGTGTTGAAATCCAAAAATATTGAAATTGAAAATAATTTTCGTTGCAAAATATTGGAAATGACAGTACACAAGTGGACTGTCAATGCATAGTAAATATTTGCATAGTTAAAAGTTTTTAAATAGTCTCACTAAGGATGTGTCGGCAGGCTCACTAAATCTAGTAGTTTTGCGAAAAAGATACAAACCGAAAGAAAAGCATAGTATTAGTAGGAAGCACGGTCAAAATTGCGTAGACTTGGTTTTGTCCTTCTTGATTGTGTGCCTGACAAGTAATTGCTGAGTGCTTAAAAGTACAAAAACTAGTCAGTAGGTGATCTTTCACTGCTTTCTAAAAAAGTCACTGTTATTGTGCGTTTATTTTGCAAATATTTAAACTTGTTTTATTTCTTTATTTTGTTTAAGCATTGGACATCCTCTGCGTATATGAAAGTATTGAATTGGATGTTAGTGTCTACACATATCATCTCTTTTTACTTGGTGTTTCATTTAATTCTTGGATCACCTTTGCGCATATGTGAATATCGAACTTCTGGTTAAACTAACATTTTAACTTGTTTTATTTCTTGTTTTGTTTAAACATTAGACTCTTTCTGCGTGTACTCACAAGTATCGACCTGATTGTTAATGTATAAACAATCTGAGTTATTTTTGCAAAAATCACAATTGATAATGTTTAAAGGCAAGGCATTACTTGGTTTAGTGTATTGCGTAATGTTGGGATATGTTGAGATCGTGGGGTCAATAAGAACTTGGTGAGTTTAATTTACCTTAATCGTATTAGTAAGCATTATGAAAGATTTTGATTGAGTTTAGGTGGATAAACAATCCTGACAATCTAGGTGAATTAGTTTAAGACTTAGTGTTTCATAAGATCAACGGTGCATCTGGCTAGTCTCATACAATATGATCCTCTAGCAAGAGTCTCACAACAATCTTGTATGTAAATAATTTATTTGTTTACATTTACTATTTTGCTTTTCAAATCCAAAAAGATTTGTTGTGTGTTTTAGTATAAACTTTATAAAAATCAAAAGGATTTTACATTTCAAATTTATTTTCGACAATTGATGTTGGAATACTAAACCTTTTCCTAAAACAAAGATATTGAACTTTGCACAACTGGTCTTGATTTTGAAAATGTGATCGTAATGTCAAATTATTTTTCGAAAAGAAATTGGCATAATGTAAAACTGGAAAAATCATCATAAAACATTAAACCAAGGTCATTAACTTGAGTTGGTTAAACATAAGTCTTAAAATCAGAATGTTGTAGACCGAGAATGTTAAACCAGGGTCATTAACTTGGACTTGGTTAAACGAGAGCGTGTGAAATTTGACTAAAACTGAAAAAGTTTGACCTTTTAAGTCAACGCGTCAATGAAACGCTTGAAGTAAAACGCACCAAATGTAAACCCCACACCACGTGGAACACGACAGAAACGTTGGGGAGTGATCTTATAAGATTTTTCATAACACATGGTACTAATTCAAAGTTTCATTAACTGAATTACATTATTTTTCAAACACAAAACATTACGAGTAAACATTTTTTTTTAATTTAAAGCAAACTAAGACCAAAGTCTGTTTCCTATGTGATGCATACTTGAATAGCATCACGGATTAGTACCTGAAACATATGTGAAAAGAATTTAGGTAAACTACAAAGAGCTGGTGAGTAACATAAGTTTTGTAGCCAAGTACATGGCAAAAGAAGTTTTGTATTAATCGTTTAGCAATAAATTGATCAAACACAAATTTTATGGCTTAATATGGAAAACTTTTTTGTTTTTGTATAAACAAGTGTGATCGTTTTTAGGGAATACATTCAAACCTCAGTTGACTGGTGGAATAAACCCAATAGGGGTTTACCTAGAATATATATTCTGGTTTGTCATTTCCAAAGGATACTTCCTCATCTTAACAAAAACAAATCCGGAAGTGGGAATGGGGTGTCACACTTATTTAAAGTTTCATAACATACTACCGTTCGACTTGGCCAAAGTTAATCAATGTATTTCGTTTTGGATATTTACTAACCACCAAGTTTCACACAAAAGGAACATAGATTATACATAATGTAGGACCGATCCTGATAGCATAGGAACCTATATTTGATATCTAATGTTCATAATAGCGGAAATATTACGACATGATTACCAAACAACAAGAATTAGTCAGTTAAACATCAATTTTATTGATATAACATCAAGTTTCCAATTTGACAGAGCTCCGACTCAAAGTGCGCAAAGTTACAAATGACAAGACACATGCTAGCTATATGTAGGGTTGTAAGTTTGCTGGAGTGGATAGGAGTTCGCCCAAACTTGATATAGTCAAGTTCGGCCGAACTTGACTTCACATAAACATTCACCAGCGAACTTGACCCAATGATACATAAATACTTGATTTCGCTAGCCTATTCACGTCTAATCTATACAGACTCGATATAAGACTAAGACATAAACATTCTGCACCAACAGACTCCCCCTTGGATATCGTCTTCGTCTTTTATCAGTCTTCAAAACTCTGTCTTCAAGTATAACTTTAACGTGTACGACCAAAGAAGTTCTTGTAAGGCTTCTTTCGTCTTTCCTGCTTCGGATCTGGAGTCTGATCAGTAGGAGGCACTTTGTTCATAAACTGAAACCTTCTGAGCCTTGCCGCCCTACCTTTTTCATGAATCTTTTCAAGACGCTTTTCTTCCTTTAAGAATTCAACACGTTCAAGATATCTCCAGTTTGTATTCCACATCTTACCAGAATTGACCTCTCGAGCATAACATATATTGACAATCCTTTGATATTGCATGGCCTGTTCTTTTTCACGTTCTTCAAACACTATCTTGCTGTAGAACAAGCACTTGATATCTTCTCTCGAGCAATTCACTAGCCACATCGGGTCTAGTATCCTGATTGTTCTCCACAACCCCCTCATACCTTGAAACCCAAGTATCTCAACCCTTTCTTTAGTGATATCCAGATGTTCTTCGAATCGTAATACTATCACTGCTTCACATGTGTTAGGATCAATCTGCCACCACTTAAACACCGGATAAAAATTCTGTTCGATAGGCATTAAAGGCATGTTCCATATTGCTCTCGGTTGTTTCATGATCAACGTTATATCTTTCTCCCCTATCTTCTTGTTTGTTTTAATGCGACGACCTGGAATGAACGGCTTCCAATACTTAAAACCCTTTGTCGCTTCAAACTTGATCATTTTCCATAATAACTGATCAATAAACTTCATCTGATATGTGACATTTACGGTTTGAACAAGCTCTTCAACATCCCAGTAAGGCAATGTCTTGAAGTCTGCCAGATATTTGAAGCATTGCACCCCAAATTCTCTTTTGATGGCATACACATTCAGCTCCTTGAACCACCCCCAACTTAAGATATCACCTAATGACACGTCTTTATCTCTGGTAAAGAATGCTAGAGGACGTCGAAACTTACGTTCACGCGGCATCTCTTTGAACCAAGATTTCTTAGCGTCAGCTATTTCCTCCTTTGTCATCGGTTTCGGAAGTTTACCTTCATGAATTGATTCCACGATCTTATCTTTTATCATATCTTCATCCAATTGCTTGTACATTTCCTCGTAAGTAGGAAAATTATCAGTATTAGGACCAATGTTCTTTGCAGCTTCATCCTCCTCGTCATCCGATGACCAATCTTCCACTATCACTCTGTTGTATTCATCTGCTTCAATCTGCGTTGATATTGATACTCGTTCGGCTCAAAAGTATTCACATTCAACACTTGCTCCTCAAAATCAAAATCAAGTGTTTCGGTATCAACTTCAATCAACTTAGCCAGATCTTCTTTAGTATAGTTGTGCACGTACTCGCCTTCTTCAACATTGTGTTCAAGCATCAAAATCAAAGGCTTTGTCGGTACTGCAGCAACAGGCTTTGCAGACGTATCAACATCAGTCATATCTATATCATCAGATGGCCCTGTTTGCCCTGACTCCCCCTGAATCTGATCATTCATAGCATTTGCTTCATCATTCAGAAGACTTGTGAAATCGAAGCTTTCATTCACTGTCGCATCAACCACCTTTATACCTGTACCACTTGGATCATCATCATTACCTCCATCGTGGTCAGTATCATCTTTCGTATCATCAACTGGTGGTTCATCATCCTTATCCTCATCTTCTGCTTCATCATCGTCCTTTTCTTCAGAATCATTTACAGGATCAGAAGGCTTGACAGATTCGTCAACCTTAGCAATCTCGGACTCAGAAGCTTTTTCAACATGCTCAATATTTTCATCAACAGGCTTTTCAGCAGCTTCAGAAGATTTAGGTGTTGGAATTGGTATGCCCAAGACAATATTAAAATGATGTGGCTAGTACGTTATGATCCAAGTCGGGTCATACCCAATAACAAGCTAGACAAACACTTATAATATTTATTTATGATATGATCAAACAAATAAATATTAACACTTAGATAATTTAGAAATTGGTTTTCTAAATAATTTCACTTGAGGAACTAATAAATTATATGGATAATTTATTTTGAGAGTATATTTTATTTTGTTATTTAATGTGTTAAATAACATTATAAAAGGTTATGAGATATTGCATAAAGTCTTGTAAACATATGATGTTAATTTATAAAAGTTATAAAATAATACAAGACATAATTTAAAAGAAATATCTTGCAAATCTTATAAGATCTCACAATATCCAAGAAAGATCTTACAAGAGATATATGTGTATCTTGGAAGATTTTCTGAGATCTTTACAAATCTCACAATATCCAAGAAAGATCTTACAAGAGATATATCGATATCTTGGAAGATTTTGTGAGATCTTTACAAATCTCACAATATCCAAGAAAGATCTTACAAGAGATATATGGATATCTTGGAAGATTTTGTGAGATCTTTATAAATATCACAATATCTAAGAAAATCTTGCAAGAGATTATATATAGTGGATTTGATTCAAGGGGTTGTAATTCTTACACACACATTAAGATTTAAAGTGCAAGAACACTCTCAAATTCTCCTAGAATTTCGGCCAAAGGTTGGTTGATCAAGAGGTGTTCATAAGTGAAAATCCTAGCAACATAAGGTGTTTGTTGGAAGGCTTGGGGTATACAAGCTTGAGGTCTTCTCCTTTGAAGATTGTCATTTAAGAATCATCATCTTCTTCCATCTCCTAGCTCTTTGAAAGGTCGTTTCTTAAAACACCCTATGATTGTGTTTTGATAGCATGCATATTCATATATGGATCCGGGTTTTGGTTTTACATATAAAATGGGTTTTATATCTTAAAAGTAACATGTTTTAAATATTATTCCGCAGCGTTTTTCATTTTATATGGATAAAATGGCTTTGATAAACATGACAAAACCCCTACAGTGGTATCAGAGCCGCTTATATGAATGCATGCTTCAAAGGATTTAAAAATTTCGGGTATTTGGGTTTGGAGAAACCCTATGTCCGAAAATTTTAAACATGGTTCTCCCTTTGTTTTTCAAGATTATTTTCTTACATGCATAAAGGAATCTTGAAAAATTAAATCATATGGATGATTTGTTTGTTTGGACAAAAACCCACACTTTTCGGTTTTTCATTCTTGACCGAAAATATGGGTTATAAAAGGGAACCGATTTTGCTCTTGAATAATATACATATGTGGATGTATATTTTGGTGTTCACAACCTAGCCATGACCTTGTGTTTGAATATGTTGAATGATTGTGTTTGTGAATTATATTTAATTATTTCAATGGGTTGTAATAATTAATGTCTTTGTTCTTCCATTTGAAAAATATATAATTTATTTATTTTTATTTGGTATGTAATTAAATAGATTAGTTGCAATTCTTTTACTAGAAAAAAATGTATTAGGATACTTTATTGTAAAAGAAGATGCACACATAAAATGCGTTTTTGGTTTTGGCCAATTTTGGGCCTAAAGGACTTCATAGTCCTTAACGGGATTTTAGCCCAATAACCAGAACACATTTTTGAAGCCCAAAGGAGTTTGGAGCTGAATTTAAAGATCATTTGGAAGCCCAAAGAAAGTGAAGAAATCACAACACAAAAGGAAGACTTGAAATATTTGGATGCGGGTTCAAGTGGGAGTTCAACGACACATTTCTTGGGTCAATATTCACCCTTTAGGAAGGACCTTTTGGCACACTTGTTTCGGCTAACAAGTGTTGTAAAAAAATAGTTGGCTATGGTTATGCACCTATAGTTTTGTGTGTTATGCTTGTATGGTTGTTTTATTATCTTGTTTGGATGATATGTGGATATGGATACTTAACAAACTAATAAACAACAACAAGCTTAAAATTGGTTCTTTAAAAATCATTAAAGTGGTTAATAAAAGGTTTTATTAAAGGTTAATAATTTTATAATAAAATGGGTTTTATTAAAAGAACCCTGAAAATTGATTTTCACTAAAGTACCATGAATTTGAATGCATGCAAATGTATGGTACATAAAGTTTTCTAAAACTAGAATTTTGAAAACTTAAAATCCCTGTTATAAAACAAGTCAAACACCATCCTTTTATACAACACTCGAATCACTTGGGAATTCTTTGTGGGATAAGGGTCACCTAACCACATTTGAAGGAACTTGTGTGTTGGAGGTGGGCTTACCATATTTGTGGGATAAAGGTCACCTAACCACTTGTATGGGTAAACTCACATGTGTGTGTAAGTAGGACGACTTGATTTGGAAACCATGTGCTTAGGGTCATCGAAGCATGGCCTACAAAGGTGTTGATGGGATTAAACATGCCAACTAAACATAAAGATGTTTAACCGATCCTATATGGCTAGAAATTGCAAAGAGTTGCAATCGTCAAACGTTGACTACCTTGTTAATTTAAATAATGGGATAAAGGTCACCTAACCAATATTTAAATGTAACGTTGGATTCTAGATTTTAATTATTAATTGTCTATGAGACATAAAAGGGTATTAATAATTAAAATTTAATAACATCAAAAATACTAAAAACTGAACTTTGTTAAAATTTGTAGATGGCCGCTAACAATGCAAACACAATTACCCAAACCGTCCGTAACCTATCACTAAGAACCATCCTTGAAAAGGATCGTCTCAACCATAACAACTTCTTGGATTGGTATCGAAACTTGAGAATCGTTCTCAAGCAAGAAAAGATATCCTATGTGTTGGATGATCCCATTCCCGATGAACCTAACGTGGAAGATGTGGAAGCCTATAACGATTGAGTTAAGTATACCGAGGACTCTATGCATGTCACACCCTCAATTTCCACTTGCGGAGTTTTACCGCGAGGCGTGTGAACAAACCAGAATCTGAAACACAAGTACGTCGAACGACTCTATATGATTTGATAATACGTTTTCCAAAATCACTTGTTGTAGATTTTATATTACCAATATTTAGCAGAAGCATCAGTTTTAAAGTTTGAGCGGAAGCATAAATAAGTAGTGAAGCGGGCGCCAACACAAACGCCAAAACAAATGAAAAATCCCAAAACAATATTGATAAATAAGACTCGATAAAAGATGTCTTGTTCAATGCATGTGCGTGCACCTAGAGCTCCTAGCGTCCTGAGAAACATGTAAAGAAACAAGTGTCAACATTAAAGATGAGTGAGTTCACAGGTTTTCATAAATTCGTTTGTTCGGTTATAGTTTGTTTTCTCCGTTATCCCTAACCCGGGATAACGTATTGGTTCCATTATTCCAACCCGGAATAATAAGTTATTGCTTCCAATATTCCAAACCCGGAATATTAAGTTGTTGTTTCCAATATTCCAAACCCGGAATATTAAGTTGTTGTTTCCATTATCCCCAACCCGGGATAATATAGTTGTTTCCATTATTCCAAACCCGGAATAATACAGTTGATTCGTAATTAAGTTCAATGTTAACATATATAGGTAGCTAGCCTAAAGTTATGTCACGTAAGTGTTCGCGATCGAAGCTGACTGTTGTGCCTCCGTGTTGCCAGGCCTATCACTGACCATGGCGAAGTTAGGCCGAATTATTCACCCGTTGACCATACCCGGTCGGCTAGCGCGACTAGCTCGGATGGGGCTTGTCGGGCCCAGTAGTACTACTTATAACTCCCCCGCTATTAAACCCAATACTAACGATCCGAGAGATTGACGAGGACTTAAGTGATAAAGCTGCTTAGTGACCATAACATTACATTAACATTAACTTAGTTACCGAGTAGTTATGTGACGTTAAATTCGTATAACGTAAAGAGATTGAGTTTGAGAGTGTATACATGTTTCTCCCCCTGTTGTTTAAAAACCGGATAAAGTTAGGGGCCGTGAACTCACCTTTATTTGCTCGGTTAGTGTAGCAAAGATGTTATAAGAGATGGGACCGCTAGTGGCGTCCTAACAAACCAATTAATTCCAAGTCAGTGTGTGAATACACCAATACAAATTCTACACGTAATTTGCGCACAAAGTGATACACACAAACAACATATCTAACACTCAAACATGCATGCAAGTATCCTCATGTGAACCTAGTGATCAAAACAACTTATCATAAACATAAACCAATTCATGCCACTATTTGGTGCACAAAATCACAAGTTCTCAAATTTCAGCTTAGCACTCATAATTCAGCTGTTTTCTAGGATTTTTATAAAATAGTTCTAACATTCCAAAAATTCCAATATTTTTACAGTAGGTGACATTTATACTATAGAAATTTATATAAATTTTCCAAGTCCTAAATATTTACCAATTAACCATAAATATTAATATACTAGGCTGCAGTCAGATTTATCACTTTCTGACTGCAGTCCACGGAAAGATTTATTTAAAATCACCGATGGTCCAATTAACAAAATTCCAGTTGGAGTTGCCCGGGAATTTCCATACCTAGTTGCTGTACAAAAATCATGACTCAACTCCCTACTGATTTTAAAATCCAACTCGATAAACAACTAACAAAATTTCAGAATTTTCACAGCTTTAGTTACTGAACTTATTTGGCCCTTTAAAAATATCAAACGACTTTAGAAAATTATGAATCCAGCGCCATTAGATTCGTTATTCAAATCTCTACGTTCTAGACATCAGGAAATCCGTTTTTCGACTACTAATGACCGAGTTACAGCCAGATGAAGTCGGCTGTAACTATTACTCAGCATCCTGTTTCAGCATATTATTACCATTAATTCGCACAATCCGTTAATGTCATTAACCTAAGCGATCAAGAATCGGTTTTTCTAATCATAATTCAATACCTATAACATATCCATGCAAACCCTAGTTCATACTTCTAGTTTTTATAACCAAAGCACACTTGCAAACTTATGATTTCCGAAAACAATCATGCATATAAACACAATAAATCGGCCGATTACATTCAACACATATAATCCGAAACAAACTAATCAATTCATTCAAGCATACATATCCGAACATGATCTCGTAATCCAAAGATAAACCCTAACCTTTGATTGCTAGGTAAGTAAGTCGGGACTTGGACAAGAAGGGTCCGGCTGTTCCAACAAGATCACAATCGAATGGAATGAAGAATCTGTTGTCGTGACCGGGAGATGATGTAGGCTGTTTTGTGATCGAATAGAGGTGAACAATGGTTGATCTTGCGACTGAATGGAGGTGAACAAGGGCTGTTTGCGGTTGAATGGAATGGATGATCGGCTGTTCGCGATCAATGGAGCAAGAGAAGGCAGCCGACGGCTGTTTGCTTGTTAGGTTTTGTGTTTGTGAGTGAAACATGCATGGGTGTGTGTATATATAGCGCAAAGGAGATGAGGGTTACGGTTAGACTTAAGCTTGTGGCCGAGGGACTTGGGTTGGGTCGGTTTGGGTTTTTCGCAATGGGTTTGGGGTTTGGTTTGCACACGGGTTAGTTTGGTTTGATCTTGCGGTTTTTGGGCTTGTTCTCGGTTTAGGTTTGCGGTTTGGGTTGCATACGGCCGAGAATGGCTTAAGGTTTAAGATCTAAATCTCGCGGCCTAAGACTTGGGTTTTAGGTTTCCTAGTTTCACAAAGAGTTCGGTTTGTGTTTGTGTCGCGGTTCAGTTCGTGTGCATATTTATTATATATACGTATATTTTATAACTAAAACAATCACACAAACACATCACGTATTCATTAACTCATACACGTTTAATACTTAGCATATACTTTATTCGACAAGTGTCGCGTTTAAGTTATCCGAAAAACCCGGGATGTCACATTATCCCCATGTTGAAAGAATTTTTGTCCCGAAAATTGAGTAAACGCGGTTTAGAATGTAGCGTACATGTTTAGAGTGCCACGCACAAAGAGTTAGTTTGTTTATGAAAGTACGCGAAGTTACAAGAAGTTCCCAAGTCCCATACACAAAGATTTCCAAGTGCCATGCACCAGAATTTAGTCAACAATAGTACACGAAAGTATGAGAAGTTTCCAGGTTGTCACATCATCCCCATGTTGAAAGAATTTTCGTCCCGAAAATTTAGTTACTGGTATCGTTAGTTTGCTGCTCAGTTGCGAAGAGGTGTGGATATTTGCTTTTCATTTGGTCCTCTCTTTCCCACGTGAACTCCGGTCCACGCTTAGAGTCCCAACGAACCTTAACGATCGGAATCTTGCTGTGCCTTCGAGTCTTGATCTCACGATCCATGATCTCAATAGGCTTTTCCACGAAGTGCAGTTGTTCATCCACTTGGATCTCATCCAATGGAATGACTAGAGTTTCATCTGATAGACACTTCTTCAGATTTGACACGTGAAATACGTTGTGAACTCCATTGAGTTCGGCAGGAAGGTCTAATTGATAAGCTACGGGTCCAATACGTTTCAAGATTACAAACGGACCTACGTACCATGGGTTAAGTTTGCCCCGTTTTCCAAAGTGGATTACACCCTTCCAGGGTGACACCTTTAGTAGGACGCGATCGCCTACTTGAAATTCGAGCGGTTTGCGTCGTTGATCAGCGTAGCTTTTCTGTCGATCTCGTGCCGCCGCCATGCGGTTTCTGATTTGTACAATCTTTTCAGTGGCCTCAAGTATTAACTCAGGGCCTGTGAGTTGACTGTCACCGACTTCTGCCCAGCAGACCGGTGATCTACATTTACGACCGTATAATGCCTCAAACAGTGCTGCCGAAATACTCGTATGATAGCTGTTGTTATATGAGAATTCTACTAGAGGCAGGTGGATTTCCCAACTATTTCCGAAGTCTACCACGCATGCCCTAAGCATGTCTTCCAAGGTTTGTATGGTCCTTTCACTTTGACCATCAGTCTGAGGGTGATAGGCTGTGCTCATATCTAAGCGTGTTCCCAACGCTTTCTGGAGTGACTGCCAGAAGTTAGACGTGAAGCGAGCATCTCTGTCTGAGATGATGGACGTTGGAACTCCGTGCCGAGAAACTACTTCCTTAATGTAGATGCGAGTCAACTTCTCCATCTTATCTGTTTCTTTAATAGCTAGGAAGTGTGCGGACTTAGTTAAACGATCCACGATCACCCAGATGGTATCGCAACCACCCAAGGTCGCGGGAGTTTGGTGATGAAGTCCATCGAGATCTGATCCCATTTCCACACTGGGATCTCAGGTTGTTGGAGTAGCCCCGATGGCTTTTGATACTCCACCTTGACTTTTGCACACGTCAAACATTTACTCACGTAGGTGGCTATGTCGGCTTTCATGTTGGGCCACCAATACGCAGCTTTAAGGTCTTGATACATCTTATCCAAACCCGGATGGACAGAGTATCGGGATTTGTGAGCTTCATCCATGACTAGCTCTCTGAGATTTCCGTAGAGAGGTACCCATATGCGATTCATGAAATACCGGGCTCCATTGGGTTTTACTTCCCAATCGCGTTCCATTTTTCCCACCGATTCGGCTTTGATGTTTTCCTCCTTAACTGCTTCTAACTAGGCGTCGCGTATTTGTTCGGGTAGCCCCGAATGAATAGTGAGTTGTAATGCTCGTACACGACGAGGTTTCAAGTGTTCCTTCCTACTGAGGGCATCAGCTACCACGTTAGCTTTACCCGGGTGATACCGAATGGCACACTCATAATTGTTCAAGAGTTCGACCCAGCGACGCTGTCGCATGTTCAACTCCTTCTGATCAAAGATGTGTTGGAGGCTCTTGTGGTCTGTAAAGATTGTGCACTTCGTTCCATAGAGGTAGTGTCTCCAAATCTTAAGTGCAAACACTACTGCTCCCAATTCCAGGTCATGCGTCGTGTAGTTTTTCTCGTGAACCTTCAGTTGTCGCGACGCATACGCGATGACCTTATCGCGTTGCATGAGTACGCATCCCAATCCCTGAATGGAAGCATCACAATACACTACAAAGTCATCTGTCCCTTCCGGCAAGGATAGAATGGGTGCACTGCAAAGTTTCTGCTTTAGCAATTGAAATGCTGCTTCTTGCTTGTCACCCCAAGCATACTTGATACCTTTGTGGGTGAGGGTAGTAAGCGGTTGTGCGATCTTTGAAAACCCCTCGATGAAACGTCTGTAGTAACCAGCCAATCCCAAAAATTGGCGGATCTCCGTCGGTGTCTTAGGTGCTTCCCAGTTTTGATGGCTTCAATCTTGGCAGGGTCTACGTGGATACCCTTTTCATTCACGATATGCCCGAGAAACTGAACTTCCCAAATCTAGAAATCACACTTCGAAAGCTTGGCATATAGCTTTTCCTGTTGGAGTAATCCTAGCAGTAATCGTAGATGTTCAGCATGTTCTTCTTCACTTTTGGAGTAGATGAGTATGTCATCGATGAACACAATGACAAACTTGTCGAGGTATGGTTTACACACGCGGTTCATGAGGTCCATGAACACCGCGGGTGCGTTGGTGAGACCGAAGGGCATGACCAAGAACTCGTAATGGCCATACCGAGTGCGAAATGCCGTCTTGGCGATATCCTCCTCCCTGACGCGTAGCTGGTGGTAACCGGACCGTAAATCAATCTTAGAGTAGTAACTTGACCCTTGAAGTTGGTCGAATAGATCGTCGATGCGAGGTAACGGGTATCGGTTCTTGACGGTAACCTTGTTGAGTTCCCTGTAGTCGATGCACATGCGGAAAGTCCCGTCCTTCTTCTTGACAAAAAGGACTGGAGCTCCCCATGGCGAAACGCTTGGTCGGATAAATCCTTTTTCTAATAGCTCCTGAAGTTGGGTAGACAGCTCCTGCAGCTCGGCTGGAGCTAGGCGGTATGGAGCCTTGGCAATAGGAGTTGCATTATTTGCCAATTCGATTTCGAACTCCAATTGTCGATGGGGTGGGAGACCAGGTAGCTCTTCTGGGAATACATCGGAAAATTCACGGACGACAGGGATGTATTCTATACGTTTCTCTTCCTTAGGCTGTTTGGTAATCAGTGCGAGTAAAGCGAAGGAGTTCTTCCTCCGAAGATACTTCTGCGCTTGCATGTAAGAGATGATGTTGGTGACGGCGCTTGCCTTATCGCCTTGTACCGTCAGGATTTCGTCGTTAGAGAGCGGAATACGGATAGATTTTTCGAAGCAGAGAACTTCAGCCCGGACGTCGGATAGCCAGTCCATTCCGACTACCACGTCAAAACTACCCAGGGTAGTTGTCATCAGATCAATGGTAAAGGTGTGGCCCGCGAGTTTGAGTTGACAGCCGGAGACGATTTGGGTCACATCTACAGATTTACCATCGGCTAATTCTATAACATAAGGGGTCTCTAATGGTTTAAGCGTGAGATTTAGGTTCTTCCTAAAAGACTCAGATATAAAGCTCCTATCCGCACCCGTATCAAAAAGCACAGAAGCAAAATGTTCATTAAGGGGAAACTTACCGGTGACCACGTTCGTGTCGTTTCTGGCCTCTCCGCGGCCCAATGTAAATGCGCGACCTTTAGCACCTCCTGTGCCGCCGTTCCCATTGTTGTTGTTATTATTGTTGTTGTGGTTATTGTGGTTGTGGTTGTTTCCACCATTATTGTTGTTGTTACGCAACTGTGGGCAGTCTCTTTTGAAATGAGCAGTGCTACCACACTGAAAGCATCCCCGGTTTATACCCTGCTGCTGACCCTGGGGCTGATTTTGATTTTGTCGGGACATGATTTCCCCACGACAATCCTTTGCCGCATGTCCCACCTTGCCACATCGTTGGCAGCGGTTCCCGGCACAAGGGCCGTGATGATGAAGATTGCAGCGATTGCACTGCGGCTTTCGACCTACATAGCCGCCTGCATTCTGGTTGCTGTTGTTGTTGTTGTGGTTGTTGGCGGGCTGATTTTGGTGACCCCGGTGGCTATTGAAATGATTGAACCGCTTCTGGTTCCCTTGCTGCGGATGAGATGACGAAGACTGTCGAATAGTTGAGTCTTCAAACTTTCTTTTGTTATCCGGGGCAACTTCAGTTGTACCTCGTGCTGGCAGCTTCTTCTGTTCCACCGCCTTATCGGTGAGTTTGTGAGCCAATCGGATTGCTTGATGTTCAGTTACAGGGTTACTAGCCATTACCATACCCTGAATTTCCGGAACCAGACCCCCAAGATAGAACTCGAGTCTTTTCTCCACCGTGTTGGCCAATTCGGGACACAGAAATACTAAGTCATGGTGTTTTGCGGTGTAAGCTTCAATTTCCGATCCCACCATCTTGTGGTTCCATAAAGCTTGTTCCAATTGTTGCACTCTGTCTCGTGGACAGTACTCCTCTTTAATTAGGGCCTTGAACTCGGCCCATGCCATTGCATTCGCAGCTATAAGTCCACGTGTTTGGACTTGTGCATTCCACCATGTCAGTGCCCCATCTTCCAGTGTTGAGGCTGCGTATTTGACCTTGTTGGCCTCTAGGCAGTTGCACATTTCAAAAACGGATTCAGATTTTTCGATCCAGCGGACCAGTCCAATGGGTCCTTCCGCCCCCGAGAACTTGCTTGGTTTTGCGTCAAGGAACATCTTGTAGGGGTTAAAGCCCCCTCCTGCTGACAGAGAACAGGAAGTCAGCAAGGAATTTTTACTAACCTCACTATTAGATTTTCACGCGAAAATTTAATAATGGTTACCTGCCGGTTGGTTCTGAACACCCGCTAAAGCTGCGTTCACGTGCCCTTGAATCATGGCAGCTAACTCTTCGGGCGTCAAGTTAAGGTTTCCGCGTCTTCCAGTTGCCATTTAGATCTTCGAAACACAACACAAACACACCCCGATAAGTCTATATATCCAATATAGTTATCCTACCTCGTACTTTAATAATTATTAAGTTATGTCAACTCAATATGTTAAATAGTCAAAAGAAATACTTGATTAACTGAAATTCCAACGTCTTACAAAAGTGCAAATCAAACATACGAATTCACTATAATGTCTCAAGTTTAAACACAAGTGGGAAAATAAATAGATTGAAGGAAAATAAACAAAATAAACGAAACGTGTCAGTCGTCTACGTCTCCATCCCCCAAGTCACTGTCGTTGCCGTCATCCTGTGCGGCATTTCCAACTTCTACAGCTGGGTCCTCCTTCGGATCCTCCTCTGGATCCTCCTCAGGGTCCTCCTCTGGATCCTCCTCTGGATCCTTCTCTACCGGCACTGGAGGGGCCGGTACTGGTGCAAGTGCTTGATTTTGCAGTTCCTGAATGTTCCAACTATTTTCCAGGACTCTGTCCTCAAGCCAGTCGGCTCTTATCTGCTCAGCACGCAGATCTCTGGCTATGGTGTTACGAGCTATCTTACTCGTACGATGCTC
The DNA here is from genome assembly GCA_947069175.1 of Scalesia atractyloides. Taxonomy (NCBI): domain Eukaryota; kingdom Viridiplantae; phylum Streptophyta; class Magnoliopsida; order Asterales; family Asteraceae; genus Scalesia; species Scalesia atractyloides. Next base: position 43,466,760 of record CAMTDV010000017.1, read on the forward strand.
TTCCTCGAGTGAGTCGGTCTTACCTGTAAGTTGTCGGATCATCCATCCTTGTGCTAGGATGGTTTCCTGCATTCTTTCTAACTGTTTTTGTTGTGTATGCACCAGGATTCTAAGTATGTCAATTCCTATTTCTACTGGGTTAACCGGTTCAACCGGTACAGCAATGGTGGGGCGTAATGACGACTCCTCCCCAGAGCGAGCCTTTTCCTCACAGCTGAGCGTGTCTCCACGCCATAAGATGGTATGGGTTCCACCATTGGTGCCTTTCCTGGTGCCCTTGGTGGCGTAAGTCTGTCGGATGATGATGATGACGATGAGGATGATGACATTGCCTGTTAGGTCGTGTAGTTAGTTACGAGTTGTTTTCATTTCTTATTATGAAGGCATAATCTACAAAGCACAGTTGTGATATATTGCATAACAAGATAAAATAGTTCGGTGCCAAACTAAGTCTAGTGTCGTGAAATCAGCTATAGTTTAGGTCTACTTCTAATGCAAACCTGGTTCTCTATAGCTAGTGGCTCTGATACCAATCTGTCACACCCTCAATTTCCACTTTGCGGAGTTTTACCGCGAGGCGTGTGAACAAACCAGAATCTGAAAGACTAGTACGTCGAACGACTCTATATGATTTGATAATACGTTTTCCAAAATCACTTGTTGTAGATTTTATGTTACCAATATTTAGCAGAAGCATCAGTTTTAAAGTTTGAGCGGAAGCATAAATAAGTAGTGAAGCGGGCGCCAACACAAACGCCAAAACAAATGAAAAATCCCAAAACAATATTGATAAATAAGACTCGATAAAAGATGTCTTGTTCAATGCATGTGCGTGCACCTAGAGCTCCTAGCGTCCTGAGAAACATGTAAAGAAACAAGTGTCAACATTAAAGATGAGTGAGTTCACAGGTTTTCATAAATTCGTTTGTTTGGTTATAGTTTGTTTTCTCCGTTATCCCTAACCCGGGATAACGTATTAGTTCCATTATTCCAACCCGGAATAATAAGTTATTGCTTCCAATATTCCAAACCCGGAATATTAAGTTGTTGTTTCCAATATTCCAAACCCGGAATATTAAGTTGTTGTTTCCATTATCCCCAACCCGGGATAATATAGTTGTTTCCATTATTCCAAACCCGGAATAATACAGTTGATTCGTAATTAAGTTCAATGTTAACATATATAGGTAGCTAGCCTAAAGTTATGTCACGTAAGTGTTCGCGATCGAAGCTGACTGTTGTGCCTCCGTGTTGCCAGGCCTATCACTGACCATGGCGAAGTTAGGCCGAATTATTCACCCGTTGACCATACCCGGTCGGCTAGCGCGACTAGCTCGGATGGGGCTTGTCGGGCCCAGTAGTACTACTTATAACTCCCCCGCTATTAAACCCAATACTAACGATCCGAGAGATTGACGAGGACTTAAGTGATAAAGCTGCTTAGTGACCATAACATTACATTAACATTAACTTAGTTACCGAGTAGTTATGTGACGTTAAATTCGTATAACGTAAAGAGATTGAGTTTGAGAGTGTATACATGTTTCTCCCCCTGTTGTTTAAAAACCGGATAAAGTTAGGGGCCGTGAACTCACCTTTATTTGCTCGGTTAGTGTAGCAAAGATGTTATAAGAGATGGGACCGCTAGTTGCGTCCTAACAAACCAATTAATTCCAAGTCAGTGTGTGAACACACCAATACAAATTCTACACGTAATTTGCGCTCAAAGTGATACACACAAACAACATATCTAACACTCAAACATGCATGCAAGTATACTCATGTGAACCTAGTGATCAAAACAACTTATCATAAACATAAACCAATTCATGCCACAATTTGGTGCACAAAATCACAAGTTCTCAAATTTCAGCTTAGCACTCATAATTCAGCTGTTTTCTAGGATTTTTATAAAATAGTTCTAACATTCCAAAAATTCCAATATTTTTACAGTAGGTGACATTTATACTATAGAAATTTATATAAATTTTCCAAGTCCTAAATCTTTACCAATTAACCATAAATATTAATATACTAGGCTGCAGTCAGATTTATCACTTTCTGACTGCAGTCCACGGAAAGATTTATTTAAAAATCACCGATGGTCCAATTAACAAAATTCTAGTTGGAGTTGCCCGGGAATTTCCATACCTAGTTGCTGTACAAAAATCATGACTCAACTCCCTACTGATTTTAAAATCCAACTCGATAAACAACTAACAAAATTTCAGAATTTTCACAGCTTTAGTTACTGAACTTATTTGGCCCTTTAAAAATATCAAACGACTTCAGAAAATTATGAATCCAGCGCCATTAGATTCGTTATTCAAATCTCTACGTTCTAGACATCAGGAAATCCGTTTTTCGACTACTAATGACCGAGTTACAGCCAGATGAAGTCGGCTGTAACTATTACTCAGCATCCTGTTTCAGCAAATTACCATTAATTTGCACAATCCGTTAATGTCATTAACCTAAGCGATCAAGAATCGGTTTTTCTAATCATAATTCAATACCTATAACATATCCATGCAAACCCTAGTTCATACTTCTAGTTTTTATAACCAAAGCACACTTGCAAACTTATGATTTCCGAAAACAATCATGCATATAAACACAATAAATCGGCCGATTACATTCAACACGTATAATCCGAAACAAACTAATCAATTCATTCAAGCATACATATCCGAACATGATCTCGTAATCCAAAGATAAACCCTAACCTTTGATTGCTAGGTAAGTAAGTCGGGACTTGGACAAGAAGGGTCCGGCTGTTCCAACAAGATCACAATCGAATGGAATGAAGAATCTGTTGTCGTGACCGGGAGATGATGTAGGCTGTTTTGTGATCGAATAGAGGTGAACAATGGTTGATCTTGCGACTGAATGGAGGTGAACAAGGGCTGATGATCGGCTGTTCGCGATCAATGGAGCAAGAGAAGGCAGCCGACGGCTGTTTGCTTGTTAGGGTTTGTGTTTGTGAGTGAAACATGCATGGGTGTGTGTATATATAGCGCAAAGGAGATGAGGGTTACGGTTAGACTTAAGCTTGTGGCCGAGGGACTTGGGTTGGGTCGGATTGGGTTTTTCGCAATGGGTTTGGGGTTTGGTTTGCACACGGGTTAGTTTGGTTTGATCTTGCGGTTTTTGGGCTTGTTCTCGGTTTAGGTTTGCGGTTTTGGTTGCATACGGCCGAGAATGGCTTAAGGTTTAAGATCTAAATCTCACGGCCGAAGACTTGGGTTTTAGGTTTCCTAGTTTCACAAAGAGTTCGGTTTGTGTTTGTGTCGCGGTTCGGTTCGTGTGCATATTTATTATATATACATATATTTTATAACTAAAACAATCACACAAACACATCACGTATTCATTAACTCATACACGTTTATACTTAGCATATACTTTATTCGACAAGTGTCGCGTTTAAGTTATTCGAAAAACCCGGGATGTCACAATGCAAGCCTCTTGCCTCATGTTGGGAACTATGATTCCCGAAATTCAAAAGGATTTTGAACATCACGGGGCATATGACATGATTACCCAATTGAAGGAAATGTTCTTTCAACAAGCAAGGGTAGAACGCTTCGAAACGGTTCGAGCGCTTCATGCATGTCGAATGGAGGAAACCCAATCGGTCTCATCTTATGTCCTTAAGATGAAGAGCCACATTAATCGCCTCGAAAGGCTTAATTGTCCTGTCTCTAAAGAGTTGGCTACGGATTTGATCCTCAACTCTTTAACAAAGAAGTTTGAGACTTTCGTCATGAATTATAACATGAACGGATGGGACAAGAGCATTGGTGAGCTTCATGCAATGCTCAAAACTGCCGAGGCGGCCATGGGTAAAAGGGCTTTACCCGTTCTAATGATCAATTAGGGATGCAACAAGAAGAGGCTCCACCCTAACTCCAAGGCAAGTTTTGCCAAAAGGAAGGGCCATGTCAAAGGGAAGGGAAAAGGAAAGGTTAAAGCGGAACCCACGAAACCAAAGGAAAAGAAGCAAAAGGTTGCTTTGACTGGCCCATGCTTTGAGTGTGGAGAGATAGGGCATTGGAAAAGAATTGTCCAACCTATCTCAAGGAGATGATAACCAAGAAGGATGCGGGGCAAACCTCATGTACAATCTTTATGATACATATTGACCTTAATGTTATTTCTTCAAACACATGGGTATTGGATACCTGATGTGGAACTCATATATGCAATTTGTTGCAGGGGTTCAAAAGAAATAAACATTATAAAAAGGGAGACGCTAGTCTTTTCATGGGCAACGAAGCAAAAGTTGAAGTCGAAGCCTAAGGAGACTATGTGTTGAAGCTTCCAAGTGGTTTGGAAGTGATTTTAAAAAATGTTTTGTATGCTCCTAGTTTGACTAGGAACATTATTTCAGTTTCCCTTTTGCTACAATATGGTTTTAGTTTAAAGTTTGTGAACGATGACATTTATGTTTTGATGAATGATATGTTTTACTTCAAAGCTAAACCTTCAAATGGTATTTATGAATTGGTTCATGATAATACATCATTTGATAGTTCAATGAACCATGCAATCACCAAGAAACTCAAAATGGATTTGAGTGAGACCTATCTTTGGCATTGTCGCCTTGGTCATATAAGCAGAAATCGCATGCAAACACTTCGAAAGAATGGTCTTTTGGAAACAAATGGAGATGATTCATTTGATGTATGTGAATCTTGTTTACAAGGCAAAATGACTAAGGCACCCTTCAGTGGCACCTTTGAAAGGGCAAAAGACTTATTAGGTATCATACATTCGGATGTATGCGGTCCTTTTAAGCCAATGACTAGGAATGGTGAAAGATACTTCATTAGTTTTACCGACGACTAGTCGTTATGGTTAGGTGTACTTGATAAGACACAAAGATGAAGCTTTTGAAACGTTCAAAATCTTCCAAAATGAAGTAGAAAATCAACTCAAGAAAACAATCAAAGTCCTTCGCACCGATAGAGGAGATGAATTCCTTTGTGATGCTTTTCAAGATCATCTTAGGAGTTGTGGGATTATCTCACAACTTACTCCACCTGGAACACCACAACATAATGGTGTGTCTGAAAGGAGGAACCGAACTCTATTGGATATGGTTCGATCTATGATGGCTAGAAGCACATTACCTCTATCATTTTGGGGTTACGCTTTGCTCTCTGCGGCTCGTATACTCAATATGGCCCCAACCAAGACAGTGGATAAGACACCCTTTGAAATACGGCACGGAAGGGCTCCATCCTTATCATATTTGAAGGTATAGGGTTGTGAAGCTTATGTGAAGCAATACACCCCAAACAAATTGGAAGTACGATCCACTAAGTGTATCTTTGTAGGATATCCTAAAGATGATATAGGATATTATTTCTACGATCCAACAGAGCAAAAGGTATTTGTTGCTCGAAAGGCTGAGTTCTTGGAAGCTAAGTTCCTTATGGAAGGAACTAGTAGAACAGTGGAACTTGATGAGGATCAAGAACCACAAGCCGATACACGTTTGGTTGATACTAACACTCAACAAGAGGTTGTTGAAGAGGATCAAGAGGTTGATCAATACACAAAAAACTTTCGCAGATCTGGTAGAGTTAGTAATCCACCTGAAAGATATGGATTTTTTATGGATGCATGCTACGTGGTAGATTCGGATGAACCAACCACATACCATGATGCAATGTCACAATCCGATTGTGACAAGTGGCTTGAAGCCATGAATGTAGAGATGCAATCCATGTATGACAACCAAGTATGATAATTGGTTGTACCACCTCTTAACTCCAAAGTAGTTGGAAGTAAGTGGGTTTCAATAAGAAAACCGATATGCATGGTAACGTGGATACTTATAAAGCGAGACTTGTAGCAAAAGGTTTTACTCAAACTCAAGGGGTTGATTATGATGAAACCTTCTCGCCCGTCCCGATGCTAAAGTCAATTAGGATATTATTTGCCATAGCTGCATATTATGACTATGAGATTTGGCAAATGGATGTCAAAACTGCTTTCCTTAATGGATATCTTGATGAAGATGTCTATATGGTTCAGCCTGAAGGTTTTGTCGATCCAAAACATCCTAACAAAGTATGCAAGTTAAAGAGATCAATCTATGGATTGAAACAAGCTTCTAGAAGTTGGAATCACCGTTTTGATGAAGAAATTAGGAATTTTGGATTCATCAAGAACGCCGATGAAGCTTGTGTGTATAAGAAAGCTAGTGGGAGCATCATCACTTTCCTAGTACTGTATGTTGATGACATTCTACTATTTGGAAATGATATTCCAACATGGAAAGTGTAAAACCCTGGCTTGGAAGTTGTTTTCCATTAAGGATCTTGGTGAAGTCGCCTATATTTTGGGAATAAAGGTCTATAGGGATAGATCAAGGCGCTTGATAGGTTTGAACCAAAGTGCATACATTGACAAAATCTTGAAAAGGTTCAAGATGGAGAACTCTAAGAAAGGTTTGGTACCTATTCAAAAGGGAACGATACTGAATGGCATCTCAATGTCCAAGCTCAAAGGATGAGCAAGAAAGAATGAAAGGAGTCCCATATGCGTCTGCTATAGGATCCATCATGTATGCAATGATATGCACTAGACCGGATGTGTCATGCGCCTTAAGCATGACAAGTAGATACCAGCAAAATCCAGGTAATAGTCATTGGATGGCTGTTAAAAGCATATTGAAATAACTTAGAAGGACTAAGGATATGTTTCTAATATATGGATCTGGTGAAGAGGAACTCGTTGTAAAGGGTTACTCGGATGTGAGTTTCCAAACTGACCGGGATGGTTCTCGATCACAATCTGGGTATGTCTTCATTTTGAATGGAGCTGCTGTCTCTTGGTAGAGCTCGAAGCAGGATGTTGTAGCATTGTCCACTACAGAATCAGAATACATCGCCGCTTCATTGGCAGCACAAGAAGCTGCATGGTTAAAGAAATTCGTTGCCGACCTAGGGGTACTCCCTACCATTCAGGATCCCCTAGAGATCTTTTGTGATAATGAGGGTGCGATTGCACAAATTAAGGATGTGACATCCCGGTTTTTCAGGTATCTTAAACGCGCTACTTTACGGTTATTCACTCCTACGCTGATTTAATTCGGAGAATTAAATATTCCACACTTAAATTGTGTGATTATTTAAGTGTGGAATATGATAACTATATTGGATATATACTTATTGGTGTGTGTTTGTGTTGTCTTGCAAAGATCTGAAATGGCAACCGGTCGTCGTGGAAATCTCAACATGTCAACTGAAGAATTGGCCGCTTTAATCCAAGAACACGTGAATGCTGCTCTGGCAGGTGTTCAAAACCCACCAGCAGGAGGGGGTCTTAACCCCTACAAGATGTTCCTCGATGCGAAACCGAGCAAGTTCACGGGTGTTGAAGGACCCATAGGACTGGTCCGTTGGATTGAAAAGTCTGAATTGCTTTTCGAGATGTGCAATTGCCTTGAAGCTAATAAGGTCAAGTATGCTGCCTCAATGTTGGAAGATGGGGCATTGACCTGGTGGAACGCACAAGTCCAAACGCGTGGACTTCTTGCGGCAAACGCAATGGCCTGGACCGAATTTAAGGCCCTAATCAAGGAGGAATACTGTCCGCGGGACAGAGTTCAACAGTTGGAACAGGCGTTATGGAACCACAAGATGGTTGGGTCAGAAATTGAAGCGTATACATCGAGACATCATGACCTGGTGTTCCTTTGTCCTGATTTAGCTAACACCGTCGAAAAACGACTTGAGTTTTATCTTGGAGGTCTGGTCCCTGAGATCCAGGGCATGGTAATGTCTAGCAACCCTACGACGGAGCATCAAGCAATTAGGCTAGCGCATAAACTCACCGATAAGGCGGTGGAGCAAAGGAAGTTGCCACCTAGGGGTGCAACTGAAATCGTCCCCGACAACAAAAGAAAATTTGATGACGCACCTGCTCGACAGTCTTCGTCAGCCCAGCCATAACAAGGAAACCAGAAGCGGTCCAACAATTTCAACAACAATCGGGGTCACAACAATCAGTCTGCCAACAACACCCAGAACTCAAGCGGCTATGCGGGTCGAAAGCCGCAATGTAATCGTTGTAATCTCCATCATCACGGCCCTTGCGCTGGAAATCGCTGCCAACGATGTGGCAAAGCGGGACACGCGACAAAGGATTGTCGCGGGGAAATCATGTCTTGACAAAATCAGAATCAGCACCAGGGTCAACAGCAAGGTAATAACCGGGGATGCTATCAGTGCGGTAGCACTGCCCATTTCAAGCGAGACTGCCCGCAGCTTCGCAACAAGAACAATGGTGGGAACAACAACAACAACCACAACAACAACAACAACAACAACAACAACAACAATGGCAACAATGGAAATGGTGGCACAGGAGGTGCCAAAGGTCGTGCATTCACGCTGGGCCGTGGAGAGGCCAGAAACGACTCGAATGTGGTCACTGGTAAGTTTCCCCTTTAACGATCATTTTGCTACTGTACTTTTTGATACGGGTGCGGATAAGAGTTTTATATCTGAGTCTTTTAGAAAGAACCTAAATCTCACGCCTAAACACCTAGAGACCCCTTACGTCATAGAACTAGCCGATGGTAAATCTGTAGATGTGACCCATTTAGTAACCGACTGTCAACTTAAACTCACGGGTCACACCTTTACCATTGATCTGATGACAACTACCCTGGGTAGTTTTGACGTGGTAGCCGGAATGGACTGGCTATCCGACGTTCGAGCTGAAGTTCTCTGTTTCGAGAAAGCTGTCCGTATTCCGCTCTCTAACGATGAAGTCTTGATGGTGCAAGGCGAGAAGGCAGGCGCCGTCACAAACATCATCTCTTACATGCAAGCTCAGAAGTATCTTCGGAGAAAGAACTCCTTTGCTTTGCTCGCACTAGTCACCGAGCAGCCTAAGGACGAGAAGCGGATTGAAGATATCCCCGTCATCTGTGACTTTCCCGATGTGTTACCAGAGAGTTACCTGGTCTTCCACCATATCGACAAGTGGAGTTTGAAATCGAATTGGCGAACCATGCGACTCCTATCGCCAAGGCCCCGTACCGCTTAGCTCCAGCAGAGCTGCAAGAGCTGTCTACCCAACTTCAGGAATTGTTGGAAAAAGGATTTATCCGACCCAGTACTTCGCCATGGGGAGCTCCGGTCCTTTTTGTCAAGAAGAAGGACGGGACCTTCCGCATGTGCATCGACTACAGGGAACTCAATAAGGTTACTGTCAAGAACCGATACCCATTACCTCGCATCGACGATCTTTTCGACCAGCTTCAAGGGTCAAGCTACTACTCTAAGATTGATCTACAGTCCGGTTATCACCAGCTACGCGTCAGGGAGGAGGATATCTCCAAGACGGCATTTCGCACTCGGTATGGCCATTACGAGTTCTTGGTCATGCCCTTCGGTCTCACCAATGCACCCACGGTGTTCATGGACCTCATGAACCTCATGAACCGCGTGTGTAAGCCGTATCTCGACAAGTTCGTCATCGTGTTCAACGATGATATACTCATCAACTCTAAGGGTGAAGAAGAACATGCTGAGCATCTGCGATCATTGCTAGAACTACTTCAACAGGAGAAACTATATGCCAAGTTTAAGAAGTGTGATTTCTGGATTCGGGAAGTTCAGTTCCTCATGCATATCGTGAATGAAAATGGTATACACGTTGATCCCGCCAAGATCGATGCTATCAAGAACTGGGAAGCACCCAGGACACCGACAGAGATCCGCCAATTTTTGGGTTTGGCTGGTTACTACAGACGTTTCATCAAGGGATTTTCAAAGATCGCACAACCGCTTACCACTCTCACTCAGAAGGGCATTAAGTATGCTTGGGGTGACAAACAGGAAGCAGCATTTCAATTGCTGAAACAGAAGCTTTGCAGTGCGCCCATTTTGTCCTTGCCAGAGGGGACATATGATTTTGTGGTATATTGTGACGCTTCCATTCAAGGATTGGGATGTGTACTCATGCAACGTGATAAGGTCATCACGTATGCATCCCGACATTTAAAGGTTCACGAAAAGAACTACACGACACATGACCTGGAATTGGGAGCAGTTGTGTTTGCACTTAAGATTTGGAGACACTATCTATATGGAACAAGGTGCACAATTTACATGGATCACAAGTGCCTCCAACATATTTTCGACCAGAAGGAGTTGAACATGCGACAGCGTCGCTGGGTCGAACTCCTGAACGATTATGAATGAGCCATTCGGTATCACCCGGGTAAAGCTAACGTGGTAGCTGATGCCCTCAGTAGGAAGGAGCACTTGAAACCTCGTCGGGTACGAGCACTACAGTTCACAATTCATTCTGGGTTACCCGAACAGATACGCAACGCGCAGCTAGAAGCAGTTAAGGAAGAAAACATCAAGGCCGAATCTGTGGGAAAGATGGAACGCGATTTGGAAGTGAAACCCAATGGTGCCCGGTATTTCATGAATCGTATATGGGTACCTCTCTACGGAGACCTCAGGAAGCTAGTTATGGATGAAGCTCACAAATCCCGATACTCTGTCCATCCTGGTTCGGATAAGATGTATCAAGACCTTAAAGCCGCGTACTGGTGGCCCAACATGAAAGCGGATATAGCCACCTACGTGAGCAAGTGTTTGACTTGTGCGAAAGTCAAGGTGGAATACCAGAAGCCATCAGGGCTACTTCAACAACCTGAGATCCCAGTGTGGAAATGGGATCAGATCTCGATGGACTTTATCACTAAACTCCCGCGAACTCCGGGTGGTTGCGATACCATCTGGGTAATCCTGGATCGTCTAACTAAGTCTGCACACTTCCTAGCGACCAAAGAAACAGACAAGATGGATAAGTTGACTCGCATCTACATTAAGGAAGTAGTTTCTCAGCACGGAGTGCCAACGTCCATCATCTCAGACAGAGATGCTTGTTTCACGTCCAACTTTTGGCAGTCACTTCAGAAAGCGTTGGGTACGCGCTTAGATATGAGCACAGTTTACCACCCTCAGACGGATGGTCAAAGTGAAAGGACCATTCAGACCTTGGAGGACATGCTTAGGGCATGCATGGTAGACTTCGGGAACAGTTGGGAAATCCATCTGCCTTTAGTGGAATTCTCGTATAATAACAGTTACCATAAGACTATTCAGGCAACACCGTTTGAAGCATTGTACGATCGCAAATGTAGATCACCGGTCTGTTGGGCAGAAGTCGGTGACAGTCAACTCACAGGTCCTGAGTTGATACTTGAGGCTACTGAAAAGATTGTGCAAATCAGAAACCGCATGGCAGCGGCACGAGACCGACAGAAAAGCTACGCTGATCAACGACGCAAACCGCTCGAATTTCATGTAGGTGACCGCGTCCTACTGAAAGTGTCACCCTGGAAGGGCGTAATTCGTTTCGGAAAACGAGGCAAACTAAATCCACGGTACGTAGGCCCATTTGTGATTTCGAAGCGTATCGGGCCCGTAGCTTATCAGTTAGACCTTCCTGCCGAACTCAGTGGAGTTCACAACGCTTTTCATGTGTCCAATCTGAAGAAGTGCCTATCAGATGAGACCCTAGTCATTCCATTGGATGAGATTCAAGTGGATGAGCAACTGCATTTTGTGGAGCAACCTATCGAGATCATGGATCATGAGATCAAGACTCGAAGGCACAGCAAGATACCGACGTCAAGGTTCGTTGGAACTCTAAGCGTGGACCGGAGTTCACATGGGAAAGAGAGGACCAAATGAAAAGCAAATATCCACACCTTTTTGCAGCTGAGCAGCAATCTGACGTTACCGCCAACTAAATTTCGGGACGAAATTCTTTCAACATGGGGATGATGTGACAGCCTGGGATTTACTTGTACCATTCTAACAAACTGAGCTTTTATTCTAAACCGCGTTTACTCAATTTTCCGGACGAAAATTCTTTCAACATGGGGATAATGTGACATCCCGGTTTTTCAGGTATCTTAAACGCGCTACTTTACGGTTATTCACTCCTACGCTGATTTAATTCAGAGAATTAAATTACACGCTCGCAATAACTACGCTAACTTTGTGAATCTGTAGGGTGAATCACGTGCTATGTGTTATTAGACGGATTGTATCTAAATTACGTGCTATGTGTTATTAGACGGGTTGTATCTAAATTACGTGCTATGTGTTATTAGACGTTTGTGATTTAATATTTTATAAACTCCATGTCGCAAATAATATTTTAGTAAATAATATCTTAGTAACTTTTATTTATAAACCGAACTAAGCTTGTGAAATGTTTCGACTTCGCGACCAAGCAAACCCAACCCGCCACCCACACCCCGTTGCGACCCACACACCTTACGGCCCAAGGAATTAACAAAACTTGAGGCCCAAGCCACTTACCCAAACCGCCCCCCTATTGCGGCCGCCCCCCTTCCCCCTTGTTATATATATAAATGTTTGTATGTATGGGATGTTTAAAAGAAAACACAAAACCCTAATCCCTAGAAGGAGGTCGACGGCAGCCCCCCTCACGGTCGCAATTCTACTCCCGGATTGGTTCCAAGCTTGTCCCGGTTCGCTAATCATCATCGTTTCAAGGTTAGGGTTTAATTGTTTTGCGATTCACACTAGGGTTTGTGTAATAAAGATCATGATTATGTGTTTGTAGGATTAATAGTATGAAAAAGTGTGGTAATTTATGATTAGTTCGGATGAATGTGCGAATCTTTGCGGTTGTGATGTGATGTTGAATACTAAAATCGTAGGCTGCGTTTTAGCGATAAAGATCATGATAAATATTTAGGGTTTGCATGAATATTGATATATATGATGATATTTGACAAGTCAACCTGTTTTTAATCATTATTACTAAGCGTCATGATCGTTTAAACATGTTCTAATGCGATAAAAGTATAAAACAGTTTGGTGATTAACATTTACAGCCAACTTCAATTGGCTGTAACCTGATCATTATTTATTGAAAAGTGAATTTTCTAAAGCCTAAAACGTGTATTTTTGAAAAACGCTTCTAATGGCGCCGGATTCATATTTTTCTGAGGTTGTTTGCTATTTATAAATGGTCATTTAGTGCAGCAGCTGAAGCTGCGTAAAGTCTACAGAATTGCTGGTTGTTTATCGAGTCAGATCTCATAGTCTGTAGGGGGTTAGGTCATGAAATTGGTACAGTAACTGGAGACAGTAATTTCCACAAATCTCCCACTGGAATTTTGTTAATTGGATGAATGATGATTTTTAAATAATTTTTCTCGTGGACTGCAGTCAGAAAGCGACGAATCTGACTGCAGCCTAGTATATAAATGTTTATAAATAATTGGTAAAGATTTAGGTTTTGAAAATTTTACACAAAATTCTACAATCTAATTGACATCTCCTGTAAAATAATTGGAATTTTTGGAACGTTGGAACTATTTTATAAAAATCCTCGAAAACAGCCCAGTTATGAGCGTACAAGCCGAAATATGATAACTTGCGTTGGTGTGTACCAAAGTGTTGTATGAGTTAATCTGTGTTTATGACAAGTTGGTTTGATCATTATTTTGTATGATGATACTTTGCATGCATGATTGTGGTTTCGAATTGGTTATTACGTGTGCCGCACTGTGTGTTAGTTATGCGTAGGGTTTTGTATCAGTGTGTTCACACACTAACTTTAAATCGGTTGGCATGTTAGGACGCGATTAGCGGTCCCATCATTTGCTTCTTTTGCGTTATTCTAACCGAGCAATTTAAGGTGAGTTCACGGCCCCTATTTTATCCGGTTTTGAACAACAGGGGGAGAAACATGTATACGCTCTAAAACTCTATCTTTTACGTTATGCGAAATTAACGTCGTTAAACTATTCGGTAACTAAGTTAATGTTAATGTACGTTATGGTCACTAAGTAGCTTTATCACGGAATTCCTCAACCAACTCTCGGATCGTTAGTATTGGGTTAGATAGCAGGGAAATTATGGTAGTACTACTGGGCCCGACAAGCCCCACCCGAGCTAGTCGTGCTAGCCGACCGGGAATGGTCAACGGGTGATTGGCCTAACTTTCGCCATGGTCAGTGATAGACCTGGCAACACTGAGGCAACAACAGTCAGCTTCGATCGCGAACTCTTATGTGACGTAACTTTAGGCTCGCTATCTACATGTTAACATTGAACTTATTTACGAACCAACATTATTATTCCTGGTTAGGAATAATGGAACTATGTCGTTATCCCGGGTTAGGGATAACAGGGAAAATCAAACTTTTAAACCGAACTTGTGAACTTATAAAAACCTGTGAACTCACTCATCTTTAATGTTGACACTTGTTTCTTTACATGTTTCTCAGGACGCTAGGAGCGCTAGGTGCACCTACTTGCATTTGATCAAGACATTTTTATCGAGTCTTATTTATAATAATGTTTGGGATTTTTGGTTTTGGCGTTTGTGTTGGCGCCCGTTACTTTACTTTAATGCTTCCGCTAAACTTTGAAACTAAGATATTTTGAAAATGACTATGAACGGTTAAACAAATGTTTTTGGAAAACGTTTAAATAAATCATATAGAGTCATTCGATACTGCTAGTGTCTGAGATTCTGGTTTGATCACACGCCTCGCGGTAAAACTCCGCAAGTGGAAATTGAGGGTGTGACAAAGGAACCTCGTGCACATCAAAAGACTAGGCACATTGAGCGGAGATTCGACTACATAAGGGATGAAGTTGAAAAGGGAAAGATATGTATTCGCAAAATTCACACCGATCAAAACATTGCGGATCCTCTCACGAAGCTCCTTGAACGGCCAAAGCATGAGGGTCATACTTGTGCCTTAGGACTTCGATATTCTAGTGACTGGATTTGATCTAATTGTTATTTGGATATCGGAACAATTGTTATTTTAACTCATTTTAATAATTATGGTAATTTTGAGTTATGTTCCATTTTTAGCATGTTTATTCCATGAATAAGTTAATTATTCTAAATGTCCGTAGTCGATCATATTTGTGGGGACAAATATGAAGGTAAGACTATTATGAACTCGAATTGGTGGATATTCATTAGGTATGGATATAGAGCAAAGTGTTGCTGCCAAAGTTCATAGATATTTGTGGGATACAAATATTGGACTGACCCGCTCTCAAATATTACTACATGGAATCTTTGTGATTGATCATTAAGTAATTTTGAGTAAAGGCGAATATCATAGTATCCTCTGACCTGAGATACATATTGGGTCTTGATATTCACCAAATATTATACTTTGACTTAGTTCTTCGCTGTTCTGAAATATGGCAGTACATAAGGCTAAGCTCAGGTGTGGTACAAGGTGATTGTGAGAGACGTATGCAGTCAAGAAGGGATTTGTTCCTCTTATTCGTTGAGAGTAAGATTCTAAGGCCTGCTAAAGTTAAATCAACAGAGAATGATCATTCTATGTCTCTGGATTTGACATGACATCTGTAACAAAAGGATAAATGATAGATTCACCTAAATCATTTTCAAGTAAGGGACTTGAAGGGGATGATGTTATTGAATGGCACTTCGTCATACGTATTAGGGGTAGTAAACCATTGTTAGGCGGCATTTACTACTTGCATCAATCTTCTATGTATCTTGTGCAAGTGGGAGATTGTTGGAATCGGTATGCCAAAGACACATATTAAATTGATGTGGCTAGTACGTTATGATCCAAGTCGGGTCATACCCAATAACAAGCTCGACAAACACTTATAATATTTATTTATGATATGTTCAAACAAATAAATATTAACACTTAGAATATTTAGAAATTGGTTTTCTAAATAATTGCACTTGAGAAACTAATAAATTATATGGATAATTTATTTTGAGAGTGTATTTTATTTTGTTATTTAATGGGTTAAATAACATTATAAAAGGTTATGAGATATTGCATAAAGTCTTGTAAATATATGATGTTAATTTTATAAAAGTTATAAAATAATACAAGACATAATTTAAAAGAAATATCTTGCAAATCTTATAAGATCTCACAATATCCAAGAAAGATCTTACAAGAGATATATGGATATCTTGGAAGATTTTGTAAGATCTTTACAAATCTTACAATATCCAAGAAAGATCTTACAAGAGATATATCGATATCTTGGAAGATTTTGTGAGATCTTTACAAATCTCCTAATATCCAAGAAATATCTTACAAGAGATATATGGATATCTTGGAAGATTTTGTGAGATCTTTATAGATCTCACAATATCCAAGAAAGATCTTGCAAGAGATTATATATAGTGGATTTGATTCATTATTCAAGGGGTTGTAATTCTTACACACACATTAAGATTTCAAGTGCTAGAACACTCTCAAATTCTCCTTGAATTTCGGCCAAAGGTTGGTTGATCGAGAGGTGTTCATAAGTGAAAATCCTAGCAACATAAGGTGTTTATTGGAATGCTTGGGGTATACAAGCTTGAGGTCTTCTCCTTTGAAGATTGTCATTCAAGAATCATCATCTTCTTCCATCTCCTAGCTCCTTGAAAGGTCGTTTCTTAAAACACCCTATGGTTGTGTTTTTATAGCATCCGGGTTTTGGTTTTATATATAAAATGGGTTTTATATCTTAAAAGTAACATGTTTTAAATAATTATTCCACTGCGTTTTTCATTTTATATGGATAAAATGGCTTTGATAAACATGACAAAACCCCTACATTAGGTGCATCACCTTCAACACCTTTGTCTTTGCCATTAGCTGCAAGCTCTTTTTCTGCTCTTTCTTTCGCCTCTTGTCTATCTAAACGATCATACTCAGCAATGAAATCAATACCAAGTGTATTAGATAAAACTTTCTGCATCCTTGTAAAACTTCGATCATTTAGGGCTTGAATCATTTTCAGATCAGCAATTTCAGTCTGCAGCTTCTCATTGGCATCCTGTAGACTTTCAATTAATGTCTTGAAGAATTCTCGCTCACTTTCCAACACCTTTATCTTATCATCCATCATTTTTTTCTCCACTAAGCTTTTATTCACCTTCTTGATTAGCTCGCCTTTTTCAACTTCATTCTTTTCAACTCTCTCTTCCAATACCTTGACACGCTTTTCTAGAACATCAATGTCTGTGTCTGGAAAGAACTCATCTAAATCCTGAATATCTATCGGTTCATTTGGAATATCACCAAACAATTTTGGCTTTGGAGTTTTTGGTGTCGACTTTGGAGTAGCAGCCTTCGGTGTAGACTTCTTTGGAGTAGAACTTTCTAAATGAGAAGTCGTTGGAGCAACTGGAGATAGAATAACAGGCACTTCAAGTAATCCAGCCTCAGGAGGTTCTTGTGTAACTCCTGGACGTTCAGCTTCAACTGTAACAACAACAGGAGGTTCTGGTGTAACTCCTCTCTCCTGTGCACCAGAAGGTTCTTGTGTTGGTTCTGTGCTCTTTGGTTTTCCCATGTATCGACGACTAGCAGGTTTATGAGCTTTCTTTGTTTTCTTGCCTTTAGCTTTCGGAGACCCTGTAGTCTTTGTCATTGATACTGTAGCAGACTTCACACGCTTAACCCTTTTCTTAGGTCTCTCCTCGTCAGATTCTTTTTCTAGATTAGGATCAAAATCAGCATCAGTTTCTTTGATCTTTTCAGCTTCTTTTTCAGCCATAGCCTTCTTTGTATCCTTCTCGAGAGAATCATCAGAATCATCATAGTTCTCGGAAGTCGTAGAAATAACATCGTCTTCCTGTGTAGCCTTTTCTGTCTCCTGACTTTCAATCACAACCGCTGCACTTGAACCAGCCTCTGTTTGTACATTAACAGGCTCGTCTTCATCTATCAGCATGGTATCAACTTTCTTAGCACCACGCTTCTTTTTCTTTTCGATCTCAGCTTTGACAAACCATTCACTACACGCTTTAGGCTTAAACGTTGCGAACCATTCTTTCTCTGCATTCAATTCCTTCTCATCACCACTACCATCGTTTCTCCATTTATTTCCAGCTAGCGCAACATAGGTTTATCTTCTAACGCCCCAAATATTGGTTTCGCAACAAGTGCTGAATCCTGCTTCTGGAACTTTAACAATTTCTTCACTGTAGTTTCATCGAGGTGACTGAAGTATAAAATGTCGTTTGGATCACGTTCAATGTCTGTAAACTTTTCGTCGATAAGCATCTGCACGAACTTTGGATATAAACACAATCTTGTGTCTTCCATATTCTTTGACATATGAGTGAAAATAAGCTTAGAATAGTTATACGGCTTCTTCAGAATCAACGCCATTGCCATACAGTCCATATAATCCTGAACATCGTCGAGACCTAGCTTTTTGTGGCTGAATGTGTGAAGAATAGCATGCATAAGAAGTTGTAGGGGTTTGGGACTTCCCCTTTCTTCAACGTCGGCTTATTAACACTTCCCTTGTAACCCATACGGTAGAAACATCCTCGTACCATCTTCTCGTCTAAGAAAATAGGATCATCTTTGTCGTCGTTGAATTGCAAGATCCTGCAAATATCATCCTCAGTGACAGTGATCGCTTTGTTCTCGTCTCCAACTTGTACCGACGAAGTAATAGTCTTCTTGTCTGCACTTAGACTTGGGTTCATCCAGAAGTGCTAAGTGTGTGATTTATAAGACACTGTACGCTCCGTGATAGCTCTATGAATCAGACAATCTTTCAAAAACTTCAGAATGCTATCATATTCCTTCAGCGACGGACATAACGCCTTATCGAGAGTAATACAGGTGTTATGAAACTTTGAAAAATCCATCGTGATCACCCGCGTTGGTACTTGAACCTGAAAAACGACGCAAAACACTTAGCACGCATTACGAGAAAAAGTTACAAAATTTTTTCAACACATTGACATCAAGTTCGGGCGAACTTGATGTTGATATAACAAACAGATGGTTGCAAGTTCGCCCGAACATACTTATCAAACATGTTCATTAATCCAATCACAAGTTCGGGCGAACTTGTAGTTACAATTCAAATTTTCTCTTCCCAAGTTCGAGCGAACTTCAAACATCTTTTTCATTTCAACTTTTATACTAAGTTCGGTCGAACTCATGACTTAAACATGAATTATATTGCTTTCAGATGCAAGTTCGGCCGGGCTTGATGAACAAGTTCGGGCGAACTTGTCATCTTCTCCATTCAAACATTGCAACATCAATCCATATGAATCTGATCACATTTAACCCTTGTACATGATCGGTTTATGTTGAATATCACAATTTTATGTTCAATTTGTCCATAAGAACCCTATGTCTAACAGATTTTATAACTTTCAGATCTGGATTCAACGATTAGATTCAATTTACGGTTCAATGTTCGATTTATTACCTCAGCCATTGTAGATGGTGTGTTAATCACCACAAACAATGAGAATTTTGGCAGCACTTCGACACTAGATCAGCCAATTAACAAATTTCACTCAATCGCCAAGTTCATTCAGAAAACACTCAAACACACATACTAAAGTTCGGCCGGACTTGCAAAGTATTTATACCTTTGCAAGTTCGGGCGAACTTGTAAGCCCAGATATGAAGCCCAACACAAGTTCGATCGGACTTGAAACAATTTCTCATATTTCAGACAAGTTCGATTGAGCTTGAACAATATTCTAAACCCTTTTGTAAGTTCGGTTTAACTTACCAAATTCAAGTTTTGATTTTTTCAAAATTTTGCAATTAAGTCCCTGAACTTTTCTCATTTTACCAGTTCTGAAAATCCACTCAGTTGACCAAGTCCAAGCTAATGACCTTGGTTAACCGATTTGTCTGCCGAGTCCAAATTAATGACCTCGGTTTGACCTGATATGAACAAACTGTTGATATTTTCAAAAACAAAGTTTCAATTTAATGAACTTTTCATCGTTTTGGCTATTCAGATTTTACAGATTAGCTCCCAGCCTGTTGTCAATTAGATTCCCACTAGTTTAGCCCCTTACCAGACTCAGAAGATCCGTTCTCCAACATTGGTTTGCTGAAAACAATGTAGAACCAAATCTTTTTGTATTTTTGTAAGTTTATGCTAAAACACACTGAAAATCTTTTTGCATTTAATTTGTAAAGCAGATAAACTATGTACATGACAATATAAACTATGTACAAACATATTTACAGACTTATTTTTGTGAATTCATGTCTAAGGATCATATCAGTTAATTGAGACATATCACCAGATCATTGACCTTTAGATGACTTTAAGTTTTAAACTCGTTTACCTAGATTGTTGATATGTTTGTCTATTTAAACTTTACCACGTTTCTCAACTGTTCCAAGATACGTTAAGGTATGATTTATGAAACTTGACTTATCTGCGGTTCCCACTTCTTGAATATACTCCCGTATCAAGATTTCCTAGATTTCATCTTACAGGTGAATTTAGCGTAATTGATATCTGTATTTGGGTTGTGCAAGGCCTTGAGAGCTCAGGTTAGTACTACCGTACAGACAAAGAGATGAAGGCTCGACTTTAAGGTGTGTTCCATTTAAGGAATCTTTTAAGCACTACAAATGATTAGATCTTTAGATACTTGTCAAGTTTGCATGCAGTTTAGGGGTTTATAGCGAAAGTATTATCGAAGTTCTAGGCTATGGCTTCTGCAAAATCAAAAGAACTTGTATAATACCCCAGATATTAACTATCTATAAAGACCTCGTATCTCAGAATCAGGCAATCTCTCAAATGAAATTTCGGAGTACTAAGTCCATATATCCAAGATGTGTTAATCCACAAGATTAAGCAGTTGTAAAATTTAGTTTATATCTCAGAAACAATTTACTGAACATGTTAAGCCTATCGACACATCCACAGTAAGACTTGTTTATCACTTTTAAACATTACATTTCTTTAGCATACTGTGATAGTCCATTGATGTAGTATCATTTCCTTTTTGTGACATCGAATTCTTTTTATCTTTTTCAATGTTTTTGTACATTTTTGAAATTTTTCATATGTTTTTGTATTTTCCAAATATTTCTCCCCCTAAAATCAAAAACATATTTTTGAATTTAGTTTTTAAGAAATACTAATCTAAAAGATGTATATACAAACCAATGCGGATCACGTAAACTCGTCGTCCGATCCGTATTCAACCTCAGCTTCCGCACCTGTAAGCAAATTTTTAATAACGTTAAGCCTCATGAGATATTTAAATTGTGTTAAAGGAAATCTTTGGTATAAAAATCCGCCTTTTGTTCGTAGGTGTGGATTTTTTCTATTCGCACCAACAGTCACGAATGAAATGGTAACGAATTTCAATATGTTTAGTACGTGAGTGATGAACCGGATTTTTGGTTATATCGATGGCTGCTTTGTTATCTACGAATAAAGGCGTATCAAGAAACTGCACACCATAATACCTCATCTGTTGTTGAATCCAGAGGATTTGAGAACAACAGCTGGAAGCAGAAATGTATTCTGCCTCACAGGTAGAGAGAGAGACCATGGTCTGTTTCTTGCACTGCCACGTTACCAAACGTGTTCCAAAGAACTGGCATCCTGCCATTGTAGATTTCGAGTTCAGCTTGTCTACTCCGAAGTCTGAATCAGTGTATCCCCTTAGATCAAAATTGTCGTTCTTAGGATACCACAAGCCGGTGCTTGGACATCCCTTCAAGTAACGGAAGATTCGCTTGACTATCTGCATGTGTGACACTCGAGGACTAGACTGATATCTTGCACATAAGCAGGTAGGATACATGATGTCTGGGCGAGATGCCGTCAGATGCATCAGAGATCCTATCATCGATCGATAGAGTGTGTCATCAACTTTGGTTCCCGTCTCGTCTATGCAAATCCCATGATTTAGTGCCAGCGGAGTCGAAAGCGGCTTTGAGCTATCCATTTCAAACTTCTTAAGAATGTCATGAACATACTTTGTCTGATGAATGAATATGGCGTCTGGTAACTGATCGACCTGTAATCCGAGGAAGAATTTCATTTCACCCATGGAGGACATCTCGAATTTCTTCTTCATGATCTTTTCGAACTCTTTGCAAAGACAATCATCCGTAGAACCGAAGATGATATCATTCATATAGATTTGTACAATGATTAGATGAGATCCAACTTCTTTGGTAAACAGTGTACTGTCCACTGTGCCTCTTGTAAAGCCATTTCCCACGAGATGTTGCGATAACGTCTCGTACCAAGCTCTCGGGGCTTGGTGTAATCCGTATAAGGCTTTGTCTAGGAGATAAGCTTTGTTCTTGTCAGCGGATTGACAAACCCGGTGGTTGGCCAATGTACACTTGTTCGCGAAGTTTACCATAGAGAAATGCAGATTTTACATCCAACTGGTACACCTTAAATCCTTTCCAAGCTGCGAATGCGAGGAAAATGCGGATAGACTCTAATCTTGCAACCGGTGCATATACTTCTGTGTAAACAATACCCTCTTGCTGGTGGAATCCTTTGACACCAACCGAGCTTTGTTTCTGACTATTACACCCTGATCGTCCCTTTTGCACTTGAAGACCCACTTCGTATCAATAGCTTTCTGCTTTGATGGTAAGTCTACAAGCTTCCAAACACCCAATTTCTCGAACTGTAGCAGTTCCTCTTGCATATCACCTAGTTCTCGTCACCAAGAGCTTCATTGGTTTTTGGCTCTATTTGAGAAATGAAACATGAGTAGTAGCAGTAGTCTTGAGTTGGAGCAACTCGGGTGTAGAAACAACTAAGTGCTTTATTGATTTGGCTTCGTGTACGCACACCAGTTTGTAATTCACCAATGATATTCGTTGAAGGATGGTAAGAATATGATCGCGGCATTTCTTCGCTAGGAACATCAACTGAGCTTTGCTGATTCGAGACATTCAGATCAACGTTCAATTCAACGTTAGGAGCACTTGATGAAGCTTCGTTCTGATTTCTTGAGTTAGCAGACTGATTCAACAAGTTGGATATCTACTCAACTTCTTCATCCGATGAGGATTCATTATCAACATCAAATGTCGGTGCTTCATCTGAATCAGAATTCTGATTCTGAGGCATATTTGGCACTGTTGTTGCATTACCGGGTTCAGAAGATGCAATCGTTGGAGTTATAGCCGGTGTTACTTCTGTTTCAGAAACATTTTCAACTTGAACACCACTATTACTTGGACCTGCTTCTGAAGACGAGGAATCCAATGTGGGATGATTAACCACAATTGGTATAATGATTTGTTCTTGATTCACCGACTGTTGAAGATAATATTACGCTGCAATTTCTTTTTCAGACGGTTCTTCAGGCAAGTCGAATGACTTCCAAAGGTCTTGATAGTTGAACAACCATGCGTCGCCTCTTCTTTGGATAGGATCCATATAGTTAAAGCAATCCACATGTTGTGCTTCAATTACCTTTCTCAACAAAGGAATATATACACGTCTAAGCAGACTCGCATATCCGACAAAGAAACCTTCAAGAGATTTAGCTCCGAATTTACCATCTTGATCGATTATAGTACATGGCGCACCAAATGGCTCTAAAAACTTCAAATTCGGCTTCCGTCGGTTAATCATTTCAAAACATGTCTTCTTCGTTGGTTTAACAGTTAAGACCCTGTTTAGTGTGTAGCAAGCCGCTGCAACTGCTTCATTCCAGAAGCTGACGGGAAGTTTAGAATCCGCAAGCATTGTTCTTGTTGTTTCAATCAAGGTTCTGTTCTTCCTTTCAGCTACACCGTTTTGCTGCGGAGTATAGGGCGCACTAAACTCGTGTAGAATCCCTTTAGCATTGCAAAATTCTCACATTTTATTATTCTTAAACTCTGTTCCATTGTCACTGCGAATGCGTCGTACAGGCAGATGATAAAGGTTCTCTAGCTTATTGAAAAGAATCACCAAGTTTTCAAACGTTTCATCTTTTGATTCTTGGAAGAAAACCCATGAAGAACGCGAATAGTGATCTGTTACGACCAAGCAGTATAAGTTTCCTGAAATACTTCGAACGTTGACAGGACCAAATAAATCCATGTGAAGACGCTCAAGCGGCAACTTGATTGAGTTCAGAATTTTCTTCGGATGTGATTTCTTGATCTGCTTCCCCTTTTTACATTCTAGACAGTGATCGGTCATATGAAAGCTTCGTAAGTTCACACCTTCTACCAGATCATTATGAACAAAGAAATTCATTTTTCGCAAATGAATGTGCCCCATCTTACGATGCCAAAGAATAGAATCTTTCTCTGTAGCCTTCGTCACAAAACATTGCGCTGATTTCGATGAAGTGGTCGCGACGCCCATATCTAAGACATATAAATCATTCTCGCGCGGGGCTCGCATCAGAATCCACTCATCAGGTATTTTGAAATCAGGCTTCAAAATAATACATTCTTTGTTATTGAAATGCACCGTGAACTGTTTGTCACAAATCTGCGATATGCTCAGAAGATTGTTTTCCAGCTCTGCAATATAGTTCACGTGATCAAATGATACAACGCCATTGGAGAGTTTTCCTTCGGCGACTACCCTTCCACCCTGATTACCAGCAAATCCAACATATCCGCAGTTGATAGCTTTTATGTCGAACAAAAGAGCTTTCATTCCCGTCATATGCCTGGACGCTCCACTATCCAAAATGCACTTTAAAAGAACAGATCTTTAGAGCCCCTGCACATGTTAAAATCTAATTAAAGAGCGCGACCCAAGCCTTTTTGGTCTTGGGTTTTGGATAGAAAGCTTGTTAATCATCGCCGTCACTTTCGTTTACATTTTCAAAGCTTACTTTCTTTTTACCTTTTGAAGATTCATTACCGTTTGTAGATTTGACAGTTTTCTTTCTTGTTATTAGTCTTAACAAGCTCAGACTTAATAACATCAGATGTTGTTGCCTTTTTCTTAGCAATCCAAGCTTGTGATTTGATATTAGCCTTCTTGATGTAAAACCGTGATTCGTTTGCCCTAGAAGTTTCACCTTTTTCAAAAGTTGAGTTTTCAAATTTCTATTCAATTTTAGGTTTCATTTCAGGTTTCGATTCATTTCTTTTCAAAATCTTCACAGGTTTTACAAACTCTGGGTGCTTTGGTTTCACAACATCTGAATTTTCTTTTCTTTGAAGATAGGCCGATTTAGATTTCGGACACTTGCGTGCAATATGACCAACTTCATTGCACTTGAAGCAAGTTCGATTATCATGTGAGTGTCCACTAGTGGATTTTACACCACTTGTGGCGTTTGCCTTATCTCGAAGTTCTTTAGTTTCTTAAACTCATCGTTTGATTGTTTTCTGATCAAACTCTCTTCTTGAACCCTGTTCGTCCCATATACAAATTTCATGTTTTTATCTTTGTATTCGTGAGATGGCGACTTTTTCTTAATAGGTTCTTCTTCCACTTCTAGACCCAACCCAGCTCTCCAATTTTCCGGATGATCACCACCATTTCTCCGGTAGTTATTGTAATTTCTTTTAGGTTTAGAATAGAATTTCTTTTCATTTTTCTCCAGGTCTTCTGATGTAACTTCAACCAGTTTGAACAGTTTATCCAATTGATCCTCTTTGACCTTCCGAATCGGAAAACTGTCATCAAAGTATAATCTATCAGATTCCTTAACCTTGTACATTACAACGTTAGGATCATCACATAGATCATCTTCCGATGATGTATCATCATCTTCAGAATTTGTGTCAGAACTGTTCAAACTCGAGGTAGCGCTCTCAAAGCTGCCATCATCAGAATCGTTTAAAACATTTTCAACCACCTTTTTAACCACCACATTATTGTCATCATCTGATTTAATATAGATTACATCAATGTTCTCCGGCAACTCATTTTTCTTTTCTGATAACAACTAAATGTTGAGTGCCTTATCCATCCCATCAACAGTTTTGCGACAATACTTCTCGCATAGGGGTGGAGGAACATTGCTGTATTCCCTACCATTTTTCTTTTTAGATTTTTTTATCATTTTCTTCCGACGAAATCGTAGGAAGTATATGATCGATGGCATAAGCATTAGTTGTATAGCTTCTTAAAAGTTGTTGAACACGTTCTGTTTCAATTTTCATGTCCTGGAGTTGTTGTTTGGTTTCAGCAATGGTGTTAATATAAATGTTTATTGCTTTTTGTTTATCCATTACTGTCCCTTTCAACATCCTTACAGTATTGTGCTGTTCGATATTGTGTCTATCGAGCCTGCCATAATCGTTTTTCATTTTGTCATACGCTTCCTTCATTGTACGATAATCGTATTTGAAATGTTCATTATGTACATTGAGTTCAGCGATGATTTGTGATTTTTCGGCACATTTAGCACATGGCTCGGTGCATTTTGTGCAAGGTTTTACAACCTCCACAACTTGCACTTTGACAACTTCCTTTATTGGCAATGTCCGTGAGGTTTTCAGCATTCACTTCTTGAACAAGCATCAATGATTACTTCATGATTTGATTTCTCTTCGACCACTTGCTACTGAGAACTTCCGTCAAAGTTACCTGCAAAACTAGAAGTTGAATTAGGTGTTAAAATACCCTGTGTCTTCATGTGAAGATACATCTCCTCTTCTTCTTGTTGTTGCAGATACTGTTCCAGTAGAGCATTCTCCATTGCTGCTGCGTCTTCGGCAGAAGTATCTTCAACAATCTCAGCCATCAATGCAACTCCGGTCTTCTTACCAATATAAGAATTCCAGTCAAAGCCATCATCCTCGTTCAAAGCGACCATTGCCTTCTCGGTGTTGTTACTATTTGGTTTCTCTTGAATTTCAACCTGTGTATTCTTTGGGAAAGGCTTGTACTGAAGCGACTTCTTGTAATATTCGTTGCCCCCTCCAAATGGACTCTGATTGCCCGTTGCTTTAGGATTCTTGCATTCTCTCTTGAAATGCCCTTTCTGTCGACATCTGAAGCAAGTAACCTTTGATTTGTCGAAACCTAGCTTGTTGCTTGAATTTCCGATATCTCGGCCTGTGAGTGCAACAAACTTTGTGACCCTTCGAATGATAGAAGATAGTGACCACTTGATATCCATCAGCTCAAGCTCTTCTTCGTCCACCTGATCGTAGTCTTCGACGGTCATTTCAGGATTGTCGATTTTCCCTGCTACCAGACTTTCATACGATTCTAGAACTGTAGCGAGAAGTGACATGTGTTGTTTTGCAACTTGCTCAGAAATAACATTGTTTAGATTGACTGCATTGCTACACTTGTACACATTTGGATCAGAATTCGTTTGTTGATTCTGATTTGCTTGATTCTGATATGACGAATTTGAACTAGTGCTCAAAAACAAAGAACTCTGTGGACTTTGATCATATTGTGGATATGATTAGTTCTGATTCTGTGGGCGAAGAGTTCATGTTTGCACTGAATGCTGTTTGTATCTTTGGGCTTGAAATGCTATCTTGCATCCCGTTCTTGTAATACAGACCAACATCTTGAACAATGTTAGCATTCTTCGACTTTGTGATCTTTGGAAGTTCCATCTCATGACCTTCAAGTTTGTTGATGAATGTAGACAGCTTAAAGAATTCCTAATTCGGACTTTGTCTCAGCAATGTACTCATCCTTTTAAATTGTGGAGTACTTGTACTTCTCCAGAACTTGCTGATTTTCGTCCAACGGAACAATATAACCTCTCTCGATAGCTACCCAGCTTTGGAAATGCATGGCCTGAACCCAATAACTGAACTTCTCCTTCCATCCTTCATATTCGTCCATGCTCATTAATTTCGTCGGTTTAACGGACGTGCCCATCTCGTTGTCTAAATTGACTTGCTGAATCACATTGGCATTGGATGTTCCCACTGCTGTCATAAACGCTCTCTGAAGATCATCCATCGTGAATATTGAGACACCTACGCTGAAAACACGTTAAAACTTTGGAAATTGTTAGATTTACTACAAGTTCGGTCGAACTTGTAGTTTGAGAATGAAGAATTTCAGACTTTTACACTTAAGTTCGGTCAAACTTAGTGATTTTAATTTGAAAATATCTGCCTGAGAACTTCGACCGAACTTACAATCTGATTTCAATGAAAATCTTGCAAGTCCGGGCGAACTTAGCTTTATTTTCTTAATTTTTATCAAGTTTGAGCGAACTTGACAAAAATCATTGAAAACTCTATTAAGTTCGAGCGAACTTCACAAAATTACTCTCAAAAACCCTCAATTTCGGTCGAACTTGATAGAAAATCACTTAAAAATTGGATTTCTAAGTCAAGTTCGGTCGAACTTAGCTTATAAGTTTGATGAATATGTGTTTGGAAAACATGGTTTTTGCAACAATTTGACACCAATTCGTTTGATTTTAGTCTCCAAACTCTCAGGGGTTTATCTATGATGTATTTAACATGTCATATTCAAAATTGGACAGAATTTGCCTGTGAATTCTTCATTTTAGTGTAAAAGTTAAGAAAAATAGAAGAATGGAGTAGAATTAAAAGTGTTATTGTCTTGATATCACTCAAATCAGGCTATTCTAGCTCTGATACCTCTTGTAGGACTGATCCTGATAGCATAGGAACCTAGATTTGATATCTAATGTTCATAATAGCGAAAATATTACGACATGATTACCAAACAACAAGAATTAGTCAGTTAAACGTCAATTTTATTAATATAACATCAAGTCTCCAATTTGACAAAGCTCCGCCTCAAAGTGCGCAAAGTTACAAATGACAAGACACATGCAAGCTATATATAGGGTTGTAAGTTCACTAGAGTAGATAGGAGTTCGCCCGAACTTGACATAGTCAAGTTCGGCCGAACTTGACTTCACACAAACATTCACCAGCGAACTTGACCCAATGATACATAAATACTTGATTTCGCTAGCCTATTCACGTCTAATCTATACAGACTCGATATAAGACTAAGACATAAACATTCTGCACCAACAGACTCCCCCTTGTATATCGTCTTCGTCTTTTATCAGTCTTCAAGACTAAGACATAGACATTCTGCACCAACACATAAGCCATATGTTGTAAATTTGTAAATTTGAAAAATTGATGAGCACATATGAATCACCCCAAAGGTTAAGAAAACAAAGGAAACTATGTACTCACCTTGATGTCTTGGGGATGAGTTTGTGTGTTCTCAAGGTTCTCTATGATTACAAGGAATTCCTAAATAGTAAGGATCATTCATTAAGGTTTTGTTGCGATGATGTTTGCAGTTGGTATGGGTTAAAAGAACTCCTGGCAAATTGTAATTTGTTTGGTTTTTAGAAAATATAATTTATTGACAACTTTCTATGTTGTTTTTCGTTTTACGTTTTAAAATAGTAAACAACATAAAAAAATTATGAAAATTTCCAGTATACTAAATCATAATGTGCTTTACAACTTTCATTCAGAAAATATTTCTGTTTGGAACCCGGAAAATGGTCAAAACCATGGATCTTTACAGATCATTCAGTTTTGCGCTTAAGTTTCGTTTTAAATGGTTGAGGGTCCAAACAGAAGTGTTGTTAAGTGTATTATACATTGTTGGGACCGTATTTCGGAGTACTTAATCATTAAATAAGAGTTTAATTCATTTAGTTAAGTTTTGACCAAGTTATGGTCGTTCAAAGTGACAACATAGAATCTGTCTAAAACAGGAAAAATACTTGTGTGTTCCCCTTGGTAGTTGTATTATGTGTAAAGATACAGGTTTAGAAATAAGCTACGAAACTATTTTTTATTGAAAGAGCTAAAGGATGGGAACTTACCACTACTTAGGATAACTTCAAAGGACCAAGAGGAGCTTGCAAATTAGGAACTAGAGAACTCACACACGACTTTGTTTGTGTTTTAAGTTGGTGTGAGGAAAATGGTGATCAAAGGATGCTATTCATAGTGAAGGGAGGTAAAGGAGATTAAGACAAGGGTCCATGGAGGCTTAAGAATGTTATTAGTGTCCATTTAGGTGTCAATACTAGAAGAAGTGTGGCAAATGAGAAGATAGGTGGCAAAACATGGGCAAGGCAAGTGTTCATGGGTGTCTTAGGAGATGATTAGTGTCCTATGATCTAGTTTAGAGCTTGAAGATGGTTAGACAAGTGTCCATGAGTGTTTTAGGAAGTGAATAGTGTCTTGCTAGGTGGCATAACATGGTAAATTAAGGTTTTTGTTATTTTTAGTCCCTAGACTTTGAGATTCGGTATTTTGATGATTCTAATCCCTCAATTAAATTTAGATTTAGGAGGGTTTCAAGGTATGTGACACTTAGATTTGTTCTGGTAATGACGCTAAGTTAAAATTATAATGTTTGTATTAACGTATATTTAGTACGAAAATTAAAGGGCTCAAAATTTTCGCAGGGGTTACACCAAGTGACATGCGTGTATCAGTGGTTCGCATGGTAAAGGACAAAGCGTGGTGCGTGTGAACATTTTATCAGACTTGGAGCTATTAAAATTCAGAGTTTCTCAGGGAGAACTTGCTAAAATTGTTATCTAAAATCTTAAAAAGTGTTTATCACAAATTCTAGTATTGTTAGGAGGTGAGGATTCGAATAAAATCACAAAATTGTTCATCGTGTTCTTGTTCATTTTCAGATCTGATTGAAGATGTCTTAAAACCTGTTTAGATGATAGATTTGATGATCAGGGTTTGCTTCGGATAGTTATTAGATGTTAGTGAAACCCTAGGTCATAGATTTAACATGTTTGAGTGTTTGTTAATAGAAATTAGCATAGGACTAATGTTTATCGGCATATTTTGTTAGTACTAATGTGTCAAATCGATTGAAAACATGATGAATTTGATGCTTGATGTTTGAATAATAGAACACAATCCCTAGGTCAACTAATTGATGAAAATATGACCTTGAAAGTCAAAATTAGATTAGGGATTTTGTTATATGATGTATTTTGATACTTTTCGACAATTAAAATCGGACAATAACAAGCGAATTGGGCAAGTATCGAAATTGAACAAAAAATGTTCTTTAATGAACAACATAAAATTGATACGCTCGTATCAATGGTACACTGTACATTGAAAACACTTGGGTATGGTAACCAGCGCATGACTGACACACTCGTATCAGTGGTGTACTGAGTATCATGAAACCAAGTGGTGCGCACAACTTAGTAATACACTAAGGGTGTGACACGCTTGGACGGTTTTTGTGTAAAATGATTAAATGATCAAATGCTTGTAATTAGTCGGATTTATGCTTGGTATTTTGTGTGTACAGATATGTTCAGACCTATTCAAGTTAAGGATATAGATAGAAAGCATAACATCATAGCTTCGCTTCACGAGAATGATAAAATAGCAAAGGAATTCAAAGTTATAATGCCTTTTTTGAAACGTTCAAGAATCTTCAAGGCTATCACTAAGATAAGAGTGCCATACAAATCGTAAATCAGAGAGTTTTGGATGAATGCCAAAGCGGAATGTCAAATTGATCCACTAGAGATTCATTCTGAAGTTCAAAAAAGGAAGGTGATTATTATTAAGGCATTAATCAGGGAAACCCTAGCCTTTAAAGATTCTTCAAAAGGCCTGGTATGCTAGATGAAAAGTTAGTTAAGGGTTGTTATCAAAGAATGGGGTATGTTAGAGAAATTAATGCATCCATTTATGCAAAGAGCTGTGTATCTTGGCCATATAAATTCTTCTTTCACACACTAGTCCATTGATTGAGGCATGGAAAAGGAGGATATGATGTTGCACCTGATTACTTGATGAGCGATGCTACCGCGTTATGCTTGAATCTAAAGTTCAACTTTTCATGCATGGTCTTTGACAACATGAAAGATAACATCAGTGGTGCTAAATGGTTGATGTATCCAAGATTTGTACAAATGTTCATAGATGCACAATGCAAAGATCTGTTGTATATAGAAGATGATAAGATGGAACTTTAACACATGACAATACTTGGTTGGAGAGATCGATTCCATGTAAGGGTAAACCTGAAAAAGATATACCCTAAGTAGTTAATGTGGTAAAATATCGGATATCGGTTATCATAATTTAGAGGATATATCAGGATGTCAACTACATAGGATATACCAAAATTTAGAGGTTTATTCGGGCATTTGAAGAAGAAAGATTTTGATGCTCCAGAAAACAACATGAGGAGACATGATGATAGTGACTTAGGTTCTAAAACAGAATCAAAGAAGAAATTAGTTTATTCAAAGAGAAAAGGTGTGAAAAAGGAAGAAGATAGTCAAAGCTCACAATCACAAAAGGCCAAAGTTGCTGCTAATGCAAATGGCAAGAGAACAATAAATTAAGTTGAGGAGGTTGAAGTATTCTCTACAACATCTAACAAAGATAAATCTAATAATGAAGAAAGAGAAAGTGATAAGGAAATTCCAAAATATACATAAACATATCAAAAGAGTGGAAAAATCACTGAAGAAAGTGAGAGACCAAAGAAGTCTGAAGAGGATAAGGTTGAAGGATATAATCCTAAAGTTGAGGTTCCTAAGATAGTAAAGAAAACTGGTGGTAGAAAGCAGAGTACTGTAAAGTCAAGTATGAAGAAACCAGGTTCACCATTAGCCAAGAAGGGTTCGAGTATGAGATTGATTGACGAACCAGATGAGGAAGAGCCAATTGATAGAGCTGCCAATGAATTAGTTGTGACAGGAAGAGGTAAGTTGTTAGTCTTTCCAAAGAGAATGATAGGCTGAGGAAGACGAATAAGAACAACAAGCTTTGATCAATGAACATTCTGAAAGAAAAAGAACTCATGCGAGTATGTTGTTGAAGTTTAGGGATTATTTCAAGGTGCTTATAGAGAACTTAATATGAATTTGATGAGGAAGTCAAGTTGATGAAGGAGATACAAAAAGAAAATGAGGAAGTTGAGAAAGTACAACATGAAGCCGATATATCAAATGTTAATGAAACAGTTCCCGAAGTTGTTAAAGAACTAGCAATTATTGAAAAGCAATCTGAAGTTGAAACAACTGAAGTTGTAGTTGATCCTCTAATTTTGAATCTTGAAGTTACAGAACCATATGTTGAGCAGGTGTTGACCAGTCAAAATACAAAAGTGATTGGTGCTCTATATAATTCTCAAGATGATGAAGATGAGGAGGACGAAGAAGAGAAGGTTGATTATGGTGATGATGATGTTGGCATGACGTTCTATGATAAAAGTGATGATGATGATTATCACGGTCAAGGTGTGCAGATGTATCTGCTGGAAAGTTCAAAGAATTTGATGCTGAAAGTTCGCAAAGCCAACCTAATCAGACATACTCTAAGACCAATGAAAGTGAAAGCTCATCAAAGTGAAAAGGGAGTTTGAGAGAGAAACTAAATATGAAAATAAGCAAGAATTAGTTGTTTATACAAGAGGTTTATCAGGGGTTATTACAGATGTAGTACCATTAACATTTGTTCCTCCTAGAAGTCCGATTGCTTCATAGTTACTGGATAAAGACTATGTGATTGAAGAGGGAGAGTTTGTCATGGGTATTCAAAAACAGAACTTGCAAAACTTTGTGAGATTCCAAAAGAAGAGATTCCAGATGCAGAGTTAATTTATGATACTGAAGCAGAACTTAATGAAGATAAAGAAGAATAATATGTTTTTGAACCATATTTGAAGCTGGCAACTATGATAGAGTTGAAGTGGAAGATGTCATCGATGATGAAGAAATCTAATATGCAAACAATATTAATTAGACATTTCCAACATTTACAGAGATGTTTGCTAATGAGGCTGAGTATATTATAAGAAAGAATGTGAAGAAAGGCATAGTGATATACCAGTTCAAGCTAAATAAGTTATTCAAGATGATAAGAAGAGATGGTTTAAAGCCTTGAAACCTCTTAGACCTTTAAAAGTTCTTCAAACATATCAAAGATGTTTCAATAGGTGACATTATTAGCTGGATATGGATTGATAAGATGAAATGTATTACGATCAGAAGAGAATACGACGTTCAATACTTCAGGTTCATCAACGATATAAAATCATTACCATGGTGGGATGTAAAGGAGTTATGCAGAATAAAGTTGATTAATTATGAAAAGAGTTAATATAACCAGCGTGTTTTGAGGTTTGTGAAGAGAGAAGCTATAGCAGGGTTTAAGTACTTGAAGCCACAACAACCTAACGCATAGTATCAAGAACTGAGGTAGATCCAAAGAATGAAAAGTATGTTGTTATATTGAAATACAAGCCATCGAGAACATTGAAATTTATACATTTTCATGAGATGGAGTAAGACATATATGAACTTTTAAGTGGGGCTACTATGACAAGAAAACTGGTGAGTGATGTACGCAAAATGCAACATATAAATTACATCAAACAATGCATAAAATCAACCTTTTTTCAACACTAATGTTGGAAAAAGCATGTTTCTTTGTTTACTTTCAAATTACAGGACCAAAAGAGCTTAAATGAATAAAAAGGACAAATTAACAGCAAAAACCAACACAAATGCAATGAAGAAGGATTGACGTAACCTGCCGAACCCCAATACACATCCAAAACTAAAAAAATAGAGCAGACATAAGCATTGGCAGGGGTCATGCCCACCAGGCATGGAGCCGTGCCCAGTCAAAGATTCTCTGTAGAAAAAGACAACATCAACACACAACCAACACGGGGTCATGCCAGGCCAACACGAGCCGAGGTCAACTCTAATATTTGCAGAATCTTAATAGTACAGCAAGTATACTGACCACGGGGCCGTGTTCTATCACCACGGGGCGTGTTGGTATACGGAACTGACATCTGCAGTTAATGAAGTGAGAGAAAAGGTCCACCACGGGGCCGTGCCAGGTGGGCACAGGGCCATGACCACCTCCTGTTTTCAGCTCTAAATAGGAGTGCTTGGTTTTGGAGAAAGGCATCCCTTGGCTAACCACTTCTCTCACACTTTCCATCATTCACCACCACTACAACACCAACACCCACCACTATTATCCATCTTTCACCTTTAGAGTGTGTAGCAGTCTCGAGATTCAAGATCGATAGTAAGAGTTCTTGTCAAACAACGGCCATGCTTGGCTAAATCTATTACATCGCTTACTGAAGGCAAATCTTTTATGTTTTACTTTTGATTTCCAATCTCTGGCAACCTTTTTATTTGGGTATGTATTAATGACTTTAATAACTAGTTTTTAATGTTGAAAATGAACTTTGGTTAAACATTTCTTCATGTCTTGTTGATTCATTCATGTTTTTATGGTCAATATAAAGCACGTTAACTACCTGGAAGGGGGTTAGAAGGGTGTTTGGGTAAAGTTCTTCTCGTTCATTGTATAGATCCTGCAAGGAATTGGTTCAAGCTTATTAGGACTTCCCTTGAGGCAGATAGCATCAAATCGGGGGAAGTAAGAACGGCTTGAACCCCTCATAAATAAACTACTATTAAAACTTTATCCGGCCTTGCGGGACTGTATCCTTGCTGACTTAGACCAATATGGTCGACGGTAACACTACTTTGAAGGGGGCCTACCATATTTTGCATCAATAAATTATTTAATTATCTTTCAATATTCCGACCTTGCGATATTGTATCCCTGTTGACTCAGAACAATAGATTGAGGGTAACGCTACCTTGGAAGGGGGCCAACTACTATAAACTAAAGATAATCTCTTAAAAAACCCAAAGTGCGGAAATCATGAAAGGAAATATAAAAGAGGAGTCGGAACCAAGTGATTCATTCTTGTCTATTTGTTTTTATATTTATCTTTGTTTTATTTTTATTTTATTTTATCTCAAAACTTTTATCAAAATTTGGATAGATTAGACGTTGACAATAAGCCGGTATTAAAAGCTCTTGTGTCCTTGGACGACCTCTGTATCTTACCATCACTATACTACGTTCATGATGGGTGCACTTGCCCTAACGTGTGTAGAGTGATAGTCTTATATCCTGTTTTATAAATTTAAAGCTTGATTTGCTAGTAAAATGCACTTAAAATTATCGTATTGTGAGGTGGTGATCGTATTGTGTTAAGACAACAACTGGAGAACCATCAGGGTGTATGATCCTATGTGGCTGGTGAACGTGTCTGAAAAAGATATAAGAAGTGTTATTTTACAATCAGATTTATTTTAATTTGAGAGACATAGAGCAAAATCTATAGTTACAACGTGTAGTCAGAGTGTGCTGTGCCTATGAAATCCATTCTGGTAGAAAGTGAGAAACCAAATGGAGAGGGTTAGAATAAAAGGAGGAAAAAAGACAAGAAAAGAAGAAACAAAGAGTTGATAATAGGATGAAGAAGGTATCAATATCAAAGTATAAATCATTTGCCTCCAAAAGATATCAAACTCATAAAAAGAAGGATATAGAAGAGAGTTCGAAGAAGGATATTCGGGATGGAGGAAGATTTTAAAGACATACAAAAGACAAGACTACGACAATATCCAAGGGGGAGTTTTATTTTTGAAATTGAAATGTAAAAAACAGTGATACGCAACGCAGGAGTCTTGCATAACGCAACATTGCACTGGTGCACGTGTACGAGTGATACGCTAGGGCTAGTCTTGTGCTTGTGTATATATAGAGGTGAGTGGTGTCCATGACTTCATAACTTTCATTTGGAGCCTTGGATAAAGGAGAGTAAAGTGTAATGAAGTGCTGCTGAAATTAATATAGACCATTTATTTACTGATTCTGAGCACACACACGATTGCATGGATTCCGCACTTGCTTTCCTGTAGAGTAGATTCGTTTACGTAGTCTTTCATGTCTAATCGCGTCTTAAGGAACATACGTTCCTGGAACTTTCAGAAATGAGCAAGATAATTTCAACGTCCAAATAAGTTAACATGATAATTAGTAAAACTTAGAATTTAGACCCGCGAGGTTGTAACAAATGTCTACAAAGGTGGCCAAAATTTACAATCAACCAAATTTTTAATAACAAATTCATTTCACTCATTATAATAAAAAATACATTACAACTTCCTTGCTACGAGATAATGGTACTGTAGTTGTTAATTACAAGTCCTCAAAGCAAGCATATAAGTCTCTTAAGCAGCAACCACTATGCATACCAGCCTTTAACCCACGTGTCACATCACCGCTGGTATCATTCCACCATCCCCTCCTTCACCAAACAAGATACTTCTTCTACCTAGATCCCTAATCGCTTTGTCGCCTCCTGCTTCCTTCCAACCAACCATAAATCAATCTCTGCCTTGTGTCTATATTGTTGTTAGTACTTGGATAACATGAAGTCACGGAGAAGGGTAAATAGTAGGTGTCGATGATTCTTCTAAATTTCAGTCGAATCTTTCTTTTCGAACAAACCCTAATAGGCTCGGCTACGATTTCATCCTCATCCAGATTTCTAAGCATCAATTTTGTTTAATCCTATCCACAAAATGTTGTGGTCACAGGTAGTGACAGTCTAAAATTGATATCAAACATGAGTTTTAAATAAGACTTATCATCTGATTTGAATGGACTCTTGTGTAATCACCGGGTGACTCCCTTGTATTAAGAGAAAAATGCCCACATAGTCTCTGTGGTTTGCCCAAATTTCACCTATAGTCCCTAACTTTTAAATTACAGCTTCAACTTTTGCTTACCCATTTCTCGGATAGTCTATAACGTGGATAAGGGTTAGTTTTTGGTGTTAGGTAAGCATGAATTGACTAAAATGCCCTTATCACAAAAAAATAGTAATTAAATCATCAAAATAAAAGAATTAATATATTAATTCAGGTACGACCCATATGTTTTATTTTAAACCTATCCCTACACCTCCTTCAAAACCAACAAATGCCACCATCCACCATCCACCACCACCCACTGCCCCACTTGCCACCACCGCCCCATTAGCCACCACCACTGTTCACTATCTCCACCACCCTTCAACAACACCACCAGAGTAAAGGTACTGATATTGGGAAAATCGGTGGAGGTGGTGATGGTGGCGAGTGGTGATGGCGGCGGTGGAGGTGGAGGTGATGGTGGCGTCGGTACTAGAGAAAGAGAGAGATTAGAAAGAGAGAGAGAGAGAGAGAGAGAGAGGGGGATATGTCAGTATGTATATTTACATATATATATTTTATAAGAAGTGGGTTCTATACACATATATTTATTTAGTACTTAATTAATTTATTTTGTTTTATGATAAGGGAATTTTAGTCATTTCACATTCACTTAACACCAAGAACTAACCCTCATCTACATTAGGGACTATCCGAGAGAGAAACGGTGAGCAAAAGTTGGGGACTATAACTGTAATTTTAAAAATTTAGGGACGATAGGTGAAATCTGGGCAATCCACGAGAACTATCCATGCATTTTTCTCTTGCATTAATTACTTTTGGGTGCAAAACATATGACCTGCCACTTGATCTATATGCAAATTGTTGGTGGATGACGTTTTTTTAACGAAAAATTCTTTTATTTCCTGTTGTCTGTAGGACTGAACCTAAGGCCTCCCCCTCCCAAGGTGTTTTAAAAAACACGAATTCTTCTAGATCATTCTCAAAGAAATAATTTCTAGGTATTACACGCGACCAAAAAAATGGTTAACTGATAAGGAAGCCGAGCGTTCTATTTTGAAACATAAAAGTACCAAAATTTCTACCAAAAACTCAAATGATAAAACATAGGTAATACACATGTTTGTTATTTTATTAAACTACAAGAGCTAGCTCTGTGTTCAAACAGGTTTGCTATTGTAATATATTAGATTTAGCACAGTATTTGCTTACCAATTATCCTGATGTAAGCATGTAGAAAAAACAAACCAGTCTCAAAGTGAGAGGTCTTCAAAAAGTTCTAAAACAACCCCAAAAAATAATATTGTATATATAATCGCTATTACTATGCTAAGTAATTAATGCGGAAAAAATCGGAGATCGATCAAGGACCGATATTTGAGATATAGATTATTGCGGTGAGACATCGGTAATTTTAATATCATGTATACTTTATTTATATAGAAATTGAACACTAACAATTCGGTATACTCTCATACCATTAACAAAAGACGATACCCACAACATTTCTGGAACAAAATTTAAGTTAGACGTGCCTTGAACACCCTTCATAAATCTTAAACAATAAGTTAGAAGGGTTAAATGTGGCAAGAAGATGATATACAGCCTGTCAAAAAAGTATAATTCTTTTTGTTAGAAGGCCTTGCGGACCTTCCGAACTAAAGCCTTGTGGTCCGTATGTGGTGCCCAGAATCAAAATTTTTGCTTGATCACCAAGCATCGCCACATTTTTCTAAGTGTTGCCACCTTGCACGAATTTTGCCACCTTTAATCTGGTTAGGTCACTAATCAACATCTAAGAACACTTGGTAACACTTGTCAAGCTCTCCTTGATCCTCCATATGTATAAATAGGTCCATGTTCTTGAGCTTCATTCTTCACCTCTTAAATCACTCTTGGAGCTTACTTCTGGACTTGAAGCCTCCTTTGCAAAGTTCTAATCATTCTTTCAAACACAAGCAAGTGTTTCTCCCAGTCTATTTCATTTTTTAGCTAGTTATCAGCCAAAAGTCAAGCAAATTGACTTTTGCTTTGACTTTCGGTTATGACCATTTCGGTCAAGTCAAATGAACTTTGCTTTGTGATCATAATAATGAAGGTGTTAATCCCTTGCGATTACACTATTTGATAATCACATTTAGTAGGTGAAATGACGAGTCAAACTTTTACGAAATAAAAGTAAAAAAAATGCAAAAATTGGATTTTTACGACGAATGCATTTTAAGTATTAAAACTAAAAGTTTTGACACCAAATAAGTTTATAATACATTATAAGACATGTTTTATCATGTCTAACTCGTCATTTCTAGTTTAGAGCTCAATTCCTAGTCGAAAGTCAAGCAGTTTAACTTCTACTTTGGCTTTTGAATCTGACCCGTTTGGTCAACCTTAGAAACCAATAAAGCGCAAAAATATGACCATAGTGATATAGGGAATAACCCTCAGAGGTTATACCTTATGGTCATATCGTTTGACGAGTAAAATGACGAGTCAACTATATATATTTTAAAAATGTCAAAAATGCCCTTTTGGCATAAAATGGTTTTAAAACTTATATGATATATGTTCTTGCTTCAAGACTAATTATAAAACTTATTTAAACATATCAGACTCATCATAAGACCCATTTGACGAACCGCACCTGTGTTTCCTCATATGACTAGTTAAGTAGCCTAAACTAGCAGTAACATGTCAAAACACTTCAAAACACTTTCCAACCAGAATGTTAGGTTTAGCCAATCCCTTGCTCATATGGTTATAAACCACATTCTATTCACTCTTCCATCACAAATCCGTATTTTATGCATTTAATAAACTTCTGACGAAAACTTCCTGTTTTGGACAGATTCTGTGTTATCAATTTAAACAAGCATAACTTGGTCAAAACTTAACCAAACAAAGTAAAATCTTACATTCTGATTAAGTTCATCAAAATACGGTTTCAACAATCTATGATACGTCTATAAACACCTCTGTTTGGATGCTCAAATGTATAACACCAAATCGAAGGTAAAAATTGAACAATTTGTAAAGATCAATAGTTTTTTTTCATTTTTTGGTTTCCAAACACAAAAACTTTATAAATGAAAGTTGTAGAACACACTTTGATTTAGTAAGCTGGAAATGTTTATAAGTTTTCAACAACGTTTTCTATTTTTAACGTATTTTACAAAAAAAAAACACAAAAGGCTATCAAAACATACATATCTTCTAAAACATCTAAACTTCTTCAAAGTTACGATGTATCCATAACCCACATTCATCCAAAAACATTATCACAACAAAACCTTGATGAACAAATCCTTATTTCTAGGAAACACTTTAGCTTTGCGAGCACTATTAAGCACAATATCATCAAAGCAACCAGTGAGTACATAGTCCCCACTTTTACATTTTCAAAATGTTTTGGGGTGATTCATATGTGCTAACCATTTCTCAAATAATATGTATGGCATACGTGCATACTCAGTGCTCTTTGTGTGTACAATTTATGTGGTGAAACA
Organism: Scalesia atractyloides; assembly: GCA_947069175.1. Lineage (NCBI taxonomy): Eukaryota > Viridiplantae > Streptophyta > Magnoliopsida > Asterales > Asteraceae > Scalesia > Scalesia atractyloides. Next base: position 43,507,577 of record CAMTDV010000017.1, read on the forward strand.
AAGTAGAAATCACAAATACTTGTTGGAACTCAAAGTACTACTTTAAATATTTGATTGGAATTCTAGAGGTACTTTCACAAGTTCTTGGTTGGTTTCTATACTAAGTGTTTATGTGCAAATCAAGTGTGGTGAAACAAAGTACAAATAAAAAGTTAGATCCTTGTTGGATCCTCAAAGTACCATTCTAAATCCTTGAGTGGATTTCTAATAGTACTTTCACTAGTTCATCGTGATTTCTATGTTTATGTGTGAAGTTTTGTGGTGTTATAACATAGAATCTAAAAGTGATTTAGAATAACGAGACGAATGTAATACGATAAGGGCATGGTGGATACACCACTGGTACTTCCTATATATAAGTGTCCTTATTGTATTGCCCATCGTAGCATTATTCAAATCACTTGAAGATTCTATGTTATGACGAAACAAAGTACAACTGAAACAACGTACAATGTACAATTTTTGTTAACACAAATTGCTTGGCTTTATACATAATACCATCCACAATACACTTTTGTCATAAAGTTTTACTATAAAACATGATGTGTTGCAATACTATACTTTTTTTCCATATATTGGCTACAAAAATCTATTTTCACTCGTCAACTCGTGTAGTTGGACAATGTATTGCAATAACAAACTTTCACCATATACTAGGCAACAAAACCTATGTCACTCACAAACATTATTTTTGACCGCCTATTTTCGCATATGTTTCAGGTGTTGACATTTCAAACAAGCTACACATAAGAAAGCACTCGGGCCTTAGATTGCTTTTGTTGGTGCATTATGTCTATTGTATGCGTCTTAGGTCTAGTCAAAATGTACAAGGTTAGAATGTCGAGTTTGTAAAGTTATATAAGTGGTTAGTCCCATTTCGTGCGAACTGCAGTTTGGTGCGAAGTGGGTTGCCTATAAATAGGCTAGTTGTGTTATTCAATGTAACAGTTTTGCGAACTAGACGGTGAAACTCTGTTTTAGGAACTTGAATGTAATCATTGAACAATCAATAAACTGACGTTTAAACTGAATACCTTGTGTTTATTGTCACTAATTCACGTAAATTCGGCATACATGGATTAGATACAAGTTAGGTACCTTTGCATAATGAGGAAATCGATCCTACAAGTGGTATCAGAGCTTAGGGAGCCTGATTTGTCGACATCAACACAAGAAGACTTCTATTTCTTGTTGGTGCAGAATGTCTATGTCTTAGTCTTATATCGAGTCTGTATAGATTAGATGTGAATAGGCTAGCAAAACGAAGTATTTAAGTGATTATATGCCAAGTTCGCTGGTTAGGTGTTGTGATGTCAAGTTTGGCCGAACTTGACTAGGTCAAGTTCGCCCGAACCCAGTCTATCACCATCGGACTTGTGCTCCTATAAGTAGCTAGCTTGAGTCTCTCATTTGTAACTTTTGGTGCTCTGTGTAGTGAAGCTCTGTCAATTTGGAAACTTGAAGTTTATCAATAAAATTGACGTTTAACTGATTAGTTCTTGTTATTTGGTAATCATGTCATATTGTTTCCGCCAATATGGACATTAGATATCAAATCTAGGTTCCTATGCTATAAGGATCGTTCCTACAAGTGGTATCGGAGCTAGAATAGCCTGATTTGATTGATATCAAGAAAAGAACAACTCTTATTCTACTCCATTCTTCTATTTTCTTAACTTTTACACTAAAAATAAAGAATTTACAGGCAAATTCTTTCCAAATTTGAATATGTCATGCTAAATACATCATAGATAAACCCCTGAGAGTTTGGAGATTAAATTCAAACGAATTGGTGTCAAATTGTTGCAAAAACCATGTTTTCAAAAGTCAATTTGAACGAACTTCTATGTCAAGTTCGCTCGAACTTGACTTAGAAACTCACTTTTTGAGTGTTTTTCTATCAAGTTCGAGCTGTTCGAGCTTGAACTTGAGGGTTTTTAAGAGAAATATTGATAAGTTCGCTCGAACTTACTTAATTTTCATTGATCTTTTATCAAGTTCGCTTGAACTTGATTAAAATCAAGAAATTTATACTAAGTTCGATCAAACTTGCAAGGTTTCTTCAATTCTCAACCAGAAGTTCGCTCGAACTTATCTTAGGATCATTTTTCCAAATCAAGTCACACAAGTTCGACCGAACTTGTGTAAAAAACTGAAAATTTTCTTTCTTCCACTGCAAGTTCGACCGAACTTGTAGTAGTTCTAATATTTTTCAAAGTTTGAACGTGTTTTCAGTGTACATGTTACGATATTCACGATGGATGATCTACAGAGAGCGTTTATGTCAGGAGTGGGTACATCCAATGTGATACATCAAGTTAATCTCGACAACGAAATGGGCACATCCGTTAAACCTCTAAAGTTAATGAGCATGGATGAATATGAAGGATGGAAGGAGTAGTTCAGTTATTGGGTTCAGGCCATGCATTTCCAAAGCTGGGTGGCTATTGAGAGAGGATATGTTGTTCCGTTGGATGAAACTCAGCAAGTTCTGGAGAAATACAAGTATTCTTCACAGCAGAAGGATGAGTATATCGCCGAGAAGAAAATGATAAGCCTCATTCAACAGTCCGTTAAAGAGGATATTTTGATCTTGTTGCCCGAATACACGACTGCGAGAGAACTCTGGTTATCACTGCAAAAGAAATACCAAGGAAGCGCAAAGATGATCAAGAGTAAAAAAGCTCTTATCATGAAGGAATTTGATATTTTTACCATGTTGAAGGGCGAGACAATGAAACAGATGATTGAACGTTTTTGACATCTGAAAGTTCAAATGAGGAGACACGGTCTTGAGAAGACAGAACCGGAGTATATTGATAAGATTGCAGATGCATTACCTGACGGAGAATGGACTACTTATCTCATGGTATTGAAAGAAAGTCCGAATTGGGAATTCTTCAAGCTAGCTACATTCATCGACAAACTCGAAGGTCATGAGATGGAACTTCTAAAGATTGCAAAGTCGAAGAATGCTAACATCGTTCAAGATGTTGGTCTATATTACAAGAACGGGGTTCAAGACAACATTTCAAGCCCAAAGATTCAAACAACATTCAGTGCGAATATGAATTCTTTGAATCATTCGGGACATAATCAAAATCAATCATATCCACAATATGATCAAAGTCCGCAGAGTTCTTCGTTTTCAAGCACGGGTTCAAATTCTTCACATCAGAATCAAGCAAATCAGAATCACCAAACGAATTCTGATCCAAATGTGTACAAGTGTAACATTGCTATCAATTTAAACAATGTTGTTTCTGAGCAAGTTGCTAAGCAACACATGACACTTCTCGCCACAGTTCTAGAATCATATGAAAGTCTGGTGGCCGGGAAGATTGGTAATCCTGAGATAACTGCCGAGAATTATGATCAGGTGGACGGAGAAGAACTTGAGCTGATGGATATCAAATGGTCTTTGGTTTCTATCATTCGAAGGGTGACAAAGTTTGTTGCACTCACAGGCCAAGATATCGGAAATTCAAGCAACAAGTTAGGGTTCGATAAATCAAAGGTCACTTGTTTTAGATGCTGACAAAAGGGGCATTTCAAGAGAGAATGTAAGAATTCTGAAGCAAGCGATAATTAGAGTCCGTTCAGAAGTGGAAGTGATTATTACAAGAAGGCTCTTCAGTATAAGCCATTTCCAAAGAAGACTCAAGTTGATATTCAAGAAAAACCATCCGACAATACCGAGAAGGCGATGGTTGCTACCAACAAAGATGATGGTTTTGATTGGAATTCTTATATTGGTAAGAAGACAAGAGTCGCATTGATGGCTGAAATTGTCGAAGATACATCTGCTGAAGACGCAGCTCTGGAGAATGCTTTACTAGAACAATATCTGCAACAATAGGAAGAAGAGGAGACTTATCTTCACATGAAGACACAAAGTATTTATCTCCTAACTCAACTTCTAGTTTTGCAGGTAACTTTGATGGAAATTCTCAGGAGCAAGTGGTCGAGGAGAAACCGATAGTTGAAGAAGTCATTGATGTTACTCAAGAAATGAATTCTGAAAACCTCACGGACATTGCCAACAAAGCTATGATGGCAAATCTAACCAAGGTAGGTCCGGAGGTAAAGATAGTCGAAAAGGAAGTTGTCAAAGTGCAAGTTGTGGAGGTTGAAAAACCTTGTACAAAATGCACCGAGCCATGTGCTAAATGTTCCGAAAAATCACAAATCATCGCTGAACTCAATGTGCATAATGAACATTTTAAATTTGACTATCGCATAATGAAGGAAGTGTATGACAAAATGAAAGATGATTATGGCAGGCTCGACAGAAACAATATCGAACAACATGACACCGTGAGGATGTTAAAAGGTATAATAATGGACAAACAAAAGGCAATTAATGTTTACATTAACACCATTGCTAAAACCAAACAACAACTCCAGGATATGAAAATAGAAACAGAACGTGTTCAACAACTTTTGAGAAGTTATACCACTAATGCTTATGTCATCGATCATATTCTTCCCACTATTTTGTCGGGAGGAAATGATAAAAAGTCTAAAAAGAAAAATGGTAAAGAATACACCAATGTTCCACCACCCCTATGCGAGAAATATTGTCGCAAAACTGTTGATGGGATGGATAAGGCACTCAACATTGAATTGTTAACTGAAAAGAAGAATGAGTTGCTGGAGAACATTGATGTAATCTATACTACATCAGATAATGACAATAATGCTGTGGTTAAAAATGTGGTTGAAAACGTTTTGAATGATTCTGATGATGGCAGCTTTGAAAGCGCCACCTCGAGTTCGAACAGTTCCGACACAAAATCCGAAGATGACGATACATCGTCAGAAGATGGACTATGTGATAATCCTAACGTTGTCATGTACAAGGTTAAGGAATCTGATAGACTATACTTTGATGACATTTTTCCGATTCGGAATGTCAAAGAAGAACAACTTGATAAACTATTCAAACTGGTTGAAGTTACATCAGAGGATCTGGAGAAGAATGAAAAGAAATTCTATTCTAAACCCAAAATAAATTACAATAACTACCGGAGAAATGGTGGTGATCATCCGGAAAACCGGAGAGCTGGGTTGGGTTTAGATGTGGGAGAAGAACCGATTAAGAAAAAGTCACCATTTCGCGAATACAAAGATAAAAACATGACATTTGTTTATGGGACAAGCACGATTCAAGAGGAAAGTTTGATTGGGAAACAATCAAACGATGAGTTTAAGAAACAAAAGGAACTTCGAGAAAAGGCTAAAGCCACAAGTGGTGTAAAATCCACAAGTGGACATTCACATGATGATCGGACTTGCTTCAAGTGCAATGAAGTTGGTCATATTGGACGCAAGTGTCCGATATCTAAGCCGGTCTATCTTTGAAGAAAAAAAAGTTCAGATGTCTAAAACCTAAGCAACCAGAGTTTGTAAAACCTGTCACGATTTTGAAAAGAAATGAATCAAAACCTGAAACCTAAAACTGAAAAGAAATTTGAAAACTCAACTTTCGAAAAAGGTGAAACTTCCAGGGCAAACGAAACAAAGTTTTACATCAAAAGGTAAACATAAAATCACAAGCCTGGATTGCTAAGAAAAAGTCAACAACATCTGAAGTTATCATGTCTGAGCTTGTTAACACTGATAACAAGAAAGAATCAAAATCTGAGACCAAAACCGATACTGTCAAATCTACAATTGTATCAAATCATCAAAAGATAAAAAGAATGTCAACTTTGAAAATGTAACTGACAGCGGAGGCTCAGATGGAGATTATGAGGATGATTACCAAGGTTTTTATTCCAAACCCAAGACCAAGAAGGCTTGGGTCGCGCTTTTTAACTAAGTTTTAATATATGCAGGGGCTCCAGAGATCCGTTCTTTCAAAGTGGATTCTGGATAGTGGAGCGTCCAGGCATATGACAGGGATGAAAGCTCTTCTGTTCGACGTAAAAGCTATAAACGGCGGATATGTTGTATTTGCTGGTAATCAAGGTGGAAGGATCGTCGCCGAAGGAAAACTTTCCAATGGTATAGTATCATTTGATCGTGTGAACTACATCTGAGCTGGAGAACAATCTTCTGAGCATCTCGCAGATATGTGATAAACAGTTCACGGTGCATTTCAATAACAAAGAGTGTATTATTCTGAAGGCGGGTTTTAAAATCCTGATGCGCGCCCTCGCGAGAATGATTTATATGTCTTAGATATGGGCGTTGCTACCACATCATCGAAATCGGCTCAACATTTTGTGACGAAAGCTACGGAGAAGGATTCTATTCTTTGGCATAGAAAAATGGGGCACATTCATTTGCGAAAAATGAATTTTCTGGTTCATAACGATCTGGTTGAAGGTGTGAATCTAAGAAGTTTCCACATGATAGATCACTATCTAGAATGTAAAAAGGGGAAGCAAATCAAAAAGTCACATCCGAAGAAGATTCTGAATTCTATTAACCTGCCGCTTGGACATCTCCATATTGATTTATTTGGTCCTGTGAACGTGCGAAGTATTTCAGGAGACCTATACTGCTTAGTTGTCACAGATGATTATTCGCGATATTCATGGGTTTTCTTTCAAGAGTCAAAAGATGAAACGTTTGATAATCTGGTGATTCTTTTCAAGAAGCTCAAAAATCTATATCATCTGCCTGTCAGACGTATTCGCAGTGACAACGGCACGGATTTCAAGAACAACAAGATGAAAGAATTTTGCAACGCCAAAGGGGTTCTGCACGGATTCAGTGCACCTTATACTCCACAACAAAACGGTGTAGCTGAGATGAAGAATAGAACTTTGATCGAAACAGTAAGAACCATGCTTGCAGACTCGAAAATTCTTGTTAGCTTCTGGAGTGAGGCGGTTGCAGCGGCTTGCTACACACTAAACAGGGTCTTAACTGTCAAACCGACGAAAAAGACATGTTTTGAAATGATCAACCGAAGGAAACCAAATTTGAAATATCTAGAGCCATTTGGTGCACCATGTACAGTAATTGATCAAGATGGTAAATTTGGGGCTAAATCGCTTGATGGTTTCTTTGTCGGGTATGCGAGTCCGCTAAGACGAGTCTATGTTCCCGCGTTGAGAAAAGTGATTGAAGCGCATCACGTAGATTGCTTTAACTATACGGATCCTATTCAAAGAAGAGGCGACGCATGGCTGTTCAACTATCAAGATCTGTGGAAGTCATTCGACTTGCCAGAAGAACCGTCTGAAGAAGAACTAGCAGCGCTTCATTATCTTCAACAGTCGGCGAATCAAGAACAGATTATTAGGCCAATTGCGGTTAATCAACCCACGTTGGATACTTCGTCTTCTGGTGCAGCTCCGAGTAATAGTAGTGTTCCGGTTAAACAAGTTTCTGTAGCAGAAGCAGAACCTACTACAACTCCAGCAAATGTTTCCATTGAACCAGGAAATACAACATCAGAGCCCAATTTGCCTCAGAATCAGAATTCCGACTCTGATGAAGCACCGACTTACGATGATGATGGAGAAGAATCCTCATCGGATGAAGAATCAGAGCAGATATCCAACATGTTGAATCAATTTGCTGGCCTGAGCAATCAGAACGAAACCTCATCTAGTGCTCCTAATGTTGAGTTGATAGATGATCTGAATGTGACAAATTAGCAAAGCTCGGTTGATGTTCCTAGCGAAGAAATGCCACAATCATATTCTTACCATCCTTCAACGAATATCATTGGTGAATTACAAATTGGTGTGCGAAAAAGAAGCCAAATCAACAAAGCACTAAGTTGTTTCTACACCTGAGTTACTCCTACTCAAGACTACTGCTACTACTCATGTTTCATTTCTCAAATAGAGCCAAAAACTGTGAATGAAGCTCTAGGTGACGAGAACTGGGTGATAGCAATGCAAGAGGAACGGTTACAGTTCGAGAAATTGAGTGTTTGGAAGCTTGTCGACCTACCACCGAAGCAGAAAGCTATAGATACGAAGTGGGCCTTCAAGTGTAAAAGGGATGATCGGGGTGTGATTGTCATAAACAAAGCTCGGTTGGTTGTCAAAGGTTTCCACCAACAATAAGGAATTGACTATACGGAAGTTTATGCACCGGCTGCACGATTAGAGTCAATCCGCATTTTCCTTGCGTTCGCAGCTTGGAAAGGTTTTAAGGTGTACCAGTTAGATGTGAAATCTGCATTTCTTTATGGTAAGCTACGTGAACAACTATACGTTGGCCAACCACCGGGGTTCGTCGATCCGTTGAACAAGAACAAAGCTTATCTCCTGGACAAAGCCTTATATGGATTACACCAAGCCCCGAGAGCTTGGTACGAGACGTTATCGCAACATCTCGTTGGAAATCGCTTTACTAGAGGCACAGTGGACAGTACATTGTTTACCAGAGAAGTCGGAAACCATCTAATTATCATACAAATCTATGTGGACAATATCATCTTCGGTTCAACGGATGATAGTCTTTGCAAAGAGTTCGAAAAGATCATGAAGAAGAAATTCGAGATATCCTCCATGGGTGAAATGAAATTCTTCCTCAGATTAAAGGTCGATCAGTTACCAGACGGCATATTCATTCATCAAACAAAGTATGTTCACGATATTCTCAAGAAGTTTGAAATGGATAGTTCGAAGCCGCTTTCGACTCCGCTGGCACTGAATCATGGGATTTGCATTGACGAGACTGGAACCAAAGTTGATGACACACTCTTTCGGTCGATGATTGGATCTTTGATGTATCTGACAGCATCTCGCCCAGATATCATGTATCCTACCTGCCTATGCGCGAGATATCAGTCTAGTCCTCGAGTGTCACACATGCAGATAGTCAAAAGAATATTCAGTTACTTGAAGGGATGTCCAAGCACCGGCTTGTGGTATCCAAAGAACGACAATTTTGATCTACGGGATACGCTGACTCAGAATTTGGAGTGGACAAATTGAACTCTAAATCTACAACGGCTGATTGCCAGTTCTTCGAAACTCGTTTGGTAACGTGGCAATGCAAGAAACAAACCACGGTCTCTCTGTCAACTTGTGAAGCGGAATACATTTCTGCTTCCAGATGTTGTTTGCAAATCCTTTGGATTCAACAACAGATGAGGGACTTTGGATTGCAATTTCTTGATACGCCTTTATCGTAGATAACATGGCAGCTATCGACATCACTAAAAATCCTGTTCACCACTCCCGAACTAAACACATAGACATTCGTTACCACTTCATTCGTGACTGCTACGAAAAAAAGTTGGTACGAATAGAAAAAATCCCCACCGACGAGCAAAAAGCTGATTTTTATACCAAAGCTTTTCCATTAACACGATTTAAATATCTAATAAGGCTTAACGGTATTAAAAATTTGATGACAGGTGCGGAAGCGGAGGTTGAATTGGATCAGACGACGAGTTCGTGTAATCCATATTGGTTTGATAGTTTCTAGGTTTAGTATTTTCTTACAAAATCTAAAATACAAAAATATGTTTTTGATTTTAGGGGGAGAAAGGGTTTGGGAAAATATAAAAACATATGAACAATTAAAAAAAATACAAAAACATCGAAAAAGACAAGAAGAATAAGTGTCACAAAGGAAATGATAGTATATTAGTGGACTATCACAGTATGCTAAAGAAATATAAAGTTTAAAAGTGATAAACAAGTCTTATTGTGGATGTGTCGATAGACTTTACACGTTCAGTAAATTGTTTCCGGGATATTAACTAAATTTCACAACTGCTTAAACTTGTGGATTAACACATCTTGGATATATGGACTTAGTACTCCGAAATTTCGATTGAAGGATTGCCTGATTCTGAGATACGAGGTCTTTATAGATAGTTGATATCTGGGGTATTATAAAAGTTCTTCTGATTTTGCGCAAGCAATAGCCTAGAACTTCTATAATATTTTTGCTATAAACCCCTAAAACTGCATGCAAAACTTGAAAAGAATCGAAAGATCTAATCATTTGCAGTGCTGAAAAGATTCCTTAAATGGAACACATCTAAAGTTGAGCCTTCACCTCTTTGTCGATACCGTGGTATTAACCTGAGCTCTCAAGGCTATGCATTAACCCAGATACAGATATCAATTACGCTATATTCACCTGTAAGATGAAATCTAGGGAATCTGGATTCGGGAGTATATTCAAGAAGTGGGAAACACGAATTAAGTCAAGTTTCATAATTCATACCTAAGATATCTTTGAACAATTGAGAAATGTGTCAAAGTTTAAGTGGACAAATATATCGACAATCTAGGTAAACGAGTTTAAAACTTAATGTCAGATAAAGGTCAACGGTACTGGTGATACGTCTCAAGCAACTGATATGATCCTTAGACACGAATTCACAAAATATGTCTGTAAATAATGTAAATATGATTTGTATATAATTCAATTTGATTTTCAGATTAAATCCAAAAAGATTTTCAGTGTGTTTTAGCATAAACTTTCAAAAATAAAAAAAGATTTTGTTTATGCGTTATTTTCAACAAGCCAATGTTGGAGAACGGAACATCCAAGTCTGGAAAGGTGCAAAACTGGTGGAAATCTAAGTGACAACGAGCTGGGAGCTAATCTGTTGAATTTGAAAAAGCCAAAACGATCAAAAGTTCATTTATTTGAAACTTTAAAATTGAGAAAACCAACAGTTTGCTCTTAACGGGTCGAACCGAGGTCATTAACTTGGACTCGGTAGGCAAATCGGTTAACCAAGGTCATTAACTTGGACTTGGTCAACTGAGTGGATTTTCAGAACTAGTAAAAGGTGAAAAGTTCAGAGACTTAATTGCAAAATCTTGAAAAATTTAAACTTGCTTTAGGCAAGTTCGGCCGAACTTGCTTAAAAGTTCATGAATCAAGATTGAAACAAGTTCGACCGAACTTGTTTGGGAAGTTATTGAGATTTTGTAAGTTCGCCCGAACTTTCAATGTGCTTTTAAAAGCTTGGCTTACAAGTTCGCCCGAACTTGTTATGCTATAAAAGGATTGCAAGTTCGGCCGAACTTCATTATCTGTTATCCAAATCCTCTGAGCGAACTTAGCGATTTTGTGAGATTTGTTAAAATTGCAAAGAATCAGTCATTGTGCTGCTGAAATTTTGATTGTTTGTGTTGATTTGCACATCACTTGCAAAGGCAGAGGTGAGAAATTGTGATTTGGACCATGAATTGTACTTAAATGATTAACCAAGATCTGAAATCTGATAAAACTGGTAGATCTAGGTGTTATTTGGACAAATTGGACATAAAGTTGTAATATGTGACATAAAACGATCATGAGTATGATTTGAATTTGATCAGAATGAGTTGTAAAAAGATGTGCAGGTTTCACGAAGGAGATGACAAGTTCGGCCGAACTTGCTATCAAGTTCGCCCGAACTTGTTATCAAGTTCGCCCGAACTTGCCAAATAAAACAGAATAAAATGAACTGAAACGCAAGTTCAACCGAACTTATGATTAAAACTTGAAAATGTAAAATACATATGTAAGTTCGCTCAAACTTAGAAATTGAAATTTGAAATGTCAAATAACAAGTTCGCCCGAACTTGTGTTGATTTGTTGAATATGTTTTGTGACATGTTCGGGTGAACTTGACATAAACTTGTTTGTAATATCAACATCAAGTTCGCCCGAACTTGATGTAATATGATGAAAAATTTGTATCTTTTTCTTGAAATGCGTGCTAAATGTTTTGCGTCGATTTTCAGGTTCCATTACCAGCACGGGTAATCACGATGGATTATTCCAAGTTCCACAATACCTGTATTACTCTTGACAAGACGCTGTGTCCATCGTTAAAGGAGTATGATAGTATTTTGAAGTTTTTGAAGGATATTCCGATACATCGTACTATCACGGAAAGAACAGTGTCCTATCGATCGCACATTTATCATTTCTGGATGAATGCTTCGTTAAGTGAAGACAAGAAGACTATTAGTTCAGTCGTTCAAGTTGGAAATGAAGATAAAGGTATTACGGTAACTGAAGAAGTTATCCGAAGGATCTTACAGTTCAACGATGATAAAGATGATCCGATTTTTCTTGATGAAAAGATGGTACGTGGATGTTTTTATCGAATTGGCTACAAAGGGAGCGTGAACAACCTACATTGAAGAAAGGGGAAGTTCCAAACCCCTACAAGCTTCTCATGCACGCAATTATACATACATTCAGCCATCGAAAAGCAGGTCTTGATGACGTCCAAGACTAGATGGCTTGCATGGCTACGACATTGATTTTGAAGAAGCCGTATAACTATTCAAAACTCATGTTTACTCATATGTCAAAGAATATGGAAGATGTTAGACTGTGTTTGTATCCAAGATTTGTGCAAATGCTCATTGATGAGAAGTTTACAGACATTGCACCTGATCCAAATGACATCTTATACTTTAGTCATCTTGATGAAACTACCGTGAAGAAATTGATCAAGTTTCAGGATTCAGCACCAGTTGCAAAACCACTGTTTGGGGCTATGAAAAATGAGAATTATGTTGCACCTGCTGGAAACAAGTGGAGGAATGATGGTAGTGGTGACGAAAGAAAAAGAGTTAAATGCTGAAAAGGAATGGTTTGCGACGTTCAAGCCTAAAGCTCGAAGTGAATGGTTTTTAAAAGCTGAAGTCGAAAAGGAAAAGAAACGTGTATCTAAGAAAGAAGACACTATGCTTATAGATGAAAACGAGCCAGAAAACGTTCAAGGTGAAGCTTGTTCTAGTACTGCTGCTAATATAGAAAGTCAAGAGACCGAGACAGGTACTCAACAAGATGATGTTATATCGGCTACTTCTGACAAAGATGAAGAATCAGATTGTTGATGATGTGATTCGCTTGAGAAAAGGCAAAAGATTGTTGATGCCGAAGCTAAAAAAGAAAGATTAACTAAAGGTGATGCTGATTACGAGCCTGAATTAGAGAAAGATTCTGACGAAGAGAGACCGAAGAAGAAAACAAAGCGAACAAAGTCTTCAGCAACTGAGATATCTAAGAAGACTACAGGGTCTCCAAAAACAAAGGGCAAAAAGAGTCAGAAGCCAAAAAGTCGTTGTACGTTGGAAAACCAAAGAGCACATAAGTCCCACAAGAACCTTCTGGTGCACAGGAGAAAGGAGTCATACAAGAACCTCCTACACAAGAACCTCCTGTTAATATCACACCTAAAGCAGAACGTCCAGGAGTTACACAAGAACTTCCTGAGACTGAATTGTTAGATATTCCGATCTTTGATTCTCAAGAGCATCCATCTGGATCACAATTGGAGAATGTTATTCATGCTACACCGAAGTCTACTCCAACAGCATCTCATTTCGAAAGTTCAAGTCCAAAAGCTTCTACACCAAAGGCTACTCCTAAATCGACACCAAAAACTCCAAAGTCAAAGTTATTTGGTGATTATTCCGAATGTGCCGGTGGATCTTCAAGATTTAAATGATTTCTTTCCTGAATCAGATATCGATGAACTTGAAAAGAGTGTCAAGATCTTAGAAGAGAAAGTACAATAGAATGAAGTTGAGAAGGCCGAGCTAATCAAGAAAGTTACTCAAAGCTCTGTTGAGAAAGAAATGATGGAGGATAAGATCAAGGTTTTGGAAAGTGATCGTGCATTCTTCAAGGCACTGATTGAAAGCCTACAAGATGCCAATGAAAGGCTACAGAAAGAAATTGCCAAGCTGAAAACGATACAAGCCTTAAATGATAGAAGATTTACCAGAATGCAAAAAGTGTTGTCTAATAGTCTTGGCATTGACTTTATTGCTGAATATAATCGGTTGGATAGGCAAGAAGAAAGAGAAATAGCTGAGAAAGAGCTTGCAGAGAGTGGCAAAGGCAAAGGTGTTGTTGGTGATACACCAAAATCAACTGAAGCTACTGAAAAGCTTATTGCTGAAAATGTTGAGAAAGCTTCTGAGTCCGAGATTTCTAAGGTTGACGAATCTGTCAAGCCTTCTGATACCGTAACTGTTACTGAAGATAAGGATGATGATGAAGCTAAAGATGAGGAAAAAGACGATGAACCACCAACGGATGATCCAAAAGATGATTCCGACCATGATGGAGGAAATGATGATGATCCAAGTGGTACAATGCAACAATTAATGATAGCTTTGATTTCACTAATTTACTAAACGATGAAGCAAATGTTATGGATGATCAGAATCAGGGGAGTCAGGGCAAGCAGGGCCGACCGATGATGTTGTTATGTCTGATGCTATTACTTCTGCACAGCCTGTTGCTGCGGTCCCGATAAAGCCTCTGATACTTATGCTTGAACATAATGTCGAAGAAGGTGAATTCGTGCACAACTATTCTAAAGAATATTTAGAAAAGTTGATCAATGTTGATGCAGAATCATTTGACTTTGATTTCGAAGAGCAAGTACTTAATGTGAATACATTTGAGCCTAACGAGTATCATTATCAACATAGATATGAGGTAGATGAATACAACAAAGTTATTGTTGAAGATTGGTACTCTGACGACGAAAAAGATGAAGCTAAGAAGTATGTCGGTCCTAATACAGATAGTTTTCCTACTTTTGAGGAGATGTACAAACAGTTAAATGAGGATATGCTGAAAGTAAAGATCGAGGAGTCGATACGTGAAGGTAGAATCCCTAAACCAATGACTAAAGAGGAGATTGCACAAGCTAAAAAGTCCTGGTTCAAAAAAATGCCGCGAGAACGTAAGTTTTGACGTCCACTAGCATTCTTCAGCAGAGACAAGGATGTGTCATTGGGTGATATTCTGAGTTAGGGGTGGTTTAAAGAGTTGAATGTTTACGCCATCAAAAGGGAATTTGGAGTTCAATACTTCAGATATCTGGCAGATTTCAAGACACTTCCGTATTGGGATGTTGAGGAGCTAGTTCAAACAAGGAATGCCACGTATCATATGAAGTTCATTGATCAGTTACTTTGGAAGATGATCAAGTTTGAAGCTACAAAAGGGTTCAGGTACTGGAAGGCGTTTATCCCGAAGCGTCGCATCAAAACCAACAAGAAAACTAGAGAAAGAGACATAACTCTAATCATGAAGCGTCCTCGAGCAATGCGAAATATGCCCCTGATGCCGATCGAACAAATTTCTATCCTTTGTTTAAATGGTGGCAGGTTTATCTGACAACTTGTGAAGCAGTGATTGTGTTACGATTTGAAGATCATTTGGATATTACTAAGAGAGGGTTGAAATGTTTGGAGCTAAAGGTTTGAGAGGGTTGTGGAGGACGATAAGGATATTACACCCGACGTGGCTAGTAAATTGCTCAAAGGAAGATATCAAATGTCTAAATTCTACAACAAGATTTGTTTTGAAGAACGTGAAAAGGAGCAAGCAATGCAATATCAGAGGGTTGTAAATGTCTGCTATGCACGAGAAGTTAACTCTGGTAGGATGTGGGAATCGAGCTGGAGGGAAGTTGAACGGGTAGAGTTTTTGAAAGAAGAAAAGCGTCTCGAAGAGATTAATGAAAGAGGTAGGGCGGCTAGGCTCAGAAGGTTTCAATTTATGACTAAAGTGCCACCTACTGATCAGACGCCAGATCCAAAGCTTGAAAGACGAAAGAAGCCGTACAAAAACTTCTTTGGGCGTTAATGTTAAAGTTTTATTGAAGACAGAGTGTTGAAGACTGATAAAAGACAAAGACGATATCCAAGGGAGAGTCTGTTGGTGCAGAATGTCTATGTCTTAGTCTTATATCGAGTCTGTATGGATTAGATGTGAATAGGCTAGCAAAACGAAGTATTTAAGTGATTATATGCCAAGTTCGCTGGTTAGGTGTTGTGATGTCAAGTTCGGCCGAACTTGACTAGGTTAAGTTCGCCCGAACTCAGTCTATCACCAGTGGACTTGTGCTCCTATAAAAATAGGTAGCTTGAGTCTCTCATTTGTAACTTTTGGTGCTCTGTGTAGCAAAGCTCTGTCAATTTGGAAACTTGAAGTTTATCAATAAAATTGACGTTTAACTGATTAATTCTTGTTATTTGGTAATCATGTCATATTGTTTCCGCCATTATGGACATTAGATATCAAATCTAGGTTCCTATGCTATAAGGATCGTTCCTACATTTCTACTCCATTCTTTTTGTTTTTCACTTTTAAAATGAATCAATGGACGCATTGAACTTAACTTTGGATATGATATGTAAAATCACTTAAAGATAAACCCTAGAAAGTTTCATACCTAAAAACGAACGTTTTGATGGAAAAATTGACAAAACTCATCAAATTTCAAACATAACTTCGCACGAACCAGGAAGGTAGTTCGTACGAAATGAGATTTGAACTAAACTCTTGATTGAAATCAGTTGCAAGTTCGTACGAATTGAATGTTGAAATATTGTTTAAAAATGAATGGTAATTCGTACGAAGTGGTGTCTTGAAAGTTTGTTTAATTGTGATCATCAGTTCGTACGAACTGGTATATCCCAATTCGTACAAATTGATACTTGAACTAATATTTTTCGAGTTTTTATGTGTTTTTTAGAAACGAGCAACAAAGATGGCGGAACCAGAATTCTACAATGCCTTCCATAGTTCAACAGTAAATATTCCAGGTGATACAACTCAGAACATTAAAATGGAAAATGAGATGGGCACGATGGTTAAGGCATCAAAACTTTTCAATCTGGAGGATTACGATAGTTGGAGCGAAAAGTTCAAAAACTGGGTAGAAGCAAATCGTTTTGCATGTTGGTGTGCAGTTGAAGAGCAATATAAAGCACCGGTTGGTGAAAATGGATTGGAAAAGACGTTGTCTTCATACTCAATAGCAGAAAAGAAAAATTTATAGCAGAAAGGAAGATGGTGAGTATCTTACAACAATCTGTGAAAGAAGATATCTTGGTATTGTTACAGCATGATGACGATGCACAATCACTTTGGAATGAACTTCGAGTAAAATATAGGGTAGTGTCGAAATGAGAAAAAGCAAGAAAGCCTTACTACGAAAAGAGTTTGATATCTTTGGGCCTCTAAAAGGCGAATCATTGAAACAACTGATCGAACACTACTGTCATTTGGTTGTTCAATTGAGAAGAATGAGGATCTTAAAGACAGACGAAGAAATGGTTGATAAGTTGGCGGATGCATTACCTAAAGGAGAATGGACCACATATCTCACAATCTTGAAAAATAGCAACAGATACAGTGGTTTCTCTCTATCACGATTCATCGAGAAATTAGAAAGTCATGAATTAGAGATGCAAAAGATGGCAAAAATGAAGAAAGCATCAGTTCAGCAAGATGTTAGTTTGTATTTCAAAAATCATACAACTGACACACAAAGTCCAAGGGTTCAAACTGCTTTCAGTGCGAATGCTTCATCTAATTCTCCTACAATACCAAGTACGAATGCTTCAGCTAATCGTTTCCAAGCTATGAACCAAACACACCACAAGCTTCAAACACATCACAAAATTCATCTCAAGGCTCTAGTTTTTCAAGTAACCAACAAAATCAAGCAAATCCGAATCAGAGAATCTTACAGTGCAACATAGCAGTGAATCTCAAAAATGCTCAAGATTTCAATGAGCATACTGCTAAACAGCATATGGCACTATTAGCTTCAGTTCTTGAATTGTATGAGAGTTTAGTTGCTGGGAAGATTGGTAATCCAGAAATGACAAAGGAGGATTATGATCAATTAGATCTAGAAGAACTTGAACTGATGGATATAAAATGGTGCATGGCATCAATTATTCGGAGAGCAAAAAGGTTTATGGACATTACGGGAAGAGATAGTCTCGAAGGGCCTGATGGAAAACTTGGTTTTGATAAATCGAAAGTTACGTGTTTCCGATGCAAAGAGAAAGGACATTTCAAGCGAGAATGCACAAACCAACTAGTTTACTCTAACAAGAATCCATTAAAAGAAGATTATACAAGAAGGCAATTTATCATCATCCGTCACCACCTCAGACAAATACCAGAATGGTGCAAATTGAAGATGGGAGCTCGACGAGACAACAAAAGATAAAGCATGATGGTAGCACAAGAAGATGAAGCATTTAACTGGAGCAAATACATTTCAAAAGATGAAGGTTTGGAATTGTTTGCAAAAATCATCAAAGAACCAGAACCAGAAATGATAGAATCTGAAGTTGTTCTTGATGATGGTTTGGAAGATGAACTTTTAGCTCAATATCTGCAAAATCGAGAGGAAGAAGAAACTGTTTTACATAGCGCTTTTAGAAATTTAATACCTGCTGATATGTTTTCAACTTTTGCAGGATATTTTGATCAAAGTTATGAAGTTACATCTGAGGAAGCAGAAAATCCAGAAGTAACTGAAATGATCGATGTTCCAGAAGAGATGACAGCTGAGAATTTGAAAGAAATTGCTGATCATGCTTTGATGGAAAACTTAAAAGAGGTAGTTTTTGAAGGTGTCCAGAAAACTGATGAGTCAGTGATTCATGAAAATATCAGGAAAGTGGTTAAAGAAAAAAATGTTGAAGTTAAGAAACCTTGAAAAAAAAGTGAGGAATCTTGCAAAGAATGTGTCGAAAAGGATTTAAAATTTGAGGAATTAAGACATGCTTCTAACCATGTGTTATTTGAATATAATGAAGTAAAAGAGGCATATGACACATTAGCAAGATCAATAAAACAATATGAAAGGATTGAAAGAGAGAATGATGCAACACTTAGGATGCTTAAGGCAACAATGATGGAAAAACAAATGGCAATAAACACCCATTTGAATACCATTTCCGAATTAAAGAATGAGCTTGAAAAGATGAGAATTGAAACTGAACGGGTAAACAAACTGTTTATAAGTTACTCTACCAGTTCATATGTTATCGATCATATTCTTCCAAAAATCGATAAGGAAGAAGATGACAAGAAAGGTAAGTTAAAAGGGGTTAGTTACAACAGAGTTCCCCCACCCATGTGGGAAAGTTACAGTAAGAGAAAACCAGATGGGGTGGAGAGGGCGCTCAATGTTACGTCAAGTATTGAAAAATCAAAGGAGCTGCCTGAGAACATTGATGTAACTTTCACTAAATCTGATGATGACTATGAATCGGAAGTGATAGCACTGAGTTTGAAAGTGCTGAGTCAAATGAGTCTAATTTGAAAATAAGTTCAAGTTCTGAAAATGAAGAAAGTTTTCAAAAGAAATATCTTGAAAAATCAGGATGTAGTTCGTATGATGATTCATCATTGGTTGTTGCATATACAATGAAAGGATCTGACAAACTATATTCTGATCAAGAATTTCCGATTCATAATGTGAATTTTGAGAAAATTGATCATGTGTTTAAAATGACAGAGTTAAGTGAATCAGAGATTGAAAGTCTAAGTGAAACATATTATTCTAAACCTAAACGCACAACTCAAAAGAGTAAGAATTGTCCGGAAAACAAGAGTAAAGGTTTGGGTTGTGAGAAAAAGAAAAATGATCGATATCAAAAACCAAATTTAAAAAAAAGTAAACTTTTTTTTTTATCAAACACGGTTAAAGAGAAAGAAAGGTTGGGTAAGGAACAATCAAACAAAGAGTTTTATGCTGAAAAGGAGCATAGAGAATTGACAAACAAATCCACTATCGCTGATAGTAGGACGTGCTTTAAATGCAACGAAGTAGGACACATTGCTCACAATTGTCTGAAACGTAAATTTGTTCACCATGTTTCAAGATCTTCCGATGACAAAAAGAATAAAATCACCAAGTTGTGCAATATCAAATTTTGAAAAGAGGCACATAACCACCAATTTTTAAAGATTCAAAAACGGAAGTTGGTGAAACTTCAAATGTTAATGAACAAAAAGATTCAAAATTTTACACGAAAATGGAAAATACTACGCAAACTTGGGTGGCAACATCTCTTCATTACCAGAAACCGCTACCAATGATCCTCCAGGTGCACCGTATCCTGATATACCTATTGCCTTCCGAAAGAAACCTAGACATACCACCTGTTATCCCATCCAGGACTATGTCGCTTACGCTCACATCTCTACAGAATCTCATGCCTTCACCACTTCCCTTAATTCTTATCCGATTCCCAAAAATGTGATGACAACTCTTGCTCACTTAGGATGGCGTCAAGATATGGAAGAAGAAATTGGGGCTTTGAAGAGAACCATACATGGGATCTTGAACCACTTCCTCCTGGTAAGCGTGTTGTTGGTTGTCGCTGGGTTTTCATAGTTAAACTTAACCCTGATGGTTCTCTACATTGTTTGAAAGCTCGTTTGGTCGCCAAGGGTTACTCTCAGGCTTATGGTTTTGATTATGACGAGACTTTCTCCCTAGTTTCCAAGATGCCCTATGTGCGTATTTGTATTGCTCTTACTGCCATTCATCATTGGCTGCTCCACCAGCTTGATGTCAAGAATGCCTTTCTTAATGGTGTTCTTGAGGAGGAGATTTATATGGAGCAACCACCATGGTTCATTGTTGAGGAGGAGGCATCCAAAGTATGCAAACTACTTCATTCTCTGTATGGCCTTAAACAATCTCCTGGAGAATGGTTTGGTTGGTTTTCTAGTGTTATGGGAGAATTTTGAATGGTTCGTGGTACATATGATCACTTTGTGTTATTCAGACATCATTAGGGACGAAGGATCATCTTAGTTGTTTATATTGATGCTATCTGATGTGCTAAAAAGTAGTTTAATAAAAAGAACTAGATTAACCTAATTCTAGACACTAAGTAATACTCTAGACTCACTAAGACACACTAAACTACTAACCGGCAAGTGTACCGATCGACTCTAGTATAGCTAAAGTATGTCCGGATATCGAACCCACGAGACTCTACTAATTACGTTAACGACTCGATCTAGACTATGACTGACACGGACGTACTAATTTGTTTGATTTGGTTGAGGGGGGGTTTCTAAAAATCCTAAGAATGCAATTAAAATTAAACTAAATTAACTAAGTTAACTAAAGAATACAAATTAACCCGGACTTTACTCAGATGGTGAAAGCACTACCTAGACCAGAATCCAGATTGATTTTAGTAATGATTTTATTTGGAAGTTGATTAATGAGGAACCGGGATCATAATATTCTCACCTCTCGAGATATCTAATAGGACCCCTAACCCTTCTCAAGAGCACGCTATAGTCCCCTCGAGGTTGTTGAGATTACCGGTTATTAGAATCTCTTGCGAGACACCTAATGGGTTTATAAAAGTATCCTACGAGGCTCACTCCCTGTCTAGATCTAAACCAAGGATAGACTTGTTTTCTCAATTGGACTTGCTAGACAATAGCCAACGGGTTTACTTCTTAGAAAGCTCCTACCTTTCGGCTTAATGACTTAGACCTAGCAATAACCTAGCACCTTGCAACTATTGATGATTAGTAGAACACTTGATTTTATAAGATTACCAATTATTACTTTTAAGGTCTATTACGTATTCAACCCTAAAGATGCTAGATTTATTACGTGATATCGACAGTCACCAAACCTAGTACCTAACATGACTCTATTATGTGATATAGATCGTCACCAAGATTCATGCAAAGCAATAAAAAATAATCCAACACTATCAAATACTCAAACACACCCAATTAATAGAACAAGTCGTTTACAACTTAAAAACAATCCTCAAAAATCACAAATCCACAATAAAAATCGAAACTTTATCAATCATTCATCTAGTCTAGGTAGTTTAAAAGGCTTAGCCAAACAAAGTCATGAAATTTATTGAAAACAAAGAAGAATCAAACAAACTGAACATGGTAAATAAGAAAGAAGCGAAAGTAGAGACACCTGAACGTCACGAATGCGAACCGAATGCTTCACCGACTTCAATCTTCAATCCAATAGCTCCGAATGCTTAAAAAATCTCTAATTCAATACTCCAAAATCGCCCAAGTTCTCCTCAATTCGTAGCTTAGGGTTTCTAATGATCCAATTAAGTTTATATATGATTCTCCCTAAAAACCTTGCACCAGTTCGAACAAATCTGCAGATAATACCCTCTCGGGGGCCGTGAGAGGGATTTACTGGGCAAGTCGCGGCCAGCGACCGCCTTCATGACGTCAGCACAATAATAGCCACTCGCGGGGCGCGAGTGGCTCTCCTAGCTAGTCGCGGCCCGCCAGGAGGTGTAAAACCAGCCCTTCCGACTCATTTCAGCTCCCGAGCCCTCCAACTCGTTCGAGGACTTAGCTTTTTTTGTATTTTAACTCGTTTTCTTCACTTTTCAGTTGTTTTAAGCTCACAAGACCTGCAAAACGCAATTGGATCAAAAGTCTAACTATTCTACGAATAACGAAACTAAAACTAACGAAAACTATACAAACTTCACACGATAACTGATGTATTTTGCAATCATCACTATCATAGTTACAGGGGATGATGGAGAAGGGATTACCAAGCTCAAATAGTTCATTTACTCTCAGTTTCAGATTAGCGACTTGGGTAGACATCGGTACTTCCTTGGCATAGAAGTATCTTGTTCCCCACAAGGAATACTTCTTTGTCAACGAAAGTATGTCCTTTATATGCGAACAAAGTGTGGCTTACTGGGTTGCAAACCGGTTGAAAGTCCTATGCTTCCTACAAGGAAGCTCCTTCCATAGGATAGGAGTCCATTGAAGGATCATGAATGATACAGACGATTGGTTGGAAAGCTTAATTATTTAACGATTACATGGCCAGATATATCCTTTGTCGTCAGCGTCCTAAGTCAATTCATGACCGCTCCATACACTGGACACTAGGATGCTGCTCTTCGTGTCTTACGATATCTCAAGACCATACTAGGTCTAGGGATCTTGTATTCTGATCTGGGTCATTGTCGTGTAGGTGCTTTTACGGAAGATGGAGATGGGCGTATATCTGGATTCTCATATGCAGACTGGGCAGGTTGTCCCATTTCTCGTCAATCCACCACTAGGTATTGTATTTTTGTTGGTGGAAATCTTGTTTCAAGGAAGATTAAGAAGCAACATACCATATCCAGATCAAGTGCCGAATCAGAGTACAGAGTTATGGCAGATGTTACATCAGAGATGATATGGGTTCGTCGTCTTCTCATAGAACTCGAGGTTAGCTCTGAAAACCTGATGCGATTATATTATGATAATCAATCAGCTATACATATAGCCAAAAATCAAGTACTTCATGAGAGTACTAAACACATTGAGGTTGATTGTCACCTAATCAGAGATCGGATAGTGGGCACTCAAAAGGATCCTCCATCTTCTCAGCCAATTCATGTTAAGACATAATTCCATCTAGCAGATATCTTCACAAAACCACTCTAGAAGGCTCAAATAGATTTCATATGTAGCAAGTTGGGCATTCTTAACATCTATGCTCCAACTTGAGGAGGAGTGTTATTTGGTAGATGGTAGTTGTATTAATTAGTTAGTTGGTAGTTGCATTAATTAGTTTAGGCCCTAGTATGTTATTTTTATTGATTTGTTAGTCCATCTCTTCTCCTATGTATAGAGAGACCCCTTACTTGTGCAAACACACACTTAATCAATACAAGTTCAGATTTCCGTTCCATTTCATACCAGTCTCATTTACATATGTGACACCTTTCGGATCAACGGAGCCTCCAATGACGTTATTCGACTCCGTATGTTCCCATTTTCACTCAAGTATCGAGCTAAGGCTTGGCTCAAGACCCTCCCAAGTGGATCCGTACACACTTGGGATGAACTTGCCCAAAAATTTCTCTACAAATATTTCCCTCCCGCTAAAACCGCCAAACTTATGACCGAAATTAATTCATACTCTCAAGAGGACGGGGAATCTTTGTACGAGACATGGGAAAAGTTCAAGGAATTATTAAGGAAATGCCCACATCATGGTCTAGAGTGTGGGAAACAAGTGTCCATTTTCTACAATGGACTCTTACCACACACAAGGCAAACCATTGATTCTAACTCCGGGGGACTCTTGGAAATCAACGACTTGATGAAATCTACAACCAAATTGAAGAAATTGCTAAAAAGAGTTTTCAATGGCATACCCCTAGGGGCTCAAACTCCATCGCCTCGGGGCCCATAAAGTGGACGAAACCACTTCTTTACAAGCCCAAATCAAAGCTTTAACTTCGAAAACACCACATGAAAACTAGAGTTGCATGAAAGATGGGGAGAATCAAACGGAAATGGTAAACTACATCAATAACCATCTTCACCCACCGGGAGCTCCAACCAACTCCTACAACCCCAAATGGCGAAATAACCCCAGCTTTAATTGGAGAGAGTTGGGAGGTAACAATCAACAAAATCAAAGCCAACGACCCAACTTTCAACAACAACACCGAAACGAGCAACAAGGCTACCCACAACAACAACAAGGAGGAAGAGAAAGACTTGAAGACCCCACCACTCGCCTTTTCTCCGAATCCGACAAAAGGTACTCGGAAAGGTTCCTACAAACCAAAGCCGAAATTAGGAACCAACGAGCTAGTATACAAAATATTGAAAAACAAGTAAGCCAACTAGCTCAAAATTTCTCTGAAAGACCACAAGATGCCTTACCTAGTAACACTGAACCAAACCCAAAGGCACAGGTAAACGTTATCACTTTGAGAAATTGGAAGGTAGGGCCCGACAATGAAACCACTTCACCTCAAAACACTCCACACACTAATCAACCCACAAACACACCCTTAGCCAACAATTAAATAAACACTCAAACCCAAAACACTGAATCAACCAAACCACCGCCAGTACCCTACCCCAGTCGTTTACTTTGCCAAAAGACCGACGAGCAATTCACCAAGTTTGTAAACCTCCTAAAACAACTTCACATCAATCTTCCTTTTGTCTAAGTCCTCACACAAATGCTAAAATACTCCAAATTCATGAGAGACTTCCTCACCCACAAAAGGAATATTGAATCAATCCAACAAGTTAACCTAAGTGAAGAATGCTCGACGGTACTCCTCAAAAAACTCCCCAAAGAAAATTGATGCCGGATTCCTTGCTCCATTGGTGGATCGCCAATAAGCAATGCGCTTGCCGACCTAGGAGCTAGCATTAACCTAATGCCCGCCTCCATGTTCAAATGACTCGGACTAGGAATGTCACATCCTACAAGGATGAGCATCCAACTTGCGGATAGGTCGGTTAAATACCCTCAAGGTGTCATAGAGAATTTGTTTTTCCAGCCAACTTTGTGATCCTTGACATGGAAGAAGACATCAAGATCCCACTCATACTAGGAAGACCATTCATTGCCACCGCACGGGCCATGGTGGATGTGAGTGATGGGAAGCAAACATTGAGGGTTGGCAACAAGGAAGTGAAACTTGAAGTAGGACAACGCATGGAGGATGATCTGGTTAACTACATCAAGGCATTGGACTCAATCTTGGACTACGCTCTCAGTCGGTGCAACTCGGGATGTGAGTCATCCTGCTCGAGTAACATTTGACCGACCTTGGGTCTAGCCAAGGACCCTTATAAACGTGGCGCACCATGAAGGCATTCCATGGACTATCAATCGATAAAAGTAGTTTACTTAAACATAGATGTTCCATTTTCAGAAGTATGGCTTCCTTTTGAAAAGAACGATCATGTTTAAGGTTTAGTTAATGCTTTCGTTTAAGTTTTCTCTTTAGAAATAAACGCACTTAGAAAGGGATTGACACCAGCCAAAGGATCTTAAACCAAGAACCCCATGCACGTAAACGGAAGTCCTCCACCTCGAAATCTTCATTACAGTAAGTTCAGCGCGGGGTCGTGTGTGGTAAGCACGCTCCGTGCCTCCTCACTGCTGAAACAATTTTTGCCATTGGACCTTTAACACGGGGTCGTGCTTCTTAGGCACGCCCCTGTGTCTGCCTTCTGTAAGTTTTTCAAAATTCCACGATACTGGCACTTTAACACGGGGTCGTGCCTCCCAGCACACCCCCGTGCCCAATGATCGGTTTTTGAAAAAAATCTTGTTTTAACCCACTTTTACACATTTAACCATTTCTAATCCATTTTGGACAAATTGAGGACAATGTGTAATTTAAGTATAGGGGGGACTTGAATCTTTTGTCCTAAAATAAGTCTTACACAAAACTCAACTTGGAACCGCGAAACAACCCATATCTTTTTCAAAATTTTTCTTTATTTTCTTTGTCTTGTCTTAGTTAAGTTAGAAAACCAAGTTTTAATTTTTTTTTACGAATTTACAACCGATAACGTCATGATAAAAAGAACCATATAAGCAAATTTTATGAAAGACATTACAATCCTTTTAAAATTTGATTGTATATACATTTTCACGCTTTTACATCTTTTTCCACAAATAGTGAGTTTTTGAGCCTTTACCGAGCATATAATACCATATCTTTATTAAATTCTCACTTTTCATTTCTTGTGTGATAGCCCGTATGTTTCTTACGAATCTAGAACTTGCCAAGACAATGCATTCCCTGTCCTTACCGACTAATTCAAGTAGATCATTAGAACTATAACCCTTTACATTTAAACCTTATTTTTTTCTTTTTATCTCCCCACCAAAACTACAAATCCCTTAGTTAACCCTTTTGAGCGTAAAACTTTTCGTTTCAAAACCCACAAAATCACATTTTTGTAAAAATCACCCATCACCCATAAACCTTTTATTTTTACACCCCTTATTTTAGTAAAAATTTGGTTCTTTTGAAAAAATATAAAAGGGTGACTTAGTTATCTTGAACTATACTCTATTAAAAAATTTTGTAGGTCCGTTCTCGAATCTGAAAGCTCAGGTCCAAACTTGATTAGCCTAGTCTTAGACGTGCGGAATCCATTTTAGAGTTAGGCGACAATATTGACAAGATTCACTTTTAACTATTGTTTCATTAATTTTTCAATGTTTAGATCCTGTAAATAACTGGACAGAGCTCTGCCGTCCTGTCTACAAACGTCTACATTACACTAAGCTTGCACCTCTATTTATAGACTTCCTCTCCTCGTGCGAGCTTGGTGTTACCTTTGTACAAACTGAGCTTAACTTCGAACGAAGTGGTCATGTTCTCGTCATACGAAGTGACTTGTTCTACCTTCGTACGAAGGTGACTTACATACACATTTTTATAATTCTAACATGTTATCCTATTACAGTCTCGATATGATTCAATGATGTAGGCGATAGACATATGCATCAACAATCTCCCCCTTGGATGTTGCCGCAATCTTCGAATATTTTTTAAGCTTCAGAGTCTTTGATCTTCTTCAAATTTCTTCAATTCTTTAATAACTTTAACATTCTTGCTCAGCAAATATCATCAACAATCTCCCCTTTAACTCCATAGGTTGATCTTGAATTATAAACATTGAATATCAGCATACTCGCCCTTACTTTGAGCTTTCTTTATCATCATTCAACGTTTTTGTCTCGCTCCTCCTTTCTTCCAACTTCCTATTCAAACTGATTATCTTTCAAATAAACATTTCAGCATAAACTTTGAAATTTTCAACACAAACATTTCAAGTTTTAAACACTTTATCAATTTATCAACCCTCTCAGTTAATAATGACCCTAGTTACATGATTTATCTACCAAGTTCAAATGAATGACCTTGGTTGATTCACTTTGAAAACAAACTGATGTATTTATCAAATTTAAGTTTCAAATTAATGAACTTTTTTATCATTTCGGAACAATTTCTCTTTTCAAATTTCGTTCAGCAGCTTTAGACTTTGAAAATCAGCTTTTCATCATCAGTGGTCGAACTAAGATGAATATAAAAACTTTTTGAATTTATGAACATAAATCTTTATGTACAAACATATTTATAGACGTTTTTTGTGAGTTTGTGTAAGAGAATTATATCAGTTTTTAGACATATCACCAGTACCGCTGATATGATAAACTTTAAGTCCTAAACAGCGTAACTTAGATTGTCAGTATACTTGTCCACATAAACCTCTACACGTTTCTCAACTGTTCCAAGATATGTTAGTTAGTGTCTTAGAACTTGACTTAACCGTGTTTCCCACCTTAAAATATACTTCCG
This sequence comes from Scalesia atractyloides, assembly GCA_947069175.1. Taxonomy (NCBI): domain Eukaryota; kingdom Viridiplantae; phylum Streptophyta; class Magnoliopsida; order Asterales; family Asteraceae; genus Scalesia; species Scalesia atractyloides. The sequence continues at coordinate 43,535,464 of CAMTDV010000017.1, forward strand.
TATCAAGATTTCCTATATTTATCTTATAGTGAATATATCTAACTGATATTTGTATCTGGGTTGGTGAACCTTGAGAGCTCAGGTTAGTATCACCATACAGACAAAGAGATGAAAGCTCAACTTAAAAGTAGTGTTCCAGATTTGTAATCTGTTGTATTACAATTGTCGTATCTTTCGATATTTTCAATTTGATGCAGTTTTAGGGTTTTTAAGAAAAGTATTCTACAAGTTCTAGGCCATTACTGACACAAAATCAGAAGAACTTGTATAATCCTTTAGATATCAATTATATATAAAGACCTGGTATCTCAGAATCTGGAAATCTCTCAAACGAAATTTCGGTGTACTAAGACCATACATCCAAGAGATGTTAAGCCACATATTAAGAAGTTTTTCTTTATGTTTATATCTCGAAAACAATTTACTGAATGTGCGAAGTCTACTGGCACATCATCAGTGAGACCTGTTTAAAAACCTTTTAACACTGCATTTCTTTAGCATACTATGATAGTCCACTAATGTACTATCATTTCCTCTTTTTACACGAAAACTCTTTTTGTCTTTTCATGTTTTTGTGCTTTTTGCATGTAATATGTTTTTGTATTTTCTCAAAAAAATTCTCCCCTAAAATTCAAAAACATATTGTTGTATTTTTGGATTATAAAGAAACATTGACAGACCGATGAGAATCACTTTAATTCGCCATCCATTGCTGCTTCACGTTCTCCATTTATATTTTCTCCCCCTCATGATGACAAAAGCTTTGACACTTTTGATTTTAAAACATTTACAAATCTGTCTTTTCAACCAGTTTTGTCTGTTCAACAGTGAGGGTTCTGTGACTTTTTGTTTAATTTTTTCAAAATAGTGAACATTCTAGTAAACTCATTATTCATTGCCTGAAAACTTTTCATGTGAATAACCTGGCTACTTTCTCGTCATGTGCCAAGGAACTTCATTCTCCATGATTTACTTTGATCTCGGAAGTTCCTGCACACAAACACACACAATCAGTTGAATAGAGATACCCAAGTCTTTTCAGACTTGGGTGAAAGTTCTTCTACTTTAATTTTCTCTACCCAAACAGATTTATTTGCAACTTTTCCAAGTTTAGGAAAATCCTCTAAACTCTTTGTTGATATTGATTTTTTTTTAAAAAAAAAGTTCTTTCATCACCCATGTTTGATTTTTCTTTAAGGCTTTCTTGAAATACAATGTAGAATCTTTTTGTTCATTACTTTTTGAAGATTCACTAGTTTCATAATTTGAAACTTTAGTATTAAATGGTTTCACTTTGTTTGCAGATTCTGTGCATTGTTTCTAAACCTGAGTTGGTACAAACATCAGTGATTTTTGTTTCATATCTTCATAATTTTTCTTAACATCATGAACATGTTTAAGAGTATTTTGCGGACATTTTCTAGAAATGCGTCCGACTTTATTACATTTAAAGCACGTCCTACTGTCTGCTACAACAGAGGATTCCCGAACCTGTTTACATTGTTGTTGTACGAAAAAATCTTCATTGGATTGTTTGAAAATTTGACTTTCTGTTGATGAACTTGCAGGAACAAAAGTCATTTTCTTGACCAATTTTGACTTTCCAAACTTGTTGTAATTCCTCTTACCATTCCTAGACCCATACCAACCATGATAGTTTCTCTGGTTATTGTTTGGATAAAAACTTTTGGGTTTGAAATAGTAAGATTTATTTCTTTTAAAGTTCGAAACTTCTGTTTCTTATGTCAAACTTTCAATTTCAGAAATTTCGATTGAGTGTTTAAAAAGTTTTTCGATTCTGTTCAGGTTCACATTCTGAATCAAAAATTCAGAATCAGGATGTAGTTGATCAGATCCAATCATTTTGTACAATAAAATATTTGGATCGTAATTTGAACTACTTTCTGATGTTTTAAGATAAGCATCATGAAAAATTTCGTCATTTTCAAGCTGTGAACTCGAACTTCCTTTATCACACTTTGATAGAGTGTTTTCAAAATTTTTATCTTTTTCTTTTCCCAAAACATTCTCAACCACTTGTTTAACCACATCTGATCCCTCATCACCATCAGATTTTGAAGAGGTCACATCGATGTTGTCAGGCAACTGATCTTTCTGTTCAGTCTTTACTGTTTTTAGCTTCAAGTTCAGTGCCTTCTCCACCCCATCCGGTTTCTTCCTCAAATATTTGCTCCACATTGGGGGTGGACATGGATTATAACCCAATCCTCTATCTTGATAACCATATATCTTCCCAATTTTCATCTTTTCATGTCGGCTTGGGAAGAATATGATCCAACACGTAAGACGCTGATGAATAACTGATCAACTTCTTATCAACTCGTTCCGTTAGTTTGGTAATCGTGTCAATGTGAGTATTATAGCCATATGTTTATCCATGACCGTTGCCTTGAGCATAGAAATCGTATCCATATCTTTTATGCTTACATCACGTAGTTCGTTGACAGATTTGCTCAGTTTATCGTAAGCCTATTTTGTGTCCTTGAAATCACTTGATAGGTTACAAGTATGACTTTTAAGCTCTCTGTACTTCTCATCTTTGTTCCAAACAAGACTTGCACAGTTCTAACCATTTTGTGCACTGTCTTTCTATCTCAACTTTCTCAATATTCTCTTCCTGAACTCTCTCCACTTTGACTTTCTGATTAGCTTTAAAAATTTCTTCTTTCTCATCTAATCGATCCATCATTACTTTCTCAACAATCATTTCTTCTTCTCTTTGTGTGTCTGATGATCTTTTTGTTCATTGAAGAAACTTCCAAAAGAGTTATAGATATAAGGAGTCATAAATGATTGAAAACATTTTGAATAATTTCTTCATTAGTATAGCAACACTGATTAGATTCTTCTGGAACTTCATCATAAGCAATTTCTGGTTCTGGTTCTTCAATAATTTTTTCCAACAATGCATGACTTTCGGTACTTGAAAGATATTTATTCCAGTTAAAATCTCATCTTCATGTGTAACGACTAGGGCTTTGTCCTTTGATCTTGCCGAACCCTCTTCGAGTTGAAAAAGTCTTGCCTGGTTCTGAGGTTGAGAAGTTCTGTGATATATTGCCCTTTTATAATAATCATCAAAAGGATTTTGATGATTTCCATGAACTTCTCTGTTCAAACATTTTCTTTTGAAGTGACCATTTTCCCTACACTTGAAGCAAGTCACTTTGGATTTATCAAATCCCAATTTTGTATCAGAACCAATGAGACATTTCCTCCCAGTAATTCCCAAATAAATTCCGCTCTACGCATTATACTAGCCATGCACCATTTAATATCTATTAGCTCTAACTCCTCCGGATCAATCTGATCATAATCCTCTCTGGTCATTTTTTGATTTCCGATTCTTCCTGCAACTAGACTCTCATAAGATTCCAACACTGAAGCAAGTAAGCCCATGTGTTGTTTAGCTGTGTTTTCTATGAAATCTTGAGCGTTCTAAAGATTTATAGCAATGTTGCACTGCAAGATATGAGGATTGGAGTTGCTTTGACTGTGCTGGCTATTATAACTATTCGAGCTCTTAGATGACTGAGAGTCTGCATCAGAGTATTTGGCTCAAAACTTGAATAAGATGTGACACCACTACCACTGTTGGAAGTAATTGCTGAATAAGTTGAATAACCAGGTGAACTTTCTGCACTGTATGCGGTTTGAATCTTTTGACCTTGAATGTTTGCTATTGGACTTTCTTTGTAGTAAAGATTAACATCTTGTTGAACATTTACTCCTTTTGTTTAGCCATTTTTTGTATTTCCAGCTCATGCCCTTCGAGTTTTTCAAAGAACTTACTCAAACTCAATGCATTATACTCTGAACTGTTTTTCAAAATAGTTAAATAAGTTGACCATTCTCCCTGAGGCAATGTATCGGCCAACTTGTCAACCCATTCTTTATCTTCTTTCCGAATACCCAAACGTTTCCACGACTAGATGACAATATCTTTCAATCACTTGTTTCATTGTTTCTCCTTTAAACGCTGTAAAGATATCGAATTCTTTCTTGAGTAGCGCTATTTTACTTTTCATCATTTGTTTGCTACCCTGAAATTTAACTCTTAGTGCATTCTGGATAGATTGAGCATCACCATCATGTCGTAGTAACGTGAATATATCTTCTTGATGGCTTGTTGCAATATATTCATCATCCTTTTTTCTCTCATGAATTTTTCCTTTTCTCCTTCAATCAACTAAGTTAACGATTTTTCAAGCTCATTATCTCCGATGGGATCGACATATTTTTCCTCAATGACATCCCAGCAATCGAAATAATTTGCATGTACCCAGTTAACAAACCGTTCATTCCAACCTCCATAATCTTCGAGATTCATCAACTTTGGCAGTTTCCGCATCGTTCCCAATAGATTATCTAAGTTTAGATTTTGGGCAGTCGCTGTGGAAGTTGATGTGAATGATATAGCAAAGGAATTATAAAACTCGTTTTCCATTTTGTCGAAAGTTTTGTAAAAAAATATTTGATGCGAAGTAAACTTCACTTCGTGTGATATGAAATTCAAAACAATTAATTTATATCCCACTTCGTGCGAAGTAAAAACAAATCGATTTTAAAAACCACTTCGTGCGAAGAGAAATTGTAAATCTAGACAGAATTTCACTTCGTGTGAAGATAAATTTCACTTTGTGTGAAGTGAGTTTAGATCATGAAAAGAGGGTTTCACCATGTCGCGTTTTTTGCTGATTTTATCATGATTCCAATTGATTTTAGGTCTAATTCTTTCAAGGGTTTGTTAGAACGTGATTTTACGTATTCCTTGAGAAAATCAGGCCATTATGACCGTTAAATCTTTGAAAAATGATAAAAACGAGAAAAATGAGTAGAAGAGAAGTGTTTTGTGGCTAAACCTTGTTGAATGTCTTCAAATCAGGTCTTTTAGCTCTGATACCACTTGTAGGTCCGTTCTTGAATCTGAATGCTCAGGTCCTAACTTGATTAGCCTATCTTAAATGTGCGGAATCCATTTTAGAGTTAGGGGACAATATTAACAAGATTCACTTTTAACTACTGTTTCATTAATATTTCAACATTTACAGATCCTGGAAACAACTGGATAGAGCTCCGTCGTCCTGTCTACACAAACGTCTACGTTACACTAAGCTTGCACCTCTATAGTTATAGACTTCCTCTCTTTGTGCGAGCTTGGTGTTACCTTCGTACGGACTTAGCTTAACTTCGTACGAAGTGGTCATGTTCTTTTCGTACGAAGTGACTTCTACCTTCTTACGAAGGTGACTTACATACCCATTTTCATAATTCTAACATGTTATCCTATTACAGCTTGATATGATTTGATGACGTAGGCAAAAGACATATGCATCAACAAAATTCCTTTGTTAGTTTAAATAATTAAACAAGTCCCAAAAATCTTGCTTGAAGTCTATCGTTTGTATCAAAGTCACAAAACAAAAAAAAATTCAAAAGAAAACCAACATTTTTACGCCGTTCGCCACTTTCCAAATAAAAATCTCTATCCTAGCCAAAACATACATTTTAAAAAGTCCTCTTTTTATTTACAAGATTATGTCAAAAAGGAGGAGGTTTAATTGCTTGTCAAGCCTATGGTAAGAGTAAGTTCCACACCGGGACCGAGTGTTTCACTTATACATCTTCGACCGAGTGTTCAGTGATCTCTTGTGAGTTGTGTGAAATTGTATATAGCTTAATGGAAAGAGACATGTTATACCTATAAATATATTTTTCTTAAGAATGTATTCTAAATCAATCATGACGAATATGATTGTAAATAAAATAAAAACAAGAAAAAAAGAACCTGGATACCCGACACTCTAAGCAAGACCCAAAATTTCTTCTCTACATCTTCTATTTGGGTGTGTACGCAATATTAAAGAGTTTTGTTTGAGGACAAACAAAGATTCAAGTGTGAGGGTATCTGATATGCACGAAATGCAACATATAAATTATATCAAACAAGGCATAAAATCAACCCCTTTTATGTACTAATGTTGGAAAAAATGCATTTCTTTGTATACTTTTGATTTTTATGACTAAATAAGCTTAAATGTACAAAAGGAACAAATTAACTGTCACACCCCAACCGATGGCGGAAACATCGGAGTGAGACGAAAACCAGATGCAAGAGACTTCATAACACTATTTGGCGACAATATTTAATAAAACCAAATTTCATTCCATAATTAATTGTCAAATACTTCGAGTGAAACAAAGTACAACAATTTAACAACCTTGAAACAAGTACAACATGATTGAACATAACATACGATACAAGGTACAAATTTCGGGACAAAATTTCTTAACTAGTCTTTCGCTCTCCTGTGTTTACTTATCAAATTTCGGGACAAAATTTCTTTTACCTTAGGGATGATGTGACACTCGGCATTTTCAGGTTAATACCATTAACACAAACTCCGTTATCTCAAACACTCATTCATGCATAACACTTGATTTGGGAAAACTATGTGTCTAGGTCATTTCACAACACTCACGTAACGGAATCACACATGGGTTTGTACCTTAACGTCGATAAACAATCGGAACAATATATTCCAAATCAAACAAACAAATATAAATTGGGTAAATTTATATGCTATGTGACGTTATATGTTATGTGAATATATGTGTGTTTTGTAAACTTACTTATGTGAAACCATGTATAATTACGTCTAACAACCTATTATTGAATAACCTATAATTGGTGCATAGAGTATACCCTAGCCTAGATTTCGAGGACGAAATCTCTATAACATTGGGAGAATGTGACAACCCGTAACTCTTAGGTAAAAACCGTTTATTTCGTTTTTATTAATCAAATCATATACTAATTTTGTTTGATGAATTAATCATATTTTATCCATATCATGTTGAACCGACCCGAACCGTTTGAACCTACATGTCTCGCTTGTCGATCCAACCCACTCACGTAACTTAAAACTTATGAGACCCGAACCATAGCATGATCATTATATTTTTTATTATTAGTTGATTAATTATATTTTTGTTATTAGTTGATTAATTAGAATTTTTATTATTAGTTGATTTGTAAAAAAAGATTCAATTTTTTTTATATTTATAATACAACAAATCTCATCGTTGGCAGCCACCCCCTCCAAATTGCCCTACCAATTCTTTCCAATATGTCATGCATATCTTCAGTAGGATAATAAAAAAATAGTAAATAAATATGTAAACACAAACAACATTGACACTGCCATCTTTATATTGTTTATCCCAAGTTTGCGGCAAAATTTAAATAATTGTGCAGCCATCACAATTTCTTTTTGGACCTTTATTTGCTTCGGCCCATTAGACCCCAAAACAGCCCCACCCTTATAATCCTTTTAGTACACTACATAAACATGCATGACATCTTATAACTAACTCTCAAAACCCTTAATCAAGATTGTGGTTTTTGCCTCCCTCTCTCTCGTCACTATCATCGCAAGCAAGGCCTAAGAAATCCTTCAGAACTTTCGGTTAAAGGCTCCATAATACTTCTACATCGCTAGGTATAATATTTAAGTATAATTTTAGTTTTAGAATAATATACATGCTTTTCAGTTGTTAAATCAGGTTAACATGGCTGTGTTTGTGTATATCTGTGATGATCTTAATGTTTACCTAGGGCCTAGGGTTGCTAGGATGCATGTGTGTTTGGTATTATGATCGTTTTCGAGTTGTATGATTTCTAGGGTTTGAGTCTTGTATGGTTTTTGGTTGAACCTTGTTAGGTTTGTTGATATTTGATGAATTAGATGTTGAATAATGATGTAAATCTATTGTAGATGAGGTATATAATGTCGTGTTGCTCGCTAAAAATGTGTTAAAGGTCATAAAACTCGTTTTAAGAAGTCGGGTAGCAAAAACAGATTCTGTCTGAAATTTGCAGCCAACTTCTGTTGGATGTAACTGGCTCATAACCTATCGAAAACTGAGGTTTCTTGAGTCCACAAAGTAGAGTTCCGAAATATGATTCAAACGGCGCTGGAATCATTTTTTTTGACGTCGTTTACTATTTTAAATGGATTTTTTCGTAATAGTGCGCTGGGCTGTTCATTTTCTACAGAAGTTGCAGGTCACGATTTCAGTCATATCTAAGGGTATATTGGGACATAAGTTACGAAATTTAAACTGCAGGAAATATGCAAGTAAACTGAAATTCTCCAACTGGAATCACCTTGTTTGGAGACTCGGTGGTTTTTAAATAAAATAAATGGTGGGCAGGGGTAGGAATCATAACAATGCCGAGACCTTCACATGTCATATATATTTTTTGGGAATTTATCATGACCCGTAACTATTTTATAAAAATACCCGAAAACAATCCAATTGTGAGTATTAAAGCTGAAACGTATTAAGTCGCAATGTGTGCATCTGATTGTTAGTTGTGTTATCTGAGAATGATCGAACAGGTTTAATGTCAACATTAAATGTCGTTTAAGTTGTTATATGCTATGATCATCTATATATATATACATATATCGTTTGAACGAATATATATATATATATATATATATATATATGTGGGGTATATATATGTAAGTTGTCAACGTGATTGCATGATACGTGATACGTGTAAGGATTTCGTGTCTTTCATGAGCACAATAATAAACTAAACGGTAATCATGTTAGGACGTGATTGACCAGTTCCGCCTTGCTATTTCTTTCCATTCCTTAATCAGAGCATTCAAATGCGAGTTCACTACTCTTTTACATGCATGCGTCCCTGGGGACAAACTACTATTCCTTGGAGGAACGTTATAGTTTAATTTTGATGTTGGTTAATAAACTATACACTATCATGAAAGTCCCTACTTACTACCGAACTAGTTGCCTTGGAGGCAACGGGGTATTAGTTGATAACGCTATTAGGCTTGACAACCTCACACCGTACCTGGGAGGACGGGCGTGAACTAAGGACCTTAAACGCATTGCCAATGTTGATATACATTGATGAGGGCGAACAAACATACGTCACTGCGGTATCGAGTTATTAACAACGTGCCTTTAAACGAAAGGCCAACTTGTTCTCGTTAAACATAACTGTGAACTCGTCGGCTTAATCGCTGATACACTTTTTCTGCATGCTTGCAGGTCGTAGATAATCATTGCTACGGAAACTTGCAGTCTGAGGAGCTAAGGGTGTCATGGGGTGTGTTACTTGGAAAGACATTTAAAGTTGGATTGTTTTGACATAATAATATATTGAACTCGTTGATTAATTTTTTATGCTTCCGCTGAATATTTACTATTTTTAAACATTTAACTTGAAATTCACTATTCATGTTGGACATGATGACTTGTTTTATGTTATTTACTATTAGTTCGACATGATTAGTGGCTAGATCCTGGTGCGTCACACGCCTCGCGGTAAAACCCCGCAGGTGGATTTTTGAGGGTGTGACATGGCACCTTGTCCTTCTACAAGAAGAACAAAGGTATGAGTATGAGTTTTAACGGAAGATTTGGATTATCGAGAATGATTACAGAAATAAGAATAAAGTATTAAAGTATGAAAATACTCACTAAGGTATAGCACTTGTTCTTGACACTATGATAACCCGAATGGGTTTGATGTGATTTCATAGGTTCGAGACCTATTAGAATCGTGACAAGGAACTACACACTTTAGTGATAAAACCTATTAACTTGATAGGTGATTATTTAGTCATTATCAAGGGTTCGGTTTTTGGGATTATATTATAGTCCATAGATACATATTTACATAATAATAAACTATATCTTAACAAAGATTTCATGGAAGTCATGTAGGAGGTAGGTGGCATAGCCATCCATTTAGGAACCTCGAATAAGTTCACCACTTCGCAAGTTGCCATAGACAACATGGAGGGTCAAGAATAATATTATTGACAAGAAGGTAAATATGGTCACTATACCAAGTAGCCAAGTGAGCTTCAACCCGGGGAGCCGACGTTGACACAAGTCGAAGGCTAGGCGGGGTTGTGTCACTTTACCACTAGCAAACTAGCTTGGGATAAAGATGAGAAATCATCAAGTGATGTGTGGTCTTAAGTTTAGGATAGCCCAAGCTAACCAAGGTAGCCACACTATCAACAAGCTCTTTGCTTGGCATCACTTGTGAGCTTAAGCTCTTAGAAAACAGAAAGTTTAGGGTGTCTAAACAGCCCTTAATTCATGTAAACAAACTTGGTTTGTCTTTACTAACCATAAACTTGGTTAGGAGCTCAATAACCCAAGGTTGTATAAGGTAAAACATAAGTTTATAAAAGTTTCAAGTCAAACAGAAAGTTTGGAGACCTTTAGGTGAATATCCAGGTCTGGATTCTCCAAGGAGAACCCGTGGACTCAAACCTAGGGTTTATCCAAGTATGTCGGAAGAAGAATGGAGCAATTTCGTTAAGAAACGAGCAAGTTATGCTCACTTTAGTGAATGAGGTACAATCTGCCTGAATTCTGATGTTGCAAGAGTTCTTGGAGTGATTTGAGAGTGTTTTAGGAATGATAGAGAGTTGTGAAAGTGGAAAATGGCTTGGATTAGTGGAGGTATTTATAAGGGAGAGTTAGGAGGTTGTTGGAGGTGATTAAATAGAGTTTAGAGGTGATTGGGCGATGTGGTGATGTGTGGATCCGTGCCAAAACACGAGTTTGAAACGATTCTTCCCGCCAGATACCCTTGCGGACCGTAAGGATCTCCCCTTGTGGTCCGTATGGGACCTGGTCCGGGCCAAAATTTTAATTTTTGTTATTTTGTTGAATGGTTACGGGTTAGATGTTATTTTATAATATTTCATGGATAAGTAAGGTATTATAAGCATATGCAACATGCCATGAAGTATATGTATGTATAAAATGATCGAGATCGAGTATAAAGATTACGTATAATGTATGCATAAAGTATAAAGGTCGCGTATTCACAAGTATGTCACGTTTTTTAGTATGAGTATCATGTATAAGTATGTATGATTAAGTATAACAAGTATTAGATAAAAGTATGTTCCATTATGATTCAAGTCTTGATTACAAAGGTTACAACGAAACTGCGAATACGAGATACAAAGGTTTCCAAATAGAAATACAAGACTAGCTTTCTAAACATGGAAAGTATGAAAAAGCGAGGCGTTACAATATCCCCTACTTTAGGAAATTTCGTCCCAAAATTTAGGAAGATGCAATGAAGAGATGCGGATACTTAGTCTTCATATCACTTTCGAGTTCTCAAGTAAATTCAGCGCCACGTTTCCCTTCGCATCGGACCTTGATGATAGGGATTCGACTGCGCCTTAGTTGCTTGATTCCTCGGTCCATGGTTTCGACCGGTTTCTCCACGAAATGCAATGTCTCGTTGATTTGAAGATCTTCGAGTGGAACTTGAAGTCCTTCTTCGGCTAGACATTCTTTAGGTTGGAAACATGAAAAACTGGATGAACATTGTTGAGCGCTTGAGGTAGGTCCAGTCGATATGCTACCTTGCCAATCCTTTCAAGATCTTGAAAGGACCTACGTAACGAGGAGCGAGTTTGCCTTTCTTACCAAAACGAACAACACCCTTCCAAGGGGATACATTGAGAAGTACATGATCACCAATATTAAATTCCAAAGGTTTGCGTCTCTTGTCTGCGTAACTCTTTTGACGACTTCGAGCCTTGAGGAGGTTATCACGGATTTGTAGGATCTTGTCCGTCGTCTCTTGTATTAATTCGGGACCGGTGATCTGAACATCTCCAATCTCGTGCCAACAAATAGGCGAACGGAACTTACGACCATAAAATGATTCAAATGGAGCCATTTGAATACTGGCGTGATAACTATTATTGTATGAGAATTCTACCAAAGGTAAGTGCGAATCCCAATTGCCGCCAAAATCGATTACGCAAGAACGAAGCATATCTTCCAAAGTTTGGATTGTACGCTCGGTTTGATCATCAGACTGAGGATGAAAAGCGGTGCTAAGGTTAAGACGATTGCCAAGGGCGGATTGAAATGTTTGGCAAAGGCGGGAGGTGAAACGAGCTTCGCGATCAGAGATAATATCGAGAGGAGTACCATGACGACTAATGACTTCATCTGTGTAGATACGAGCCAATTTCTCGACTTTGTAATCTTCAAGAATGGCTAGGAAATGAGCGGATTTGGTCAATCGGTCAATGATAACCCAGATGCTGTCATGACCAGACGAGGTACGAGGCAACTTGGTGATAAAGTCCATGGCAATGCTCCCCATTTCCAGACAGGGACTTCTGGTTGTTCGAGCAAACTCGAGGGACGTTGATGTCGACCATGGTAGTAAAGGATACCATCGGGCTTAGCTTCGAGTAGGTTTTCGAATCCACAATTCAACTCGTTAACGAGGTTACCCTCGTTAATGACAGTAAATTGTGCTTGGCGAATTAACTCGTGAAGTTTTCCCACGATTTAGTAGCAACAAACACTCTTAACATGAGTCTTACGACTGAGTGCATCGGCCACAACATTCGCCTTACCAGGGTGGTAGCGAATGTCACAATCGTAGTCGTTTAACAATTCTACCCAACGACGTTGACGCATGTTGAGTTCCTTTTGATCAAAGATATGTTGGAGGCTTTATTGTCGGTGAAAACCGTACACTTTGTACCATAAAGGTAGTGTCGCCAAATCTTTAATGCAAAAACAACTGCACCAAGTTCAAGGTCGTGCGTAGTATAGTTTTTCTCATGTATTTTGAGTTGTCTCGACGCGTAGGCGACGACCTTGTCCCATTGCATAATAACGCAACCAAGACCTTGGTTTGAAGCATCGCAATACACGATGAAATCGTCGTTTCTATCGGGGAGTGTGAGGATAGGAGCATTACAAGCATGTCCTTGCGGGTTTGAAAAGACTCCTCTTGTTCAGGAGCCCAAACAAAAGGTTTATCTTTTTAGGTCAAAGACGTTAAAGGAACGGCGATTTTAGAAAAGTTCGAGATGAAACAGGGATAATACCCAGCAAGGCCAAGGAACGAACAAATTTCAGAAGGTGATTTAGGTGCAATCAAAATCTTCACAGCTTCTATCTTTGTGGGGTCAACGTGAATACAGAGTTCATTGACAGTGTGACTAAGGAATTGAACCTCTTTTAGCCAGAATTCACACTTGGAGAATTTGGTATAAAGACGTTCGGTTCGCAAAAGCTAAAGGATAAGTTGCAAATGTCGCCCATGATCTTCTTTCGTCTTGGAGTAGATGAGAATATCGTCGATGACTACGATTACGAATTGATCGAGGAAAGGTTTACACACGCGGTTCATGAGGTCCATGAACACTGCAGGCGCATTGGTCAAACCAAAAGGCATGACCACGAACTCGTAGTGTCCATAACGTGTGCGGAAAGCAGTTTCAGGTACATCTCATGTAACACCCCGACCGCGTAAAACAACAAACCACGGTGGAAACATCGGGGAGTCACGTTAACAGATTGTTACAACAACACATGGTAATTGAAGTTTCGTTTTATTTAATATTAAACATTACTTATATTGTTATATTGTCATAGAACTTTTAAACAAACTAAACAAACAAAACAAGCATTGAAATTGTCTTTCTTGTTTTTTAAGGCACTAAAGTCCAAGTCCATTCCTAGGTGAGCATGCATCAGTATTATCAAGCATTGTTCCCTGAAACATATGTGAAAAACGAGTCAGCATAAAAGAATGCCGGCGATTGTGAGTGTGTCAAATTCATGGCCTTGAATTTGTATTGCAATACCTCGTCAGACTACTAGAGTTGTTAATTGAAAACCTTGTTATCGAGAAGTATTTGGTATTGCAATGATAACTAACCAAATAAAATAAGTTAGTAATAGTTTATAAAAGACTTGTAGCCATGAATCTTGACCAAAACATTTGTTTTGTAAATCTGAGTAGTAAATCGTCTTGAAAGAACCCTTGTATGGTTTATATCTTTAATTGAAAATCGTTGTGTATCATTGTTTGAAAACATTTGTCCAAGTGACGCAAATAACGCCACGTATGTAATATGATAAAAGCACTTATATATAGGAAGTACCGGCGGCATATCCCCATGCTTTTATCACATTACACATGTTTTGTTATCTAAATCACTTATCATAACCAATCGTCATTGATCATTGTCCTTGTCGTAAACCAATCGTTCATCGTTCCTTGTTACAAACCAATCGTTCATCGTTCCTTGTTATAAACCAATTGTTCATCGTTCTTTGTTTTAGTTGTGAAAACTTTTGGTCATTTCGTGAATACATTCAAACCTTTGTTGACTTGTTCGAGACCACCCAAGGGGTCCCTTAATCGTATAACAAACCACCAAAGGGTTTGTTACAAATACAGTTTCAGTCGCTTCCCAAACTTCCCCATAAACCCCAGGAATTTTGGTAACGGGATTGTAAGTCCTAGGCGCCGTAACTTACTACTTGTCGGCTTGGCCATTGTTAATGAATCTCATTCTTGTTATGGATACAACGCACCACAAGTTCGTTCACATTATTGAAAACGTATTGTTTATATAAACCAAAGTATTTGTATTTTGTAAACTCGAAAATGATTTAGCACATCTGGATCACCCCAAAATATTTGCAAAACATAAAAGAGGGGAACTATGTACTCACTTGGAATTGAAAAGAAATCTTGAATCAAAAGAAAACCAAAGCTCAAAGATCCGAGAAATCAAGCGTGTCCAAAAAACGGATAATTGTGTAAATATCAGGACTTGAAATCGGAGAATCGGATAGAATGAGGTCTTGTAAACCAAATGAGTGTTGGTACTCATATGAAATGGTTTAACAAAGTCTACATTCTGATTTGAAAAGGTTCCTAAGTGCTTTTGACCCGTTATGACCCGTTAAGGTAGTTTAAGCCACTTTAACGCGTCATTTGCGAAACTATGTAATTAGATGGTTAGTTATGTGTTATGATAAGTCTTTAATGTGTAAACATGTTTGAAAATGTTGTTTGATCAGATTACATGTCAAAATTTATGTTATGCTTATAGTTGATTTATTTGCAAAAAGGGCATTTTGGTCATTATTGAAGATCATAACTAATTATCATAACACTAACCAAATGATATGACCATAAGATATAACCTCAGAGGGTTATTCCCTATTCAACTATGGTCACAAATATATATTTGGTTGGGTTTAAAGATCAACCAAACGGGTCGGATTCGAAAGTTAAAGCGGTGGTCAAAACCGTTCAACAAACGATCCTAGACAAGCACCATACTAAAAGTGACGAGTTAGACATGTTTTGATATGTCTAAGTTGTAAAAGAGTTTTGATACCAAAACAAACTGTTTTGACACTCGAAATTAGTTCCGTCATGAAATGCACATTTATCGCATCATTGACCAAAACCTTGACTTGTCAAAATGACTAGTGAATGTGGAAATCAGTAGGCATGATTACTAAGGACCATAACCATCATGATTATGACCACATTAACAAGTTCAGTTGGATTTTGTTTTGACAAATTTATGATCAAAACTGAAAGTCAAACAGAAGTCAGACTGTTTGATTTTTAGCTCGATTATGCTTCAAGAATTGAACCAGACTTGATTGAAACACTTACAAATACTTAGAGCAGCCAAGGAATCTCAGAGGAAAGCTCCAAAGTGGTTGCGAACTTCATATTATGGCAGATTGGAGCAAGGATGAAGGTTGTAAAAGTTCAAATGGTTAAAAACCATAGCTATTTATAGTTGAATTGGATTAATATGAGCATTACATGTGTCCATGAGTCATCCCTGAAGTGGATTAGTGTCAATACAGATGTTAGATGCAGAGAAGAGAGTGGCAAGTTCGTTTACTGAATCAACAAGTGAATTAACAAGAGGCTGCCAGCAAAACTGATGTGCTGGGCACTTCATGCGGACCGCATGGGTTTGTGGATGCGGTCTGCATCCACCCTAGCTGACAGCAAATTTCCAAAAATGGCAGAACAGGCCCCTGCACACGTTTCGTCACGTTTTGGCACTTCTAACACCCGTTAACCTCATTTTCAAGCTTCATAAGGACAATAAAGCATATGGAACTTGAAATATGTTCAAAAATGTTCCGAGAGTCGGTTCGTTTGGTCGTACGGTTGCAGTTTTTGGTTAATTACGACGAAAATCGTAACGAACTCGTGCGTGACCGTAAATGGGTAACGAATGAATTTTTGCATTGCAATCATAAAAATATAATATTTTAATGATTACAAAAATTTAGGATGTCCGTACATTTTCCGGATAGCGAAATACGCGAAAAGACATAGCTTCGCAGAATTTGCAAAATAGCCCCTGAAGTTACAAAAGCGTGATTTTTCCATACTGAAGCCCTTGAAACTTATTTATAAGCTATGTTAAGGGTATTTAGTTTATGTTTAGCTTCTGACCTTGTTCCAGAGTGTGCATCGCTACAAGAATCGGCAGACTTTCGTATATTGCCGTAAATAGTCCCTGTGATCGAATAAGCTTGTTTTTGACATACCAAACCCTTCAAAACTTATTTCTAAGTTATGCAAAGGATATTTGAAGTATTTTAAGCTTGTATTATCATTCTAGCATGTATGTTGCGTTAAATTAGTTTCGTTTGCATATCGGTTTACGGTTCGCTTACAGAAACCATTTAAGAGTTCGAAATTGTACAAGAATCATATGTATGAAAATAAATAAATAAATAAACAATATTCACAAATAAAACATAAAATTTCATTGATTGATACATTATTCGGAAATCGTTACATGATCGGATCGTCACAGATATCATAGTCTCCCTACTTCAGGAAATTTCGTCCCGAAATTTAATTAGAGGAAACTCGTGAGAATAAGTGTGGGTACTTTGCTTTCATTTGATCCTCTTGTTCCCAAGTAAACTCTGGGCCACGTTTGGATTCCCATCGAACTTTGACCATCGGAATTCGTCTTCGGTTGAGTTTCTTGACTTCGCGTTCCAATATCTCCACCGGTTTCTCGACAAAATGCATTCTATTATCAATGTGAATTTCGTCGAGTGGCATGTGAAGATTTGTGTCGGCTAAACACTTCTTCAGATTGGACACTTGGAAAGTTGGGTGAATATTCCCGAGTTTAGGAGGTAGTTCAAGTCGGTAGGCCACCTTTCCGATTCTTTCAACGATCTTAAATGGTCTAACATATCGTGGTGCAAGTTTTTCTTTCTTCCCAAATCTGACCACTCCTTTCCAAGGGGATACCTTGAGTAGGATGTGATCACCAACTTGGAATTCCAAGGGCTTGCGTCGCTTGTCCGCGTAACTCTTTTGACGGCTTCTAGCTGTCTGAAGGTTATCGCGAATTTTTTGACTTTTTTGGTTGTGTCGTGAATGAGTTCATATCCAGTAAACTGCGACTCTCCAACTTCATTCCAACAGACAGGTGAACGACATTTTCGACCGTACAAAGCTTCGAAAGGCGCCATGTTGATGCTTGCGTGATAACTATTGTTGTAAGAGAATTCGAGCAACGATAGATGCAAATCCCAACTACCACCAAAATCGGTCACACAAGCTCTAAGCATATCCTCTAGTATTGGTATCGTCCTCTCAGATTGTTCATTCGTTTGAGGATGATAAGCAGTGCTCAGATTTAGTTTGGTCCCCATAGCAGATTGCAAGGTTTTCCAAAAGCGAGATGAGAACCGGGCATCTCGGTCAGATATGATATTCAAAGGAACACCATGAAGAGAGACAATCTCATCAACATAGATCTTGGCAAGCTTGTCAGCAGAAAAATCCTCACGGGTTGCTATAAAGTGTGGTGACTTTGTTAGACGATCAATGATTACCCAAATTGCATCATGACCTCTAGATGTGTGTGGTAGCTTAGTAATGAGATCCATCGCGATGTTTTCCCACTTCCATACCGGTATTTCCGGTTGTTCCAATAAAGCAGACGGATGTTGATGCTCGGCCTTGACTTTGAGACAAGTAAGGCATTTAGATACATACAAGGCAATGTCATTCTTCATACCTGGCCACCAATACTGGGTATGGAGATCCTTGTACATTTTTGTAGCACCAGGATGAATCGAGTAACGAGACTTATGAGCTTCGTCCATCAATAGAGCACGGAGATTGTGTTGATTCGGAACCCACAAACGCTTTATGTAGTATAGTAATCCATCGTCTTTCGTTTCGAGTAGGAGTTCTAGATTTTGAGATAGCTCATTTTTCAACAAGCCTTGATTCACACATGTACGTTGTGCTTGAAGGATACGTGTTTGGATATCAGATTGAATTCGAACACAATGAAGCTTGACACGTTCCTTGCGACTAAACGCATCAGCCACAACATTTGCCTTACCAGGATGTTAGCGAATCTTGCAGTCGTAGTCGTTCAATAGCTCGACCCAGTGTCGTTGTCTCATGTTTAGCTCCTTTTGATTGAATATGTGTTGGAGGCTTTTGTGGTCAGTGAAAACCACACATTTCGTACCATATAGGTAGTGTCTCCAAATCTTGAGAGCAAAGACAACAGCACCCAACTCAAGATCATGAGTTGTATAATTTCTTCTCGTGGACCTTTAGTTGTTTTGACGCGTAGGCTATGGCTTTATCTCGTTGCATGAGAACACAACCAAGGCCTAAATTTGATTCGTCACAATAAACAACAAAATAATCGTTGCCATCAGGTAAAGATAAGATAGGAGCATCACAGAGTTTTTGTTTCACGTTTTGAAAAGCTTCCTCTTGTTTAGGTCCCCACTCAAAGGCCTATTCTTTTTAGTCAAAGTAGTGAGGGGAACCGCGATCTTTGAGAAGTTCGCAATAAAGCATCGATAGTAACCAGCAAGACCAAGAAATGAGCGAACTTCTGTGGGAGTAGTGGGTGTTTTCCAATCCTAAATCGCAGCGATTTTGGAAGGGTCCACATGAATACCTTGCTCATTGACAATGTGACCCAAAAACTGAACTTCTTTTAGCCAGAAATCGCATTTGGAGAATTTGGCATATAGTTGTTCTTTCTTTAGAAGTTCCATTGTCAAAGGAAGATGTTGTTCATGCTCGGATTGAGACTTAGAATAAATCAAATGTCGTCAATGAAAACAATGATGAACTTATCCAGATAAGGTTTACAAACCCGATTCATTAAGTCCATAAATACAGCTGGAGCATTTGTCAACCTGAAAGGCATAACGGTGAACTCATAATGGTCGTATCTAGTGCGGAAAGCAGTCCTAGGAATATCTTCCTCGTGAACACGAAGCTGATGATACCCAGAACGCATATCGATCTTGGAGAAACAGGTAGCACCTTGTAATTGATCAAAAAGATCATCAATTCGAGGTAGGGGATATCGATTCTTGACCGTGAGTTTGTTGAGCTCACGATAATTGATACACATACGGAAGGATCCATCCTTCTTTTTCACAAATAAGACAGGAGCACCCCACGGAGAATAGCTCGGACGAATGAAACCTTTTCGATAACTCTTGTAGTTGTTTCGATAACTCTTGCATTTCTGACGTTGCAAGACGGTAAGGAGATTTGGCTATTAGGTTGGCACCAGGTACAAGATCGATACGGAATTCAACTTGACGTATTGGGGGTAAACCAGGTAGATCTTCAGGAAAAACCTCAGGATAGTCTCGGATAACAGGAATATCTTGAATACTCATGTTCTTTACTTTCTCCTCTACGATATGTGCCAAGAACGCCAAATAATTCTTTCGTAAGTATTTTCGGGCTTGTACCCAAGCCATGAGTTTCAGGTTACTAGCGGGTTTCTCTCCACGAACCTCTAAGGTTTCACAAGAAGGAAGAGGTATACGAACTATCTTGTCAAAACAAATAACTTCGGTATGATCCTTGGTTAACCAATCCACCCTATTATAACATCGAAACTTCCGAGTTGCATTGGTGTAAGGTCGATAGAAAACAAATGATTGTTGAGGTTTAACTGGCAATTTTGAATAACATGATCGAGCACAAGAGGTTCACCACTAGCAACTTTTACTGTCAAAGGCTTTCCTAGTCTAGTTCTTGGCATCGAAAGCATAGATTCAAAGACTAATGACACAAAACTTCTATCAGCACCTGAATCAAAAAGAACAGTAGCAGCATGATTATTAACAAAGAACGTACCATTAACGACTTCGTTATCGGCACGGGCCTCGTTGGCGTTCATATTAAAAGCTCGTCCACGAGCTGGATTTGCATTTGCTAGCCTTGGGCAATTGTTTCGATAATGCCCCATGTCGCCACAATTAAAACATGAACCAGGCAGAAAGTGAGGTCGAGCGGGATTTGCTTGTGGTTGAACTGGGTTCTGTGCAGCTGGGTTTGGGTTAAAGCGACAAATATTCACCAGGCGACCAAGTTTTTCACATGTAGTACACTGTCGACATGGTATCTGAACTTGATGGTGACCATTACATCGGTTGCAAAGCGGTGCAGTTCCCGCATAAGGTTTCTTTGTAGGAGGTTGAGCAGGTTGGTTTTGAGGAGCTTGGTTGGGTTGAGCAGCTGGAGCGGGTTGTGCAGGTTGAGCAGTAACAACAAAGTTTTGAGAATCCTTACGCTTCTTCGATCGGGCTCGACTTTGTTTCCCTTCAGTTTCTCTTGAGTTGACTTAGCAGAGGATTTCTTATCACCCTTGCGATGAAGGTTACCTTTCCTGACTTGTGAATCGGTCAAGGTTGCAGTTAACTCAATAGCTTGTCGAACGGTGGTAGGTTGCTACCAGTGACGATATCTTGCACAGGATTATGTAAACCATCGATATACTTCTCGATCGCCTTATCCAAAGGCGTCACCATCGAAGGGCAAAGTAAACTCAACTCCTCGTATCGGTCGGTGTAAGCACGACTCTCACCACTGTCTTGCTTAAGATCATGAAATTCGCTCCAGTGCCCTTTGCTCGTGGCGAGGACATAACTCCTTCATCATAAGAGCCCGAAGTTCTTCCCATGTTTGAACTAAGGACACTTCAACACCTCTGTCTCTCATAATACCATTCCAACATGTCAAAGCCATTTTCTTGAACACAGTAGACGCAAACTCGACCTTTCGCTCATTTGGACATTGAACAAATCGAAACGTGCTTTCGAGACTCTCAAACCATTGCAGAAGTCCCATAGCTCCCTCAGACCCAGTGAACTAGCGTGGTTTAGCCGAACAGAATTGTTTGTAGTTGCACGGAGCTGGTGCATTGTTGTTATTGTTGTCCACTTGACTTAATTGAATCACTAGGTTCGGGAGGATCGCAGCCATTTGCTGAGCGATAAGTGCAGCCATTTCGGCATTTTGAGTTTTATCACGTCGAGGAGGCATTCTAAAAGGAATCATGAAGGAAGATATGTGAGATTGACATTCAGAAAAATCAATAGAGGCATCAAAAATATCGACGAAACATAAGGATGGTGGTCATTCATTTGTCTCTCGAGACAATCAAATGACACACAGTGACTAATCAAAGTAAATGGGTCTTATAATTTATCACGAAGACATGCTTTAGCCTATAAGTGGACACTCACCCCAAGAGTTCCCAGGTAAGAGTGACTGGTCCAATTAAGTGGATTTGTACGAACACTCTAGCCTTAGACACAAAACTCAGGGTACAGGCACCCACCCTTCCAGATTGCACATGTTCACATTATTAAAACCCAAACTTTGACAAAATTTTGAAAACTTTGAAGGCTTATGCCAAAAACAAATCATCTAAGGATAGATGATTGATTTTCAAAAACGAATTTGAAATTCTGTGGATTTGTTTTGGTAATCACCCAATGATAGGTGATTGTATTGTATTTTAAATCTAAACGCAAGAAAACTCGCGTTAGGGTCCTAGGAAGGTTATAGTCTAGGTCAAAGCATTACTAATAACCTAATTCCCTACAACCAGTGCTCTGATACCAATTTGTAACACCCCGACCGCGTAAAACAACAAACCGCGACGGAAACGTGGGGGAGTCACGTTAACAGATTGTTACAACAACACATGGTAATTGAAGTTTCGTTTTATTTAATATTAAACATTACTTATATTGTTATATTGTCATCGAACATTTAAACAAACTAAACAAACAAAACAAGCATTAAAATTGTCTGTCTTGTTTTTAAGGCACTAAAGTCCAAGTCCATTCCTACGTGAGCATGCATCAGTATCATCAAGCATTGTTCCCTGAAACATATGTGAAAAATGAGTCAGCATAAAAGAATGCCGGCGAGTACATAGGTTTTGTGAGTGTGTCAAATTCATGGCCTTGAATTTGTATTGCAATACCTCGTCAGACTACTAGGGTTGCTAATTGAAAACCTTCTTATCGAGAAGTATTTGGTATTGCAATGATAACTAACCAAATAAAATAAGTTAGTTATAGTTTATAAAAGATCAGGGTTTGGCACCTTGTCCTTCTACAAGAAGAACATAGGTATGAGTATGAGTTATAACGGAAGATTTGGATTATCGAGCATGATTACGGAAATAAGAATAAAGTATTAAAGTATGAAAATAATCACTAAGGTATAGCACTTGTTCTTGACACTATGATAACCCGAATGGGTTTGATGTGATTTCATAGGTTCGAGACCTATTAGAATCGTGACAAGGAACTACACACTTTAGTGATAAAACCTATTAACTTGATAGGTGATTATTTAGTCATTATCAAGGGTTCGGTTTTTGGGATTATATTATAGTCCATAGATACATATTTACATAATAATAAACTATATCTTAACAAAGATTTCATGGAAGTCATGTAGGAGGTAGGTGGCATAGCCATCCATTTAGGAACCTCGAATAAGTTCACCACTTCGCAAGTTGCCATAGACAACATGGAGGGTCAAGAATAATATTATTGACAAGAAGGTAAATATGGTCACTATACCAAGTAGCCAAGTGAGCTTCAACCCGGGGAGCCGACGTTGACACAAGTCGAAGGCTAGGCGGGGTTGTGTCACTTTACCACTAGCAAACTAGCTTAGGATAATGATGAGAAATCATCAAGTGATGTGTGGTCTTAAGTTTAGGATAGCCCAAGCTAACCAAGGTAGACACACTATAAACAAGCTCTTTGCTTGGCATTACTTGTGAGCTTAAGCTCTTAGAAAACAGAAAGTTTAGGGTGTCTAAACAGCCCTTAGTTCATGTAAACAAACTTGGTTTGTCTTTACTAACCATAAACTTGGTTAGGAGCTCAATAACCCAAGGTTGTATAAGGTAAAACATAAGTTTATAAAAGTTTCAAATCAAACAGAAAGTTTGGAGACCTTTAGGTGAATATCCAGGTCTGGATTCTCCAAGGAGAACCCGTGGACTCAAACCTAGGGTTTATCCAAGTATGTCAGAAGAAGAATGGAGCAATTTCGTTAAGAAACGAGCAAGTTATGCTCACTTTAGTGAATGAGGTACAATCTGCCTGAATTCTGATGTTGCAAGAGTTCTTGGAGTGATTTGAGAGTGTTTTAGGGATGATAGAGAGTTGTGAAAGTGGAAAATGGCTTGGATTAGTGGAGGTATTTATAAGGGAGAGTTAGGAGGTTGTTGGAGGTGATTAAATGGAGTTTAGAGGTGATTGGGTGAGGTGGTGATGTGTGGATCCGTGCCAAAACAAGAGTTTGAAACGATTCTGCCCGCCAGATACCCCTTGTGGACCGTAAGGGTCTCCCCTTGCGGTCCGTATGGGACCTGGTCCGGGCCAAAATTTTAATTTTTGTTATTTTGTTGAATGGTTACGGGTTTAGATGTTATTTTATGATATTTTATGGATTAGTAAGGCATTATAAGCATATGCAACATGCCATGAAGTGTATGTATGTATAAAATGATCGAGATCGAGAATAAACTTCACGTATAATGTATGCATAAAGTATAAACGTCGCGTATTCACAAGT
Organism: Scalesia atractyloides; assembly: GCA_947069175.1. Taxonomy (NCBI): domain Eukaryota; kingdom Viridiplantae; phylum Streptophyta; class Magnoliopsida; order Asterales; family Asteraceae; genus Scalesia; species Scalesia atractyloides. Next base: position 43,559,285 of record CAMTDV010000017.1, read on the forward strand.
ATGTCATGTTTTTTAATATGAGTATCATGTATAAGTATGTATGATTTTGTATAACAAGTATTGAGATAAAAGTATGTTCCATTATGATTCAAATCTCGATTAGAAAGGTTACAACGAAACTGCGAATATGAGATACAAAAGTTTCCAAAAAAAGAAATACAAGACTAGCTTTCTAAACATGGAAAGTATGAAAAAGCGAGGCGTTACACACGGCAAAAACCAACACAAATAAAAGAGAGAAGAGTTGACACACCATGCCTACCCTCCAAGCTACACCCAAAGACCAAAAAAACAAACTAGAAGACAAGCACGGGGCCATGCCCCACTCTAGAGTCCATACAGAACAAGACAAACAGAGCAGACAAGAGACACGGGACCGTGTCCCACGGACACAGGGCCGTGGTCAATTCCAAGATATGCAGAATCTCCCAAAGGACCCCATTGTAGTGACCACGGGGCCGTGCCCTCTGACACACGGGGTCGTGTGAGCATACAGCCTGACACAGATCAATAAACGAAGATAGAGAAGAAAGGACACAGGGTCGTGCCCCTAGGCACGGGGCCGTGTGAGGAATCTGTTTTCAACTATAAAAGGAGGTGATTGGTTCATTTGCAACTCATCCCTTGGCAAACCACTTCTCTCCCAGTTGCCACCATCCACCATCACTACAACACCATTATCCACCACATTCCTCCATCATCCATCTTTAGAGCGTGTGTAGTAGTCTCGAGATCCAAGATTGATCGTAAGAGTTTTTTTCAAATAAAGGTCATGCTTGGCTAATCTCTTACATCACTTGGTGAAGACAAATCTTTTATGTATTATGTTTTATTTCCAAGCTTTGGCAACTTTTTATTTGGGTTTGTATTAATGACTTTAATAACTAGTTTTTTTTTATTGAAAGTGAACTTTACTCTACCATTACTTCATGTTTTGTTGATTCACTTATTCGTGTCTTTACGATCTATATAAAGTGTGTTAACTGCTTGGAATGGGGTTAGAAGGGTGATTTTGGTAAAGTTCTTGCCTCGTTCAGTGTATTGATCCTGTGAGGACTTGATTCAAGCTTATTAGGACTTCTCTTGAGGCAGATAATATCAAATCGGTGGAAGTAAGAACTGCTTGAATCCCTTATAAATAAACTGCTATTATAACTTTAAACCGGCCTTGCGGGACTGCATCCCTACTGACTTAGACCAATATGTCCGAGGGTAGCATTGCCTCCAAAAGAGGGACATGCCACATTTTGCATTAATAACTCACTTAATTTTCTTTCAATAATCCGACCTTGCGGGAGTGTATCCCTGCTAACTCAGACCAATATGGCTGAGGGTAGCGTTACCTCCAAAAGAAAGACATGCCACTATAACTATGATAATCTCTTAAAAAGCCCAAAGTGCGGAAATCATCAAAGGATACGTAAAAGAGGAGTTGGAACCAAGTGATTCTATCTTGTTCGTGGCTTTTCTTCTAACATTTTACTTTTATTAGTTTTTCAAAACTTACTAACATATTTTGCAAAATTTTGGTTAGATTAGATGTTGTTGATATCCCGGTACTAAAAGCTCTTGTGTTCTGGACGACCTCGATATCTTACCATCACTATACTACGCCAACGATGGGTGCACTTGCCCTAACATATTGCAGACAGTGATTGTATTATATTATGTGTTATAAAATTTAAGTTTGATAAACGAGTAAAACGTGCTAAAAATATATAAAAATTTATAACACGCTCACCACACGTCACGCACCCAGGTTGACTTGTCCACTAACCCGCTAGGATAGGAATATGCGAATTGTAACAACCCGACTATTCCGGTTGTTCTGTTACTACCGATATTTCCCTTGCAACTGTTTTGTAATCCAGGATTCGATATAAATAATGGAATTATGTTTTATTAAATGCATTTCATTGCACAACATAACATCACACTTAAAACGCTTTTATACTCGCAACGCTAACGCTACACGAATCACTGTAGCTTATGCTACTTATATGCCGAGTGTGTTTATTTGTTCGGTAACCACTCGCACCTACGACCTTACTTATCACACAAATCTCAATCACAATTATTTATGTTACTTTATGTTACTTACGTGTTATGATGTTTTATATTTTATGGACTGTACTCGCTCTCGCTCATGCAACTCGCTTTATCGCATTACTACGTTTACACAACGCTTAACGCTTCGCCAAAACCCTAAACTGAACTAACTAATACAAACGAAAACGCCAAACGAACAACCAACGCGCGAACTGGAAACGAGATACGCAAAACAGACCACTTCGTGCGAACTGATCAGTTCGTATGAACTGGCAAATTCGTGCAAATTGGACAGTTCGTACGAAGTGATTACTTCGTACGAACTGATCACACCCTCCTCCTCCTATAAATACCCAACACACCCATGCTCCCACTCTTGCTGCCACTTTGCACAGAAACTCCCTCGCTCGTTTTCTCTTATTTTCCAGTAAGAAATAACTATTTTCCACGCAAACACAAAGTTTTCCCACTACGATGTTACACACATTTATCTCTGATTTCCTATTAACTTCTCAGTTTATGAAAATCTTCATCTTTTTCACAAAAACTTCTCATTTTACTTTGGATGTACACTTAAACAAGTGTATTTGTGTTAGCATCGGCTTCTCAAGATAGAAACCTTGTTGTTTCAAGCTCACTAAGTGTTTATCCAACTAAAACTGTTTTAAACTCGATTTTTGCACTAAAACGGATCAAAACCGACATATATTTCGTTCACTTAAAGTGGAACGAAGCGGTGTCTAAACCATCATGAAAAGGACTCGAAATCACATCCGGTTCAGAAGAAAAACTCAGTTCCTAACGCACGAAGACGCAAACAGTCAGCATGTGCGAACTGGACTGGCTCGTACGAATTGGCTTAGTTCGTCATTTTATAATGTAATAAATAAGTTTATATGTAAAATGATGTTATGTTATAAACATTTTGTAAAAATGGTTAATTTATGGTGTTATATCAGTAGGATATCAAGTATGCGTGTGGTTTAGAGTTTAAGACCAAACTATGCCTCGAAAGAGCATTTTGGTCATTTCACACATCACTTGACAAATTATTTGGGAATCTGAGTTTAGTCTGTGTAACTACTGTAAATATGTATAAAATAAGTTTTGAAATCAGTAGGTACCAAGTCTTGATGTTCTAATATGGTTTTAAACCATACTATTCGCCGAAACAGCGATTAAGTCGCTAAATGACGATTTAAATGGTATTTGGGTGAAACTGATGTTATAAACAGGTTTGTATGATGAAAATATGTTATTTAATATAATATATCAGTAAGTAACAGATTTTGTTCCTTAAAAATGATTAAAATCCATTTTAGGCGCCGAAAGGGCAATATCGTCATTTAAGGACGTAATATGTGAACTAGAGCTTAAACTCAGTTTGCAATCTGAATTAACATCCCAAATAATCCTAATAATTATAATACATCAGTAGGTAAAGAGTTTCTGATGTCAAGATTGTATTTAAACCATTTTATACGTCAAAAGGGCGATTTGGTCACTTTAAACATATTAATATGTAAAATAATTTAAAGCTTAGTTTATGATCAGATTTGTTAATATCAAAATAAGTTCATTAACTCAACAAATCAGTTTTCAACTCATATATATGCTTGTTTATAGTTAAGACTTCATTTTTATATAATAAGGGTCTTTTTGCAAAAATTGGCATATTAAACGGATACTTGTATAAAAGCTCGAATTACTACATGACCATGTCCTATAACTCCAGAGAGTTATAGTAACATATAATATGATCACAAAGCAACTTAGAATCAGAAGCTAAGGTTGCTAAATCGGGTCAGAACTGAAGGTCCAAGCTGAAGTCAACTTTTGCGACTTTCGGTTGCGAACCGGCTCTAGACCTGGACTTGACGGGCCGAACATTTTCACACACGTTCTAATACTTATTACCAAGTTATTAGAGTGTTGAAACTGATTTTATAGCACCTATATTGCTAGATATGAATTTATTTCAAAACTGACCTGTTTGACTTTTCATTAATATAACTTTGACCCGTCAATTGACCAAGCAAATGTGGTAATCAGGAGGTGCCCTCTTGAGGGATTATCACCTACCTAATTACGATCACGTAGCCACGTTCGTTACGAACATTGGCTAGACCGTAATGGTCTTTGTCACACCCTCAATTTCAACTTGCGGGATTTTACCGCGAGGCGCGTGACAAACCAGGATCATAGACACTAGTCATATAGAATGACCTCTATATGATAAAAAGATATGTTTAAAAAAAATAAAGCCAACCAAATAAATCAGAGTGCAGAAAATAAATGCGGAAACGTAAAGATAGTAAATGTAAAGGAGCGCCAAAACAAACGCCCATAACCATAATAATGTTTAAAATGCAAGACTCGATAAAATAGTTTTCCATGGCGTGCACCTATTTCCTGAAGCTAGCGTCCTGAGAAAACATGTAAGAAACAAGTGTCAACATAAAGAAGAGTGAGTTCACAGGTTTGATTGACGTTTAACAAATTATCTGTTTACAAAGATTCTATTATTCCTAATCCAGAATAATAAGTTGTCCAGTTGATAAATAGTTTCATGTTATAATGTAGGTAGCTAACATAAGCTATGTCACATAAGAGTTTGAAACCGAAGCTGACTGTTGTTACCTCTGTGTGCCTGGTCTATCACTGACCATGACGTGTGTTAGGCCAATTCTATACCCGTTGACCATTACCAATCAGCTAGCGCGACTAGCTCGGGTAGGGCTCGTCGGGCCCAGTAGTACTACTCAAAACCACTGCTATTATACCAATACTAACAGTTCGAGAGTTTGTGAGGACTTTCCGTGATAAGATACTACTTAGTGACCATAACCATATAACGTAAACTACTTTATCAAATTATGCGACTTTATTCCACAATAACGTTAAAGTGTAAGTTTACCGTAAAGCGTACATGTTTTCTCCCCCTGTGTATTTAAAAACCTTAAAATATAGGGGCCGTGAACTCACCTTAGAGTGATCAACAAAGAAGTAATTCGAGTGTAGAAGCCACTATGTCAGGTATGCCCTGATATCGACGCCATATCATAATTAATTTTATTAAATAAATGTCACACTAAGATTCACGCGGTTGTCTTGGTTTTGACATATAGCATCACGTGCATATATATATATATATATATATATATATATATACACCCATATTAACATGTCGCACAGTCCACTAGTAATTAACACCTTGTATGTACACCACCACATAAGACTAACATTTAAACCATGCGGATCCTACTTGAATTTCTATTTATGCACATGTACCTAGTATCACATTATTTACATAAAATAAACAATTTTCCATTTAATATCTATCATACAATGCATTTTAGCCCAAGTATTTATACCTATATATATTATTATAACACAAGTCTGCACTTTAACATTCCTTTCCCAAAATCATAATCACCATACCCCCACTTACGTGCCTTGCCCAGAAAAAGAAAAATAAATACATACAAATATCATACCATAACATGTATGTAATAATATATATATATATATATTCACAATCACACGCATGTAACTATTCACATACATAACCATCCACTTCCTATGGTAGCACATATTTTAGTTTCACATATGAAGAGAGTTTCACTTACATCCTTGGTTCTATCTATGAACACACATATATACTATGCATACAGTTCACTTACATCCTAGACCCATATCTACCTTCATAACCTTCAAGTCTATTGTTGGTTATTATACCCATTAGTTCAACTTGCAACCACATAAACAGTTAAGTATAGTCCCCCGCAAATATGGATTCATGCAATCATAAACATATACGCATCTATCGTAATACACATACGCGCCATTAACGGTTTCATGAGTTCCCACAACTACAAACAGTTATGTTCGTTTACTGATCGCATATACATACTCGAGTTATCAACTCGTTCCGCGATCATACACACCTACGTACCTAAAATTATGTCTACAAGTGCAATCAATTCCGTGAGTCCCGGTTACACGTTCATACAATCAAGCATAAGAACTTTCATACATAAACATGATCCTCTTTCAAAGTTCACTCATACATTACTATACATGCATCACTATTAGCAATCACATTAAATCATTCACATATCACAGTTGCAAGAAATCATTATTCGCGTATCATATATGTATTTTCGACATCATGCACGCGTTCCATATTCACACACATTCAAGTAACTTACGGGTACATATACATACACATACGGATAATAAGCAAGCTCCGGGTAGTCGTAACGGTACCTGCTCAAACAATCACATTCATATATATAACACCACACACAAATTACATATCATTCATGTCTACTGCTATACTAATTACTCATGTATACACAATCATATATGATATACACTTCGTACCATGCACACATTAATTCGCAAGTCGCACCGAAACCGTAACGAAGGAACCGCGATGGAGGTGACAGTTTAAAGAGTTACAACATGGGAGAGGGGCCTTACCGACGGTTCGGAGACTGCGTTTTGGCTGGAAGGAAAGTGTAGGGGCTGCCGTAAGTTAGAAGGTGGGGACAGTTAGGGTTCGCGACGTGGGGAAGTGACGATGGAGGGTTTGGGTTTGATATTTATCTTTGTGGGAATCCTAATCAAACAACAACATGCAGATTGGATTGTGGCGGTTTGGAGGTGGGCCGAGTATGGAATGTTGAGCTGGGATATATTTACATTATGATCTTTTTCTTTTCAACTCAAAACAATAACATAGTTAAGAAATCGACTAAGTTAATATACATATTATATCCAGTTACGGTTGCCACAAATTAGTTATGTATAGCTTGTTAATCTATAATTGTGAAAACCAACGGTTATACCTCAGAATATCGGGTTGTCAAATCATCCCCAATTTGAAAGAATTTTCGTCCCGAAAATTGAGTGAGTACAAGTTGAGTTGCTAAATTAGTGTGAGTTTTTCCCCCAGGCTGTCACATCATCCACCTGTTGAAAGAATTCCGTCCGAAATTCAGTTTGTGTCACCTGAAACTGGTACTTGAGTTGCGAAAAGGTGAGGGTACTTATCTTTCATCTGATCCTCTCTTTTCCACGTGAACTCCGGTCCTCGCTTAGAGTTCCAACGAACTTTGACGATCGGTATATTGTTATGTCTTCGAGTCTTGACCTCTCGGTCCATGATCTCGATTGGTTCTTCAATAAACCGTAGGTGTTCGTCCACATGGATCTCATCCAATGGAACAACCAGTGTTTCATCTGCCAAACACTTCAAGTTTGAAACGTGAAAAACATTGTGAACTCCGCTGAGTTCATCAGGAAAGTTAGTTCATATGCCACCGCCCCAATCTTCTTTGTGATTTCAAACGGGCCTACATAGCGTGGGTTTAGTTTGCCTCGCTTTCCAAAACGAATTACCCCTTTCCAAGGCGAGACCTTCAATAGGACTCTATCGCCAACCTGAAATACCAGTGGTTTACGACGTTGATCGGCATAACTCTTCTGACGATCGCGAGCTGCCGCCATGCGGTTTCTAATTTGCATAATCTTTTCGGTTGTTTCAAGTATCAACTCGGGACCAGTGAGCTGACTATCACCAACTTCCGCCCAACACACGGGCGACCTATATTTCCGTCAGCGCCTCAAACGGTGCTGCTTGTATGCTCGTGTGATAGTTGTTGTTATACGAAAATTCCACTAATGGCAGGTGCCTCTCCCAACTGTTGCTAAAATCGATAACACACGCCCTAAGCATGTCTTCGAGTGTCTGAATGGTTCTTTCACTTTGACCATCTGTCTGAGGATGGTACGCAGTACTCATATCTAAGCGTGAGCCTAGAGCTTTCTGCGCCGATTGCGACATTTGAGAAGCAAATCGTGGGCCACGGTCGGAGATTATTGACACTCGCACTCCGTGCCTGGCAACTATTTCCTTCATATAAATTGCGGCAAGTGTGTCAAACTTATCCTTTTCCTTGATGGCTAAGAAGTGTGCTGATTTAGTTAGTCGATCTATGATTACCCAGATGGTATCGTTCCCTTTAGGTGTCCTTGGTAATCCCGTGATAAAATCCATAGCAATTTGTTCCCATTTCCACACTGGGATCTTCGGTTGCTGCAGTAGTCCTGATGGCTTCTGGTACTCAACTTTAACGTTCGAGCAAGTCAGACACTTACTCACATAGGTGGCAATTTCTGCCTTCATGTTCGGCCACCAATAGGTTGTTTTGAGATCCTGATACATCTTATCCGACCCCGGATGGATAGAGTATCTAGATTTGTGGGCTTCATCCGTTATGAGTTCCCTCAAATTCCCGTAGAGGGGAACCCATATGCGGTTCATGAAGTATCTTGTGCCATTAGCTTTTATTTCCCAATCGTGCTCCATTTTGCTTAAAGACTCCGCTTTTATATTTTCCTCTTTCACAGCTTCAATCTGCGCATTACGTATCTGCTCGGGTAAATCGGAATGGATGGTGAGTTTTAGTGATCGAACTCGTCTGGGTTTCAGGTGTTCCTTTCGGCTAAGGGTGTCGGCCACCACATTAGCTTTGCCCGGGTGGTACTGGATGGCACACTCATAGTCATTCAGAAGTTCGACCCAGCGACGCTGTCGCATGTTTAACTCCTTCTGATTAAAAATATGTTAGAGGCTCTTATGATCGGTGTAGACAGTACACTTCGTACCGTACAGATAATGTCTCCAGATTTTCAGTGCGAACACCACTGCTCCTAACTCTAAATCATGAGTGGTGTATGTCACACCCCGACCCACAGCGGAAAAGGTGATCGGGGCATAATTGGGTTATCATCAAAGCTCATGACATTTATTATATGTTTCATATTCATTAATACAATTTAATGGGAATTTACAATAAATGATACAACATGTTCTAACTATCAGTCTAAGCTTCTTGGTTCTCTTCTAAGGCATATCCTATGTTTTCCTTGCTTCAACCTGTTCACCTGTATCATGTGTAAAAAGGTTTTTGGATCAACATAATGTTGGCGAGTGAATCCTATGGAAAACATTTGAACAAGTTTATCCAATTGATTATAAATAAGGTGCATACCATGTATGAGTAAATGTAGATGTAAATTTATTCACACAACACATAATATCGAATATTGAACACACAAACACCAAATAATTGTTTTGAGGCACGCGTTGTTCGACTCGTCTCCCACGAGGAACTGATGGGCCTAATGAATGAGTTTTGAGGCACGCGTTGTTCTTACGAACTGATGGGCCTAATGTATGAGTTTTGAGGCACGCGTTGTTCTCGTCTCCCACGAGGAACTGATGGGCCTAATGAATGAGTTTTGAGGCACGCGTTGTTCTTACGAACTGATGGGCCTAATGTATGAGTTTTGAGGCACGCGTTGTTCTCGTCTCCCACGAGGAACTGATGGGCCTAAATAATTTGTATACAACTTTGACAATATGAATACATCACAACCAATAATAGTTACATTCTAATTTAGTTCATATAATGGTATAGCACAAATTTGCATAAGAGAATTAGTTTAAACGACACATGATACACCCCAAAACATGAATAAAAAGTGGAGTTTGTAAGAATTCACTCACATTGGGTGCGTTCGGTTGATGAGGTGGAATGTACGCGAAATGGTGTTAACCACGAGTGAAATTAACCTAGATAAATCGCATTATGGTTTGGTAAGTAAACGGGTTTTATCAATCTATTTTAGTAGGATTGTTGGGTGTTTTTTTGTGAGTTTGAGGCTATTTTCTAACCTTAAAAAATGTTATTTTTAAGTATTTTTAATTGATTTTTAATTAAAATAATTAAATAAAAATAAATAAAAAAATATTTTATTTATGCTACAGTTGACTTTTGACCGTTGACTTTGACTAGCGTTGACCGGTTCGAAGGCATATTGTTGTGCGCCGGGTGAGGCTCGAACCCGAGACCTCCCGTACGCGTGCACGCAGCTCTACCAACTGAGCTACGTGTCTAACCCGTCATATATCCGATTTTAATTACCTATATACATTAATTAGATTTAAACAGAAATCACTTTATTTTAAAAATGAATTAAATCACAAAACCGGTGCGCTCCACAGGTCTCGAACCCGGGACCTGTGGGTTAGCGGACACACACTCCACCGCTGGACTGTGTGTCGCACTTGGTTATAAACTCGGTTATCAATATACTTAACATATACCCAAAACACTCCGGTTCAGTTTTGCGAAAAAAGGGATTTTTATTAAGGCAGCGTGTGAGGAACAATACTCGAACTCGTGATCTTAGCGTTAAAAGTGCACACAGTCCACCGCTGGACTGTGTGTCTAACCCGGTAATTATCTTGATTTTAATTATACTTAACCATTACCGTAACGTCGTCTTCTTCACTGGTTTTTCACCGGAAGTGACGACTGACGGATTCGAATGTTGATTCAAGTTTCTTTAGTGTTTTATGATCAATTACAGTCGAGATAAAAGTAAAAAGGGAAGAAATTAGGCGTGAGATGTACCGGCTGGTTTTACTCTGTTTTCCGGCAGAACTCCGGCGACAGCAAATCTTTTTCCGGCGACAGTATCTTGCAGCAGAGAGTCCTCCGAAAGCTTACAAAGGGTGTAGGTGACTTCGGTAAAGGTTTAGGGGGTTCAGTAAAGCTCAGAGATTACTGATACGGTTTTCCGGCGAAGTATAAGATATTTCCGGCGAGTGAGTTTTCGCCGAGAAAAGGTGCGATTTGAGTGTGAAAGGTTTCTGGCGAGTTGTGGGTGTATTTATAGGGTAGTAACGAGATGAATGGGGTCTGAATTCGGTCTTAATTCGAAGTCAGCCGTTCTCCGGCGGTTATGGCTGATGTCGCGGGTTCAGACGTCGGTTATAACCGTTGTGAGAGTTAATTCTACGGTTAATTTGAGCGGAAACTTAATTAAACGGCGAAGTCGTCGGGATTTCCGACGACTGCTATTTTGGGCGCAATTTACTGAAATTGATTACCGAACTTTAATATATGAATTAATTGATTCCTTTATTCATCAGAAAATCAAAGTGGCAGAGCGGTTGTTCGGTTAAGTGATAAGTCATTGTTGAGCCGGCTATTGACCCGAGTTCGAAACCCGGCATGATTAAAACATTTTTATTTTGTTATTTTTATCAGTTTTTCAAAAACTAAATATATATCCACGCATAATAATTGATTACGGATCGTTTAAAATTATTTTGGGTATTTAATTCGCAACGAAAAATTTAACTAACAGTTCGGTTGATAAACGGAGCGGGTTTGGTAAATCCGTTTTTGACGGATGTTACAGTATCCCCTGCTTTTTAGAAATTTCGTCCCGAAATTTAAATAGTGATATATTTGACTAAAAGAATGATGGTGCTTAGTTTTGACAGTTACATACCTAGAAGAAATAAGGGTTTAAGTTTTGTTTGAGGCGGTAACGTTCCTTGTAAAGGTTAAGTATCCTAATACAGGAATCGCTTTTTGTTGCCTACTGTATAAGTATTGTTAAGCAGGAATGATTCGCTAAAAGGATATCATGCATAAGAGTTTAGATATGTTTGGAAAAGTATGGTTATATCCTAAGGCAAAACTTCCAATACTACAATCTACACAAATAACCACAACAACTAATAATTGAATCCACATTCTGATAGCATATATGTTTGAATGGTGACAGTTCCTCTCTCGTTTGTTATGATGGAGAGGTTAGTCTATGTAGAAATGGATCACAATCCAATTTCTTTAAATAGTGAGATGGTATATGTAACACAAATTTCAACCAAGGCAATAGTAAATCCTATATGGAACTTCTCATAACCGCCTGATAACGCCTCTGATCCTTTGGCAAGAATACTTATATATAGGAAGTACCAGCGGCGTATCCACCATATTCTTGTCAAATTTTCATTGGTTTTATCAGTGAATTATGATTAGTCCTATAACTCTACAACCAATACGACAAACATAAAAATACTGAAATGATATATATCTGTGCGATCAAGGCTCAATCAAACGGAGCCGATCGTATTGAATGTACTGAAAAATGAAATTGTCTATGTGCTCAAGGCTCAATCAAACGGAGCCGAGCTTATTGCATGTACTGAAAATGAATAACTTAATCACACAAACAACCTATGCATGGAACCTCTCATAACCGCCTGATAATGCCTCCGATCATTTGACAAGAATACTTATATATAGGAAGTACCAGCGGCGTATCCACCATATTCTTGTCAAATTCTCATTGACTTTATCCGCAAGTTATGATTGGTTCTATGCGACTCTACAACATAAATAACACAACAACCAGCGCTTGAGTATTGATTCTGATAGTATCCGTGTTTGACAAAACCTCTCTCGTTTAATATGATGGAGAGGTTAGTCTATGTAGAAGTGAGGCACAACTCAACTTCTTTAAATGATGAAACTGAGATATGTCGTGAAGTATGATGATATGAATATTAAATCAATGAGTATAAAACAAACTGAACTAGTAATTTGCATTAAAATTCTTGGATAAAATTCCAATTGAGATACGTGAAAATTGAGATAACATAAAGAAAAAAAAACATAAAAACTAAGTGATTGGGGTTGAATCTGGATTCTTGATGAGAGAAGGCTAGTTAAGTGGTTGGTTTGGACCGTTAACATCTTCAACAGGATTGGCGTTGATGTTATAAACTCTTCCTCTTGCTGGCGGTGGAGCTGGATTTGCTTGGTTTGCTTGGTTAACTGGGTTTGCTTGAGCTTGGGCGTTTATGATGTTAACCAAACGAGGGCACGTGTTTCTAAAATGGGTAGGGTCTCCACAATTGAAACAAGCTCGAACGTATGGGTACATGGGGTATTGAGGTTGTTGATATGTTTGGATCATGGGTTGAGTAGGGGTTGAGGCTTGGTTTTGAGAGGTGCGGCAAACGTTGCTCAAATGACCGTAGCGTCCACAATTTGCACATAGTCGACAGGGTAAAGTAGATGGATGGTGATAGAAACAGGTGTTGCATTGAGGGTGAGGTCCAATGTAAGGTTTCTTATTTGGGTAAGTTGAGTTGGGTGCTACTTGAGCGTTTGGGATAGTTTGAGGAGGTACGACTTGTGAAGCTGGTTGGTTGCGTTGGGTGACGGCGAAAATTTGCCCATCTTGTTTTCTCTTAGAAATAGGTGGTGTGGAGGATTCGGTTCGGGTGGAGTTTGAGGTTTCGGTTGATGCTTTATCCTTCTTCTTCTCCTCTTTGAAATCTTTGTTTCGGATTCGGTTCTCAGTGAGCGCGGTTGCTAGCTCCATTGCTGCTTCCAAAGTTGCAGGCGAGGTACTTATTACAGAGTCTTGAATCTTTGATGGAAGACCACGAATGTAGTGCTCGATCAAACGGTAGAGGGGAGTAAACAAATTGGGAACCATTTGATTTAACTCAAGGAATCTCTTGTTGTATGTGGTGTGATCGCCTTCCTTTTGTTTTAAAGCATGAAACTCATCCTCCAATTTCTTGATTTCACTTCTTGGGCAAAACCGTCTTGTCATGATTCCCTTCAACTCTTCCCAAGTCAAGGTCATAGTTTCTTCAACACCACGTTTGGTCTTCTCTGTATTCCACCATGTGAGTGCCGTTCCAAGTAAGCGACCGGTAGCATAACGCACTTTGCGATCATCGGGGCAATCGCAATTTAGAAAAGTGTTCTCCATTTCTTCGAACCAATGGAGGAGAGCGGTGACACCTTCAGTACCTTCGTATTTTGGAGGATCGCAAGATTTGAAATGTTTGTAGGTGCATTTAGTGACTGAAGGGTTGACAGTGTTTTGATCCTCTTGTTGGGTTGGGTTAACGGAATTAGCGGTAAGGGCTTGTTGAACTTGAACTACGATGTTTGGTATTACGGTCGCCATTTGCTGAGCGATTTGGGCAGCCATGCGTTCACGGGCTTTTCCTGCTCTCATCTTCCTACGGGCGAGGTTAGAAGACATCTACAAGGAATACATGTCAAGAGTATGAGTTGGATGCCTTTGGGATCGTGGGTCGTGTTTGGGAATGGACGTTCATAAAATAAATATAGAAAAATAAATCTACTACATCCATAGGATGTCTTGGGTTTTGCTCGTAATTGGGCCTTGCATGCCGCCATACTTCACCTTCGTAATCACGTGGGCCCCCATGATTACCGGGTTTTTCATATGGTTCGCATGTGTTAGCCTGGTTACGTACACTAAAACCCGGAGAAAATCGAGAAATATGTAACGTATGATATTCGGAATGTGCCCAGGCATGGACACGGTGACATCTCAAAGTGAGGTTAGTTCGAACGACGTTTGGTGTGGCATGCTTTGGCCTAATAGGTCCGTCGTACTCTCATCGTTAGTCCCCAGGTAGGCAAACTGGTCCGTTATTTTGGATTTATACGAATGCCAACCTAGACAGGACGTCCCGACTACCGGTACTTGTACCCTTCCGGTTACTACATGCCCGTCGCAGAACTTACTTTGATGGGATTTGAAAATTGCAACAAAATCCTTGAATAATGAGAGTATGAAAATGAATTGAATATATGAACATTGATATATGTAAAACGAATATGTATATAAGCATGTATGTTTGACTGAAATATGAAACAAATAAATATCACAAGTTTGTATGTAACCACCTAATCAATTAAAATTTAGGCAGACTATAGTATAGGCTCTAAGGGTCTAATAACCTATCCTATATCCCTATAGTCATGGCTCTGATACCAATCTGTCACACCCCGACCCGCAGCGGAAAAGGTGATCGGGGCATAATTGGGTTATCATCAAAGCTCATGACATTTATTATATGTTTCATATTCATTAATACAATTTAATGGGAATTTACAATAAATGATACAACATGTTCTAACTATCAGTCTAAGCTTCTTGGTTCTCTTCTAAGGCATATCCTATGTTTTCCTTGCTTCAACCTGTTCACCTGTATCATGTGTAAAAAGGTTTTTGGATCAACATAATGTTGGCGAGTGAATCCTATGGAAAACATTTGAACAAGTTTATCCAATTGATTATAAATAAGGTGCATACCATGTATGAGTAAATGTAGATGTAAATTTATTCACACAACACATAATATCGAATATTGAACACACAAACACCAAATAATTGTTTTGAGGCACGCGTTGTTCGACTCGTCTCCCACGAGGAACTGATGGGCCTAATGAATGAGTTTTGAGGCACGCGTTGTTCTTACGAACTGATGGGCCTAATGTATGAGTTTTGAGGCACGCGTTGTTCTCGTCTCCCACGAGGAACTGATGGGCCTAATGAATGAGTTTTGAGGCACGCGTTGTTCTTACGAACTGATGGGCCTAATGTATGAGTTTTGAGGCACGCGTTGTTCTCGTCTCCCACGAGGAACTGATGGGCCTAAATAATTTGTATACAACTTTGACAATATGAATACATCACAACCAATAATAGTTACATTCTAATTTAGTTCATATAATGGTATAGCACAAATTTGCATAAGAGAATTAGTTTAAACGACACATGATACACCCCAAAACATGAATAAAAAGTGGAGTTTGTAAGAATTCACTCACATTGGGTGCGTTCGGTTGATGAGGTGGAATGTACGCGAAATGGTGTTAACCACGAGTGAAATTAACCTAGATAAATCGCATTATGGTTTGGTAAGTAAACGGGTTTTATCAATCTATTTTAGTAGGATTGTTGGGTGTTTTTTTGTGAGTTTGAGGCTATTTTCTAACCTTAAAAAATGTTATTTTTAAGTATTTTTAATTGATTTTTAATTAAAATAATTAAATAAAAATAAATAAAAAAATATTTTATTTATGCTACAGTTGACTTTTGACCGTTGACTTTGACTAGCGTTGACCGGTTCGAAGGCATATTGTTGTGCGCCGGGTGAGGCTCGAACCCGAGACCTCCCGTACGCGTGCACGCAGCTCTACCAACTGAGCTACGTGTCTAACCTGTCATATATCCGATTTTAATTACCTATATACATTAATTAGATTTAAACAGAAATCACTTTATTTTAAAAATGAATTAAATCACAAAACCGGTGCGCTCCACAGGTCTCGAACCCGGGACCTGTGGGTTAGCGGACACACACTCCACCGCTGGACTGTGTGTCGCACTTGGTTATAAACTCGGTTATCAATATACTTAACATATACCCAAAACACTCCGGTTCAGTTTTGCGAAAAAAGGGATTTTTATTAAGGCAGCGTGTGAGGAACAATACTCGAACTCGTGATCTTAGCGTTAAAAGTGCACACAGTCCACCGCTGGACTGTGTGTCTAACCCGGTAATTATCTTGATTTTAATTATACTTAACCATTACCGTAACGTCGTCTTCTTCACTGGTTTTTCACCGGAAGTGACGACTGACGGATTCGAATGTTGATTCAAGTTTCTTTAGTGTTTTATGATCAATTACAGTCGAGATAAAAGTAAAAAGGGAAGAAATTAGGCGTGAGATGTACCGGCTGGTTTTACTCTGTTTTCCGGCAGAACTCCGGCGACAGCAAATCTTTTTCCGGCGACAGTATCTTGCAGCAGAGAGTCCTCCGAAAGCTTACAAAGGGTGTAGGTGACTTCGGTAAAGGTTTAGGGGTTCAGTAAAGCTCAGAGATTACTGATACGGTTTTCCGGCGAAGTATAAGATATTTCCGGCGAGTGAGTTTTCGCCGAGAAAAGGTGCGATTTGAGTGTGAAAGGTTTCTGGCGAGTTGTGGGTGTATTTATAGGGTAGTAACGAGATGAATGGGGTCTGAATTCGGTCTTAATTCGAAGTCAGCCGTTCTCCGGCGGTTATGGCTGATGTCGCGGGTTCAGACGTCGGTTATAACCGTTGTGAGAGTTAATTCTACGGTTAATTTGAGCGGAAACTTAATTAAACGGCGAAGTCGTCGGGATTTCCGACGACTGCTATTTTGGGCGCAATTTACTGAAATTGATTACCGAACTTTAATATATGAATTAATTGATTCCTTTATTCATCAGAAAATCAAAGTGGCGGAGCGGTTGTTCGGTTAAGTGATAAGTCATTGTTGAGCCGGCTATTGACCCGAGTTCGAAACCCGCATGATTAAAACATTTTTATTTTGTTATTTTTATCAGTTTTTCAAAAACTAAATATATATCCACGCATAATAATTGATTACGGATCGTTTAAAATTATTTTGGGTATTTAATTCGCAACGAAAAATTTAACTAACAGTTCGGTTGATAAACGGAGCGGGTTTGGTAAATCCGTTTTTGACGGATGTTACAGTGTAGTTCTTCTCGTGTACCTTCAATTGTCGGGACGCGTACGTGATGACCTTTTCACGTTGCATAAGCACGCATCCAAGCCCTTGGATTGAAGCGTCACAATATACGACGAAATCGTCTGTTCCTTCCGGTAGGGACAGGATGGGCGCACTACAAAGCTTATGCTTTAATAGTTGAAATGCCTCCTCTTGCTTATCACCCCAAATGTACTTAGTGTTCTTCTGAGTCAAACTTGTGAGTGGCTGCGCGATCTTCGAAAACCCTTCAATGAAACGACGGTAGTAACCTGCCAGAACCAAAAATTGTCGAACTTCCGTCGGCGTCCTAGGCGCCTCCCAATTTTTGATTGCCTCAATCTTAGTTGGATCAACATGGATACCCTTTTCGTTTTCTATATGTTCGAGAAATTGGACTTCGCGAATCCAGAAGTCGCATTTAGAAAACTTGGCATAAAGTTTCTCCCGTTGAGCAGTTCTAGAACTAACCGTAGATGCTCTTCATGCTCTTTCTTGGTTTTAGAGTACACAAGTATATCATCAATGAAAACGATGACAAACTTGTTGAGGTAAGGTCTACACACGCGGTTCATGAGATCCATGAACACCGCGGGTGCATTGGTTAAGCCGAATGGCATGACCAAAAACTCGTAGTGGCCATACCGGGTGCGGAAAGCTGTCTTTGAAATGTCTTCTTCTCTGACCCGAAGCTGATGGTATCCTGGCCTTAAGTCGATCTTGGAATAGTAACTTGACCCTTGTAGCTGATCGAACAAATCATCAATTCGAGGTAAGGGATATCGATTCTTAATTGTAACCTTGTTAAGCTCTCGATAGTCGATACACATGCGAACGGTTCCATCCTTCTTTTTAACAAATAGTACTGGAGCTCCCCATGGGGATGAGCTGGGACGGATAAAACCTTTATCCAATAACTCTTGTAGCTGAGTAGATAGCTCTTGTAGTTCGGATGGTTCCAGACGATAAGGAGCTCTGGCGATTGGAGTTGCGTGATTCGCTAGTTGGATCTCGAATTCAACCTGCCTATGCGGTGGAAGACCAGGCAAGTCTTCAGGAAAGACATCCGGAAGTCGCGTACGTTTGGAATGTCCTCGACTTTCCTCTCGTCCGTCGACTGCTCAGTGATAAGAGCAAGAATAGCTACCGAATTCTTCTGCGAAGGTACTTTTGAGCTTGCATAAAAGAGATGATTTCCATGACGACACCACTTCGATCACCCTAAATGGATAAACTTTCGCCACTAGAAAGAGGGATGCGAATAACCTTTTCGCGGCAAATAATCTCGGCGCGGTTTTTGGACATCCAGTCCATACCAACTACCATGTCGAAACTACCCAGCGTAGTTGGCATAAGATTTATGTCGAACGTGTGACCAGCGAGAGAGAGCTGGCACTCTTTGAGGATGTGGGTTACTTCTACTGTTTTACCGTTGGCTAACTCTATGGTGTACCTGGTTTCTAGCGACACAGGGGCAACATCTAACAGTTTCCTAAATGACTATGATATAAAATTTCTATCGTCACTGGAATCAAATAACACATTTGAAAAATGATTATTTAATAGAAACTTACCAGTTACGACGTTGGAGTCATCCTTTGCCTCGCCCTTTCCCAAAGTGAAGGCGCGTCCTTTAGCTCTACCACTGTTACCCCCACTATTGTTTCCCTTGCTAAGCTGAGGGCAATCCCTCTTGAAATGTGCATTGCTACCACATTGGTAGCATGTTCGGGTAACCCCGCGTTGTTGGTTCTGATTCTGCCTTGGTTGAATTTCACCCCAACAATTCTTTGCAGCATGACCATCTTTGCCGCACCTTTCACAACGGTTACCACCACACTGTCCATAGTCGTGAAGATCGCACTTGCTACATTTTGGTTTGTTTCCCGAGTAACCGCTTCGATTCTGAGAGTTATTGTTGTTGTATGACTGATTGTTGTAGCCTCGATTGTTGTCGTTGAACCTTTTCTGAGTACCCTGCTGCGACTGACCAGCAGTTTGTTATTTAGAAGAACTATCATCCCACTTTCTCTTGTTGTCTGGGGCAACATCAGACTCGCCCCTCTTTGGTAGTTTCCTCTGCTCAACAGCCTTATCTGTCAGTTTGTGCGCCAGTCGCACTGCCTGCTGATCCGTTGTCGGGTTGCTAGACATCACCATTCCATGAATCTCAGGGACCAAACCTCCTAAATAGAGTTCGATCTGCTAGTGCACTAGTCTAGCCATATCTGGGCATAAATACACTAGGTCGTAGTGTTTTGAGGTGTACTCTTCAATTTCCAAACCCCGCATCTTGTGATTCCACAGATCTTGCTCCAACTGATGAATGCGGTCTCTCGAACAATACTCTTCCCTGATCAAATTTTTGAAGGCATTCCATGCCATCGCATTGGCTGCAGTTAAACCCCTGGTTTGCACCTGGCCGTTCCACCAGGTCAAAGCCCCATCTTCCAGGGTAGAGGCTGCATACTTCACCCTGTTTTTCTGGCAAACAGTTACACATTGCGAACGCTGATTCAACTTTCTCGATCCAGCGAACTAACCCGATGGGTCCTTCCATCCCTGTGAATTTACTTGGCTTGCTGTCTAGGAAAGCCTTATAGGGATTGAACCCTGTACCTAAGAATAGAGTTCAGAAGAGACGTTAGAAGGAACGTATTAAATAAAATACTTAAGGTACCATTACTTTAGTTTTACTCAAAGTATTGGATAGGTGCTACCTCCAGGGTTAAGGTCCTGGTTGTTTTGGAGGTGCTGGTTATTTACTGTAATAGCTCCGTTAACATGCTCTTGGATGAGTGCGGCCAATTCCGCATGGGTCATTGTGATGTGTCCACGTTCACCACCGCGAGACATTCTGTTTTGACATACACACGATTATATGAGACAAGGTTTCATACAGTCATTGTACAAGTTTTTCAAAGAATGCAATTTAGAGTAAGATAACAACTCAGCACACGTAACATTTTAAAATAAAAATATCTGATTAAAATAAATTGTAAGAGTCGCTACAAAGTATTTCGGCAAATATCTAAAATTAAAACGTCTTAATCGTTCACGCAAAGCAAAATAGATAGATAGATAGATAAGCAAGTAGAAAGCGGGTCAGTCGTCGACTCCGCTATCTCCTGCGTCTGAACCCTCATCAGCCGGTGCCTCCTCCGGCTCTTCTTCTGGTTCTTCATCTGGCTCCTCTTCGGGTTCTTCTTCAGGTTCTTCCTCGGGTTCTTCCTCCAGCTTGGGCTCAGCTAGAGGTGCTAGTGGAGCGGGTGGTGGTGTCGGATGTTCTAAATCATAAATCCTAGCAAAGATTGCCTGCATGTTCGTTTGTAGTCCCTTGATTTCGTAATGTTCAATGCCCTGATTAATCCAAAGATTCATGTTCCTCTTACGGTGACTCTCTGAGTCTTTCCTTAACTCCAGAACCTCTTTTTCCAATTCTACAATACGTTTTTCCAATTTAATAACGTAGTCGAGGGTAGCTAGTTTGGATGATGTCTCGCCCTCTTGTTCTAAACGTTTCCTCTTTGCGGCTCGCGTCTCCACATGACGCGGCGATGAAGGTGGCACTTCGGGAGCCTTCCCTCGTGCCAGTGCATAATAGTTAGATGAGGAGGAGGATGACGATATGCCTGTTAAATTAGTACGATGAGATACACATATAGGATAAGACAGTATACCACAAATAAGGTACGTTGTTGTGTTTAAGTCGATGATACTAGTGTCGTGTCTATGGCTATAGTTTAGGTCTACGACCAATGCAAACCTAATTCTCTATAACCAGTGGCTCTGATACCAATCTGTCACACCCTCAATTTCAACTTGCGGGGTTTTACCGCGAGGCGCTTGACAAACCTGGATCATAGACACTAGTCATATAGAATGACCTCTATATGATAAAAGATACGTTTAAAAAAAATAAAGCCAACCAAATAAATCAGAGTGCGGAAAATAAATGCGGAAACGTAAAGATAGTAAATGTAAAGGAGCGCCAAAACAAACGCCCATAACCATAATAATGTTTAAAATGCAAGACTCGATAAAATAGTTTTCCATGGTGTGCACCTATTTCCTGAAGCTAGCGTCCGAGAAAACATGTAAGAAACAAGTGTCAACATAAAGAAGAGTGAGTTCATAGGTTTGATTGACGTTTAACAAATTATCTATTTACAAAGATTCCATTATTCCTAATCCAGAATAATAAGTTGTCCAGTTGATAAATAGTTTCATGTTATAATGTAGGTAGCTAACCTAAGCTATGTCACATAAGAGTTCGAAACCGAAGCTGATTGTTGTTGCCTCTGTGTGCCAGGTCTACCACTGACCATGACGTGTGTTAGGCCAATTCTACACCGGTTGACCATTACCAGTCAGCTAGCGCGACTAGCTCGGTGGGGCTTGTCGGCCCCAGTAGTACTACTCAAAATTCCCCTGCTATTATACCAATACTAACGGTTCGAGAGTTTGTGAGGACTTTCCGTGATAAGATTCTACTTAGTGACCATAACCATATAACATAAACTACTTTATCAAATTATGCGACGTTATTCCACAATAACGTTAAAGTGTAAGTTTACCTTAAAGCGTACATGTTTTCTCCCCCTATGTATTTAAAAACCTTAAAATATAGGGGCCGTGAACTCACCTTAGAGTGCTCAACAAAGAAGTAATTCGAGTGTAGAAGCCTCTATGTCAGGTACGCCCTGATATCGACGCCATATCATAATTAATTTTATTAAATATATATATATACACCCATATTAACATGTCGCACAATCAACTAGTAATTAACACCTTGTATGTACACCACCACATAAGACTAACATTTAAACCATGCGGATCCTACTTGAATTTCTATTTATGCACATGTACCTAGTATCACATTATTTACATAAAATAAACAAGTTTCCATTTAATATATATCATACAATGCATTTTAGCCCAAGTATTTATACCTATATATATTATTATAATACAAGTCTGCACTTTAACATTCCTTTCCCAAAATCATAATCACCATACCCCCACTTACGTGCCTTGCCCAGAAAAAGAAAAATAAATACATACATATATATCATACCATAACATGTATGTAATAATATAAATATATATATATATATATATTCACAATCACACACGCATGTAACTATTCACATACACAACAATCCACTTCCTATGGTAGCACATATTTTAGTTTCACATATGAAGAGAGTTTCACTTCCATCCTTGGTTCTATCTACGAACACACATATATACTATGCATACAGTTCACTTACATCCTAGACCGATATCTACCTTCATAACCTTCAAGTCTATTGTTGGTTATTATACCCATTAGTTCAACTTGCAACCACATAAACAGTTAAGTATAGGCCCCCGCAAATATGGATTCATGCAATCATAAACATATACGCATCTGTCGTAATACACATACGCGCCATTAACGGTAGTTCCCACAACTACGAACAGTTCTGTCCGTTTACTGGTCGCATATACATACTCGAGTTATCAACTCGTTCCGCGATCATACACACCTACGTACCTAAAATTATGTCTACAAGTGCAATCAATTCCGCGAGTCCCGGTTACCCGTTCATACAATCAAGCATAAGAACTTTCATACATAAACATGATCCTCTTTCAAAGTTCACTCATACATTACTATACATGCATGACTATTAGCAATCACATTAAATCAATTACATATCACAGTTGCAAGAAATCATTATTCGCGTGTCATATATGTAATTTCGACATCATGCACGCGTTCCATATTCACACACATTCAAGTAACTTACGGGTACATATACATACACATACGGATAACAAGCAAGCTCCGGGTAGTCGTAACGGTACCCGCTCAAACAATCACATTCATATATATAACACCACACACAAATTACATATCATTCATGTCTACTGCTATACTAATTACTCATGTATACACAATCATATATGATATACACTTCGTACCATGCACACATTAATTCGCAAGTCGCACCGAAACCGTAACGAAGGAACCGCGATGGAGGTGACAGTTTAAAGAGTTACAACAAGGGAGAGGGGCCTTACCGACGGTTCGGAGACTGCGTTTTGGCTGGAAGGAAAGTGTAGGGGCTGCCGTAAGTTAGAAGGTGGGGACAGTTAGGGTTCGCGACGTGGGGAAGTGACGAGGGAGGTTTGGGTTTGATATTTATCTTAGTGGGAATCCTAATCAAACAACAATATGCAGATTGGATTGTGGCGGTTTGGAGGTTGGCCGAGTATGGAATGTTGGGCTGGGATATATTTTCATTATGATCTTTTTTTTTTCAACTCAAAAGAGTAACATAGTTAAGAAATCGACTAAGTTAATATATATATTATATCCGGTTACTGTTGCCACAAATTAGGTACGTATAGCTTGTTAATCTATAATTGTGAAAACCAACGGTTTATACCTCATAATATCGGGTTGTCACAGTCTTAGCCGAAATTCAAATCGTTTTTACTCCAACGCTTTGACTTTGTCTTAAAGCCTAATAAAACTTAATGAGGGGAGTTAAAGACACTTACACAATGTCCTAGCACAAAAATATAACTGATTAGAGAGCTCGTTGAGGTCCGGAACCTCTAGATGAGAAGTAGAGGAGATAAATTGAGAATGAGCAAGTTTTGAGTGAAATCAAGAGCTCTTATATAGTGGAGGAGAAGTAAGGAGGTGATGCCAGGTGCCAAGGGGTGTTGGGAGGTTGCAACAGGTGTATATGGACGTGTCTTGACCAACTTGAAGGGTGGCATTACGAGCTAAGTGGCAGAACAGGAAGCTGCCAAGAATTCGCATGCTGGCAACCCCTTGCGGACCGTATGGCCTTGGCCTTGCGGTCCGCAAGGCCTCCTGGCGCGCAATATCTTGAAATGGTTGCGAACCGTAAGAGTTGGGCCTTGCGGTCCGCAACCGCCTTCCAGAAGACAATTGTTTGGCATTTTTCTACTTTTGGTCCCTCGACTTCTTTAGTTGCCATTTAGAGTTTGTTGTTAACATGTTGGCGACTTTGGTTCCTCTCGTTTTAGCACGCGGCATTCGAGGATCAACGGAACACGTGTCGGGATTTTATAGACGGGTTTTTACGAGGTGTTACACTCGCACTCGTAGTTTGTTGGTTACTTGTATCAATGTTGTTAACGTAGTTCACATCTCTTACGTATGTCATGCGGTTTATGCAACGTTTATCTATATATTATTATGCACACCTTTACATTATTGTATTGATTTTTATTTTGAATTATGTGACAGGTTGATGGATTATCATATGCTGAAAGGAGATAGGATTGCTAGAAACCCACAATAAAATCTAGGTTGTCGGATTAGTTTTGTTTAAGAAACATGAAATCTGTAATGACTACTTGGAATATTTTGTTTAATTGTATGGGAAGTTAGACTTTTTAAATATTGTCATATTAATAGTTGTTATGGATTCTCTTGAACAATCTGATCCGCCTAGTGCCACGCCCCGATGATTCCGCCATCGATTAGGGTGTGACAGATTGGTATCAGAGCCATAACTATAGGGAATTAGGAAGAATTGCATGATTCGGCCTAGTCTATAGTCTAGGAATCCAAAACAAACCTCGACTCGCAGATTTACCTCTACCCGTACGAACTGACCAGTTCGTGCGAACTGTCCACTTCGTACGAAGTATGGCTCCTCATAATAGAGAAGGCGCACTTCGTACAAACTGGACAATTCGCATGAAGTGGGCACTTCGTACCAAGTGAACAAACACTCAATCGAAAACGAACAAATTTACTCTTGTTCTATTTTTGATATAGCCCTGTTAACTAAACTACATATGCTTTTCCTGAACCTACCACAATACATGCTCGAAGATACTCATATAGCACATACGAGTGATTGTGTCGAGATTAGGTGTGAAAACAGAGAACTCTCGATAAAATCACTCACCCCGCGTAGTAATCTTTGCACGAGATCCTTTCGTCGAGTTAGGAGTGATATCCATATCTCGACGGAAATATCCATCTCTATCTCATGGTGATTTCTTCTTATGGTACGAAGTTGTTAAGTTAGGGGTGAAACCCGCATCTTAATAACTATTTCCACTCCTCGATTTTCAATCTCACCAAAGTCTCGATTGTTTCACTAGTTGGAACACGTAGTAACCTGAAGGGTGATATCATTAGCCGCGAGGCCGTGAGAGCATCTACCTATTAGGCCTCAGCGTGTGTCCAAACCTATAGGACTAGTCGAATCACTTTGGCTATTCAATGTCTCAAAACCCAGGACACTCCAACTTTTTTGAAGCCTACATTCGCTGATTTTCGCATCATCGCATTTTATGGCGCTTATATGTTTTAAGTTGAAAATTTTAACTTTTTACTCTTTATCGATTTCTCGATTTACCGCTTTTTGCTCCATAAACATATGCACAACTCGCACAGCTCTCGCAATCTAAAACGCTAATAAAATCACAGAAAAACAAACTAAATATCCCCGCTTACGATACGCTCATGAGGTCATGTGCGTCTCATACGCTGAACCGCTCGCCTCACACGCTGCATTACTCGCTTATATACATACGCAATACAAAACGCACATCTCATACGCGCTATGCATGATTTAATGAAGGTGAATACGTGCAAAATATGTGCTTACATGCTTATGTGCTTACGTGCCTATGTGCTTATGTGCCTATGTGGATACGTGTCTATGTGTTTCTATGTCTTATGTGAATAATAACAATAAAGTATATCTTGTAAACACTAAACTTTTAAACAGAACCCATTACAATCGAATCTCATCCGATCTCCATTTTTAGATGACTTCCATGGGATCTCACACCCGTCGCAACTCCCAGCGCAACAACGCCAACAAGCGAATCGCCTCACTCGTGGCCAAGGAAATAGCCAAGGTGATCCCTCAAATTTTCAGTGAGATTCACGCCGTTAGCAGCAACTCCTCAGTCGACTCGAAGAGTGACACTCCGAAAGCCCCGTTTAGCTTCAAACAGTTTAAGGCATGTGGTCCAATGACCTTTTACGGGTGAAGAAGGTCCAAGTAAGATGTTTCAATGGTTTGATGCAATTAAGGCCACTTTTTGCCAAAGTGGATTTCCGGAGAACCTCCGCACCATCAATGCTACTGGTATTTTTCAGTTGAGGGCTATCGACTGGTGGACCGCCGAGCGCACTAGGCGCGGAAACGACTCGGCCTATGGACTCGCATGGGAGGAACTCAGGGAGTTAATGATTAAAGAATTCTACCATCCCCACGAAGTTCAGAAGCTGGAAAAGGAATTCTTAGATATCAAGCAGGTTGGAGGTGATAACGCAGGCCTCACTGCCCGATTCAAACAGTTGAGCATCATCTGTCCGATCCAAGTGGATACCCCAGAAAAAACCATCAAGAAGTACATTCGCGCTCTCCCCGACTGTGTCGCTGATTTTGTTCAAGCGACAAGACCAACTACCATTGAGGAAACCTACCAACTCGCAGCCGAGATCAACGAAAAACGAGTCTTGGCTGTAACTTTCAAGGTCACAACCAAGAACCTCAGCCAGGCTACCGTTGAGCCAAGCGCCGACACCACACTGTCTCAAGCCTCCAAGTCAAACCGTCAAAATCGCAAGAGAAGGAACACCAGCAAGAAAAATGCAGCTGTCACACAACCGAACCACCAGTCTCATCAGCTCACTGCACCCAACGCACCTCCTGCTAAGCGTGCGTACACTGGTCCTCATCCTTTGTGCCCTAAGTGCACTTATCATCACGCAGTTGGAGGCAACTGCCGCTTCTGTGTGAACTGCAACATCTATGGTCACTACACCGTCAGCTGCCGTTCAGGCCCTCGTCAGCAAGCTCCTCAGCCTCTCACAACACTCCCAGCTCCACCTCATGCACCTCAAGTCAACCTAGCTCCACAAGCACCAGCGGCCAATGCCCGTGCTTGTTCCACTTGTGGCGATCCCAGCCACTTCAGCAATGTCTGCCCTCATCGCATTGTGAAACAAGAGCAGCAGCAGCAGCCTCAGCCACAGCCACCACAGCAACAACAACCACAGGCTGTGCGTGGAAGAGCTTTCAACATCAACCACCACCAGGCTCAGAACGACAACAAAGTTGTCAATGGTGTGTTCTTTATTAATGGTATTTATGCTTCTTGCTTATTTGATACTGGAGCCGATAACTGTTTTTTATCATTTGAATTCGAAAAACTATTAAAATGTAAACGTGCTAACCTCCCAAGGACCTTCGATGTCGAAATCGCCACCGGAAGAACCGTCACCGTCAACTCCGTCCTACGTAGTTGTACTCTCGAACTCAACAATCACAACTTCCCGATCAATCTCATACCGATGCAATTAGGTAGTTTCGATGTCATAGTAGGCATGGATTTCCTTCGCGAAAATCGTGCCGAAGTCGTTTGTTTTGATAAAATGATTCGTTTTCCACTTCATAACGGAGATTAACTACATGTTTACGGCGAAAAACCCCAAAGAAGTTGATGTTTATGTCATGTGTCCAAGCGAACAAGTACTTGCGCAAGCAATACATCGCTATCCTAGCCCATATCGTGAACCCAGATAGGGAAAAGAAAAACTTGAAAGACGTACCCGTTGTCTGTGATTTTCCTAAAGTTTTTCCCGATGATTTACCTGGTTTACCCCCTATTCGTGATGTTGAGTTTCGTATTGATCTAATCCCCGGTGCTACACCTGACGCTAAAGCTCCCTATCGCCTTGCACCCTCCGAGATGTGCGAGCTGTCTAGCCAACTTCAAGAGTTGCTTGATAAAGGCTTTATACTCCCGAGCACATCGCCATGGGGCGCACCCGTTCTTTTTGTGAAAAAGAAGGATGAATCGTTCCGAATGTGCATCGATTATAGAGAACTTAACAAGCTTACTATTAAGAACCGCTACCCTCTTCCTCGAATCAACGATTGAAAATGAATGGATAATTCATTTTCTAATGGATACTTCGTCAGAAGTGGAAATGAAGGATTATGAATAGATTATTCATTTCCCAGTGGATACTTCTTTAGAAACGAAAATGAATGAATAATTCATTTTCCAGTGGATACCTCATTCGAAGCGGAAATGAAGGATTATGAATAGATTATTCATTCCCCGATGGATACTTCTTTAGAAGAGAAAATGAATGAATAATTCATTTTCCAGTGGATACCTCATTAGAAGCAGAAATGAAGGATTATGAATAGATTACTCATTTCCCAGTGGATACTTCTTTAGAAGTGAAAATGAATGGATAATTCATTTTCCAAAGGATACTTCATTATAAGCGGAATGAAGGATTATGAATAGATTATTCATTTCCCAGTTAATACTTCTTTAGAAGCGAAAATGAATGGATAATTTATTTTCCAGTGGATACTTCGTTAGAAGCGGAAATGAAGGATTATGAATAGATTATTCATTTCCCAATGGATACTTCTTTAATAGCAAAAATGAATGAATAAATCATTTTCAAGTGGATACCTCATTAGAAGCGTAAATGAAGGATTATGAATAGATTATTCATTTCCTAGTGGATACTTCTTTAGAAGCGAAAATGAATGGATAATTTGTTGGGATTGAACCCTACAAAAGAACAGATGATAGAAAGCCAAAACAGGTCTGCTCTATATGATTCAGAATAAACAGAGTTTAGATTCACTCCTTTCAAAGACCGGCTACCAAACCGATGCTTGTCCTAACAACTGCCCTATGCCAAAGCTCTGCAAGTTATAAAGTCTGCTGATTCACCAAACCTCTGATGGGTCAAAGATCTGCTGAGAAGTCAAAGGTCTGCTGGAAGTCAAAGGTCTGATCATCCTTTGAAGAACCTTTGTCAAGTACTTCATCAGAGCTTATGTGTATCAATGGTTAGGGTCATCAATGCTTTGATAACAGTGTTTAGGTTAGGCAGTGGTTAGATTTTGTTATTATTGTTAGATGTCATTGTCAAGATGATGTCAGCATAGACGAGCAGTGGTTAGGATTAGTACTATAAATAGACAGTGCCTGTATTGTTCTATTTAGCTTTTCACACTTTCACTTTATTGTACATTCTTTCTGTGTGTAAGCTCGGACTGAGGGGGAGTTTAGTGATTCATACATGTAAGTTATCTGGTAAGCATTTCAACCTTTTGATCAATGAAAAACATGTTATGATGAAAACTATTCTCTCGTTGATTGTGTTATAAAGTTTTAGATGTTCTTCCGCTGCAAAGTTCTTTATGATTTATCATATTATTATCAAATTGATTAAAACAGTACAATCAATCCAAACTCATATCCTAACAATTGGTATCAGAGCCTGGTCAGTCAAATCTGATCTAATCATCAATTTGACCTAAAAAGATCAGCTCGATCTCATTGATATTGTGCCAGTCTTATTTGTTGAAAATGGAGTCGAAATTGTGTGGAAATTCACGATTCATATGGTTTCTATTGTGTTAGAGTCTACGTTGTTTTCGGGATTAGTAAATGAAGAGGATCCATGTCAGTTTCACAACAATGACTGAGATGAACTCTTAATTCATAAATTTCTCAAAAGAATTGCTGGAGATTTATCAGATCCAATTGATTCACGTATCACGAAATTTTCTACGAGTTTTATAGTAGAAATTTCTTGTTTATTTCAGGTCATGTGTTTCTCCTCTTATTTTAGTTTGGAGATAATACACCTTGAGTTTTGCTCGTTTTTATAGACAAAACTTAAGTTCCTGCCTAAAGTAGAACCCTATTTTTTTAAAGGGAAGATACTTCCTCTGATAGTGAATCAAAAGAACTCTGGATGATAACCAGTTCAAATCAGATTCAAGTGTCCTTGAAAACATGTCCCTACAGAAAATATAGTTGTACCATCTGAGATATTCAACCTCTGCCAAATTCTGTAAAGTGTCTGTACACAAGGACGAGCATGTGAATGAAGCTTTGACTGAAAAGGTTTAAAAACTTATGTCATTGGAAAATCTCAGAAGGACATTTTGGTCTGTCAAAACTATCCTTGCAAATTATTAAAACTTTAACAAACTCTTTGACAATCAGACATCACCTTGTGAGGGATTGCTATGAGAAAGGTCTGATTTTTTTACAACCTTTCTATCCTAGGATTAACTAGCAGATGTGTTGATAAAAGCACTTGATGCTTCCACATTTGACAGTTGATTTCTAGGTTTGGAATACTAAACTTGGATCAAAAACAAATTTTCTTGTGATCCATGTGTAAATAGCAATAAAATGTGTTTGGAAATCCAGAAATCCATCCTTAAAAATAGTTAAAATTGAATTTTTCAATAAATCCTCAAAGTCTGTTCAAAGCTCTGATAACACAAAAACACTGTGTTTTAGAAAAATCTATCCACTAATGTGAAACCTCTGATAGTATTAACATTTGGTCACAACCACTGATAGGTCAATCTGTCAGTGGTTAGCCAAACAACTGTCTTCCATTGTCAATCAGAGGTTACACGTGGACAGATGTTATTCGACAGTTGTTGCATCAGATGCCACGTCATCATCACTTTTTGAAAACTCTATAAAACCCTATTTTATCCACAAACAGAGTTTTCACTTTTACTGTGCCATTTCAAAAATCTCAAAATCATTTCATCTGATAATCATGGCACCCAAAGCGAAATCAACATAGGAACCACCGAAACACACTCTCAACATCAAAAATCCACATAATTATCTCTGTACTCTTGAGAAGATGAAGAAGAATACCGAGTTTCACGAAATCATTGATATATTGTCTTCCTTAAAGTACAAGACTCTGTTAACCTGTAGTGCACCAATTTATCAAAATGCCCTTAGAGACTTCTGGGCAAATGTTGCGATTGAAAGTCTGAATCAAAAACCTTGGGAAATCACGTCAAAAGTGGGAAGGATTTTGGTTCAATAACCCCACAAACCATCTCAGAGGTTTTTCAGATAAACGATGTAGAAGGTAAACCTTCTTTCCCTAAAAGTGAGTATCCAATTGTTTTGAAAAACAAAGGGTATACATGAGATTTATCAAAAGTACCCATGAAAAAGGGGAAATTCCCACCTCCTATGAAATTTTTGTTTCATACCCTGCTCACATGTGTTTCCAATAAGACTACTGGTTTTGATGAAATAACATTAAAATTCAATACTTGGGTTATGATATTATATCTAAGACTGATTACAATTACTCCCAAGTATTGTTTAATAACCTGGTAGTAAATCTAGAAAATATGAAAAACAAAAAGGAAAATGCTTTTCTGGTATTTCCTAGAATTTTAAGTTATTATTTAAAACAGAAAATTCCAAAAGAGAGTGCACATGTTCTTGTTCAAGGTGTGCCTTTTCAAATAAATAGCTTATCATCTGAAACATATACTCGCCTTATGGCTAAAGAGTCAAAAGTTTCAAAAACACAAGCAGGGGAGTCTGAGCAAAATTTAGATGAGTCCACATATGTTCCTCAGATTCCAGCTACTGAGCCCACTGCTCTTGGTGACCATAGCAGCAAAACCATTGTTGTGCAACCCACACCAAAAACCTCTAAAAGACCAAAAAGAAACCTTCAAAACCCAACAAACCTATCAAAAAGGACCTTCTGGAAGATGAGATCCCAGAAGTTAATCCAGTGACAGCACAAAAGTCACATGAAACCACTGTTGCTACTTCCTCACAACAGATGGTAGAAAGATCTCCACCCAAAACCATAACTCCTCATGATTCCTCACAAAAGGAACATGTTGTAAGCACAAGGATCCCACAACTGATAACATCACCCTCATTTGAGAGTATGTTAAAATGTCCATCTTCTAGGACAAACCTGCTTTCCACACCACTCCCCACATTTCAAAACACTACACCCACCACATCACTATTTGAAACCTTTGATAGTCAGTCACAAAAAGGCCACTCTCACCAACACATCACTAAGAGCAAAACTTCCACAATGGATGTTTCTGATAAAAATCAAATGGTTATCCCACAAACAGTTGAGGAGGCTACATCACTTGGATTTCATGAAATCCTTGTTGATAGTTCAATTGGAGTAGCTACTACAGATGTTGAATCCACTGATTTACATCTGGACAGTAGTTTCATATATAAGTCTCCTTTGAAGGCAACCACTGTTGAGGCTACCCAGGTAACCTCTGCCGCAATGGGAAGACCCCAGTACCAAGAAAAAAAGGGCATCTAAGGTTGAAGCAAGTGATAAATCACATGCTTATGATACCCTAGATAAAACTACCACCTTGGGTAGGAGTTCAGATGATCCTATTAACTTAGGAGATGAGCTAAAACATAAGGAATTGACGGATAAAGTCACAAAGATGGAGGCATCAGTGGGAGATATCAAAAATGTGCTGCAACAGATGTTACACTCTGCAAAATCTCAAAACACTGCTCAATCCTCTGCTCAAGCCACCAAAATTGCAACACAAGTGTATCCTCTGCTTCAACAACACATTCAGCATGCTAATCAGTTATATGATTCAAAAGTGCAGACATTCAAAGAAGAAGTTGAGGCAAGGTATAAAGACACACAGGAAGAGCTTAAAGTGATCAAGAAAATTCTCATTCCTGGCACTACCCTTGCACCTATCTTCAAAAGAGTTGATGATGCCAAAATGGGGAGAAATATAACTCTGAGGAAAATCTCTCAGTAACTTCTGCTGAAACATTTGTCAAATAAAAGGAAAAGGGAGGTGATGAAACCCTTAAAATTCAAGCAGATGATGAAGATACACAAATGAGGATCAATTAAAGTCATGTCAGGATAAAAGAGAAGGAGATGAAGAGTGCCACTGCTGGTCCCAAAACCACTGCTGGTACAAAAAGGTAAACCACTGACAGTTCAATTATATTGCCTTCCTCATCTCAGCAACCATCTGTCAAAGTAACAGATGTTACGACAGCAGTGGTTTGCACAAATGCCTCTGCACCAAAACTGGTCTATGCTAGAAAAAGAAGAAGAATGGCTTCAGTGAAAAATGATGACATACCATCTTCACTTGTTGTCCAAACAAATCCAAAACCAGTTATCACCCATTCATCATCACAACAAATTAGCTTTGCTGAGTCACTCAAAGGTCAAAATCCAAAAAGAAATATTCCTATGGAAACATCATATCCCTTAGAGTTGGCTACAGTAAAAGGAGAGATGCTACAATTCTATACAGAAGCTGATCCATCCAAAAGAACCTTCCCATCTATTCTTGGTTATAGAAATCCCAAAACCCTTGAGGATTATCTAAAACTAAAGACTAGACAAGCCAAAAACATAGCAAAAGAAGAAAGCAAGGGGAAAGGTAATATTTACTTAACAAGATTGGAGCAGCATGAGCTAAGCAAAGTCAAGAAATTAGAAGAGTATGCGAAAGAGCTTTATGAGAAAATGACAAAAGAATCTCCAAAAGATGATCCTCAAAAGAAGCTAAGGGAAAATCTCATAAGATTTATCATGAAAGAAAAACCCTATCAAGCTGAGGAAGATAAATTTAAGGAGTGGTCCATCCAAGCTCTCAAACAAGAAGCAGATAGAACTGATAGGATGAAGCAAGACCCTCAAATAAGACATAATGCACCGGATTGGAAAGATGTTAAGAACCTAAGTGCAGATCTGGTCTTAGAAACAACCATTCAAGCCCTCAACCAAAGGAAGAAGCAGCTGCAGATGGATATGCAAGATCAGCAAAGGGATGCTAACAAAAGTAAGTAGGCTATCACTAAGGA
Source organism: Scalesia atractyloides (assembly GCA_947069175.1). NCBI lineage: Eukaryota > Viridiplantae > Streptophyta > Magnoliopsida > Asterales > Asteraceae > Scalesia > Scalesia atractyloides. The sequence goes on from CAMTDV010000017.1 coordinate 43,593,308, forward strand.
ACCTTTGCCTGACTTGAATAAAAAACCATTGAAGTCTTTACCTGATTCTGAAGATCTCTTTCAAAGACTTTCAAAAGTTCACCTTTTCAATTCTCATCACAAATAACTCCTCTTCCAAGAAACCCATTGAACTCAAAAATACTAAAGTGGCTCTCTGATAAAAAGACCCATGTATGGACTCTGCTCAGGTCCAATGGGAAAGTTGTGAGTATGCCAAGGAAGGATGCACTAAGCCTGGGTGTAGCTGACCTTCAGAATCTTTTGGAACTACAACTGTGCAGGGATGAGGATGATGAAGATTCCTTGAACTTTGAATCACAATTCAAAGAACAAATAAGGGAAAAACTGATGAGACATAAAGATCATGAATAAAGAAGAGTTTTGGCATCATCTGTTCTAGGGGAAGATTGTTGGGATTAAACCCTACAAAAGAACAGATGATAGAAAGCCAAAACAGGTCTGCTCTATATGAACCAGAATAAACAGAGTTTAGAATCACTCCTTCAAAGACCGGCTACCAAACCGCTGCTAGTCCTAACAACTGCCCTATGCCAAAGCTCTGCTAGTTATAAAGTCTGCTGATTCACCATCTGCTGAGAAGTCAAAGGTCTGCTGGAAGTCAAAGGTCTGATCATCCTTTGAAGAACCTTTATCAAGTACTTCATCAGAGCTTATGCTTATCAGTGGTTAGGGTCATCAGTGCTTTGATAACAGTGTTTAGGTTAGGCAGTGGTTAGAGTTTGTTATTATTGTTAGATGTCATTGTCAAGATGATGTCAGCATAGACGAGCAGTGGTTAGAATTAGTACTATAAATAGACAGTTCCTGTACTGTTCTATTTAGCTTTTCACACTTTCACTTTATTGTACATTCTTTCTGTGTGTAAGCTCGGTCTGAGGGGGAGTTTAGTGATTCATATATGTAAGTTATCTGGTAATCATTTCAACCTTTTGATCAATGAAAAACATGTTATGATGAAAACTATTCTCTCGTTGATTGTGTCAAAAAGTTTTAGTTGTTCTTCCGCTGCAATGTTCTTTATGATTTATCATATTTTATCAAATTGGTTAAAACAATACAATCAATCCAAACTCATATCCTAACATAATTCATTTTCGCTTCCGAAGAAATATCCATTGGGGAAATGAATAATCTATTCAACAATCCTTCATTTCCACTTCTGAATCCATTGGAAAATAAATTATCCATTCATTTTCACTTCCGAAGAAATATCCATCAGGCATAACTATATAAATAGATGAAACTCTAGATTATGCGCAAAACGATTGCTTGATACAACTTATGCAAACAGATTCCTACGAACAAATGTCGGGATGAAATTTCCTACAGTAGGGGAGACTGTGACAATTGTGCCTTCACTTGTCATTATCAAATCCCGAACAATTTCATAAGCAATAAAACCTTGTGTTTTATTCATTGAGTTGTGAAATTTATCCATAACAATTACACAATATCAATACTTGTTCAAAATCAAGCTCTTAAACAATTTCTAGAAAGGTATACGTAAACTGTTACGTAAACGTTATCAGTTTAATGCAACGTGTATTCCGGAATAGTGACATAAGCTAAAAATACCCTAAATATCTTTTACATCACTTAGAAATAAGTTTGAAGGGTTCGGTATGGCAAAAACAAGTTTATTCAAGATCAGGGGCTATTTTGTAAATTCTGCAAAACTATGCCGTTACGCGTGTTTCTTAATTTGGAACATGTACGCACATCCAAAAATTTGTGTAATCATTAAAATCTTGTATGTTAGTGATTGGAATGAAAAAATATCATTCGTTGTGCATTTACGGTCATTTGCGCGTTCGTTACGATTTTCGTTGTAATTAACGGAAAACCGCAACAGTACGACCAAAAGAACCGACACCTGAGACATTTTTGATCATATTTCAAGTTCCCTAAGCTTTATCGTCCTTATAGAGCTTAAAAATTAGGTTAACGGGTGTTAGAAATGCCAAAACGCGACAAAACGAGTGTAGAGGCCTGTTCTGCCATTTTCCAAAACTATCTGCCAGCTAAAGGGCTTACGGACCGTAAGCCCAAAGCCCTTACGGTCCGTAAGGACCCTCCAGCAAAGCAGAACCTTGGCAGCTTCTTGTTTCACTTCTTGGACACCAAGCTATTGAATTTGCCACCATTTCTTCTGCTTATGACAAGTGTTATGACACAAATCAAACCCCTAACACCTGGATCAAAAGTTGTCATGATTTGGGAGCTCCAAGATTAGTATAAATACCCTTGATCATCACCCATTTCAACTTGCCATTCACTCTTTTCTTCCTCTATAACTCTAAGTAGAGGCTACCACATTGTTGGAGGCCTCCCATCTGAGTTTTCTGGTCCATTCTTCATCCTTAAGCCCTTCAAGTGTTCTTCAACACAAGTAAGTGCTCTCTCCCTGTCTTGTTTCATTTATTTTAGCTATTTCATGATGGTTATGATCCATAGCGATCATGCCTATTATGATCCATAGCGATCATGCCTACTGATTACCACGTTTACTAGTTGTAGTGACGAGTCAAGTTTCGGTCAATAATGCACAAAGTGCGCATTATACGACGGAACTATTTTCGGGTATCAAAACACTTTGTTTTGATACCAAATAAGTTTTATAAACTTAGTTAGACATGTTTAACATGTCTAACTCGTCACTTTTAGTTTAGTGCATGTTTAGGGTCGTAAGTCGAGCGGTCTTGACCACCGCTTTGACTTTCGAATCCGACCCGTTTGGTCGATCTTAGGATCCGACCAAACACATATTTGTGACCGTAGTGGTATAGAGAATAACCCTCTGAGGTTATACCTTATGGTCACGTCGTTTGGTTAGTGTTATGTTAAGTTGTCTATTATGCCTTTATAAATGACCAAAATGCCCTTTTTGCGCCTAAATCAATTTTAAGCCTATGTAACCAATGTTTTGACATATAAACTGATGTTGCAACTATATTAAACTTATTTGGCTTAAAAGACTTATCATAACACATATCGAACCATCCGAACACGTAATTACGCAAATGACACGTGAAAGTAGCGTAAACTAACTTAACGAGTCATAACGGGTCAAAAGCACTTAGGTTTCATTTCAAATCAGAATGTAGACTTTGTTAAACCATTTCATATGAGTTCCAACACTCATTTGGTTTATAAGACCTCATTCTAACCGAATCCTCCGTTTAAAGTCCCGATATTTACATAGTTATCCGATTCTAGGACACACTTGAATCTTTGATCGTTTGAAGCTTTGATATATCAATTGATCCAAGATTTACTTTGCAATCCCAAGTGAGCACATATTCCCCTCTTTTACATTTTCAAATGTTTTGGGGTGATACATATGTGCTTATGACTATTTTGGCGATTTCATGACATTACATATGCTTTGATTACATCGTACATATAGTACATGATTTCAATCGCATTTTGCTTCGTACGTTGACTTAGCATACCTAGCATACGATTTCAAAGACATTTTACTTCGTATGTTGACTTAGCATACCTAGTACAAGATTTCAAGACATTTTGCTTGGTATATTGACTTAGTATGCCAAGTACATGGTTTCTAGACAATTTCATAACATTCTTACATTATTCAAGACATATTGGTGCGTTGAATATACATTGATATACTCATTAACATTGATGACATATTCCCCTCTTTTACATTTTCAAATGTTTTGGGGTGATACATATGTGCTTATGACTATTTTGGCGATTTCATGACATTACATATGCTTTGATTACACCGTACATATATTACATGATTTCAATTGCATTTTGCTTCGTATGTTGACTTAGCATACCTAGCATACGATTTCAAAGACATTTTACTTCGTATGTTGACTTAGCATACCTAGTACAAGATTTCAAGACATTTTGCTTGGTATATTGACTTAGTATGCCAAGTACATGGTTTCTAGAGATATTCATAACATTCTTACATTGTTCAAGACATATTGGTCCGTTGAATATACATTGATATACTCATTAACATTGATGACGACCGATAGTATGTAATGGTACCATAGGTTTGACACCCCATTCCCGCTTTCTAGTCGTTTGAAAGTATCCATTGGGGAATGACAAAATCCGATGAACATTAATAGACCTTTGTTTTTATAAGGGTTTATTCGATAGTCGACAAGGTTTGAATGTATTCGCCAACAATCCTAATATATGTTTTTACAATAAAAGCAATGGTTTATAAGACATAACTTTTGGATTTAAACAAAACCTTTGTTTATTCAAAGTTATTGTTTTATACAAGGACGATTGGTTTATAACAAGGATAATTGGACGATAGGTTTATGGTAAGTGTTTTTAGATAACGAGGCGTGTGTAATATAATAAAAGCATGGTGGATACCCGCTGGTACTTCCTATATATAAGTGTTTTTATCATATTACATATCGTAGCGTTATCTAACTCACTTTGAACTAAGACAAGACATGACATGTTACAAGACATTGGATTTTACTCGACATTGTTACACATGACATTAGTTTATACACAACACTTGGTTTACAATAGACATTATTTATACATGATACTTTTATACAAACACACAACACATTTCATACAAAGACATGACTACTTTTACAAAAGACATATTTTGGTTATTAAGTTAACCATGCATCATTCTTTTAAATCATATGATTTTATAAAAGAAAACATTTTTACAAAGGTTCATTGGCTACTTTTAGTTAAACATTTCTTTTAAACAAATCAAAGCCATGAATCCTCCTCAACAAAAACCTATGTTACTCACAGGCATTTTTATACTGATGTACCTATTTACACATATGTTTCAGGTTTACTTTTGTGATGATTGTTGCCACATGCTACACATAGGATGGACTCGGGCTTTAGTGACTTTAAAATATGAAAGACAATTTGATTGTATTTCATTTATGTTATTCCAAGATAATGTAATTTGATATTCAATAAAACAAAACTTTAAGTACCATGTGTTGTGAAACAATTTGTAACGTGCCTCACCAAGTGTTTCCGCCGCATGTTGTTGTATATTACGTGATTTTGGATGTTACATTTGACCAACTCCAAGGTGCTACTTGCTTTTCAAAGATCGATTTACGTTCCGGATATCACCAGTTATGTGTACATGAGCAAGACATTCCGAAAACTGCCTTTCGTACTCGTTATGGCCATTATGAATTCATGGTCATGCCTTTCGGACTCACAAACGCGCCTGCGGTCATCATGGATTTGATGAACCGCGTGTACAAAGCCTTTTTGGATCATTTCGTCTTTGTTTTTATCGATGATATTCTTATCTACTCGAAGTCGAGAGCCGAACACGCGTGACATCTACGTTTAGTTCTCGAACTTCTCTAAGAAAACCATCTTTACACCAAATTCTCCAAGTGTGAATTTTGGCTTAAGGAAGTTTAATTCCTCGGTCACATCATCAGCGACCAGGGAATCCACGTCGATCCCACCAAGATTGAAGCTGTAAAGAGTTGGAATACTCCGAAGAATCCATCTGAAATCCGTTCTTTTCTCGGATTGGCAGGTTACTACCGCCGATTCATCGCCAACTTTTCAAAGATTGCGGTACCTCTTACCTCTTTAACTCGCAAGGATAAATCTTTTGTTAGGGGTTCCAAACAAGAGGAAGCTTTCCAAACTCTCAAGCGTATGCTTTGCGACGCTCCCGTTCTCACACTTCCCGACGGAAACGACTATTTCATTGTTTATTGCGATGCCTCTAACCTAGGTCTCGGTTATGTTCTTATGCAACGAGACAAGGTTATCGCGCATGCGTCTCGACAACTCAAAATCCATGAGAAGAACTACACTACTCATGATCTTGAACTCGGTGCAGTTGTTTTGCATTAAAGATATGGCGACACTACCTTTATGGTACAAAGTGTACTGTCTTCACCGACCATAAGAGCTTACAACATATCTTTAGCCAAAATGAACTGAACATGCGCCAACGCAGATGGGTTGAACTTCTCAATGACTATGATTGCGAGATACGCTACCATCCTAGCAAAGCAAATGTTATAACCGATGCTCTCAGTCGACGAAGCTATGTGTATAGCATTCGTGACGTTCAAGCCCAGAACGAACTCGAAACCCTAATTCGCGAGACCCAGCACGCATGTTTCGTTGAGAATACCTTGCATGAGGAAATGAAATGTGGTGCCAAAACCCAGCTGAAAATAAATCCAACGGTATCTACTACTTCTCAATCGCATCTAGATCCCTAGACGCAATAACCTCCGAGAGTTATTGATGACCAAAGCCCATAAATCCTGAATTCCATTCACCCTGGTGCTGACAAGATGTACAAGGACCTTTGTTCTAAGTATTGGTGATCGGGCATGAAAAAGGATATCGCTCTGTAAGTTTCCAAATGCTTAACTTGTGCGAAAGTTAAAGCCGAACATCAACGACCCTCTAGCTTGCTTGAGCAACCCGATATCCCGATATGGAAATGGGAGGGTATAGCTATGGATTCATTACAAAACTCCCTCGAACAACTTCTGGTCATGATAGCATTTGGGTTATCGTTGATCGTCTCATGAAATCCGCTCACTTTATTCCGATACAAGAAGACTATAAGGTTGAACGATTAGCACAAATCTATACCGACGAAGTTATTTGTCGACACGGGACGTCTCGGGACATCATCTCTGACCGTGATGGTCGCTTTACCTCACGTCTCTAGGAGACATTTCAATCCGCTCTTGCTACTACTCTCAACCTCAGTACTGTTTTTCATCCTCAGACTGACGGTCAGACTGGACGTACGATTCGCACCCTCGAAGACATGCTTTGATCGTGTGTCATGGATTTTGGTGGTAATTGGGATTCGCATTTACCTTTAATAGAATTTTCGTACAACAACAGTTATCATACTAGTATTCAAATGGCACCTTTTGAGGCACTCTATGTTAGGAAATGTCGATCGCCTATTGTATGGCAGGAGATCGGAGAAGCACAAATCACCGGTCCCGAGTTGATACAAGAAACAACCGACAAAATCCTCCAAATCAGACACAATCTCCTAAAAGCTCGCAGTCGTCAAAAGAGCTACGCCGATAAACGCCGCAAGCCCCTGCAGTTCAAAGTTGGAAATCACGTTCTCTTAGAGGTTTCACGTTGGAAATGAGTGATCCGATTTGGAAAGAAAGGGAAAGTAGCGCCACGATACATAGGCCCCTTTAAGATTCTGGAAAGAATTGGAAGAGTGACCTATCGACTAAAATTACCGACAGAACTCAGCAACGTACATCCGACTTTCTACGTCTCAAACCTCAAAAAGTGCCTAGCTGAAGAAAATCTTCATGTACCCCTCGAAGATTTGCAAATAAACGAGACTCTACACTTCGTGGAAAAGCCAGTAGAAATCATGGATCGAGAGACCAAGAAACTTCGACGTAGTCGCATTCCTGTTGTGAAAGTCCGATGGGAAGGCAAACGTGGTGCCGAGTTCACTTAGAAACTCGAAAGTGATATGAAAGCTAAATATCCACATCTCTTTATTACTTCTACTACTTAAATTTCAGGACGAAATTTCCCAAAGTATGGGTGACTGTAACAACCTATGATAGCCATGTGAAACCAGGTACACCATCATCAGTCCAAAACTTTAAAGCATGCTTAAAACAATAATTGTGCAAAAACCCTAAAAACATGCATGACTTGTGTGCTATGTCAAACGATATCTTTTATGTCTCGGAGGAATCCGAGAGCATGTCATGGTTAACATGACACTAATAAGGGCCAACGGTGCGAGGTTGGTGTCCTTGGCCTTTAACAACGTGTTTGTTAGGATCTAAGTTTGATTTACTTGTAGTTTTTGTTTTAAAATTGGAAATATGATTGAAGTTTAAAGTAAATGCAGCGGAATAGAATGGAAAACTTTTACTACAAGTAAAGGTCATTTGTTTTCATCATCATCATGCTTGCAAGTTTGTAGACTTTGCATGTGATTCACAAACTCCCCCTCAGCCTATTGCAACAAGTTGATAGTACAGGAAATGGAAGAAGATGATTGGTGTAAGGATCTTTTTAAGAAGACAAATTTAACTGTTACATTGACACAACTATTTATACTAACTATCTAACCTCTGAGCATCTTTGTTGACGTCAGGGTTGATAGTGACATCTAACAAGAAAATAACTAACTAGAAACTCTGCTATCTATCATCTGATAGTGCAAAGCACTGTTACATTGATTATAATACTAATAAACTAAAACTCTAATGACTAAGCTCTGCTTCTTTTCTTCTGTCAGACCTTTGGCATTTTGTATAGAAGATGATGCATAAGTATCAAACTTTAGGAAGGCAGAGTTTAGGTGCTCAGAGGATCTAAACTCTGATAGAGGGACCAAACTGCGGATAGTGTATTTTGGCTTTACATCATCTGTTCCTTTGTAAAGGGTTCAATCCCAACAATCTCCCCCTAGAACAGATGATGCCAAAAACCCTTTTATTCTTGGCCTTTATTCCTCAACATGAGATCTCTGATTTGACCTTTGAACTACAATTCGAAGTATAGAGATTCCTCATCATCATCCTTTTCCAGTACCAGATCCAATAGTTCTTGAAGGTCTTCTACACACAACCCATATGCATCCTCCATTTTCATCTTGGTAGCTGTGCCATCAGACTTGAGCAGAGTCAATTCGTGGGAGTTTTTGTCAACTTTTCACTTTAGAATTTTTGGGTCTGGTGGCTTTCTAGGATGGAAAGTTATTGTTGAGGTGGGAAGAGTTGATTGATTTTCCAATTGAGAAAGATCTTCTGCAAGCTTTTGACTGGTTTCATTAGTATGGAAATCAATCATATTTTGGATTCCTTCTTTTATGTGCTCAAACACTCTCTTGTCTTCTTGTATCATATCCATTTTCCTTTTTCTCTGATTTAAGGCGAAAATAGATACAGTTAATGTTTCAGTTGATTTTGAAGAGTGTTAAGTTTGTTGAGTTGTATCCTCTGTTAGATACACTGGCTTCTTAGGTAGGGATGGATCTGTTTTCCTTCTTTGTTCAAGTGATATGTATGTATCAACTACCTTAACCTTTGTCCACCTCATGATTTGGTTCTTCGACCCATAATTTGCAGCAATCAATTCTTCCTTCATTCTCCTTATCTTCAAATTCTTTTCAGGCACTTTCTTATGTTTGTTCCAATCTGGAGGAGTTGGTTTTTTGAGAGGATCTTTCAACATTTCTTGCATTCTTTGTACCTCTTCTTCCAACTCTTTCACAGTCCAATCTTTGAATTATGCCCTTGTAGCCTTGTATAATTTGGTTTCCATGATATGATTGATGTAATCTTCTTTAAGGCTTTTATTTTCTCTTCCTGACAAGTGTTAGCTCAAATCTCTTGCATAATCTTCTATTCTTCTGACTTTGCTCAACAGATATTGCCAGTAATTTTGAATTACTCTGTCAGACTTTCCCTGGGTATCCCTTCTTGTTATATCCTTAGCTTGTTTGACTTTAAGTTTCTTGTATTCTTCTAAGTTTCTTGGTTTGGGATAACCTTTCAGGGATGGAAATTCCCTTTTATCAGAATCTTCTTCTGCAAAGAAGGATTTGATTTCTGGCTTAACAGCTTGTAACTCTAGTGGGAATTGAGTGCCAAAAGGCACTATAGAAATTTGAGAAGAAGGAGGTTTGACAACAGCTGTGGTGGACATTGGTTTTGAAGACACAGGTAAAGGAGAAAGAATGATCTTGTCATCAAATACAACATTTATGGTTTTCCTCCTTTTGAAACTGAGATTTGGTGATTGTGGTTGTGAAATATTTGTGGGTGTGGGAAGAGATGTGGTGGATGTAGGAATTATGACCATAGAAGTGGTTTGATTAACATTTGTTTTAACCTCTACTGTATCAACAGATGTTGACACAACAATTGTTGTAACATTTGTTGGGATTTGTTTATCAACTGCTTTTGAAGAAGGAGGTGTAAGTGTTTTTGAGGGAGCAGAGGATATGATTGGGATAGCAACTGTCTTAGAAGGAATGGATGCTGATGCTAATTGCCTTGTTTTTCTAACAGGCATTTTCTTTGTTGAAGACCCAACATTTTCTTTTTCTTTTTGCAGGGCTATCTTTTTCTCCACCAATGCTCTGCTCTCAACCATTACCCTTTTCTTTGTATTCTCCTTTTCCCTTGCAAAGATATTAGCTGTTTCATCAATCTTTTTAGAACCATCTGGCTTAGGGATAACCACTGTTGGACGTGCACCTTTTTCATCAAGCTTTAGCACTTCTTTCTTTAAAGGTATCTCCCCCTTTTGGCATCATCAGTGTTGACCAAGATTACTCTAGGAGGAGAAGTACCAGTGGTTTGAAGGAGATGAGCCTTAATTGCCTTGATATCTGCAGAAGTATCCATATGTCTGGCATCAACCATGTTTCTTACTTCTTGCATTTAATGCTTGTGTTGAAGATCAGCATAATACTTTTGTTGTTGAAACAGAGGGTCTAAGGCTTGTTTGAGATCATCAGTGGATAGGACAGAGGGTTGGCTCTTTGTAGCTAACATCTGCTTCAGCAAATTCTTGATTTCATCAACAGAGTTTTCAATTTTAGTAACTCTCTCCGTCAAATCCTGATCTTTTAGATCATCACCTAATTTAATAGGATCATCTGAACTCCTATCAGAAAATGTAGTTTATCTATGTCATCATGAACAAGGGTCTCAACCCCTGTTTCAAACACAGATGCCCCTTGATCTTGGAACTGGGGACTTCCCACTGGAACTGAGGTTACCTTGGTAGCCTCAACAGTGGTTGCCTTCAAAAGAGTCTTATATATGTAACCACTGTCCCATTGAAAACTTGGTAGTTTAGAAATTGTAGTGGCTGCTCTTGTTGAACTATCACCAAGGGCCACATGTAACCCAAGGGATGTATCCTCTTCAATTGCTGAGGGGCTAGCAATGAGTATAGAATCAGACCCAGTCACTTGTTGGAGTATATTCTCATTGATAGGATGTTGAGAAGAACTGGTTAATGTCTGTTCTAAGTCAATTGCATTCAGCAAAGGCACTATGGTAGGTGGGACTGATTTTGTTGGTGATGGTTGTGGTGCAGAAAGAGACAATGCCCTGGGAGAGGGACCGTGGAAGATGGAACTAAGTGGATCCAGAGCTTCATAATTTGGTGTCCCTGTGTTTACAACCTTTTCCTTTTGTGAGGAAGAAGGACAAGTTTCAAAGCCGGGTTGAGATTCTAACATCTGCTGTGAAGAAGTAGCAGCAATGTTTTCAAGTGATTTTTGTGTTATCACTAGGTTAACCTCTGGGATCTCATCTACAAGAGGGCCCTTTTGGGTTTGGTGGGTTTTCTGGAAACTTTATTTGGTTTCTTTTTAGAGATTGTTGGTGTAGGTTCAGAGCAGTGGTTGCAAAGCCCTGATCACCAGGAGCAGTGGGCTCAGTAGCAGGAGGTTGAGATTGAACATTTTGTTCTTGTAAATCTTGCTCAGCCTCCTCTACTTGTGTTTTGGAAACTTTATCCTGATTTGTTATTCTTGTAAAAGTTTCATGAGTTAGGCCGCCTGGTTGTCTAACAGCGCCTTGTTTAACATCATTATCAGGTAACTGATTATGAAGATAAACACCCAAGAATCAAGGATGTCTCAGGAAAGCTTTTTGTTTTTTAATATTATTGAAGTTTGCCACAAGATCATTGAACAATATCTAAGAAAAGTTAAAATCAGATCCAGTTAAAATAGCATAGCCTAGATACTGAATGTTTAATGGTATTTCATTAAAAGTTGTGGTATTTACTGAGAGACATGTTAAAAGGGTATGAAAGAAAAATCTCATCTCAGCAGGAAAATTGGGTTTGAAGATGGCCATACCTTTAAGTTGCCCAATGTAACCCCTTTCCAGAAATTCGGCATGCATCTCCTTTGTAGAGAATGACACAGGATGTGCCATATCATTTAGTTCAAATACTTGAGAAATAGATTGAGGGCTGATTTTCATCAGTGTGTTGCCCACTCTTGATTAAATAACATAAGGAACATCCTCATGAGAGTGAACCTCTGCGTTTGCCCAAAATTGACGTTGTGCAACTTCATAAATTGGGGCTTTGATGGTTAACATATGCAGAAATTTGGATTCTTTCAAGATTTTTATCATTGAATGATATCTTGTGTTTGAATCGGCTTCTTCGAGAATTGTTGTATAGTTGTGAGGTGTTTCGATTATGAGGGTGAATGGTGGTGGTTCCGGTTTGGATTTCACTTTTGATTTTGCTTTGGGAGCCATGATTGTAGAGAAAACCGTTTTGAGAATTTTGAATTCAACACGGTGAAGTGAACCTCTGTTATGGATAAAACAGGGTTTTTATAGGGTTTAGAAAAAGTGATGATGACGTGTCATCTGATGCAAACAACTGACGAATAACGTCTGTCCACGTGTAATCTCTGTTTGAAAATGGAAGACAGTTGTTTGAACAAACACTGTTTGAGAATATGGGAAGTGGATGTGAACAGTGTTGTGACACTATCAAAGGATACACTTTGACAGTGGATAGACTTTTCTTAAATGACCAGTGTTTTGATGCTATCAGTGGTTTGAAACAGACTTTAAGGATTTATTGAAGGATTCAATTTTAAGCTATTTTTAAGGATGAAATTTTGATTTTCTGAAAACATTTTTATGCTATTTACACATGGATCACCAGAAAAACTGTTTTAATCCATGTTTAGCATTCCAATCCTAGAGATCAAGCTTTCAAAAGTAGATGTATCCAATGCTTTTGTTAGAACATCTGCTAGCTGATCCTTAGTTTGGACATGTTGTAAAGAAATCAAACCTTTTTCATAGCAATCCCTCACAAAATGATGTCTGATATCAATATGTTTTGTTGTGGAGTAAGAGACATGATTTTTGATGATATTTTATGCTGCTCGACTGTCAATGTTGAGAGGAGTCTTTAAAGCAGTGATACCAAAATCCAAAAGTTGATTTTGAAGCCACAGGAGTTATGCAGTGCAACTTGCAGCAGCAATGTATTCTGCCTCAACAGTGGATGTGGAAACTGCAACTTGCTTTTTACTTTGCCAAGACACTAGGCAATCACCTAGGAATTAGACACCTCCTGATGTGGACTTCTTTGTTGTCTTGCATCCAGCAAAATCACTATCTGAGTAACCTGAAAGCTCAATATTTCCATTAGCAGGATACCAGATACCAAGTGTGGGAGCACCTTTTATGTACCTGAATATCCTTTTGAAAGCAATAAGATCAGACTTTCTAGGTAGAGACCGGGATCTGGCACAGACACATGTTGCAAACATGATGTCTGGCCTGGAAGCTGTTAGGTACAATAAAGACCCAATCATACTTCTATAAAGTGTTTGATCAACCAAGTCATCTTTATCAATGATAGTGACCAATTTTGAAGTTGCCATGGGTTGCTGTAAGGTTTACAATCATCCATATCAAAATTTTTAAGCAGTTCTTTGACATATTTATTTTGATGGATGAAGGTGCCATTGTGCCTTTGTTTGCTTTTAAACCAAGGAAACATTGCAACTCACCCATTGCACTCCTTTCAAACTCTGTTGCCATAAGTTTTCTGAACTCTTCACACATGGCAGTGCATGTGGATCCAAAAATGATGTCATCCAAATAAATCTGGACAAGTATCAAATCTTTTCCTTTTCATTTTAAAAACAAGGTTTTATCAATTTTACCCCTTGAAAAACCTATGGATAAGAGAAAAGCGGATAGAGTTTCATACCAGGCTCTTGGTGCTTGTTTAAGACCATAAAGTTATTTGTTTAACATGTACACATGATCAGGATGAAATGGATCCTCAAATCCAGGAGGTTGGCACACATACACTTCTTCCTTGAGCTTTCCATACATGAATGCACTTTTGATGTCCATTTGAAACACTTTGATATTTTTGGTTAGCAGCAAAAGCTAAGAACAATCTGATGGCTTCAAACCTTGCTACAGGAGCAAAGGTTTCATCATAGTCAATGCCTTCTTCCTGTCTATAGCCTTGAACCACGAGCCTTGCTTTGTTCTTGACAACAATACCCCTTTCATCTGTTTTGTTCTTGAAGATCCATTTTGTGCCAATTGGACTTACATCCTTAGGCAGTGGTACAATTTCCCAAACTTGTTGTCTTCTAAAATGAAGGAGCTCCTCTTGCATAGCTTCTACCCAACTATTGTCTTTCAGTGCTTCTTGATACTTGACAGGTTGGATGAGTGATAGAAAACCAGCAAAGAGGCAAATGTTTTGGGATTGGCTTCTTGTGAGAACTCCCTCATTTATGTTGCCAATAACTTGATCCAATGGATGGCTTTTAAGGAAGATCAAATCACCTTGATATGGGACAAGTGCATTTTGAGGTGAAGCTTGCAAATGTGTATCATCTGATCTAACCTCTGTTGGTGAATTTGATGGTCCAGCCTCTGATTGGAATGGAGGTGGTGGTATGGGTGGCATAATAGTGAATGTTTGTTGATTTTTATCTAGATTTGATGGATTTTTATCAACAGTGTTTTGGTTTTGAGAGCATGCAGAGGATTGAGAATTAAGCATTGTTGAACCAGCAGAGCTTTCACCATTGTTACTAACATCTACTCCTTTACTTGAAGGACAGATCTTGAAGTTTGGAAGAATGCAACCATATCCTTGCTCTTGTGGTGATGATTGTGATGTACCTGTAATGTTAGTCTTGACAGACACATCTTCAAATGTAAATTTATCTAGATCAAACAATTCAGCAGGATTTGCTGGGATTTTCAAAGATGAAAGTTCATTGAACTTCACATTCAGAGTTTCTGCAACACACTTGGTCCTAGAGTTAAACACTCTATAGGCTTTGGCAGTGGTTGAGTATCCCAGAAAATAACCACAGTCAACTTTGGCTGGAAACTTGGAGATGGAATCTTTTAAGTTCAAAATAAAACAAGGACATCCAAAAACTTTGAAATATGAGATCAGAGGTTTAATTTTGTAAAGAAATTCATAGGCAGTCTTTTGATGCCTGGGGTTAATCAAAACTCTATTTTGAACATAACAAGCAGTGTTTACAACCTCTGCCCAAAAGGACAAGGGTAAACCTGAGTCTGCTAGCATGGTTCTTGCAGATTCAACAAGAGTTCTATTTTTCCTCTCAACTACCCCATTTTGTTTTGGAGTTCTTGGGACACTAAATTTCCTAGCAATCCCTCTTGACTCACAGAAGGCATCTAACTCCTTATTTCTAAACTCTGTCCCATTATCACTCTTAAAGATTTTTACAAGAAGGTCATATTGCTTTTCAACTTGTTTGACAAAATTTTGCAATATGCCAGCTGTTTCATCTTTGGAGTGTAAACAGAATGTCCATGTAAACCTTGAAAAATCATCAACAATGACTAAACAAAATCTTTTCTTCATTAAGCTCATGATTTTTACAGGGCCAAACAAATCCATGTGCAACAATTGCAAACACTAGGTTGTTTTGTACTCTTCAATTGACTTGTAAGAGCTTTTATGTTGTTTACCTTTTAAACAGGAAACACAATGTTCTTCACAAGTAAATTGCTTATGTGGTAAACCTCTGACCATGCAATTTTTAGAGAGTGTGGTGATTGTTTTCAGATTTGTGTGCCCAAGTCTTCTATGCCATAACTCTGTCTCTTTGCTTGAAGCAACTGAGAACAGGCATGCATTAGACATAGGGTTATCTTTCAACATATCAACCGCATACACATTGCCACTCCTATGAGCAACAAGTTGTGCTTTGCTCTAAGCAATGATCTGATCAATCTTTTTAACAACCTCTGGTCCTACAATTTGACAAGTTTTCTTTGTAAAGAAAGATCCATATCCTTTGTCACTCATTTGTGAGACACTCAGAAGATTGAATTTTAGATTGTCAATTAAATTAACATTTTCAAATTTGAGATTTCCAGCCTGAACACACCCTGAACCCAACACCTTCCCTTTTGAATTGTTTCCAAAAGATATATCACCCCCTCCATGAGCCAAGAAGTCTTTGAGAAGGGCTCTACATCCAGTCATGTGCCTGGAGCCTCCACTATCTACATACCATAAACTATCAAGGCAAGTAGAAGCTCCCTGCATATAAGTATACAATTAGTTTAGATAAGATTCCAAAGCCAGGATGGCTTTGGATGGGTCCACAGATGTTCCACTCTCAAATCAAGGAATATGGTCAGCGGTTTGAGTTTGCCTTTGTATCCATTATTGTGAATCATTTCCTGTCAGATGTTGGTAACCATGAGGATATCTATTCACTTTAGGCTTTGAAGGTTTTTTGTAACCTTCATAGCTCATAGGAACCTTTTGATAAAATGGTTGTCTATGTCCTCTTGGATACTTGTTTGAAGGTGGAGCATCTGTCACTTGTACCTCTCTGGGAACAGAGGTTTTGTTCAATGCTTTTGTGACAGATGTTTCAACAAGTTCAAAGGTCTGCTTAGATTTATTTCTAGCAGAGCTTGAACTTTCTTTCTCTAGACACACTCATGAGTTAGATGATTTGTTTTCCCACAGATAAAACATTTTGAATCATTTGGTATTACATGTGTTTTGTTTATGTCATATGCTTTTAAAAGAAAACAGTTTTCAGATACATGGTTTCTCTTGTTGCAAAAGTCACAAAACAGATGTTTGATCTTTTCCCTTTTCTTTTTATCAGATTTCTTCTCAACAGATGTTGTAACCTCTGCTGGAAGATCTTTGATGGGAATAATTCTAGCCTTTGGTGCCTTAACACCTTCAATGGTTGAGAAGTCTATTGGCTTGAAATTTTCAAGAATATCACATTCATCTGACCATGTTGGTTTGAATTGGTATTTCTCAATTTCTTTAAAAATTGAAGAACCTTCATGTTTTTCAAGAGAAATTTTGTTACCATTTTTATCAATGATTTTTAACTCATTTCCAGCCAAATTTGTTGGAACTACTTCAACCTTTCCAGAATCAAATTTTGTAACATTTTCAATGGCTTCTTCTATTGTTTCAAAACCAATGCCAAATTTTATGTTACTCTTGATATGTTTTTCTAGCATAATTTCAAAACCTTTTGAAGATTCTACCCAATTATTCACATGTGATCTGGGTATCCTCTAACTCCTTTTTGCAAACTTGGTATTTATCTACCATAGTTTGGAGTCGGTCCTTGGTTATGCTAGCTTCATGCTTTAGGTTACTTATTTCAGAATCTTTTGAAAATAATTTTGTTTTCAACTCTTTGATAAGTTTTACAAAATTAAGTTCATTTTCTAACATTTTGTTCCTAAGGTTTTCATTCACCTGTTTAATGTTAGCAAAAGCTATTATACATTTTCTGAACAAAGATCCTTTAGGATCTGAGGTGATACCAAAGAAGCAGCCATAAGAGCACAGTCACAATCATCTTCACCATCCTTTGAATTCCATGGATCAGATAGAGAGTTCTTTTCTTCTTCAACTGTGTTTTGTGTAAACCTTGGTGTAACCACTGCTTCATCACAATTTTGAGTTTTCTCAGACTTTAACCCTTGTTCCACAGACTCATCACCTTCAACAATTGTCTCTAAGGCCGTTAAACAAAAAGTTTCATGTTCTAAATCATTTTTGGCCATAAGAGAAAAGTTTTCATCAGATAATTCCTCAGGCAAACTACTCTAATCCACAAAGCCTTGTGTGAAAAAGCTTTGTTGATTTACCTCTGCAGGACCAGTGGTTTGAGTAGTTTGAGTGCTTTGTGGTGCTTGTTGCATATGCACTTGAGGTTTTGATGTTTGGACATACTGAATTTGTGGAACAGTTGTTTGGACATAATGCACAGGAACAGTGGCAGCAGGGTGTGCATAATGAGCAGTGTTTTGAACTTGATGAACAGGAGTATATTGGGAATATTGGGCAGTGCTTTGAGTGTGCTGAGGTCTAGTGCTAGGATGTGTTACAATAGGTCCTGAAATTTGAGATCTACACTCTCTGAAAAAGTGACCTAGCCTGTTACATTTATAGCACTTGATTTTTTATTTGTCTAACCCAACCTTTGACCCCCCATGCAACCCTGGATATTTTCTACCAGTTCTTTTGTAAAACCTGCTTGCTCTCACACTTAGCAAAGCAACTTGATGTAAAATGTCCATTTCTTCTAAATCAATTTGATCAAAGTGTTGAAGATCATTTAGCTCAAAAGAGATATTATCAGAGGTTTGACATTCCCCACTAGCAGTGAAAGTATAGTTAGGTGGATAAGAATCAGAGTTAAAATTTCCACCAGAGGTTATATCAATAAAATGATCATAGCCCTGATCCTTTCCATTGCCAGAACCCTCTTCATGACTATAAAGAGCACTGTTACCCAAGGTATAGTCGTCTGTTACTTTCCCTGAATCTTGCAACTTCTTTTTTCTAGTTCAACTCTCTCTCATATGTGAGGAGTCGACCATGAAGTTGTGTAAGAGTCATTTCTTTAAACCCAACAGATGTTCGTGTAACGTAAGCTACAGTCTCCCATTTTTCTGGTAACGATCTTAAGAAACGACTATTGACAGTCGAATTAGGATATTCCACGTTAACCAGTTTCAATTCACTTACGAGACAGCTAAAACGTTTGAACTGTTGTGTTAACGACTCACCTTTTACGTAACAAAACGTTTCATACTGTTGATTCAGAACTTCTCTATTGTTTTCGATCACTTCTTCAGTTCCACCGAATTGCTCTTTTAGTGCTTCCATAACTCCTTTGCACTATTGCAGTGGAGCAGACCAGCATAGATTTTATTGGGTAAGGTAGATGCAACAATGCTAAATGCCCTAGCATCCAATTCTATTTTCTAGAAATCCTGCTCGGAGTAATTTTCAGGACTTTTTGGCACTTGAGTATTGGGATCCTCTGTACTAGGAACCATAGGAATATGTGGTCCATATACAACAGATCGCCAACAACCGGTGTTTTGCTGAGCTAAATGTGACCCATCCGACGCTGCCATATAAAATATTCATTTCGTTTCAGCATCGGTGGTTTAAACATAGATCCAATGTTAGAATCCTGTGTGTTTTGAGACATTTCTGCTTGTTTACAACAGATTTGTGTTTTAAAAACTTTGAACGTAATAAAACTGTGTTTTCAAGTAAAACTATCAAACTAATTAGTAGGGAGAGCTGATCTTTCAAATCAAATTGATATTAATCAAATTTTGATTGACCAAGCTTTGATACCAATTGTTAGGGTCTGAGTTTGATTTACTTGTAGTTTTTGTTTCAAAAAATGGAAATATGATTGAAGTTTAATGCAGCGGAATAGAATGGAAAACTTTTACTACAAGTAAAGGTCGTTTGTTTTCATCATCATCATGATTTCAAGTTTGTAGACTTTGCATGTGATTCACAAACTCCCCCTCAGCCTATTGCAACAAGTTGATAGTACAGGAAATGGAAGAAGATGATTGGTGTAAAGATCTTTTTAAGAAGACAAATTTAACTGTTACATTGACACAACTATTTATACTAACTATCTAACCTCTGAGCATCTTTGATGACGTCGGGGTTGATAGTGACATCTAACAAGAAAATAACTAACTAGAAACTCTGCTATCTATTATCTGATACTGCAAAGCACTGTTACATTGATTATAATACTAATAAACTAAAACTCTGATGACTAAGCTCTGCTTCTTTTCTTCTCTCAGACCTTTGGCATTTTGTATAGCAGATGATGCATAAGTATCAGACTTTAGGAAGGCAGAGTTTAGGTGATCAGAGGATCTAAACTCTGATAGAAGGACCAAACCGCGGATAGTGTATTTTGGCTTTACATCATTTGTTCCTTTGTAAAGGGTTCAATCCCAACAATGTTAAACGAGAGCTTTCCGTTTAACAGCGCATTAAACATTTTAAGATGATTATTAGGCCATTGGTAGGGCTATTTAAGATTCTAAGTTCACGGAACATCTTAGTTATGTGCCTTAGACCATGACCTAAGACTTGAAAAAAAATCGCTCGGGCACGCAAAATGAGGCAGCTTCCTTGTTAGGGAAACGCCTTTGTTTTGAGAGCAACGAAAGACAAACCAAACAGGCAAGGAACGGCCAATCAAGCCTAAAAACACTTAAACTACCCTAATACGAGGCCATTATGATTAAAACGTAACCGTGCTCGGGTTTCAAAACGGTTAGGCATGATTTTTAAAACCGAGTCTTTTAACACTAAAAACTCGAAAAAAGGAGTCCGTTTCGCAAATCGGGGACGCTTGTGGGACCCGAAAATGAAACTAAACGCGTAAACGAAGATTTACATCATCTTTATAGCACGAAAAACGAAGCACGACAAAACGATAGGTGGGGTATGGGTGCCCCCACTTGTGACCCCCCCCCCCTCCCCCTTTATTATATACTTTTTATTTATTTTTTTTCTTCATTTTCCATCAAAATTCTGCTCAAAACTCTCAATAACTCAGCTGATTATCACCTTAATTCAGCAAAATCAAAGGTATAGTTCAAGTTTCTTATGATTTTGATAATGATTTCTTGAGAAAACATGAACTACACAAAGAAAACCCTTTTTAATCCAAGATTACGGATGATTTAAACATGATTATTGGCTAAATAAGATCACATCAGGGATTCCTTGATGTTATATGGTAGCCAAGATCACAAAACTTCAGTTTTTGATACCCTAATCGACCAAAAGCGATTAACAAAGTTATGAACCGAAAAACAGTGAAACAAGGCTTGATTGACATGAATTATGGCATGTTTGGATTTTACTTGGTGTGTAGGTACTGAATATAGCACCCACGCACTTGTGGGCTAAAGAGAAACGGCCGGAAATGAAACTTACGCTAGGTATAACGCCCGAAACCTTAGCCTAGAATAGGCAGAATATTTTTTGAACTATAACTTGGTTCTTGCTGCTAGGATTGACTTGAAAATTGGTGTGGTGATGTAGGGTATTTACATAAATGTCCACCTAACATTTTAGAATTTTTTGAATTTTCTATGATTTTTGGTGAATTTTTGACTGTTTTACAAAAAGAAATCCAGAAAAATACCAAACAGAGTCAATAAATCACCAAAACTTACATGAACACTAGGGAACATATAGGGAATGTTCTGGGAAGTTTGGGAGCCCATTGGTTGAATTTTGATTCGAATTAAAATCCTCGGTTTTTGGAGTTTTCGATAGCCGAAAACGCACCAAAAAGAAATCAGCAAAATCTCAATTTTATATAAGTAGTTTCTGGACATGTAAGGGTCCTGAATTATTTTGGGAATTTTAGACATCGGATGATAAGCAATGTAAATTATTCGGTTAAATACTGGTTTATAAATAATTTATTTGAGGAGTTAAAATAGCTAAATAAATTCCCGAAGTATTTTTCCCATAATCTACATATTTTTATTAAATTTTATAAAAAGTTCCAGATTTTTATCAAACTTATGCATTAAAGGGGAATTTACGGAATTAAAAAGCTTTATTTTAAACTAAATTCGGCAGTTTACCGTATAACGAACCTGCCGGAACCGGGAACTGACCGAACCCGACATTTGCTATAATTGGAACACCGGAAGTATTCCAGGAGATTCCAGGGTCGTTTGGACACTAGGGGTGTGTCCAATGCCAGTTCGGGAGAATTCCCGACGACGATAATGGAAACTCCAATTTGGGCAACCTAGACTCCCCAAACACCCAAACTCCCTTAAATAACAACATGTTGATACTATTGGTATTCTCGTACCATTATCCGAGCATGTCAAATAACTGAACTTGTTTGGCACGCGAACCGGTGCCCGAAAGCCAAACTAGAAACTGATACTACTCTGATATCCATCACCATACCAGTATACTATAGGTTCAATCTAGGGTGAAAACTCATAACCAGGTCCAAGTTATAACCATTACCAACTTAGATACTGATTTGAGTCCCTACTTGCATGCATGTTATTAAAGCTGATCCAGTTGATTGACCACTCTTTGTTGAGACTACGACTTTCACTGTGAGTTACACTCCCCACTTTTAAAATTGTTTTACTGTTTTCTGGGGTGATTTGCATGTTACAAACTGTGTTAATTGCACCAACTTATGATAATGTGAATTACCTAACACATGAACTATCCCCACTACAAGTGATTAACGTAAGCCGTGGACAGTGAATAGTACTATTGGTCTGACAAACCCAGTTGCTGCGACGGACTGTGTGTCGGCAACAGGCAACTGCACGCGTCCTAAACTCTGTTATGTTGTTAGGCATAACTACACCTGGGGCGTTGGACTGAACGTGACACAGTCGGTGGGCTGAGGTGTCGAACTTGACAGGACACGGTGTTCTGAGGTGTCAAACGTGGCACGGCACGGTTATAACAGTCAAGGTTTCACTTGTGCACTCGTGTAATTCCATCTGCAATCTGTGACAAGTGCAATTAAACTTGTTAAAGCATTTTGCTATGAAACAACCAAACCAGTGGAACTCACCGGCTCGTTTAGCTGGCCCTTTTTAAAACTAACATGCATTTCAGGTAAAACTAAACAGAAATGAGGAATGTGCGTATGGAAGGTTTTGAGTAGGCGGACAGTAGCAGAATAAAGGCTGTAGTGGCATGTAGTACCGCACCTAAACTAGTGGTTTGTAATACGATAGTTTATGTATGTTGTAACCGATGTTCCCTCTTTATATGATATCACGTTTTTAAATTATGAGGAAATACCATGTGTCTGCCGCACCCCACAATTGTCTTTCGCTGCGAGTCGGGGTGTGACACAACTCAACTTTTCCGGTTGTTCTGTTACTGCTGATATTTCCCTTGTAACCGTTTTGTAATCCGAGATTCGATATAAATAATGGAATTATGTTTTATTATATGAATTTCATCGCACAGCATAACATCACACTTAAAACGCTTTTGTACTCGCAACGCTAATGCTACACGAATCATAGTAGCTTATGTTACTTTATATGCCGAGTGTGTTTGTTTGTTTGTTTGTTTGTTTGGTAACCACTCGCGCCTGCGACCTCGCTTATCACATAAATCTCAATCGCAGTTATTTATGTTATTTTATGTTACTTACGTGCTATGAGTGTTTTATATTTTATGGATTGTACTCGCTCTCGCTCATGCAACTCACTTTATCGCATTACTACGTTTACACAACGCTTAACGCTTCGCTAAAACCCTAAACCGAACTAACTAATACAAACGAAAACGCCAAACAAACAACCAACGCGTGAACTGGAAACAAGATACGCAAAACAGACCACTTCGTGCAAACTGATCAGTTCGTACGAACTGGCAAATTCGTGCGACTTGGACAGTTTGTATGAAGTGATCGATTTGTACGAAACTCCCTCTGCTCGTTTTCTTTGATTTTCCAGTAAGAAACAACATTTTTCCATGCAAACACAATGATGTCCCACTACGATTTTACACGAGTTTATCTCCAATTTCATCTAAACTTCTCTGTTTATGAAAATCTTCATCTTTTCACAAAAACTTCTGATTTTACTTTGGATGTACACTTAAACGAGTGTATTTGAGTTAGCCTCAGCTTCTCAAAATAGAAACCTTGTTGTTTCAAGCTCACTAAGTATTTTATCCAACTAAAACTGTTTTAAACTCAATTTTTGCACTAAAACGGATCAAAACCGACATATGTTTCGTTCACTTAACAGTGGAACGAAGCGGTGTCTAAAATGTCATGAAAAGGACTCGAAATCACATCCGATTCAGATGAAAAACTCAGTTCCGAACGCACGAAGACGCAAACAGTCAGCTTGTGCGAACTGGAATGGCTCGTACGAATTGGCTTAGTTCGTACGAACCATCCCAAGTTCCTATAAGTGACTAAACTGCTCTAAAGACCTCCCCAGCTTTTGGTTTGCTCAGTAACTTGAGGTTGGAAGGATGGACACTCGATTTTCCAGAAGAAACGACGCAAAAACACTCGATTTTGGACACAAAACAACCTAGTTCGCACCAACTAAATTCGTACGAATTGACCAATTCGTACGAATTGGTAACAGTTCGTGCGAACTGTCTAGTTTCTTCCACACCGTCACTCTGTTTCGACCGATTCAGCACTATAGAAGACTGATGCACTTCTGTTCCTACTTACCCACTCTCCTCTACTCTTGCAACTCTCTTTACGCACTCACTGTGAGTATACTTGACCCCTTTTGCTTTAATGCACTTTTGGGTGTTACATACGTTCTCTATATCAAAACACAACACACAACGCTCAAACGCTTTAAAACGCAACCCGCTCTTACATGACTATACGTGAATAACTGAATTGTATGTTATTTGCTTGATGACTTGTATGCCACCCTTAACATGATAGCTTGCTAGAGGTTGACCCGCCACCCGGAGGCTCAGGGTTGTTAAGGCTCACACTCTTACATTTCGCTTTATTTTCTCTTTAGTACATGGACACTTGTTCGCGTGACTCGCACTCACGGTTTGTTGGGTACTTGTATCAATGCTATTAATGTAGTTCACATCTCTTACATATGTCATGCAGTTTATGCGAAACGTTTATCTATATATTATTATGCAAACTTTTATGCTCACCTTTACATTATTGTATTGACTTTTATTTTGACGTATGTGACAGGTTGATGGATTATCGTATGCTGAAAAGAGATAGGATTGCTAGAAACCCACAATAAAATCTAGGTTGTCAGATTAGGTTTGTTTGAGAAACATGAAATCTGTGATGACTACTTGGAATATTTTGTTTAATTATATGGGAAGTTAGACTTTTTAAATATTGTCATATTAATGGTTGTTATGGATTCTCTTGAACAATCTGATTCGCCTAGTGCCACACCCCGATGATTCGGCCATCGGTTGGGGTGTGACACGAATAACCTGGAGTATACTGCCGCCACTAAGGGTGGCAGAGAAGTCGGGCCATATGCCTTTGTTCGATAATAAATTTCCTTTGTGTTGTGCAGGCTTTATCTCCTTAAGTAGCCACATATTGATGTTGGCCTGAGATCGCCATGTTGGGAGGTACGCCGTTCTAAGTTGCCGAGTTGTAAGCAATGTACGTGGTACTTGCCTTAGCTATAGTACTAGGAGGTGTCATAGGGAAATATCCTGAAAGATACGGTCTGGTAGTATATGTTATTTGGAAGGGTGTGGACCCATGCAACATGGTTTGGGTGATAATACTACCTCCATGTGGACATGGGACACTCAACACTGGTTTTGGACGACCAAAATGAACGAACGAACTCTCATATAAATGTCTGGTTCTGTGGTTCCAGAGTTTCAAACCCTGAGGCAGGTTCTTCTTCATCAAACTCGAAACTCAAGTCTCGATTAAAGTTGGGAGAAGTTGTTGCGATCGAGAAAACTAGGTATAGAGTCCTTTTTGTTTGCTCAAGTGGTGCAAAAATTGGTTCAGTGTTTAAGGGAATAGAGACTTGTACTTCAAACATGATTGATTATCGGAAGAGGTCGTTCTTAAATCGTGAAAGGTCTCATGGATGACGTCAAGAATAAACAAATACCTAAAGGGTGATCTGAATCAGTATATTACTTTAGACTCCTGCGAATAATCTTCATAGAACAAGTGATCCTCCTAATGTATAGCTATAAAACAGAACACTGTCAGACTCGCCACAGGAATAGGAGGATTCCTATGACCACCATTGGGCGTGAGAATAAGTATGCGTTTACTATAAATGTGATATTATCAAAAGAGAGCGATCACGTAATGAGAATATAATACCTGATCTGGAGTATTTATAGTCGATCTTCATTAGAGTTTGTTTAGGAATCACATTTTAATTGAGTTAGGATCCTTTTCCCTCAAATCAGGGATATACCAACGAAGTAACATATATCTCCCATTTTTCGGAGATACTTCATATTGATAAGAGGTAAAGATTTATCTCCCACCATTTTTATATCACTTTATCTATTTGTCATATTCAACCCAAAGCTGAGATAACCGGGTTAATATAATTAATCCAGGTCATATCTTAATTTGTTCTCATCAAATACCAAGCTACTAACTTTCATGATAACACTAGTTAATAATGACTTGTATGACCAACCAAGCTAATAACTATTTCATGATAATATTGGTTAATAGTAATTTGTATGACCATAATTAATTATTTAGAGAAAATAAAATTTCCATTTCTAGATACGTAAGACTGTGGGGTATGGTTGGGCTTGAGTTGGGGGCATGGTGCGACACGTAGAGTATGAGGCACCCAAGACCAAAAGCCAATTTCAAAGGGGTATGGTGGGGCGTGGCCAAGCCACATTATAATAAATATATATATATATATATATAAACCATTAAAAACTACAAATTTTATTTAACAAAAGGTTTTCACATAAAGATAAAGAATAATTACAAAAAACATAGTACTAAAATAAAAACAATTATTCTTCGTTTGAATCGTCGTTTTCGTCGGAGTCGAACCCAGGAATCGTTGAAACATGGTCCACCAAATCAGATCGAAGGTTGTGATATATATCCCTTGACTTGAACATAAATTCGTTTATTGATTTATCTTCGTCTGTAACGGCTAAATTCAGATGATGATGACGATTCACTTGAACTTGAAGAACTCATTGTGTTTTATGTGTTTGATATTGTGAGAAAAATGTTAAATATGTTAGGGTATTTATAGGAAAAAGAGTTTTAAAAAAAATTAATGCCCCAACGGCTAGCCCAAACGACTAGTGCTCTTGGCCAATGAGGTTCCGCCATGTCATGTGGGTAGCCCCGCCCAACACCCAGATTGAATCCCCCGTCCAACGGGCCACACTGAAACCCAAACCCACTCGGTATGGTGACTTGGGTGTTTGTACCCAACCCACACCCCAACCCCGCCCATACCACATAGTCTAAATCAAGAAACAAAGAACCATAAAGGTTAGTTATTATTAGGGTCATCTTATTTCACACCCCAAGATTTTATTTACACATTTTTTTTACTCTCTATATTATATACATTTATGTAAAGATTGAGAGGGATGAAAGGGATAAATATGTAAATATTAACACCCTATTATTATTATTATTAATCCTAACAACATTTTTTTTCAATAAATTGTTTAATAATTACACCTCAAACATTACAATCATTGTAATCATCATCAAAGCCACATTTCTACAGAGTTTATCTCTGTTTTTCTCAATTCGAACTCAAGTTTAATCAATACACAAACCCACCTAACATGCGCACATTTGAATCACATACACAAACCTAGATAACCGAACTTTGCAAACAAAAATCTATAATCAAGCATACAAAATCTTCGTATCAGATTTCTTCGCCAACATCCCACGTGGCAATATGTCTATACGGACCTCAGGTTGGTATGTAGCCAAGGACTTTCAGATTAGAAACCGACGAAGCCCTTGCTCGTTTCTCTACAAACCACCTATTACTAATGATCGATATAAAAAAAAGCTATTATTCTCAAAAGAAATTTTAAGAAAAATCTTCATCTAAGTAAAATTTATATTTAAATTACTAAATCTTTTTTTTACTGTTACAAACTGTTAAAGCCAAAATTCGCATAATTGTTCTGAGGCAAAACTTTACCTCAAATCACCAATCCGACGGCACAAAATGCATCGACCATCAATCATTTATCCCAACCGTTAGATCAAACCTGCCAAATTCCAGAACTAAATCCCTATTTTACCCCTTTGCAGAAAAAATAATAATATATATAACAGAGTAACCCTCACTCTCATAATATACATACAAATATCTAGAGAGAGAGTAGGGTTTTCTCTCTCATCACATTTGGGGGTTTTCCGATTTCTAGGGTTTATTCTTCAGACAAAATGGCTGACGACGGCGCTAGAAAGTCCGGCACCGTGAAGTGGTTCAACGACACCAAGGGTTTCGGCTTCATTACGCCGGAGGACGGCGGCTTAGATCTGTTTGTTCACCAATCGTCGATCAGAACCGAAGGTTTTCGGAGCCTCGGTGACGGAGAAACTGTGGAGTATGTAGTTGAAGAAGGATCTGACGGCCGGATAAAAGCTGCTGACGTCACCGGTCCTGATGAAGGTCCGGTTCAGGAAAGCACTCGTGGCGGCGGCGGCGGAGGACGTGCTGGTGGTGGAGGTTATGGAGGCGGTGGTGATCGTTACGGCGGAGGTGGCGGTGGTTACGGAGGCAGTGGTGGTCGTTACGGCGGCGGAGGCGGTGGTTATGGTGGTTGTGGTGGTGGAAACGGTTGTTTTAAGTGTGGAGAGAGTGGTCATATGGCTAGGGAGTGTCCTCAGGGCGGTGGCCGTGGAGGTGGTGGTTACGGTGGTGGTGGTGGCCGTGGAGGTGGAGGTTGTTATAACTGTGGTGAAGATGGGCATTTTGCACGTGAATGCCCTAATTCCAGCAACCGTTGATCTGGAGGAGGATGAAGGGTAAATGTGTTTTGTTCACATTTACTTTTTTTATCTTCTTATTTTCACTGTATATGTTAAAGAATCAAATGGGTGACCAAATGCTTGTTTTTTTGTTTCTGCTGGTTTTAATCTTGATGATGGTCACCTTTAATTAGGGTTTCGGATTTGGTGTCTTTTTTAAATATATTAGAAGAAAAATAGTTTAGTTGGTGTTTATGTGGATCCAAGGATGATGATGATGATGATGATTTTTGTTTTGTGGAAGATGGGTTTGATTAGATAGATATTTGATGTTTGTTTGGGTATGGAGATCTATGTTGCACTGGGACGGGAACGGGGTACGGGGACGGGCACGGGAAACGGCAAAACTAAAAAATTTAAGAAGCGGGGACGGGACGGGTACGGGAATAAAAACATATAAAAAATAAATATATATAAAAGATAATGTAAGCTAGACCCTTTTACCGATTGATACATAGTAAGTAGGCAAAACACCCACCCACTCTCTCTCTCTCTAACGGCGTTAACGGAGAAGACGACCTGATTTTATGTCGGCAGGTTTGTTGACGTTCACAAGGGCTCCACTGAAGCTCTATTTTTCCTTTGCTTACGTCATCTCCCCCCTCTGCTGGTCTTCTCAGCAGGGTCTTCTTCAATCTTTTTCAACTCCTTTGATGCGTTTGAGGCCGAAACGGTAATTAAAGGAAAAATACCTTTTACCGGCCAGCACCCTCATTGAACTACCGTCACCCACCACCGGAGAATGAGGTAACACTCACAATACCTTCTTCTCTTCTGCTTTCTTTTAACTAGGACGATAATTGATGGGTCAAAGCATCAATAAACTTCACCGTTAGAACTTTAATCAGTATAAAAACCAAAAAAAATAAACCGAAACTTCAGGGAAACGTTTCCTGCACGTCCCCAAACCCCGTCCCCATCCGCAGCGCGTTTCCAAGCCGTCTCCAACAAGCCGGGACGTTTCCCGGCCGTCCCCGTGCCGTTTCCGTCCCCTAGCAGTCCCCGGGACGGGAGACGGCAGGTCATAGGCGTTTCCGTGCATCATAGATGGAGATTGTGTGCCCACCTGCATCTGCCACCAGATCAGGTGTGGGGATTCTTGAAGGTTATAGATATCTCTCATAAATCATTTAAAATTGGTTTGTGTTTGTTGCACTTTATTGCTAGGCTGTTTTTTTCTGGTCTAACATTTATTTTATTGGTTCCATGCTTAGATAACTGTGATGTTCTGCAACGGTGCATTGTATTTTGTCGTTTGAAAGTAACTCTTTTGGTAGAAGATAAGGTCTTTCGCAATAGGATATGGGTAAAAACGCTTAGGGCTTTGCTCCTCATAGCCAAAATGACTCGGAAAACGCCTATAAAAGCATGTCCTTAATCACGTAACTGTGTTTTTGCACAAATCGTCCATCCTCTTCCCCACCAAACTAATAGTTGTCAAAAATTGTGGATGCTTTAAGACTTGTTTATTTGAATATTTTGTTCATTAAAGCTTTCTTGTGCAACGGTGATCAAAAAGTTGAAAGGGTGTAGGTTTTCATGAATACTGTTAAAATGTGATCAAAAGTTGGGATTTTTTGTTTTCCCAAAGAAAGATGAGAGCATCTGGTTGAAGTGACAAAAGGAACATTGAAATGATTTCATTTTGAAGCCACAAAACAATATTCCTAAACATTTGTTATTTACTTTTGAAAATCACACAATTTGATCTTAGATGCTCTCACGTTTCTTTTTAGGATATATTCATTTTGATTAGCTTTATAACTTGGTTGCATAAAACATTTTAATTTGTTTTTGTAAGATGGTTTTGCTCGCTATAATACACAATTAGATGAGGTTTATGACACTAATCAACTTTCTCTTCCCAAAGAAGCATAGGGTTGTACAACGAACAATTCATGAATCGTTCCGCGGGAAGTTTGTTTATGTTCGTTCGTTTAATAAACGAACGGACATGAACAAGATGTTTCGTTCGATTAGTTAAATCAACGAACATGAACAGAGGTCTCGTTCGTTTAATTGTGTTCGTGAACATTCGGTAAGTGTTCATGAGCCGTTCGTAAACACATTTATTTCCTTGACGAACGAATACGAACAAGGCCTTGTTCGTTTGCGTTTACAGCCCTAAGCATATGCACACAATTTGTTGTTTTGTGCTTATGGTTTAGTTTGGTTTCAGTTTTAACGAAATATTTGGAGCAAATTGTTAGCTACGGTAAGGGCTTTGGGGAACGACAACAAACTAACGTTACCTTTGGGGAACGGCAAAAACTAACGGTTTGGTTTGATGTTTTGAACTGTTTTTAGGACAACTTAGTTTGATGTTTTCATGTGTTCTTTTAATGCTAGTATGTATTAAGTTTTTTAACATAACGGTTTATGAAAGAGGGATGTGAACTAGAGAACGGCGGTAATCGTATAAAGTTTTGAATCTAGTTGTATAACAATTTTAAATCCATTGTTTTTTTTTTTTTTTTGATATGTTAAGTTGTTATGTAATTATATAACTGCCTCTATTTTTGTCATCGCATTTGACAAACACTATGCATAAATGATTAGTCGGTTCGTGTTTTCCTTATTTCAGTTTAGTTATGTATTGTATTGAATGTCTTTTATAAATATTATGAAGTAAAACGACTGGCTCGGTCTTTTAATTTCTACACCGCTAGTCAAATTGTTAAATATTATTTTTAAATCATAATTTGGGAACAAACTGTAAATCCAAAATCGGCTGAACCAGTAGACGTGTACAATTCAATCAATTGTAAAGATTTATTAACAGTCGATGGAAACCATTAGTACCTTTCAAAGTGGTCCTCTACGTGCTATTTATGAAGCCATTTTTGGGTTGTTTTTCAATACATCATAATTCAGTCTTTTTTGTGTCTATATGTAAATTATGTTTGTCATGAGTATTGAATATAGTTATGTTTTGGCTTCTTCCCACCTCATTATGAGGCTTGTGACTTGATGATTGACAACTTTATTCCATTTTATTTATTTAGACCAAACCATTAGGTTGATTGACCGTCTATCATGACCAAGAAATAGATAAGAGAAGCTAACTTTGCCAACCTCAGTGCTAGAGGAGGTACAAGTTTTCAATTATTGTTGTCAGCAATAATAGAGGGAGCCTACAAAAATCATCCGTATATCAAATTCGAATACCAATAGGTGAATGATCACCTTGAGTCCTTGACCGGCAATGAATGGTCATTGTTTGTAGTGTTGGCCTTCCAACCAGACTTAAAAGAAAGCTTTGGGGTGTTTAGGGTCCGGTTTAAGTTCAGCCGATGTTGGACAAAGATACTAGATCGAACCGCTTTATGCTTTTGAAATATGACAAAGCAGACGTTAGATCGGTTGTTTGAAACAAAGGTTATAGCCGTTTGACCGTTCAAATTTTAGGTGTAAACAATTTCTTCTTTCAAAATATTCTATTTGTACTAAAACTAGAGGGATAACCCGCGCTACGCAGCGGGTTATCTAGTCAGTGTCAATTCAATTTAGTATGATACCGTCACTTTATGTAACAACCAAAAGAGATATTGCCAAAGAAAATATCAACACCTACCGCTATAGCTATAGACTGGTTTTATACCATACCATAGCGTTGAGAAAACAGAAACAAAAATATGCTGTACCAAATCATCTCATAACTCTTCTAATTAAAACAAAGTAACTACTGAGACAACGATTATCGCATCATTTGGTGTTATCACCATAACCTTTTTTATATATCTGACAAGTAACTTTTGGTCAACTTTTATAGAATCATAATATATCTGATTAATAACTTTTGGCCAACTTATATAGAATCATAAGCAAGCAAGTTAAATTAACAATACAACTAAAATAACTAATTAAGGAAAATTAATAGTAAACTGAAATTTCAGTAAACTTATTAACAAACTCAAAGTATAAGAATTTAAAGTAGTTGTTGAACTAAAATAAATAGATTATTCAAACAAAATATTCATTTTATTTTAGCATAAGAACAAAAGAAGTTACATAATATTAAAAATTTGAAAATAAAAAGGAAAACAATGAGAGCTTTTCCTGCCATGTGTAGAAATCTGGATTTCAATTAAATTCATTTAAATCGTACTGATACATTTACAGACAATTTATATCTGCTTTTCATCATCATCAGCATCATATACATCTCTTTCTTATAATTTTGGAATTATGAAAATATCATTTCAACATTTTCACTCAATGTTATATGGGTTTGGAAAAAGTGTGCTCGGTTTGAACTCGGTTTCTTACCCATTTAAATATCTCATCACCATTCAGCCACCGCCACAACATACCACGTAAACTGTCGTCGTCACCATCTTGTTGCCATGTGAAAACCATGACGGTACCATTAACGGCCACCGCCACACACCACCTTTTAAAGGAGCTAAACGCGTGCCGGCCACCATGTCTCTCCGTTCCGTCACGTCTTCCGTCGCAGCGGCGGTTTACGGTGAACAAATCGACGGCATCTTCCGGCGTGATGGCGTATAGCTATGGCCGGCGACTGAAAAACACCCTCACTTAACCGCCCGTTTTTACGGTCTCTCTCTCTTTTTCGTTCCTCTTTGACAAAGCCTTAACAAATTATCGGTGCAAAAAACCGTATCATCAGTTCTGAAAACGTACCACCGGAAGCACCGCTGCCATTCATGGGTCCGACATCGTTGGTGGAGTTAGGTTTGACAAAGACGACGTCGGGATCTACAACGGGTGCGTCTGACTTCTGTGCATTACTATCTCCGCTAGTCCAGCGGCGGGGGCTTGGTGGTTTGGTGGTGAGAGACTGCATAGGCTTCTTAGGGAAAATAATAATAAATAAATTGAGAAGCAGGTGAACTACTTTTTACCAAACTTGGTAAATGTTATAGAGTTAATAATTAATAATTAATTAATATTCTGAAATAATAGAGATGGTAATGAAACATATTAAGTTAAAGGATCATGTAAAAGGGCATTTATTGTGCTGAAGCGTAGGAGATGATATGGGTCTTTGATCAAGCAATTTAATGGTTGAGATTAGGTGGCCCTTAAATATAGAATTCACGTAACACAAAATATGGGAAACATAGAGAAATGGTAAAACAGGAAGATCCAATATTGCTGACTCATAAACCTACTTCTTTCATGATTTTCAAACGGTTATAACCTTATATATATAAGGTTAAGATTGTGTGAAAAGTACTAGGCTAATTGAGAAACTTGAGAAGCATTTTGGACCATACATTTTTCCTAAGCTTTTCGTAATATACAGATATGTGTAGTTTAGAATTGACTATATACATATGTGTATAATTAAAAATTTGACAATATGCATATAGTCAATTTTAAATTATACATATGTGTATATTACGAAAAGCTTAGGGAAATGTGTGGTTCAGAATACTTCTCAAGTTTCTCAAATAGGGTAGACTTCTCTTAGCATCCCTACCATATATATATATATATCTATATATATATATATACGTATATATATATATGTATATATATATACGTATATATATATATACGTATGTATGTAGGTACGTATGTATGTAGGTACGTACGTATGTATGTATGTATGTTAAATTATATTATATTAACGAGCATTTCATT
Organism: Scalesia atractyloides; assembly: GCA_947069175.1. NCBI lineage: Eukaryota > Viridiplantae > Streptophyta > Magnoliopsida > Asterales > Asteraceae > Scalesia > Scalesia atractyloides. The sequence goes on from CAMTDV010000017.1 coordinate 43,627,326, forward strand.
CTCTTTAATTTGTATAGGCTATTGTTATAGTTTTCTTAATTTTAAAAAGAAAATATTTTACAAGCTATAATGTTACGTTATTTTGTAACGTTGCGTGATTGTCACACCCCGACCGATGGCGGAAACATCGAGACGGGACGATATAGATTGCTCATTGCTCACAACGCTAATGGTGACAATAATTAATTCAAAACCGGATTTCATTTCATAATAAAATTGTCAAGTATAACATGGAAATTCAAAGTACAATAAGAGAACAATACAACAATTTTAAATAACAAGGTAACTAATCTAGTAATATCAAGTGCGTTTCTAGAGTAGTCCCTACTAGATTTCGTCATATGAATCCTCATCAACCTGCAACATGTTAACAAAGTATAGTTCAACACAAAAATGCATTGGCGAGCACACAAGTTTAAGTATAAGCATAAAGGTTTGAAAACGAATCCACATGGTAACTAAGTTTATACAAGAGCATCATAACATGGCATGCAATATTTCTAGTCAACCCTCTGTTTACGCAATAACGAATGAAATTCAACATGATCTCTCGTTCACGGGTGGTGCGTTACTCCTATAGCGCTATACATATCGAATTGAGGCTCGTATAAAGCTAATGACTATTGTATTACATAAGAATCACCCAAGTATAAGCATCAAGTAATGTATCATAGCATTCATGTATTGGATTGTTTCGTGCATTTGAATAAAGTAATAAGTTTGGTGATTTTGATAATGGTTAACATGTTACACCCCAGTGACATAAACGAAAATGGGTCATGTGTACTTACAGTTTTACAAGCTTTTCCACTTGGTGATTCCGTGAAGAGTTGTTTTGGTCGTTGGAGGAACACCGAGTTATCCTACAAGAGGAAGACGTAGGTGTGAGTATTGGATGATGACGGAAGATTCGGGATTTAGAATAAAGTATGACAAAATAATATATATACAAGAAAATATCACCAAGGTCTAGCACTCGTTTGGACACTATGATAACCCATAAGGGTAAATATGATTTCATAGGCTTAACACCTACTAGAATCGTAACGAGGAACTAAACACTTAGGTGATGTAACTTACTAGCTTGACAAGCAACCATTTGGTCATCATCAAGGGTTCGGTTATTGGTATTATATATAGTTTATATACATATACTATGTCATAAGTCCTTCAATAATATCATGGAAGTTGTGACATCTGAGCCGTTTCTACTATCATACAACTCCGAACTAAATGAAATCTTGTATTTCATTCTCGAGAATTGTAAAATTACATGTGACATTCATACATTTTAGTCCATGTACAATTTCGACACTTCAAATCTTTTTCTGGAAGATATACGTAAACTGTTACGCAAACATAATCAGTTTAATGCAACGTATGTTCTGGAATAGTGACACAAGTATAAATACCTTAAATATCCTTTGCATAACTTAGAAATAGGTTTTGAAAGATTTGGTATGTCAAAAACAAGCCTATTCGATCACAGGGACTATTTAAGACAAACTACGAAAGTCTGCCGATTCTCGTAGCGACACACATTCCGGAACAAGGTCATAAGCTTAACATACCCTAAATACCCTTAACATAGCTTAGAAATAATTCTTGAGGGCTTCGGTATAGAAAAATTACGCTTTTGTAACTTCAGGGGCTATTTTGCAAATTCTGCGAAACTATGCCGTTGCGCGTATTTCTTGATCCGGGACATGTACGCACATCCAAAATTTTTTGTAATCATTAAAATCTTGTATTTTAATGATTGGAATGCAAAAATATCATTCATTAAGCATTTACGGTCATACACGCGATCGTTACGATTTTCGTCGTAATTAACCAAAAACCACAACCGTACGACCAAACGAACTGACTTTTGAGACATTTTATAAGCACATTTCAAGTTACGTATACTTTATTGTCCTTATAAAGCTTGAAAATGGGGTAAACGGTTGTTAAAAGTACCAAAACGCGTCAAAAACAAGTACATGGGCCATTTCTGCCAATTCTGAAACTTCAGCCCCTGCAATTGCCTTACGAACCGTAAGGCAAAACCCCATACGGTATGTAAGGGGTCCCCAGCTTATCAGAATTGCTGAATCAAGGTGGCAGCTTCTTGTTAACTCTCTTGATGATCAAGCAAACGAGATTGCCACCATTCCTTCTACATTTAACAAGTGTTAGGACACTAATCAACTTCTGTGATGACTCATGGACACATGTCTTGATCCTATAACTCCAATCCAACAATAAATTCCATGTTCTTCTTCACATTTGAGCTTTTTCAACACCCACTTTTGCTCTCATCTGCATTTATCTGAAGTAGCAACCATTTGAAGATCATTTCCTGAGTTCTAAGGCTCTCCTAGAGTATTTGTAAGTGTTCCATTCATGTTTTGTTCAAATCTTTTAGCATATTGGAGTTAAAAATCAAACAGTTTGACTTTCTGTTTGACTTTCAATTCTGACCATGAATTGGTCAAAACAAAGTTCAATTGAACTTTGCAACGTGATTGTGATCATGATGGTTATGGTCCTTAGTGATCATGCCTACTGATTACCACATTTGCTAGTCAGTGTGGCGAGTCAAAGTTTCGGTCAATAATGCAACAAATGCGCATTATACTATGGAACTATTTTCGGGTATCAAAACAGTTTGTTTTGATACCAAAACTCTTTTATAACTTAGTTAGACATGTCAAAACATGTCTAACTCATCACTTTTAGTATAGTGCTTGTTTAGGATTGTTTGTTGAACGGTTTTGACCACCGCTTTGACTTTCGAATCCGACCCGTTTGGTCAATCTTTGGACCCGACCAAATACATACTTATGACCATAATTATATAGGGAACAACCCTCTGAGGTTATACCGCATGGTCATGTCATTTGATTAGCGTTATGATAATTAGTTGTTTTAACCTTTAATAATGACAAAAATGCCCTTTTTCGGGTAAATCAATCTAAAGCATATGTCACCAAAATTTTGGCATGTAATCTGATGTAACAACAATATTAAACATATTTTGGCAAATTAGACTTTTCATAACACATATCTCACCATCCGGAATGCGTAGTTACGCAAATGACACGTTAAAGTGGCTTAAACTACCTTAACGGGTCATAACGGGTCAAAAGCACTTAGGAACCTTTCCAAATCAGAATGTTAACTTTATTAAACCATTTCATATGAGTTACAACACTCATTTGGTTTATAAAGTCTCATTCTATCCGATTCTTCCGTTTTTGTCCCGGCTTATTTTCATGTTATCCGACTCATTAGGACACACTTGATTCCTTGATCTTTGGACTTTGTTCACACATTCACACAAGGTTTATCTGCAAATCCCAGGCGAGTACATTGCTCCCCTCTTTTATGTTATTCAAATGTTTTGGGGTGATTCATATGTGCTAAGTTGTTTTCAAAGTACAAATACTATGGTTTATATAACAATATGGTTTCAATAATGTGATACAACTTGTTGGTGCTTTATCCATGATACGAATGACATTCATTAACATTGATATGACGCCCAGTAGTAAGTTATAGAACCATAGGATTGACAATCTGTTACTAGGCTATTCACTTGATTTGGTGAGTAGTTTAGGGAACGACAGAAACTGTTTATGATTAACAAATCATTCGTTGATTTGTTAGTCTTGTTAAAGAGATCTTTTAGGATCTATTAAAGATACCCTTGGGGTATAGTCGAGTCAACAAAGGCTTGAATGCATTCATTAAAGAACGACCAAAAGTTTTCACAATTAGAAAGAAGGACAATGAACAATGGTTTATGACAAGCACAATGAACAATGGTTTATGACAAGCACAATGAACAATGGTTTATGACAAGGACAATGAACTATTGGTTTATGACGCGAACAATGGTCGAATGGTTATTTTGAACAAGGTTACACAACAATTTTTTTTATTTAAAGATATAAACCATACAAAGTTTACTTACAAGATGATTTACAACTCAAATTTACGAAACAAATGTTTTCAGTATAGATTCATGGCTACAAAGTTTTGATTTACTTATATTAACTTGTAAAGTTGATATATTATATTGCAATATCAAACACCTTTTGATTTTAAGATTTATACTCGTCGACTCTCATAGTTGGATGAGGTATTGCAATATAGTTATAAAGCCATGAATTTGACACTCACAAAACCTATGTTCTCGCCGGCATTTTTATGCTGACTATGTTTTCACATATGTTGCAGGAATAGTTACATGACGATTGTTGCTGCATACTTCACCTAGGACGGACGTGGGCTTTAATGCCTTAAAACAAGAAAGACAAATAAAATACTTGTTCTGTTTAATTTAAATTCCGAGGACAATGTAATCCTGTTAATATTCAATAAAACATAATTTCAAAAACCATGTGTTAAGTAACAATTTGTAACGTGACTCCCAAAGTGTTTCCGCCGCGTGTTGTTTTACGCGATTTGGGGTGTTACAGAAGTCATGTAGGAGGTAGCAGGTGTAACCTTCCATTTAAAACCTCATGTAAATTCACCACTACACCTGTTGTCATAGGCAACAAGGAAGGTCATGAACATATACTAAGGTATGAAATAATACAACTAATCTAAGCAAAACATCAAGTGATGTATGGACTTGTATGTAGGATAGCCCAAGCTAACCAAGTAGTCACACAAACTTCAAGTTCTAGGCTTGACACCACTTGTGAGTTAGAACTCATGCAAAACAGAAAGTTTGTGAGGATTAATCCTCTTATTTTGAATGTCACACCCTTTTTTTAAGCCCAACTAACCATACAAATAATTATGAGAATTAGTACATAGGAATGTGTTTGAGAAATCTCAAGTTAGAGTAGTTTAAAAAAGTTTAAATCAAAGACAGAAAGTTTCAGTCACTTTGGAGCCTGTTTTAGTGAAGTTCTAAGTCTGGATTTTCGAAGGAAAACCCGTGGAATCATACCTAAGGTTCATCCAAGTGTTTAGAAAGAAGAATCAAAGGAAAAGACCAAGATATGAGAAAGTTTTGCTCACTTTAGCAAAGTGTGACGAATCTGCCAAGTTCTTTGATTTCCTGCAGATTGTGATGTTGTTTGAGAGTTTTTGAGGGAGTAGGAAAGTGTAAAATGCTTGGAGAAGTGTTGGGTTTATAGGGAATGAATTAGGGTTAGTGGGAGGTGTTTTAATGGTGACTAGAGGCCATTGGTGGAGAAACAAATGTGTGGATTCGTGCATAATCGCAGCTGCTAAACATTTCCCCCCGCCAGAGCCCCTTATGGACCGTAAGCCTGAAGCCTTGCGGTCCTTAAGGCTTGGTCAGGAAATCCATTTTTTTGTTTTTAATTTTTGTTGTTTGGTAGCTTGTCCAATTGTTCTATGTTAAGTATTTTTGGGCTATTTTTGGATGTTCAAGCATAAGAAGTATATACTAAAGATTTGCATAAGTATAACGAGCATGATTAAGTTTCAGATTCGCGAATAAGTATCATAAAATGCAAGTAAGTCACGTAGTTGTAAATTTATCAAACGTCTCCACGAGTTACGAATCAAGTATCGTATGTATAATGTATGAAAGTACAAAGTATGTAATGTAAAGAAATACGAATTTCATTATGATCCAAGTCTCGGATTTTACAACGATTACAGCGAAGAGACGATTACAAGAATACAAGATTTCCAAAAATAGCATTACATGACAGGCTTTCTAATTAAGGAAAGTTTGAAAAAGCAGGGCGTTACAGTCTCCCTCCTTTAGGAAATTTCGTCTCGAAATTTAGGAAGATGCAACGAAGAGATGCGGATACTTAGTCTTTATATCACTCTCGAGTTCCCAAGTAAACTCAGCGCCACGTTTTCCTTCCCATCGAACCTTAACGATAGGAATTCGACTGCGCCTTAATTGTTTGACTCCTCGGTCCATGATTTCGACAGGTTTCTCCACAAAGTGTAAAGTTTTGAGAATCTTGAAAGGACCTACGTAGCGAGGTGCGAGTTTGCCTTTCTTACCAAATTGAACTACACCCTTCCAAGGGGATACCTTGAGAAGTACCAGATCACCTACTTCGAATTCCAAAGGTTTGCGATGTTTATCAGCGTAGCTCTTTTATCAGCTTCTGGCTTTTAGCAAGTTGTCTCGAACCTGTAAAACTTTGTCCATTGTCTCTTGTATAAGCTCAGGACCGGTGATTTGAGCTTCTCCGATCTCGTGCCAACAAATAGGCGAACGACACTTATGACCATACAATGCTTCAAAAGGTGACATTTGTATACTCGCGTGATAACTATTGTTATACTCGCGCGATATGGGTGGTGCGTTAATCCTATAGCGCTATAATTGTTAAGGAGCGCTTGCAATGTTAATGAGCATATAGAACACAATTATAACATAGCATGCGATAACAAGAATAATACAAGTATCATGTTATTAACGGATAGAGTATGTTCGTAAACAAGTTTAATCGTGATTCATGATTTGTATAAAGTGTACATGTTGCACCCAAAGTGTATAAAACGGAAATTGGGAGCGAGTATACTCATGGTTTTACGTAGAAATCCAGCTGATATGCACAAAATATAACATATAAATTACATCAAATAAGGTATAAAATCAACACTTGTATGTACTAATGTTGGGAAAAGTGCGTTTGTTTTTATACTTTTGATTTTCAGGATTAAAAGACCTTAAATGTACAAAAGGAACAAACTAATGGCAAAAACCAACATAAATACAAAAGAAAAGAAGTTGATACATCATACCGACTCTCTGAGCTTCACCCAAAGACAAAAAAACAACAAATCAGGAGAATAGCACTGGGCCGGGCCACCAAGGCATGGGGTCGTGCCCTACTCCATATTACAAGAAGAAAAACAGAAGCAGACAAAAGACACGGGCCGTGGTCAACTCCCATATATGCAAAATCTTGAAAAGTACATCAAGTACAAGGCCACGAGGCCGTGCCGTTGACATAAGGGGCCGTGTGAGCATACGGACTGACACAACTCATTAAATGAATACAGAGAAGAAGGAGACACGGGGCCGTGCCCTCCGGGCATGGGGTCGTGTGAACAGTCTGTTTCCAGCTATAAATAAGGGTGTTTGGTTCAATTACAAACCATCCCTTGGCAAACCACTTCTCTCACACCTGCCACCACTCCATGACCACAATACCACGATCATCCACCACATTCCTCCATAACCCATCATTAGAGTGTGTAGTAGTCTTGGGTCCAAGATTGATCGTAAGAGTTTTTGTCAAACAAACGCCATGCTTGGCTAATCTCTTACATCACTTGGTGAAGACAAGTCTTTTATGTATTACTTTTGATTTCCAAGCATTGGTTAACTTTTTAATTGGGTATGTATTAATGACTTTAATAACTAGTTTTTTATATTGAAAGTGAAATTTATTCTATTATCTCTTCATATTTTGTTGATTCACTCATTAATGTCTTTACAGTCTATATAAAGCACGTTAACTGCCTGGAAGGGGGTTAGAAGGCTGGTTTGGGTAAAGTTCTTGCCTCGTTCAGTGTATAGATCCTGCAAAGACTCGATTCAAGCTTATTAGGACTTCCTTTGATGCAAATAACATCAAGTCGGGGGAAGTAAGAACGACTTGAATCCCTTATAAATAAACTACTATTAAAACTTTAACCCGGCCTTGCGGAGTGTATCCCTGCTAACTCAGACTAATATGGCCGAGGGTAGTGTTGCCTCCAAAAGAGGGAGATGCCACTATAACTAAGACAACCTCTTAAAAAACCCAAAGAGCGGAATCATCACAGGATACGTAAAAGATGAGTCGGAACTAATTGATTCTATCTTGTCTATTTGTTTCTTTTATTATATTAGTTTCTTTTCTTTAATTTTACTTACTAAAAATCTTTTCTCAAAATTTGGTTAGATTAGACGTTGACGATATTACGGTATTAAAAGCTCTTGTGTCCTTGGACGACCTCGGTATCTTACCATCACTATACTACGTCAACGATGGATGCACTTTCATTAACATGTTGTAGAGAGTGATAGTGTTATATCGTGTTTTAAAATTTAAAGCTTGATAAATGAGTAAAAGTGCTTAAATATATATATTAACAATCATACACCCTCCTCTCACGTCATCCGCGTATGTGAGTTGAAGAGTTAGATAGTGAGAACATCGAAGCTACCCTAGATTGGGGAAATGAAGGTGTATGATTATATGGAATTCATGGAGAGTTCGGATTCGGCATTTATTATAAAAAGTATATGTGCAACGAAAATATATCTCATCTAAATACTCGTTTGGACACTAAGTTTTCATGTGTTTTCATGGGTCCTAACTTTCCCATTGGAATCACAAACGAGGACTCTAGAAACGAAGATCGTATAACCTAAGTACATGACATCTAACCCTAATCCGGTTAGTATCAAGAATTCAGTTAAATATATATTATGTATTATATAGGATATGTTATAATCTAGTCCATCATCTATTTTCATTTAAGTCAAGCATGGAGGTAGGATGATTTCCATGCATTAAACCTCATTGTATGATTCACCAAGCACAAAGTCATAAACTTAGTTGATGACCCGGTTGGTCCTGAATAAGAATAAAAACTAACTAAGTCGTCAAGTAGCCAAGTAAGAATAACCTGGGCATGTTATACGCAACATGGAAAATGTTGGAGGGGAGGCAGGGTTATGTCACTTTGATTCTTGGAAGCTACTTGAGATCACTCTAAGTCCTAAAACAACCAAGAGAGCAAGCTAGGTGCGTACATCCCGAATAAGGAAAGTGTCCGGGGACTTCGCATAGCCTTGTCCCTTTAATGGAAGTCTCTTTGTGACTTAGGGTATGAACATAGTCAATCATCAAGTGAGGTACAAGTTTGGAAAGCCAAGGCTTCCATGGTTCACACTTTCACCAAAACACAAGTCTCACCATATTGAAGATGATGAGCTTGGATGGTCTCAACACTTGTAAGTTGTCTAAAACCTTGTTCAAAATAGAAAGTTTAGGAGGTTCTTGGACCTCTAAACTCATGGGAATCAACCCTATTCAAGCCCATAACCATAGGTTTGGTTAGAAGCAAGATAGGTGCAAGATTCTTACAAGAAAGTTAAGTTTATAAAAAGTTTGTAACATATAACTTTAAAATCAGAAAGTTTGGACCTCAAAAATCCTAGAGGTGCTCCAAGCTTTCAAAAAGAAGAAAAGATGAAGAAATATGGAATAAAGTGAGGTAAATGCTCATTTTTGCACTTAGAGGATTCTGCCACAAACTTTCAATTCCAGCTGATTAGAGAGTGTTGTGAGAGTGTTTGAGAGTTGTAAAAGTGCAAATTACGTGATGGAGGCTTGGTTTATAATGGTAAAGTAGGGTTTGGTGTTTAAATGATGTTAAGAGTTGATTGGGTGAGAATGGAGGTGATGGAAATGGCCAATCCTTGGAGTTGAAACAACCTTCCGTGGATTAAGAGCCTTGGTGTCACGCGAAGGTGATATGGGGGAGGCTTCGCGTGACGCTGCGCTATGTTTAACCAACTCAGTTTTGTTTTATTGCAATTTAGCCCCTAAACTTTGGTTTGTTTATCATTTTATGCTACAATTCAACATGCTTTCGAGTATGGAACGCGTAAATATGCATAAGTTGCGTATTGTTAATTTGTGGATGACATTTTGAATGTATAACAAGTATCAGTTTGCAAGTAAACACTTAATTAACGATTGATTGCATGTATAACACGTATGTATAAAGGATGCAATTTCATTACGATCAAAGTCTCGGATTACAAGGTTGGAAACGAATACGAATACAAGCTTCTGAAAGTAGAAATACGATTACATCTTTCTAAATAAGTTATGTACAAAAATGCAAAGCGTTATAGTACTAATCATAACTGTAATATATAAAAACTACATATAATACATAATATTTCACGGAATGCCTAATATTTTTGGTCTAATCACGTATTAAGTATAAATGTAATACAAATCATTAACCAATCAACCTATAATTACCAGGGAATCCCGTATATTACAGATTTAATCACGTAATAAAGCATAAGTAATTAAATTCTCATTATTAAATGTGTAATCACATAATAAATATAATTGTAATAATATCAATTATAACAAATCATATTGAATACATAAAGATTTATATTGAACGTGTAATCACATGTCCTGTAAAAAACAATTAAAAATTAAGAAAACTATAGAAATAGCTTACTCAAATTAAAGAGAATGAAATACTCGTTAATACGGTGTATTGTTTTTAAATGTTATCATATGAAAAGGTCATAGTCGTTTGAGAACGAAATATTCGTTAATACGGTGTATTGTTTTTAAATGTTATCGTATGAAAAGGTTATAGCCATTTGAAAATTGTGGGGAAGTGGTTTAGGAGTCAACACTTATCTTTGAATGTCTCCTACCATTCGTACGAATTGGCTCTTTTATACGATAACCATTTCTTAAGGTGGAAGGGGCACCCAAGGGTACTACCTTAGCCCCGACCAATCCTGCGGTGCCATGTCAATTATACTTCAAAGTACACTAGAACTACAAAACACTGGCGGAGCTTACACACAAGTACCCTATAACTTTTTTTAATTTAAATAAACTAAATTAATTAAAATTTAAGTTTCCTTAAAATAAGAAAAGGTTACATAATTCAAACTAAAAAACAAAAACTGAAAATAATAAAATATGACAACTTAAAAAAAAACTAAATATCCGCTAAATGATTCGTTAGCCAACTATATTTTTGTCCGCAATTTTTCGTTTGCGAGCTATAGAGATTTTTTGCGCTTCATACTTTAGATGGTCGTGTGGCTGAGTATACGTCTCAAAATCTCTGTCATCATCCCTTGGGCAACACTTTTGCTTTGTTCCTTAATCAAGGCACTAGTTTCCAAAATATATTGTTGTCGACCTTCCATCAACGCTTGCATCCTCGCTTCCTTCATTGATGTGAACGCTTCTATTTTCTCGCCTAATCCTCTGGCTTGACAAACGGGTGGTTGTTTACCTCTTTTCTTCGGTTGTGTTGGACTCACTTCCTCATTCAAGTACAGCACTGACTTATCAGTTGCCCTATAATATTTGGATGCACCGAAGTTGGATGAATCCAATGATTTTCTCTTGTTTGAACTTCCACCGGATTCTTCATTCAACAATGAGATCTTACTCCATTTTGCGTGTTCCTTAACAACCTTCCACGCCCCAACGTGCTTGAAAGCATGTTTGTGTTTATCTCGATAATCTTCAAGCGCCTTTTCCATAACATCCAAATTGTTGCACCTGCTTTTATGTATGCGATCCTATAGGGTTAAAATAAAATAATATAACGAATGTTAAAAATAAATAAAAATTTTACCGCTTGAATGAAAAAACCATTAAATCAATTCAATTTAGTCAACATCACCGACCATTTTGAGTTTAGTTGATCCGTCGTTCGTTCGCTTCTACCCCAAGCCCTATATATTGTTTTAGAATGGCTCTCCAGAAACTCTTTTTTGTTGATTTCCTTTTTTCCGATTGTATGCAATACTTCTTCAGCGGAAGTCCAATCCACCCGATCGACTTGGTTAGTGAATCTCCACTTTTTCTTCCCTTTTACTTCAACCACGTCATCTTCTTCAAAGTCATCACTTGCCACGTTCATTTCATCCAAGTTAGCATTGAATTACATTTCTTGGACGTATTCTTCATCATCATCAACGTCTTAATAATGAAGTAGGGGTTCTCGATCCACATTTTTATCAGGATAATGATGAGATGGGCTCCTATACGATCCAAATGGATCAAATTTATTCATAGCTTCTTGAGAGAAATCAAGCCGAACGAGTGGTGTAAGTGTAGTGCCTGGTGACTAAAGATTATCAATGCCACACAGAACTGATAGCAATGGTTAAGGGGGGGGGAGCCTGTAAGTGTAGTAACCTACCGAGTGTGAATTTCGGATCAGGTGGGTTTAGATGGAAGTTTGGACGGGATAGAGCTAGTTTGGTAGAAAGTTATTAGACGAAGTAGAAGTGAAAGCATTCCATTCATACCAAAAGAGCATACATCATTTTACAAGCTGGAGAAATAAAATTTCTCTAGCATTTCCCTTCTAGGATCTCCAGAAACCAATCAACTAATGAACACACTACACTATATATATACATGAGGTTAGGACGGACTAGCACTTCCGTGCGGATGAGCTTGTCCGTGCGTATGTAGTTACATCCGCACAAATGAGTTACATCCGTATGAACCTCTCTCGTCCTCTCCAAAGTCATGTGTTCGTATCTCAACTATACAATATTCAATACACGCTCTATCTAGTCTATTCACACAGTGGCGGATATACATAATATGCACTAACAAATTCCCCCCTTGGTTGTCACTTTTGAATCTTGATCTTAAAATATGAGAGTCGTGTTTGAAATATTCTGCAACTTCAATCAAGCATTTGGATATCTTCAGATAATTCCCCATTGATTGATGATTCGGGTTTGCAATATCTTCACTATAAACAAATTCCCCCTTAAATGAATCTTCAGGTCTTTATTTTCACGGTTCCCGACCTCCTCTGATTTACTTAATTGTAGTCTTCACAAATAATCACCAACTCAAAACTAATCAATGCAACTTCTCAGTTTCTTTAATCCGTGTTCGGTTTTTTATTTAACATTTTAGCTGAATCTCTTTATCTTCAAAATCCCAACCGGAAATTGATAGAAACTTCGAATCACCACACCGGTAATCTTCAAATATCTGAATACCCACGAAAAATATGAAATCCCATTTTCCATAATCACCTTTAAGCACACTCCTGAATGATTGATCAATGAAACGGTAAATTCCATAATCAGCAAATCTTCATCTGGTAACACATTCAGGTCTGAGAAACATTCTTCCACGATCAGAATCACATTCTTCCTCTTCAATCACGATAACAGATATATAGCCTTCTTTGTTAGACCCGGCAACAACTTAATCAACAAACATCATCATTCCCCGACGGTTAGCCTGAAAAACAATTCCTCTGCTCAAAGATTAACTATTCTGACATTTTAGACTATCACGGAATTATGAGTTCCAAGATATCTTTTAAGTATCGATAATACTGATGCATCTCCTGATGCTAATCCTGCTATCCGGCTTGACGAAGACTCGGGACTCAAACCCTAAGACATCAATCTGACCATGATCTGAAGAATCTGAACTTCCTATGATCACGAACTAATGAATCCATATCTTATGCATCCCCGGACAATCTAAAGTCGGAACCACCCGAATACTGTTTCACGTCTGAATTTTAAAAATGCCGGAATTTCAATATATTCTAATTAAATTTGTATCCCCCTCATTTTTGCAAATTCTAACCTCTCTAAAACTTATCACTGAATTTCCCCCTCAAACTTGCCAATTTAGTCCTCTCTGTTCACAGAAAAACTCAACTATGTGGACAATATGTCATTTTGGTCTACAAAAGTGCGTTTTTCATCAATGCGGATTTTTTCTTGTTGGCCTATTAATAGTCACTATACCAAATGGTAAGCATTCTGAATAGGTATCAAATCTATTCTCTGAAGCTCCCGACGGTGTCCCCGAATAATATTTGTTGTTAAAAACTCGAAAAATTTTCAATCACCAATTTTTTTCTGGACACTCGTCTCGTCACCACGATCAAATTTTTTTTCAATGCCTTTGAGTACATTCGTGCGGATGTATGATATGCGCAAAATGCAGCATATAAATATTATCAAATAAGGTATAAAATCAACCCTTTCTAGTTACTCGGCCACATTCTGCCGGAATGTATCTCGTAAGCAAAACAAATCTTGATAACTCTTTGAGATTACATTGCTTGTACTTTTTCAAGGAAAGCAAAGAAGATCTTGTTAAAGAATAGCATCTCAATGGCTTTCTCTGATAAGTTTACCAACCACATAGGATTATAGACTCTAATTGTCCTCCAGTCCTTCTCATTCTCACAAAGCACTATATTACTGCCCCTCTGTCTTTTCATCATAGTACCACCACCTGAAAGATTTATGGACATCTTGTTTCATTTCATGAATGGGTATCACCCGCAACACCTTAGGTCTTAGGTACTTCAATGTGACAGCAAATTTACCGGGTTTTGGATCAATTTAGTCTTAGATACTATGAGTTTAGGCTCTTGTGGCTTCTAGTGTTTGAATCCAGTCTTAGCTTCATACTTGATAAATCTGAGAACATGTTGGTTGTATTGATTCTCTAGTTCCTTCACATACCACCACGGTAGTGACTTGATATCATTGATAACCCTGAAGTATTGTACTCCATACTCTCTTCGTATAGCACTTCTTTTCATCTTGGGTATCCAACACCAGCTAATGATATCTCCCATAGATATATCTGTGTGTTGCTTGAAGAACTTCAGTGGTCTTAAGAACTTCCTTTCATCTATTAACTCTTTAAACCACTTCACCTGTTCAACAATTGTGTCATCATTGCTTATGTGAGGAGCATTTCCTTTATGTTCTTTGATCTTCCTCTTCAAAACCCCTTCAACCTCTTCAACAAATATTTTGTGAATGTAGGGAATTGCTCATTGATGTTGTTTGCATATCTAACCTCAGCATCATCAAGATCATCTTCAATTTCAACCCTGTCGTATTAAACTTCTTGACTGTTAATACTAGATTAAGCGTATAGCATGCTGATGCAACAACTTCATTCTAAAAGCTCACAGGTAACTTTGACTCAGCTAGCATCATCCGAGCCATCTCTATCAATGTGCAGTTCTTCTGTTCAGCAACTCCATTTTGCTGTGGCATGTAAGGTACACTGAATTCCTAAAGAATGCCTTTTTCATTGCATTAATCATTTAACTTTTTGTTCTTGAAATTTGTACCATTGTTGCTTCTTATTCGACGGAATGGCAAGTTGTACATATGTTCAATCTTTTTGAACAAGATTATCAAGCAATCGAACGTCTCATATATAGATTCTAAGAACATTACCCAGGAAAATCTTGAATAATCATCAATAACTACGAGGCAACAAAGATCACCCGTAACACTTTTGACATTCACTAGACCAAATAAATCCATGTGAAGCCTCTCCAAAGGTAACTTGATAGATTTGAACAATTTAATCAGATGTGACTTTGTCTGCTGCTTTCCTTGCTTGCAACTAATGCAATCACCACACAAATTGAAACTTTTGATGTTCACTCCTCGTACAAGATTGTTATGAACCAAATTGTTCATTTTTCTCACATTAATGTGACCCATTTTTTGGTGCCAAATATATATTACTTTTCTGTAGCTTTCGTGATCAAACGCTGAGCTGTCTTTGAAGTGGTGGTAGCAGTACTCATATCAAGAACATATAAGTCATTTTCCCTATGAGCACGCATCAGAATCCACTCTTCCGGTATAAACAAATCCTGGCTTCAAAAACATGCATTGTTTGTCAATAAAGTGAGTAGAGAACTTCTTGTCACAAATCTGTGATACACTCAACAGATTGTTCTCTAATTCGACGATGTAATTCACTTTATCGAAAGAAACCATCTCATTAGTTAACATTCCTTCTCCAACAATTATACCTCTTTGATTACCCACAAATCCGGCGTACCCATCGTTAATTAGTCTAACATCATATAATAGGGCAAACATTCCTGTCATGTGCCAGGATGCTCCACTATCCACTTTTCACCGTCCACTTAGAAAATGCAGATCTTAGGACCCCTTGCACATACATGAAACAAATTAGTTAGAGATGGAAACCCAAGCCTTATTGGTCTTGGGTTCTCCATTTTCAACAACCTCACTCTTCTTATTTACACATTCAAATTTAACATTTGTCCCTGAAGTGTCAACTTTCTTAGCTACCAACTATGCTTGCTTGACAAAGTCTTTCTAAAATAAATCTTTGATTTAGCAGTTTCAGTTTTAACACATGAAGTTTCACCAATTTTAAATTTTTAGCTTTTACCAGTTGAAATTGTGTTTAAAAGGTCCATCTTTCTTCAAAATATGTTTTTGAAGCAGATTTTGATACAATCCATTTAACTACTTTGGGTTTGTGAGTGTTGGTCCCAGATAGTGATGCTTTAACTAAGTTTGGCAAGTGATTTCAACAAGTATGAAAATAATGTGTGGAATTAGAAATCAAACTTTCAAAAAACAAAAATACAGAATTTTTCAAGTTTATATCACTTTGAAAAGATTACAAAGTGATTGTATGATTATTGGCTAGTACAAAAAAGTACTCAAAGAATTATATGGTGAAGGGCAGTGGAGTTTTGTAGTATGTGATAAATGCTAAGCTTAACTCATTTTTCCTTCGGTATATTATTCTCTATTTATAGAGAATGAGGGATATGAATAAACATTTGTTTATTCATACACTTGATTTGTTAAAAGTAGTTTTTTGGCATATTCATTGAATCATTTTTGTAACATCCAGACCGCGTATAACAACCCGCGGCGGAATCTTTAGGGAGTCACGCTACAAATTGTTTCAAACAAATAGTACATAAAGTTTTGTTTTATTAACTTAACGAATTATATTGTTATTGGGGATACGAAAACAAAACACAAACTACTTCTTTTATTTTAAGCATACTAAGTCCCGGGTCCATCCCTTTGTGTTACATACTTGTAAGATCATCAAACATTTACAACTGAAACATATGTGAAAATAGACGATCAACAATAAAGTTGGTGAGTAACATAGGTTTTGTAGTTTAAAATTCATGGCTAAGTATTTGCATTGCAATACTTTGTCCGACAACCAGAGTCGATAAGTGAATAAACTTTTGTAGCCATGGATCTTAACTAAGTTGTTGGGCACAAATATTTTGTGGTTGAGTAAACTGCCAAAATGGTCCCTGAGGTTTGGTCACTTTTGCCACTTTAATCCAAAACTCAAACCTTTTGAATCTGGGTCCCTATGGTTTCAATTGTGTTGCCATTTTCACCCAAAATCAAAATCTGGTTAGATTTTTCAGTTAACGTCCAGCTTTTTCTCCGTTTCCTTGTAACACCCCAAAAATAATAAATTTAAATATATACACTTATTGTATATATTTATATATATTCTTTTAAGAGGCTCTAGAATGTAATGGCTAGGAACAATTAACATAGTTAACTACATATTGATAGTTAAAAGAGAAAATGGATTAGTGGTGCCTTTATAAAAAAAAAGAAACAAACATGAGGGACTAAAGTGTGTCAATGAAGAAACTAGTTTAATTAAAACAAAAGAATTAAAACACAACACATAGTATGTGTGTGTGTGTGCGATCAGGGAAAAAAGGGGGGAAGAACCCTAATCCATCAAATTCCACCAAATCGAAGGGCGGATTGATAGCAAATCTCGTGCATGAACGCGAATTGCTGATCACCCGACCAAGGGGATCATAAGGTATGTTGAAACTCGTTGTTTGGTAGTGATCTTGATTTTTATGTTTTGATAGTATAATGATGAAATTGATGATGAATGTATGTTTATGATCATCATTTAAGCTAGTGTGTGTGAAATACATCAACAATTAAGAGATTCAAGTATGTGTTAATAGAGTCATCAAGTGGGTTTTGATGATATGAAAAGCATGTTATAATAGTATTACAATCATTTTGTCTATTAGTTTTTATGAATAACTTGACCGAATTAAGTGTTCGGATGAATACCTAATGATATGATGAGATGGGATTTTTTACATTGTGATGAAATCCCCAAATTCTTATGTAATAAGTTGATAAATTATTCATGATAATTTAAGGTTTATGCTAACTTGATGTTGAGAAGTATTTGAACTTGTTGAATGAAAGAAACATGGTGAGTATTGTATGATAAATTTGCTAATTCGTTAGCTTAAGAACATTGCCTACCAAGTGTTGGATAAAATGCCTACATGAAAGCTTCAAAAAGTCATTTTTCCTAAGGCCGCATCCACTCGTTATTAGGAGTTAGACGACGAGCCTTATAGCGTTAAAAAGGTTGTTGAGCATACAACACTTCATAATTGATATTATGTGGTTTAGTGGGTCAAAACAACATATAAAGTTAGTAAATTCGTTTAGACAGCATGCTGATTGGGCAAAAATATGTTGATGTCCTGATTTTGTAAAAATCATATAAAATCATAGACAGCTCCGTTTAAGGTGATTCTTTCTGGGTTAGAAAACTAGTTGAGCCGTCTACGATCCATCTTTGAACAAGTTGAACTAGTTTGGATTTTAAATGGGTCAAAATGGTCAACTACAGCAGCTAAATAGAAAATCGTTACATATTAATAATGTTATTATTAATTAAGAAAAGGCATAAGATTGTGTATGCTTGCCTTAGGCATGAAGTAATGATTGTTGGGAATAAATTGCACCTTATGAAACATGCTTAAAGTGTTTGAAATCACTTACTAACTAGTTTGTATAAGAAACTTCGCTAACGGGTCAAACGGTTATTGAATTGATCGATTTACGGTACAAAACTAGTTGTTGAATATATATATATAGCATGCTCTGATAAATTGGTATGTGTGAAACCATGAGATGTTGTAGTCATTTATATAATGGCTAAACTAAAAAATCTTGTGGTGTTATGCAAAGTTTGACTTCTGACAAGCTAGATGGGAGCTTGGAGAGGAACGGGTCAAATGATACAAGTTCAAACATGAAGCAACCGGATGCAAGGTAAGTTATACTTACACTCTTAGGATAATAACACGATGAAGGAATTCTATTATTGGATTAATCGTGAGAAATGGAAATTGTTAGTATTCAAATGGTGTAAACCACGAAATAGGTCAAATGTAGTGAAGTCATGTAAAACCATGATTTGAAACAACAAGGTGTTGTGTCGTGACCAAATGATGTAGGCCACGAAATGGGTCGAACAAATAAAAATAAATGTTTTGTTACAAATACTTGTCGACGCGAACCAAACAGTTCGAACAAGTAAAAACTAGTTTTGGCATGAAACTTGTTGGCGCGAACCAAAACGGGGCAAACAAATAAGAATGAGTCTCTTATATAAACGCTTGTTGATGCAAACCAATACGGGTTAAGTGAGAAAAATGACAAGTAAAACATATGTTAGTGAATTAAACAATAGAAGAACTCGCGTAGTTGTTTAAAGAATAAAAAAATGGTTAAGAGACCAAACGGGTCACACGGGTCAAATGGTGATGACATCACCATTTGGGCGTAATATTAACGCTTGTTATTGTTAAGTGTTATGCTTACAGGTAAGCTTATTATACACGTAAGTATTTCCATGACTAGTGAAAAGAAATTGTAAGATGTCGAAAACAGGTCATGGCTTTGACCCGCGCCAGGTACGTAAAATTGAAATATAATGGTTTAACTATAATAACCCATCACAAACAAGTTGGGATAGTAGATAAATGATAGTTCGAATGAGAAATACAATGGTACAAAAATAATGTGAACGCTTTAAGCTTAAGCGCTTAAATTTCATAATGGGTCAAACAAAGGACATGCGCACAACCGGGTTTCAGTAGTGCGAAACATAAAAGTTGCAAATCCGGGTTGAGGATTTTGGGTTAATAATATGCGCAAACATTTTACGGACAATTAGAAACAATTTTGGGGCTAAACGGATGAATATTGAATGAGTTACGGAAGTTTTTGTAACAAAAACGACAAAAAGAAAATCTGCAGCATCGGGCCGTAACCTACGGTCACCAACCGTAGGTTACGGTTGGCGTTTTCTTGTTTTCTGCCAAAAAAAGGTTGAAGGCCACCGTAAGCTACGGTGATCCAACCGTAGCTTATGGCGTGTTTAAAAAAAATTATTATTTATTGTTTTCATTGCTTTAAGCTTTCGGGCTTGTCTAGATTAGTTATAACCCCGTATAACTAACGTGTTCCATGATAAATGAAATGTAGGTGGTGATTTGAGTGCCGGTTGGCGATCAAGCTGAAAGAAGAACCGAACACGATTAAAATTCAAGCGTTTAGTTGTTACGAAACTAAACAATGGAACTCATAATATAGTTTGGACGTGTAATAGCATATAAATTCTTTTATTTCGAAATATTCTTATAATTTCGATCAAGGAATTAAGGGTCTAACATTCCTCCTTTTTAATGAAGGGCAAAATGGTCTTTTAACGTTTTGTTATAACAAATTAAAAAAATCTAACCAATCTGCCTTCATTAAAAGGGAGGAAAAAACAAAAAAAAACTGGATGTTAACTGAACAATCTGACCAGATTTTGATTTTGGATGAAAATGGCAACAAAATTGATCAAAAGGGACCCAAATCCAACAGGTTTGAGTTTTGGACTAAAGTGGCAAAAGTGACCAAACCTCCAGTATCATTTTGGCAGTTTACTCTTTTGTGGTTATATACATGATTGAAAACCTTTGTGTCATTGTAGAAACCAAATTGTCTTGTTTTATATAAAATCGTATGTGTTGTATAAGCCAAATATCTTGTATAATCAAATGTCTTTGTATAAACCAATTTCTTGTATAATCAAATGTCTTTGTATAAATAAAATGTCTGGTATAAACAAAATATCTTGTATAACCAAATGTGTTGTGCAAAACAAATGTCTTGTATAAACAAAATGTCTTGTTTAAACATAATGTCTTGTTTTGTATAAAACAATTGTTTTTTTTTTTGTATAAAACGAGTGTGGTTTGTCGGCGAATACATTCAAACCTTTGCTGACTGTCGGATAATCCCTAAAAAGGGTTTATTAAATGTGTTTCACAGTTTCTGTCATTCCCAGAGGTAACTTCCAAGCATTACTAGGAAGCGGGAATGGGGTTGTCAATCCTATGGTACTAAAACATACTACCGGTCGGCTTGGCCAAAGTTAATGAATGTATCATTGTCATGTTCAACGCACCATCAAGTTTCGTACAATATAAAGAATGTTGTGTTTATAAACCATATGTAAATAAGTTTTGTAGATGAGGAAAATAATTTAGCACATGTGAATCACCCCAAAACAATTTAAAAACTGAAAAGTGGGGAACGATGTACTCACTTGAACTGTCGATGCGGTGCTTAATTGTGCTCGAAAAGCTCAAATGTTTCCTAGAATAAGGATTTGTTCGTCAGTGGTTTTATTGTGATAATGTTTGTGGAAGAACGAGGGTTATGGAAACATCATAACTTTGAAGAAGTTTAGCTATTCTAAAAGATAGGAAATTTTGGCAGCCTTTTGTATTGTTTTTGTAAAATACTTAAAAATAGCAAATGTTGTCACACAAAATTATAAAAATTTCCGGTTTACTAGTTCAAAGTGTGTTCTACAACTTTCATTTAGAAAGTTTTTCTGTTTAGAACTCAGAAAGTGGCCAACTATTAATCTTTGCAAACTATCTAGTTTTGACCTTCTGTTTGGTTTTAGACATTTGAGGGTCCAAACAGAGGTGTTTGTTGATGTATCATACATCGTTAAAACATTATTTCAATGAACTTAATCAAGATGTAAGATTTTACTTTGTTTGGTTAAGTTTTGACCAAGTTATGCTTGGTTAAAGTAACAACACAAAATTGTCCAAACAAGAAGTTTCCGTCGAAAGTTTATTAAATGCGCATAATATTGATTTGACAGAAGAGTGAATAGAACGAGGTTTATAACCATATGAGCAAGGGATATCATATAACATGGTTGCTTAAACTTAACATTCCGATTTGAGAGTGTTTTGAAGTGTTTTGACCCGTTACGGCTAGTTTACGCTAATTAACTAGCCGTATGCGCAAACACGGGTCCGGATGATCGAATGAGTCTTATGACGAGTCAGATATGTCAAAACATGTTTAAGTATGTTGTTAGATCAATCTTAATGTCAAAAATGTTGATTATAATGTAATTTAACATTTTAAATAATATATATAACATTTAGTCCACTATTTGGTCAAGCATGTTTGTTCTATTTGGTTATAAGAACAACTATTTTGACGAACTTCAAAACTCCCAAAACTTCCATGTAGTTAACAACTTCATTTATTAAACATAATGGGTGTTTGGCATTCCTTATTTTCACAACTTATTAACTTATTAACTTCTTGAAAAGTTAAAAATGATTTTTATAGTGTTTGGGATTGGATGTGTTGTGAGGGAAGAAGTTACTAAGTCAGAACTTTTTACTTATTAACTTTTTTGAAAACTTAATAAGTTTTTTTGAGAAGGAAAGCCAAACAGGCCCATATAATAACGGAGAAGGGTCAGTCAACTGACGAGAAGGACTTTGAAAGGGTCGGTGTGTTCATTGTTATTCACCTACTATACATTTACAAGATTGAGGGAATAGTGCCAGCCAGCTTGCCTGGCACTTTCCCATTGGACCTGAAGGGGTATGGTCCCAAAAACCTTGCGCCAGGCAAAGGAACCATACCCATGATTATCTACCAAGCAAACCTCCTCAGGTCCTTGCTTCGCCAGCACCTCGAGTGTTGAGCTACGATTCTCAGATTCATGCTCGTGAGCCTTCACACGTGTCTGTAGATGGAATTGATATGTACTCTCAAACAAGGAATGATTCCGTACGTTCTCTTAATCGAAAACAAGAAGATAATGCTCAACGTCGTACATCTGTTCATTCACGTTTGGCCCGTGACTATCACAGAAGCGGGACACCCAGCATGATGAATATGATAAGACTTATGAGGAAGGAGATAGTGTAAGGGGCTGTTTGGCAACTTCTGAATGGTTAAGTGCTGAACCATTAAGAGGTCTGAACCATTAAGTGTTGAACCAGTAAGAGGTCTGAACCATTATGAGGAAGTATAATGTTTAACTGTTAAGAGGAAAATGTCTGACCAATTCAGATTAGAGGTCTTAACCATTTAGACTTAGTATAATGCTTAACCATTCAGAGGCAAATGTCTTAACAATTCAGACATTTGCTCGTGAAACAAAGAGTCTGAACCATTAAGTGTTGAACCAGTAAGAGGTCTGAACCATTCAGAGCCTCATTAAGAGGTAAACAAACAATCCCTAAGTGTTTTTAATCGGTTGTCTACGGATCATGTTAGCTACAAGCCTAAGATACATGCAACATACAATCCTGAAGCGGAGCATGATTACAATCTGGTATATCGACCCGCTGAAGCAGCTGAGCAATCGAAGTTTATAAGAGAAATAGCGTTGGCTCCGCTAGAACGAGCAAAGTTACCGTCCAATGTAGGGAAGTTTAACGGTTTAACCAATCCTGATGATCACATGCGCCTCTTCACTGGCGCAGGGCTAATTGGAGGTTGGACAATACCAATGTGGTGTCATCTGTTCGTACAGACTCTTACTGGCGCCGCTCGCCTTTGGTTTGATAATTTCCCCACAGGTAAACTTTCCTCTTGGAACGATCTTAAAGAGAAATTCCTTACGCATTTTTGTCAACAAAGGCGATATGTCAGAGATTCCTCAGATGTGATGAACATCTGGCGGAAGGATGACGAACCTAGAGGATTTTATCACTCGTTACAACAAAGAAGTGTTAGAAATTGGAGATGTTCATGAGGATCTTATCCGCGCACAGTTCAAATATGCGGTACGATGGATGAAATGATAAAAGTACTTTCTGGAATAACTGGCTTTCCAAAGAGCTGGGATAAACTAATGGCAGCAGCCAAAGTTTATGAGCAGACTGAGCGGAACCTTAATTCTAACAGACAACCACTACCTCAGAATCGCCCTCAGGATCTGAGTAGAGGTGGCCGGAAGTTTAAAAAAGGCTGGAAGGACTCGAACCAAAGTTCGTATTCCCCGAACTCACCAGTAGATGCTCGCGCAACGATTAACAAGATTACCACCCAGAAAGCAATCAAACAAGAGAATCGTGATCGACAATGGACTCCTTTAACGAAATCTCCTGCAGAAGTTTTGAGCACGGAAAATTATCAGTTTAAGCAACCTCAGCCCATGAAAAACAAGAAGGGTCAGGACCCGAATCTCTTTTGTGACTTTCACAAAGATACTGGGCACACAACTGACAACTGCATCAGTTTGCGCACAGAGATTGAAAAAGCATTGAAAAGTGGTAAACTGACACACTTAGTACAGTCAGTACGAAAGGAGGTTAGACAACTCACGCGCGGGGATGAGGGTCTAAGCAACAAAAAGATGAAGCATGTTTCTATGATTCAAGGAGGCACGTCACGTAAGCGCAACTTCCAACGTTTTCGAAATGACAAATGGCGCGAGCAACAAGTGATTTTTCCAGTCGTTCCTGGCGGACCACAGGGAAGAGAGACCAGTAGTGGTCACAGGTATTTTTGGTCACTACCAGACTGATTTTGTGTTCATAGATCCGGGAAGCTCAATGGACATCATATATGAGCAGTGTTTCAAAGAGTTAGATCCAGAGGATAAGGCACGCCTAGAACCAGTTGACTTTCCTTTAACTGGATTCTGCAATGAGGTTGACTTTCCTTTAACTGGATTCTGCAATGAGGTTGTCTTTCCTATCGGACAGATAGTTTTTCTTGTCACTCTTTCAGACGGAAAAAACTCACAAACCATTCAAGTAAACTTTATGGTGATGCCGGCGACTTCTCATCATGATGTTTTATTAGGGCGTCGAGCGCAACGTGATTTCAGCATGATCACATCTGCGCCACACGCTGCTTGTGGTTTCCCAATTCCAACAGGCGTAGCTATCATGTTTGCTCGAAAGGAGATTATGTCTATCGAAGAGCCAGTTGCCAAGGCTGCTAAACCTATGTCGCCGAATGAACCTGAGAAATGGATTCTAAATAACAAATATCCAGAGCAACCAATTATCCTCGGTTCTGCGATATCCATGGAAATCCGCGCAAAGCTCAAGTCATTGTTGTTTTGTAACATGGATATCTTCGCCTGGACACCTGCAGACATGGTGCGGGTCCCACGCGACGTTGCTGAGCATTGTTTAAACGTCTTCCCATCAGCAGAACCAGTGGTTCAGAAAAAAGCGCAGCCTGGGTACTGAGAAAACTCAAGCTATGAACGAGCAAGTTGCTGAACTACTAAAAGCTGGCATTTTACAAGAAGTCAAGTACCACACTTGGGTGGCGAACCCCGTTATGGTCAAAAAGCATAACGGCGGTTGGCGCATGTGCGTCGACTTTAAAGATTTGAACAAGGTGTGCCCCAAAGATTGTTACTATCTTCCTTAGATTGACAAGACAGTTGACTCCTTATCATCGTTTCGTTGGAAATGTTTTCTCGACTGTTACAAAGGGTATCATCAAGTGCTGATGAAATAAGAGGATGAAGATAAGACGGCCTTCCGCACAGAGAAGGGTATTTTCTGTTATACAAAAATGCCTTTTGGTCTCCGCAATGCGGGAGCCACTTACCAGCCGCTTATGGATATTGTGTTTGGTGATGACATTGGGGTAACCGTCGAAGTATATATTGACGATCTAGTTATCATGAGCCATACGGAAGAAATGATGTTGGAGAACATTCAAAAAACTTTTGACTCATTGCGAAAAGTCAATTTAAGATTGAACCCAAGCGAGTGTTCTTTTGGCATGGAAGAGGGCAAGTTCCTTGGATTCATCGTCACAAAGGATGGGTTCAAAGTTAATCCAGAAAAAGTTGAAGCAATTCAAAATATGACTTATCCGTCAAGTGTTAAGGAGATGCAACGATTAGCAGGACGGTTAGCTGCCCTCAACCGTTTTCTTGCAAATCACGCAGCAAAGTCTTATCCTTTCATCCGTACTCTGCGCAACTGCATAAAGAAAGACAAATTTCAATGGACAGTAGAGGCGGAGAAAGCTTTTCAAGATATGAAGGATTATTTAATTCAATTGCCAACTTTGACAGTGTCGCGCGACAAAGAACCTATGATCCTTTATCTTGCTGCATCCTAAATGGCAGTCGGAGCAGTTTTACTTGTCGAAAGAGAAGGTGTTCAAACACCTATTATTATATTAGCACGATGTTGAATGACCCAGAGTCTAGGTATTCAATGATGGAAAAGCTGGTACTTGCGCTTGTCCATGCTTCGCGCGTAGGTATTTTTCTGGGCACGTCATAAATGTCTTAACAAATTATCACCTCGGCCAGATTCTTTCCAAACCAGACGTCTCAGGACGATTAGCCAAGTGGGCTATCGAACTAGGCGGTCATAATATTGTCTACAAGCCAAGACCAACAATTAAAGGGCAAATCCTTGTTGATTTCGTAGCCGAGGTTCCAGCAGACAAACTGCAAGAATGCGAAGAAATCCAAAATCCGGTTCCTGTTACATGACAGAGAATGGTTATTACATACAGATGGCGCATCGAATAGTGATGGGGCTGGCGCAGGCCTCCGACTAGTTAATCCAGATAATCAAGAGTTCACTTACGCCATACGTCTGGATTTCAAGAGCACAAATAATGAGGCTGAGTATGAAGCGTTTCTAGCAGGCTTGCGCCTCGCTATAAAGATGGGCGCTGCAAATTTAACTGCACACGTTGATTCTCGCCTCGTAGCGGAACAAATCATTGGTACTTATGATGCAAGGGGTGACATTATGGCATGATACTTGGAATAAGCCAAGTCGTTAATCAGTCAATTCCGTCAGTTTAAAGTCGTACACGTCAACAGGAGTGATAACAAACATGCTGACGCATTGAGTAAACTTGCAGCCACAAGTTTCCAACATTTGGCAAAAGAGGTCAGAATTGAAGTCTTAAAAAATCCATTTGTCTCGCTAAAACAAGTCAACATGGTCGAAATGGGGAGTCCATCTTGGATGTCTCCGATGTTTTTGCAACATGGTCAGCTTCCTGACAACAAGGCGCAGGCACGAAAGATACGGTGTAAGGCCTTAAACTACGTAATGGTGGATGGTATTTTATATCGAAAGTCATACATGGGTCCTTTATTGCGATATGTAGATAAGCATGATGCGCAGTACTTGATTAGAGAAATCCGTGAAGGATTATGTGGCATACACGCGGGACCGCGCATGGTCGTCGCTAAGGTAATGGGCGCAGGATACTACTGGCCAGGGATGTACGTGGACGCTGTTCACACTTTGCGCAAATGCATGGCTTGCCAAAGACATGCGCCAAAAACGTGGCGCCCCAAAAATCCACTTGTTCTAGTAACATCGGGATGGCCTTTTCAACAGTGGGCTATTGACCTTGTAGGTCCTTTCCCTGATGCGCCTGGCGCAGTAAAGTTCGGCTGTCGATTACTTCACAAATTGGGTCGAAGCAAAACCGTTAACCTCGACAACAGCTATGGTAATCCGAAAGTTTATCTGGGAGCATATTATTTGTCGTTTAGGGTTACCCATGCGCATCGTCACAGACAATGGCCCTAATTTAGCATCTGAAGATCTGCAATGGATGCAGGAGATGAACATCGAGCATGTTTTTTCCTCTGTTGCGAATCCTCAAGCGAACGGTCAGGTTGAGAGTATCAACAAGCAATTAGTTGAGGTATCAAAGCCCGCCTTGGCACGGTGCGGCGTGGATGGGTAGATGAGCTGCCCAGCATTCTATGGGCGCATCGAACAATGCCCAAGACAAGCACGGAGAAAACTCTGTTCAGTTTGGTATATGGAACGGAGGCAATAATCCCCGCTGAAATAGGCCTTCCATCTCCAAGAATGCTTGCCCTAGAAAAGCAAAACAACGAGGAAGAACGTTGCTTGGATCTCGATTTAATTGAAGAAAGACGCGAAAACGGAGCTATTCATGAAGCCAAACATAAATCCCAGCTGGAGAAGTATTATAACAAGCGGGTACGTGTTTGCACATTCGTACCAGGAGATTTTGTCCTCCGTGAAAATGAAGCCTTCAATACTGAAAGACCAGGAAAGCTTGCGCCAAGATGGGAAGGCCCTTATGTGATCAACGAAGTCCTTGGCAAAAGAGCATATACCTTGAAGCGCATGGACGGCTCCAGCGTCCCTCGGGCCTGGAACGCCCAGCAGTTGCGCAGATGCTACATGTAATCTCAGTTCTCAATGCGATAGCCCCGCGCTGCGTAAAGAGACTGCTTACAGTTTTTCTTATTTTTGTAATCTTAGTGACAGCAGTAGCTCGATGCTTTATCAATACAATTCCATTCTGTCGCTACTTACATCTACTTGTTTATGAATATCTCGCTTACAAATGCATGCAATTACTTTGGAAATACAAAAACACTAAGGCTGTTAACAACTCATGAGCCACAAGATAACACAACAACTTACGCTCTTACATGAGTTAGCCATTATGTTCATTTGTCCATCCTAAACAAGTAATTGTACTCATGCACATATTGTAACTCATAAGTTATATGATATATAGACAAAGCACTTGCGCGGCCGCGCACCTGTACATACAAATATTAAAAATTGTCTTAAAAATATACAAATAAGGAAGCAAGGTCATTCTATTTAACGATCTCCGTGGCTTCTTTTTCTTCTTTTTCTTTTAAGCGATCAACGAAGTCATCGTGGGATAAGGCATTGTCAATCAAGTCCATAATAGGGATTTACAGATGGTCATAGCGCTCTTTAGCAGACTTAAAAGCAGAAGCAGTGTTAACTCCACGGGTTGCTGAGCGACTGTTGTCCCATTGTACCTTGTGTGCATGGAACACGTGTTCCGAACACTCTGTATATCCCCGCGCATACCCATCACTCCTCGCAGCGACCATCACTTAAGCAACTGCCTCGTCAAGCTCAGTAGAATTCAAAATTGAGTTGGCAATCTACATACAAGTGAAAGGGTCAGGAGATACAAATAGTAAGCTATCAATGTTTGTGAAAGTAGTCACTTGCTTTGATGACTCCATACTGTTGAATCCAAGTTAGCTTGTTCATGAGGGATTCAGAAACACTCTCCGCCGTCACGCGAGCAGCTTCTGTGGCTTCTATCTTTTGCTCACCTTCTGTTAAGCGTCGGGTCAGCTCAGCCTTCTCCACCTCATATAACTTGGCATCTTTCTTCAAGGAGTCTACCTCCGCCCTCAATAACTCCTGGTCAAGAAACATGGAAGTAAGATCAGCAATTTCTTTATCTTTGAGTAAGAGCAGCATTTTTTGGTTTCTACCTCATTCTGTTCGCTCCATTCGCGATGAGAACGAGCTTCTTCAGCAGCAAACATAGCATCAGCTTTCCATTGCTTAAGTTTTTCAATTTCGTTACGCAAGGAAATTTTTCATTATTGTCCCTTTCGCAAGCTTCCAACCATCGCTTGTGATCTTCAGAATACTGCGCCGCTGCTGCCTCAGCTTTCTTCTTCCAACCCAAGGCGGACCACTCCTCCGTCTTCTCCTCCTCTTCAAACTTACACCTCTCCGCCTCCAGAACCACTTTCATCTTCCCCAGCTTCTCACTCTCGACCCCAACCTTGAATTTTTTTCAACTCAAATTCATCCCATTCCTTGTTCATGTTGGGCCACTCGCGCACAATCCTATGCGTCACAGAAGAGGCTTGCGCCGTTTCTAACAAATAAGCTTGGTAAATTTGTTCATGAGACTGATCTTCTTGACGTTTCACCTCCGCCGGTGGGTAGATGCCCTTGTACCATTCCCTACAGGCTTGCAGGTCAGTAAAGGTATCGCTCTGTTTAAGTTTCTACACTGGCTCATGAAGGGCGGAGGCTCTCTTGCTTGAGTAGGAACGATAATAATAATCCCCAGGCGTCTCCTCCGGACGAATGTGGGTTTCTTCAGATTGGTCATCAAAAAATGATTCAAATTGAGGCGCAACAAAGGATGAGCCAGTATTCTTTGCTTGCTTATCAATGGCTATTTCTGAGTGAGGCGGAGGCATCTTTGGATCCTCAATAGGTTGCTTCTCAACATTGGAAGGGGCAGTATCTTTTACCTGCTCGCCAGCAGGATCTTCAACAAATGATTTTTTATGCTCTTCTTCTGGAGCAACTTTCTCTGGCATATCAAGCACGAAGGGGTCAGATCCAGAACCAGTCGCCCCTAGGTTCACATCATCTCCTCTTTTCTCAACATCTTCAGGTTTGCGCGGGGATGGAAGTGAGGATGATGTGGTATGCGCCACCTTCACTGTTTTCTCTGCAGATAACAAACACAGTTAGAGAAACGGAGTTTCGGTATTTAAAGGACAAATTAAGTATCCTTACCAGGAGAAAAATTTTATGCCAACGCATCCAGGTTGTTTTTCTTCCCTATACGGGCCCTCGCAACCTTCTTGGGTGGCGGTGCAGGTTTCTCAGGGCTTGCAGCTTTTCTCTTCCTGGGTT
Organism: Scalesia atractyloides; assembly: GCA_947069175.1. Lineage (NCBI taxonomy): Eukaryota > Viridiplantae > Streptophyta > Magnoliopsida > Asterales > Asteraceae > Scalesia > Scalesia atractyloides. The sequence continues at coordinate 43,657,464 of CAMTDV010000017.1, forward strand.
CTCTAGTCCATGATTCTGGGCTGGATTATAAATCAATAGAATCGTCATGGTTGGCTACCGGTATGTCTGCGCTGCTAATGGGCTCCGCCTTAGGTATCCTCAAACCTACAGGCGCAAGACCTTCTAGGGAGTCAGACACGACCACATAGTCACACCAAGTATCAGATACGAGATGCGTACCTTTCTTTGTTTCGGGTTTTAAAGCCGCAGATGTCTTGGGTTCTAGAACGTCTGGCTTTGGAGGAGGCGGAGCAGCAGCAGCTAGTCTCTTCTTTTTCTTCGAATCTGGGCCTACGCCCAAGTTTACCAAATCACCTACGTGATCAACAATAAACAACAAGTGCTGCACCATAAGTTATATTGCAATATTACTGGGGATTAATATATAATAGTAATATTGCAATACTAACTCAGGCTTTACAATAACATCACTTACCAATGGTGGAGGAAGGTTATGCATTGAGATCTTCTTTTTTGGGAAGCTCGAAATTTCCCAAAATTTGCTCAAACCAGGGGCTTCGTTCTCATCAGCAGGCAATACCCCCCATCTTTCCCTTTTCCCTTTTGTAGGACACCAAGTACAAGGGCGCAACTATATCAAAACACAATGCGAAACATAAGCAATATGTTTTTATATATAATGATTACATGAGGTTGTGCCGAAACTTACCAACACCATCTTCCAGATACACTGGTTTCTCCCGCCTTTCAGCCTTCCACAGAATGCTCATTCCAGCAGCAATCAAGGCTCTTTCTGGTAAAATAATGTTGGGAACATCCTTGATGTCCTGATACCACACCTCATTGCTCGGGATGGCCAACGTCTCCAACTCTATGTCTTCTCCGGCCCGGAACGTCATCGCCATCGGAATCACCGCTGCCTTAACATAGAATAATTTTTGCTTCCAATCATGATAAGATTTGGGAGGCACGAGCAACAGACGTTTGGCTTGTAGACGTTGCTGGAAAGAGTAAAACCCTAGAGAACAGTGAAGTTGATAGAACACCCTAAACTTCTCAACCGTCGGGATAATGCCTAATTCTCACCATCCCCATGGGATTTAATTGGGAGATGTGGAATTTGTAGAACTCAAGGATCTCTAACATGAAGTGAGTCACCGGAAGCCGGAAATTTCCCTCGGTGAAATAATCAAAAAATAATGTAATATAGCCTATTTGCCGTCGTGCGTTCTCCTTTGGATAAAAGGCACCCCAAGATTTGGAAACAAGAAATTTGTGACGAGATTATCAAAATCTTCTTTCTTCCACTTTAATGGCGGTAGGGTCGACGTCGTCGGCATATCGGCTGTATCAATGGTACTAGAACTGGTAGCCATATATCTCTAGAAAAGTTGCAGAAGAAAGAAATCTCAGAAAAGAAGAGAGGAAGGTTTGAAAGCATAAAGAGAAAATGGGAATCGGAGATGTGTATATAAAGGGATCGCAATTAATGCCTGGGGTAACGTGTAACCGCCTTCACACTTTTTCAAACCCCTAGGTTAATGTCAGGGCGAGTGGGGAATAGTAACCGTCCCCATGCGCGGTGTGAACCACACATGCCGTCAGGCAATTAATGTTGTACGACCGACAACTGTTGGCAGCTGTCAAACAGTGCTCAGAACGTCACAAAGGCGCGTTGTCTCTCACCAACTTCCTGACACGACGTCACGTCACAAGACAATTTAGTTTCAAATTTTCAAATTCTTCTTGCTTTTTCTCTAAACTTGCTCATTAAAGTTAACAGCTGGTTCCCAAGAAGCCGCGCAACAACAAAAGCAACACCATTTTATTTAGTCCAGTGCTCCACCTCTACAAACATCAGAGCAACACTAGACTGGGGGGACTTGAAGGGGTATGGTCCCAAAAACCTTGCGCCAGGCAAAGGAACCATACCCATGATTATCTACTAAGCAAACCTTGCGCAGATTATTCCACCAAAAGAAAGACCTTACTAAACTCTGCGCCAATCATCTAAGGAAGGAAAAGATCATTTAACTACCTTGCGCAGGCTCAAGCAAGGAAATAGTTAACCTTGAGAAAGTTCCCTGAGTGATTGTTTGCTCCCAAAAACCTTGCGCAGGTTACAACACAACAAAGAAGCCTTGTAATTCTTTGCGACAAGCATTTAAGAAGGAAAAGGATCATTTAACTACCCTGCGCGGGCTCGTGCAGGGAAACAGTTAACCTTGAATATCTTTCCCTTAGCAAATGATGTATGTGCATAAGAAACGGTTCAGAAACAAAAGGAATATTTTCTGTTATAACAGAATCTACACGTGGCAGCAGTCCAGAAAGCCACAACTGTATGACGTTCTAGAAGCATTTAGTGTCCAATCGTGCAAGGGCACTTTTCAGTTACAACCGAATGCCATGTGGCAGCATCTGAGGTAATCAGGAGAATCACAGTGATGGCTTGGTCACATCGAGAAAGCAGAATGATCTCACGACGACATGTGTCATCTCCCTAGCCTTAGATGAATGGCCGATCCGTGTGTAGTAACAGCGACGTCAACACTTAACGGATTGGCAAAGATTCCGTTAAGTTTTCATCTCTCATTTTGGCGCCCAAAAATCCAGTTATAAATAAGAAACTTCAGGATCAAGGAAAGGGATTCACTCTTACTTACTCTCTCACCTACTTCACTTAAACTATTTCCGACTACCGATACTTATTCTCATGCCGGAGGGTGGTCACGGAGAGAACCCCCTTCTCCCGTGGCGAGGCTAACGGCGTTCTGTTTTGCAGGTATCGTCGGAGTATAGTTGCGATCACCATCATCAAACTAAACGAAGGGTTAACCAACTTTATGCAGAAACCAAACCCTAGATCTAACCTGATTCCCATCTGTTAGGTCAACGTTTCTTCAGGACCAAAACTTTATTAATTTTTTATACACTTTAAAATTACGCTTTTACCCTAGTTTAAAATTACGTTTTTGTCCCCTGCTCAAAATAAAATTATGCATTTGTCCCTAGCTTAAAATTACGATTTTGCTCTCAGCTAAAAATTACGTTTTTGCCCCCAGTTCAAAATAAAACTATGCTTTTGCCTCCAGCTAAAAATTACGATTGTACTCTCTGTTAGCTGCCTGGCATTTTCCCATTGGACCAAACGCTTTATTAATTTTTATACACTTTAAAATTACGCTTTTACCTCCAGTTTAAATTACGTTTTTGTCCCCTGCTCAAAATAAAATTATGCTTTTGTCCCCAGCTTAAAATTACGATCTTGCTGCTAAAAATTACATTTTTGCCCCCAGTTCAAAATAAAATTAGGCTTTTGCCTCCCGCTAAAAATTACGATTGTGCCCTCTGTTCAAGAATATGATTTTTCCTCGTTTATAAAATTATTTGGCCCAGTTCAAAATAAAAATATGCTTTTGCCTCTAACTCAAAATTACGATTTTGCCCTCAATTCAAATTTATACACTTTACAATTACACTTTTGCCCCCCAGTTTAAAATTACGTTTTTGCCCCCTGCTCAAAATAAAATTATGCTTTTGTCCCCAGCTCAAAATTATGATTTTCCCCTCGATTCAAAATTACAATTTGGCACTCAGCTCAAAATTACGTTTTCCCCCCAGTTTAAAATAAAAATATGTTTTTGCCCCCAGCTAAAATTACGATTTTGCCCTCTATTCAAGAATATGATTTCTCCCCGTTTATAAAATTATATTTTCGTCCTCAGTTAAAAATTATGTTTTGCCCCAGTTCAAAATAAAAATATGTTTTTGCCTGCAGCTCAAAATTATAATTTTGCCCTCAACTCAAAATAAAATTATGGTTTTACCTCAAGCTTAAAATTACGATTGTACCTTTAGTTCAAATTTATATTACGTTGTTACCCTGAGTTCAAAATTACGAATTTGCCCCTGGGCAAATTAACAATTTTGCCCCTGGTTCAAATTTACAATACGGCCATCACTTTAGCTTTTAGTATATTACGATTTTACCCCAGTCAAAAAATATAACTTTCCCTCAATTAAAAATTTCACTATTGACATTGCTTTAGTTTTTTTTTATCAAAACTATAAAAGTGTTTTGTTTTATTTGGTTGACTCGATTTAATTGTTTTTCGTGGTAAGGGGCTGTCTAACACTCGCTCATTATTCGGCCATCGCCCCGCAACGCGGGCGGGGCATCAACTAGTTCAAATACAAGGGTAAGAATTTGGGAACGAACAGGTACGGTATCATATGTATGATATAAAAAAAGAGTTAAGGAAGGAACCATGTCCCTAGTACCCCATAGGATACCCATCATCCTACCCCCCAAGGGTTATGATGCCGGCAAATTACCTCTGCACACCATCCACATGATCTGGGCACCACAAGGGTCGAACCCGCGCCACTATAGCTTCACATATGGGCAATGAAATTCATTGGTAGTGGGTACCACTGAGCTTAAGCTCATTGGTCATATGTATGATATGGGTATTTACTCAATTAGATCTAAGGGTTCTTGATGATGTGTGCAGATTTAACGACTGGACTTTTCAAATATGAGGGTTCTTGATGATGAAACTGCAAGCTACACAGGCTCCCATCTGTTTGAACTGGACCTGGAATTCATGAAGATTTAATTTGTTTTTACCAGAAAAAGGTTTAATTTTTTTGTTTTATTTGTTTTGGAGATTTGAGATACGTATTGTTCATGAAGAGTCTTTATGTTCATGGTGATTTTTTTCTGGATCGAAGGCTTAAGTTTTGAAGATTTTATTGTTCATGAAGATTCTTTTTGTTCATGGAGATTTTTATGGATTGATGGCTGAAGTTTTGAAGATTTTATTTGTTCATGGAGATTTTTTTGTTTAATTTTTTTTTTTTTTTTGTTCGTTGATGAAGATTGCTCATCAAGATTATTCTTGTGGGTTTAATACTGTTTATGTTTTTTTATATTGCGAGATTACCATTTTACCCTTTTGACCTAAGAGTCAAGCTAACGAAATCTTTACGGAGGGAGCTTTTTAAAAGTAAGGGACTCATGCAACGAAATTTTCATTTTAGGGACTTAAATTGACTCCGACTCTGTAAAACACAAGAACGCAAATTGCATTTTACTTTTCTATTTTTTATTTTTTATTTTTTAATTTATTATATTAACTTTTGTTCAATTTTGCTAAATAATTTTACTTAATTATAACATTTAACAAACTAAATGTTTAAATGCCATATTAAGTTCGTGACTTCTTTAGAAACATCTTTTTAAAGTTGGCTTATGTGTTTGAATTCAAATAAAAGAATAACTATACCTCATACGCAAGTTAGCTTATAAAACAGATATTTACATTTGTTTTTGTGATTACAAACATACTCTTTCGACATGAATTCTTTTATCTACATTTTGTTTTTTTAAATACAAATACTCGCCCGAACAACATTACTATTGATACCAGTATTCATTTGATTTTCTTGTTTTAGTACGAGTACTTGTTGCAACGCGTGGCATATTTCCACTAGTTTGAAAATTATGTTTAGTAGCTGCACGATTAATTTTTTTCCCTTTTACTAAATTCAAAAACGAGAAATGAAAATGAACAATTCAACTTGTTCATTTTTGCTCCATGCCTACACCCATTACCAGGACGATCAAGTGTTCTGTTACATCCATTTAAACATTTTTGTATGAAAAAGATCACTCAACTTTCAATTTATGTTCCAATGTTATGAATCTTTTTATAAATGTTTTCACAATAGAGTTAACCAAATCTAAAACTGGTGTGGTCGCTGACTAGCCTCCAACAGTGAAAACGCCATCATTTAAAAACGTAAGTATTTGTTTTTGATCTTTTAGTCAAAAGTTCTCGTCAAATAAATGGTATTCCTATTAACGTGACTATCTACCATAGTGCCTCGTTTCCCTTTACTTCAAGCTATAACACATGATCAAGATGTGGTATATAACAAGATCGTAACGAGTGAGAATGTCACAACTGCTGGGTGCAGCTGTAAGCATCTAATTCCCATCCAGCGGAAGCCTCAAGTTCAGCTTCCTACCATAACCTACTAAAGGCCACCAGCCCAGCACAAACTGTGATTTACATCCCATTGATTAACAGGTTATTGACCGGGTCCCGACTCTATGGCATCGCAACTCATAAAATTATACACGATAAAAATCAAACTACCATCTATCATCACCATTATTAAACAAACACATGGAATCTCATACAAAAAACAAATTCCAATCCAAGTGCATCATAACATATTGATTACATGCATCAAGTGCACAGAGTAATACTGCAAATCAAATAATATAACATAAACCGAATGATCACAAACCTTGAGTGCTGAAGAACACATACGGTTTATAACGCCTGGGCAACCATCATTTGAGCTTACCAACCCTATAGCTGGAACCACAAGCAGCTAGAATCACCTGAAAACATATATAATTAAATATAATCAACCGAAAAAAACTGATTATAGTTCACCAACCATGCCAATTGGCTCTACACTTTTCCAACAGGATTCCTCAACTCCTTACAAAAAAGATATGTATTTTGATCTGCATTGCCAGTACTACAGTTCCAATACACTTTTTACAATTATCTTGTCCCTAATGCTCAAATACGTATCATGAGTCGCAATCACCACTTGCTATAATGGTTTATAAAATGAATCTTTAAAAAACTTGAATCAAATAAATTAGTATCAATATCAAAGCTTGCAAGTAATCATCCACATTTGACTTCTGCAAACCTTGCACTATACATGTTCAGTCATGGATTCTATTAAATTTGTAATGCTTTATGTGAATTGCAGTTTTCATTTGAAAGAACGTCAAATAAATTAGTATCTAACTATATAATATAAGCTTTATGCGAAGCGAGGCACACCTAAAACGCCTTGCGTCGTCAAAGGCGTTCTTCCTGTGAGATTCCGGCCGAAAACAACTTTCCGGTGACTTTAGACCAGATTCCAACTTGTATTACCAGAAAGCAGAAACTTGAAGAAGAGAGGAAGAAGATGATGATAAAATGAAAACCAGCGGTGAAAATGTTAGCTTAGTTTTAAATGTGGAACTTGGTTCAAAATCTTACTTTGCTTTACAGAAAAGCTGCTCACTGGTTCAGAATGGGCACTGTTTCACAATAGTGACACCATGTAACTGTTAAAATTTATTTTTCTTTTAAGATAAATAAATTTTATTATTATAGCTTGTACAAAACTATTTATATTAGTTCTTTTCACTGTACATTTTGTACAAAACTATTTTTCTTACACCATAAATTATATTATTATACAGCTTATACAATTAGAATTTCTTTTCACTGAACATTTTGTACAAAACTATTTTTCTTTCAGATACTTTTTACTTTTTTTTTATTTTGGTGCGCTTTTTTTTCTTGGGCCCTCGCTTTTTTGCGCTTTGCGCCTAGGCGAGGCCTATGCACCTTGAGTGCGCCTAGCTCCTTTGATAACTATTATATTATTCCTAAACACTTGTAGTTAGGTAAATAGATGACAGTCAGTATAAAAAGTCAGGCATATGAAACAGAAGTACATAAAGAAGAAAAGAAAAGTAGAATCAAAGGTTAAAGTGAGATAAAACCAAACAACATGCACAAATAAACAAGACGAACATGTAAACTGTTTTAATATGGAATGTGGAAGGAACCAAACTTACAATTCTCGTAGAATCAGTGCCTTGAACGTTCAGCATCATACCTCCTGTCACTATCATATCTGCTTCTCTTCGAGTATCTATCCCTCTCACTGTCATCTCTGCTTCCACGCTCTCCCCAATCTTTTTCATGCCTTTTGTATCTCTTATCTTCTTCGCTTCTTCCGTGCTTTCTATCGCGACGATATTCTTCATCCCCATTGTCTTTTCTTCCTTGTGAAGGTTTTTCATCTTCGTCATCATTAGTCTTACGTTGGTGCTTCTGTTCATTTCTAGCGGGTGGCTTCATCATTCGTTCATGATCATCACTCCTATCAACTCTCTCTTTTTTGTGCCTGATATTTATGTCATCATCGCTATCATGCCTTCTTTTTTCACCTGTCCTGATGTCCTCATTAGATCTTACGTCTTTTCTATATTCTTCACGGTCAACATCAAGTCCCCTTCTTCCACCCCTTTCAACTTCCACTTTCTTTTGACGTACGTCTTTATCAGATTCGTTATCATCGCTATCATGCCTCCTTTTTTCACCTGTTCTCATGTCCCTTGTAGATCTTAAGTCTTCTTTATTATCCTCACGGTCAACACCATGTCCCCTTCTTCCAACCCTTTCAACTTCCACTTTCTTTTGATACGTATCTTTATCAGAGTCTTCATCATCGCTATCATGCCTCCTTTTTTCGCCTGTTCTCATGTCCTTTTTAGATCTTAAGTCTTCTTTATTATCCTCACGGTCAACACCATGTCCCCTTCTTCCGATCCTTTCAACTTCCACTTTCTTTTGATACATATCTTTATCAGATTCTTCATCATCGCTATCATACCTCCTCTTTTCACCTGATCTCATGTCTTTGATGGATCTTATGTCTTTTTTAAATTCCTCACGGTCAGCACCAACCCCCCTTCTTCCACCCCTTTCAGCTTCCATTTTTATTTGATGTATTTCTTTATCGGATTCTTCGTCATCGCTATCATGCCTCCTTTCGCTTGTTCTCACATCCTTTCTAGATCTTACGTCTTTTCTATATTCTTCACGCTCAACATCGTGTTTTCTTCTTCCACCCCTTTCAACTTCCACTTTCTTTTGATGTACTTCTTTATCAGATTCCTCATCGTCAATATCATGTCTCCTTCCGCCTCTCTCGTTCTCACGTCTTGTTTCTCTGTAATCAGGACTTCTTACGTCATGCTTGCTACTGCCTCCATCCCACCTATCATTAATACCTCTATCGTAGACTTTTGAGCTGGAAATACGTTTTTTCTACTTTACTTTCCGTTCTCTTCTGTTTTCTTTCATACTTGTCCTCATCCGAATCATCATCATCTGAATCATGCCGCCTGCTTCTGGTGGATGGAGGTTTCTTCCCCTTCAAACTTTTGATGTTAGGGCGCTTGTCAGAACCAGAACTCCCGTCTGAATCATATCTCTTTTTCACATTTCCAACACGTTTCTTTTCATAACCAGAATCATCACTTTCATGTCTTTTGTTACCTTCGTTGTGCTTTCTTGATGATTTTTGGCTACTTTTTCTTAAATCAACATCTGAGTCAGATTCAGAGTCACTTTCGCTACTTCTATCACTATCGGTACCGGTATCACTGTCATTCTCGCTATCTGAAGAAGCGACTTTTCTTTCGCTTGTTTTTCTCTTGTAGTTTTTAAGTTCATCAAGCGCATCTTTACCCAATTTGGTATCTTTTTCATGTTTACCATCAACCACAGGATCAGCTTTTTCATCATCAGAAGCAGGTACATCCTTCTTTATATCTTCTTCATGAACTATTCCAAGCGCGTTTTTTAAGGTTTCCATTTGCTTTTGTTTACGTGCTGCAACTTGATGAGACTGCGTGTCTGAAACCCTGAACCAGCAGAAATAATAGATTACAAATCACTCAAAAAACAAAACAGATGCAATTGTCTAAACGTAATACATAGCAAAAATTGCCTAACCTAGATTTCAATTCCCAAAATATTATGATGTATATATAAGTAATCATTTGCCAAGTAGATACATAATTACATATACATCTGCTACCAATGTGCTCCATAAAAAGAAACGTATTTCAGAAAATAAAAAGGAATTTTCTCTCATTCAGCCATAAACAATTCACCATCATCACTAAAAGTATGTCAACGGCAATAAATCTCACAAAAAAACTGTTCGCCTAATATAACCAAGGGTTTGGAATCATAACCATATTGAAGCATGGCATGACCACATGAGATGACACAATAGAGCAAGCAGAAAGAGAAAAAGCACATGAGAACTGAAATCATAGAATTGATCAACAGTCAAAACATGACCAAACAACAATAAATATAACAACCTAATACAAATTATCCTTAGAAAACACATTACATACTTTGTTCGAAATTCCTCTATAAACTATTCTCTAATGCTCATATCTATATAGATACAAAACTGCGTTTAGATAGTACTCCCATACAATTGACACAAAAATTGTGTAACGTCTCGCTTATATCCGCTAAATATGCCATTGCTATGCAATTTCTAACACCAATTCTTTAAATATCCCAATTAAAACCTAATCAGCTAAATTCACCAGAAAATCAATAGCAACCCACACGCATTTCACGAGCGTACAACGGAACAATAACCGAATACATATTATCCTTAGAAGGCACGTTAGATACTTTGTTTGCAATTCTAAAATGTACTACTGCAATTAAAACCTAATTCCAACAAAAAAACAACCCCCACACATTTCACGAGCGTACAATAGAGCAGTAACCTAATACATATTATCCTTAGATGACACGTTAGATACTTTGTTTCCAATTCTAATATAAACCTATGTGTATAGGTTTTTTGTGATGTTATATTTGTCTTGTTTACCATGTACTCTTTCACCACTCATGTTATATTGATAGCCTCATACACACACACTGACACACACACCTCATGCTCTATTTATTTATTTATTTATTTATTTATTTATTTTTTCTTGGGTGTTTGAGTGCCAAGGGTCTCACTGGAAGCAACCTCTCTATCCTTAGGGGTAGAGGTAAGGTGTGCCTACATCCCACCCTCCCCAGTCCCTACCAATAGCTTCGCTATTTGTGGGATTTCTCTGGGCATGATTGATTGATTGATCTATAGACACAAAACTGGTGTTTAGATATCACTCCCATACAATTGACACAAAAATTGTGTTTATAACTTATATCTGCTAAAAAATCCGATAAATATTCAATTCCTAACACCAATTCTTTAACTAGTGCAATTAAAACCTAATTCCATCAAAAAACAGCTAACAACCACCACACATTTCATGACCGTACAACAGAACAATAACCTAATACATATTATCCTTAGAAGACACGTTAAATACTTTGTTAGCAATTCTTATATAAATTATCCTCTAATCCTCTAATTAGGTGGAGTCCCGGCCAGATGCCGGCCAAACTGCTCTGAAACATCCAAAAATAGCCTAAAACATATTTAAAAATCCCTAAAAATGGTATGCTTATGCTATAAGTCATGCTTATCTCAGGCCCTGGCTTTTTAAGCAACTTACTCCTAGACCTAATGCTCACCCTTAGCACCTTAGTGCACCTTGGGCCTTCAACAATTATGGTTTACATACAAAACTGTGCTTAGCGACCAACTTATACCTGCTGAATATACAATTTATATGCTGATATGTACCACCCACGTAGCTCATGCAATCACCATGTTCTTCCATGCTTTTTTAATTCTTATTAAATAGGTAGTATTATTTGTCATGTTTCTAGGAACATCTTGTTAGCCTCTTAAAGGCCCGTAGGATTTCATTTCGAGATTATGAATGAAATGATATAGTGAGTCTCTTCCAAAAGTCATCAATTCTCTCAAGCTCCTATCTATTTTCTTTGGACCATTTGATAAACGATTCTTTCCTATCACATGCAAAGTCTAACACCAATTAAAAGCTAATTCCATCAGGAAAACAACTAACAAGTAACAACACACATATATTTCACAAGCACACAACAAAACACTTCACCGGCATAAACCCAAAAAATCAAAACATACTTATGATCAGAACTAATCACCACCGCAGTAGCTCCACCGGCATCCTCCGCCGCCGTAGCAGCCTCCAAAGTCCTACGAGCTTCGCTCAACTTTTCAGCAATCTCATCATCCGTATATCCTTGATCTACGAGCTTATCTTCCAAAACAACAAGTTTAAGCTGGATCTGGCGCTTACGATCGTGCTCAAGGATATCTTTGTTAGGTTTTCTAGAAACACCGGCAATTCCCTGACCAGCCTCGTAAGCGCCGCTGTTGCCGGTGGAAACTCTGTTGGTTTTCGGCTTCACGAAGAACTTGTTGCTCTGTATGTAGCCGTTGGTGCCGGAACCGCGAGCGGTTTGCAATCCGATTCCGTTGTACATGGTTGATTGTAGAGAGGTGGAACCCTAGTTTCGCCGTGATTTGATCGGAGAATTTGAAACCCTAATGAGAAGTTGTGATTTGATGAAGAGAAAAAGGAATGTATGACGGTGCTTATCTATGGGAATAGGAAATTACATTTTTGTCCCTCTAAATATCTTTTGTTTAAAAGAGGGGTAAATTATAATGTTCGTTAATGTGTATTTGTATAGAATTGCAATAGATGCTATTTAACTTCAATACTTACAGTGATAATTATTTAAAAAAACTATTATATTCTATGTCTTTTAACACTAACTTAGTTTAAATTTTCAGTTAAATCCTATCACATAAGGGTAGTTAGTCTTTTTACCAATTTAATTAAAAATAGTTTAATAAACAAACAAAAAACTAATATATATATATATATGTATGTATATTCAAGCATATATCTCTCTCTCTTAACAGACACTCCCTCTTTCTCTCTCTAAACCCTTCTTCCACAACCAAATCCACATCCCATATTTCTCAATTTGAAACCTCAACCAAAGCACACTACTTGCACCCTTGTATACAAAGCAATCACATTCACCACTTTTCTCATCATTCCCAAACACACACACACACAATTAGGGTTTTGACCTTCAAACCAATGGATGGCACCGGAGTAGTGGCGGTTTACGGCAACAACGCGATAACCGAGAGATGCCCTGATTGAACTTCTAAAATATTAACAACGCGATAACTAAAGGGTATAAATAAGTAGAATGTATTAATTATGATGAAACATTTGCTCTAGTAGCCAAATTGGAGGCAATCGGGTTGTTTCTTGCATTTGTTGTAACCCATAAGATGAAAGTGTATCAAATGGATATTAAATGTGCATTTCTCTATAGGAAGATAAATGAAGAAGTCTATGTGTGTCAGTTCTCTGGTTTAGAAGATGCGCATTATTATAACCATGTCTACAAGCTTAACAAAACTCTATATGGACTAAAATATTCCCCCAAGCCTAGTATGAAACTCTGCCATCCTTTTTTAATTGCAAACAACTTCAAAGGGGGTAAAATTGATAAAAACATTGCTTTTAAAATGGGAGGGAAATGAACTAATAGTTGGACAGATTTATGTTGATGATATAATTTATGTTTCAACCAATTTAAACTTATGTGAAGCTTTCCAAAATCTAATGACCACAAAGTTCGAAATGAGTGCCATGAGAGAATTACAATATTCTAGGCATATAAGTTAAACAGCTTGAGAGAAGAACTTTTATACATTAAAATTAATATTTGAAAACTCTCTTAAAGAAATTAGAGTTAGAAAACTGTAAAACTTGTACTACCCCATGTGCACCTCCAAATCATTGGATTCTGACCCAACTGTCAAACCAGTGGATGAAACCCTGTACATGTGTATGATAGGGTCATTGATGTATTTTACTGCATCAGGACCATATATCATGTTTACTACTTGTATGTGTGCAAGATATCAAGCTTCCCTAAGAGATCACATTTACTTGCTATGAAAAGGATATTCAGATTTCTAAAAGGTCCCCAACCCTAGGAATTTAGTATCATGTTGATGACAATCTTGAGTTAGTTGGTTTTTCAGATAGTGACTTTGCAGGGTGTCTGACAACTAGAAAGTCAACCATGGGAGGATGTCAGTACTTAGGTAATGCCTTAATCTCTTGGCAAAGTAAGAAACAAATTATTTATTCAACTCAACTGTTGAACCAAATTACATTGCAGCAGTCCGTTGTACTGCACAAATTTTGTAGCTACAAAATCAATTGCTACATTATGGAATCATACCCTGAACACTCTTATCAAAATGGACAATGAAGCTACTTAGAATAGTATCAAGAATCCTCTTTGTAACGCCTCGCGTTTTCCTTACTTTCTATTTATAGCAACCTCATTTTGTAATCCTCTTTTTGGAAATCGTTGTATTCGTAATCTTTATTTCGTTGTAAACGTTGTAACCGAGAGTTGAATCATAATGGAAATATATGTTTTGCCCCTATACTTGTTATACTTGTTCATACAATGCTTATACATGATACACATACTCGAATATGTGACATGTTTGATAATACGCGACATTCATACATGATACATGCTTTATACACAAAGTGAATACCCCATCTCGATCGATACTTGCATATGCATACATCATGACATGTTATATAAGCTTGTAACACTTCAATTATCCTTAACTATCATAAGATGCCTTAAAACATCATAAAAACCCGTCACTTGTGCCAAAATAACAAAAAACAACATTTCACCTGGGCCAGGTCCTTACGGTCCGCAAGGGGTGCTGGGCGGGTCAGAATTGTTTTGGCTCGCGAATTTGCACAAATTCCACACACCAAACTTCACCCAATCACCTCTAAACCTCCTTTAATCACCTCCTATCAACCCTAATTCACCCTTTATAAATACCACTTCATTTCAAGCCATTTTCCACTTTCACAACCTCCTAATCTCATCAAAATCACTCTCAAACCACCTCAAGAACACTCCACATCAGAATTTTCGGGCAGATTATACCTTCTTCACAAAAGTGAGCATAACTTGCTTAAAACTTGGTCTTTTCACTTGATTCTTTCTCCTATTTACTTGGATAAACTTTGGGTTTGAATCCTAGGGTTCTCCATGGAGAATCCAGACCTGGAAATGCACCCAAAGTGTCCAAAACTTTCTGTTTGTTTTCAAACTCTTTCAAACTTTGTTTATGTTCATCAAACTTGAGTCAAACACATCTCAAACCTATGTCCGAATGCTTACAACACTCCTTGTGGTTGGTTAGGCTTAAAAACAAGGTTGAGACATTCAAACAAGAGGTTTAAACCTCACAATAATTATGTTTTCATAGAGCATTTAGCTCATAAGTGATGCAAGTTCATAGACTTGTTCATGTGTGTCCACCAAGGTTAGCTTTGGCTATCCTAAACACTGAGACCACATATCACTTGATGATTTTCATCATCATCTCAAGTAGTTTGCTAGTCCTAAAGTGTCACAACCCCACCAAGCCGTTGACATATGTCCTCGTGTGCTCTCCGGATTGTATTCACTTGGCTACTTGGTATTATTGTGACATACTTACAATTCTTGTCATTTCATTCTTGTATTGTTCTCATTCATGACCCTCCTTGTTGTCTATGACAACTTGTGTAGTGGTGAATCATATAACGAGGTTAAATGGATGTTCATCATCCTACCTCCATGCTTGACTTACTTGAATACTTAGAGGTACCAAAGTGGATGGTTCATCCTCCTACCTCCTACATGATCTTAATATTATGTATATATTATGGACTATAATATAATCCTAAAACCGAAACCTTGATAATGACTAAATAATCACCTATCAAGTTATTAAGTTTATCACTAAAGTACATAGTTCCTTGTCACAATTCTAATAGGTCTCGAACCTATGAAACCATATAAACCCATTTTCGGGTTATCATAGTGTCAAGAACAAGTGCTATGTCTTAGTGAATACTTTTATACATAATACTTTATTCCCATTTCCGTTATCTCGCTCGAATAATCCAAATCTACCGTTACACTCCTAACTAATACCTAAGTTCTTCTTGTAGAAGGACAAGGTGCCATACTCTAAACAACACAACAAAGCTCGCGGGATTATTTAAGTAGAACACTTAGCAAAACCGTGAGTACAGTCGACCCATTTACCGTTTTAACCACTTTTGGGTTGTAACATGTTTACCTATCAAAATACACATACCACAAACTCATGCTTTACATGCTCAATCCTTATACATGAATACTTGTTATGCCTAGATACATGCTTGATTATCCATGCTTGATCATTAACTTAGCTAGCCCAACTTATCATATATAGGGCTATAGGAGTAGCACGCCGCCCGTCGGGGTTATGTTAAGATATTCATTCTCATTTTAGTCTTGTTGCTTTTGTGACAAGGGAAGCTCGATCTCGTTAAAACTTTTGTGGAAACTTGGGGTTTGATCATTGCATGTTTAGTATGAACTTTGCTTACAAATACCATGTGGATTCGAATTACACTTTTATACTTATGTTATGTATCACCAAACTTGTGTACTCGCCTTTGCTTTTGCATTGAACTCGTATTTTTAACATGTTGCAGGCTGATGAAGATTTTGCCATGAAATTGGAGTAGTGATGATGCTCTAGATACACATTTAGACGTTAGGCTAAAATGTTGTATTATTTTGTCGTTAGCTTATGTTGTACTCGTCTTTAATTTCTAAATTGTTGTAATTGACTTAATGATGTAATTTGACAATGTTATCGTTAAATGAATGAAATATGGGTTTTGTTTAAATATTGTCGCTAATAGCGTTATGAAGTCTCTTGCAATCTCGTTTACGTCTCCCTCCGATGTTTCCGCCATCGGTTGGGGTGTGACACTCTCCAACATTCAAGAACAAAGCACATTGATATCAGACATCATTTTGTAAGAGATTTTTATTGTTGGTGCAGAATGTCTATGTCTTAGTCTTATATCGAGTCTGTATAGTTTAGATGTGAATAGGCTAGCGAAACGAAGTATTTATGTATAATAGGGTCAAGTTCGCTTGAGATGTTCTTGTGAAGTCAAGTTCGGCCGAACTTGACTATGTCAAGTTCACCCGAACTTCATCTCTCTCTAGCAAACTTGCACCACTATATATAGCTAGCTTGTGATTGTCATTTGTAACTTTGCGCACTTTGAGACGGAGCTCTGTCAAATTGGAGACTTGATGTTATATTAATAAAATTGACGTTTAACTGATTAATTCTTGTTGTTTGGTAATCGTGTCGTAATATTTCCGCTATTATGGACATTAGATATCAAATCTAGGTTCCTATGCTATCAGGATCGGTCCTACAAGTGGTATCAGAGCTAGAATAGCCTGATTTGATCGATATCAAGACAAGAACACTTCTAATTCTACTTCATTCTTCTATTTTTCTTAACTTTTATACTAAAATGAAGAATTCACGGACAAATTCTGTCCAATTTTGAATATGACATGTTAAATACATCATAGATAAACCCCTGAGAGTTTGGAGACTAAAATCAAACGAATTGGTGTCAAATTGTTGCAAAAACCATGTTTTCAAAACTCATGATAATCGGACTTGTTAGCCAAGTCGACCGAACTTGACTTAAAAAGTCACTTTTGTGTGAGTTTTTATCAAGTTCGCTCGAACTTGAGGTTATTTTGAGAGAATTTGGTTAAGTTCGCTCGAGCTTGCAATATTTTCATTTGATTTTCTTCAAGTTCGCTCGAACTTGAATAATCTCTTTGAAATCTATATCAAGTTCACTCGAAGTTACAAGTTATCTTCTAAATTCAAGCAAGTTCGACCGAGGTTGTCTCAGCAAAGATTTTCAAGTGAAATCATAAGTTTGACCGAACTTGTGATTAAAAGTCTGAAAATATTCATTTTACTGCAAGTTCGACTGAACTTGTAATAAAACTAATCATTTTCAAAGTTTTAGATTGTTTTCAGCGTACGTTTGTCGATATTCGCGATGGATGATCTTCAGAGAGCGTTTATGACAGCAGTGGGTACATCTAATGCCAATGTCATAAATCAAGTCAATCTAGACAACGAGATGGGCATCTCCGTTAAACCGCCAAAGTTGATGAGCATGGACGAATATGAAGGATGGAATGCGAAATTCAGTTATTGGGTTCAGACCATGCATTTCCAAAGCTGGGTAGCTATCGAGAGAGGTTATACTATTCCGTTGGACGAAAATCAGCAAGTTCTGGAGAAGTACAAGTACTCCCACAATTCAAAAGGATGAGTACATTGTTGAGAAAAGATGATTAGTCTCATTCAACAATCTGTTAAAGAGGATATTTTGGTCTTATTGCCCGAATATACGACTGCGAGAGAACTTTGGCTATCACTGCAAAAGAAATACCAAGGAAGCGCAGAGATGATCAAGAGTAAGAAAGCTCTCATCATGAAGGAATCGACATTTTTAACATGTTGAAGGGCGAGACAATGAAACAGATGATTGAGCGTTTCTGTCATCTGAAAGTCCAAATGAGGAGACACGGTCTCGAGAAGACAGAACCAGAGTACATCGATAAGCTTGCAGATGCGTTACCTGACGGAGAATGGACTACTTACCTCATGGTTCTAAAAGAAAGTCCGAATTGGGAACTCTTTAAGTTGTCTACATTCATCGACAAACTTGAAGGTCATGAGATGGAACTTCTAAAGATCGCAAAGTCGAAGAATGTTAACATTGTTCAAGATGTTGGTCTGTATTACAAGAACGGAATGCAAGACAACATTTCAAGTCCAAAGATACAAACAGCATTCAGTGCAAATATGAACTCTTCGCCGCAAAGTCAAAATCAATCATATCCTCAATATGATCAAAATCCACAGAGTTCTTCGTTTTCGAGCACTAGTTCAAATTCTTCATATCAGAGTCAAGCAAATCAGAATCAACAAACGAATTCTGATCCAAATGTGTACAAGTGTAACATTGCTGTCAATTTAAACAATGTTGTTTCTGAGCAAGTTGCAAAACAACACATGTCACTTCTCGCCACAGTTCTAGAATCATATGAAAGTCTGGTAGTAGGGAAAATCGGTAATCCTGAAATGACCGCCAAAGACTACGATCAGGTGGACGAAGAAGAGCTTGAACTGATGGACATTAAATGGTCCTTGGCTTCTATCATTCGAAGGGTGACAAAGTTTGTTGCACTCACAGGCCGAGATATCAGAATTCAAGCAACAAGCTAGGGTTCGACAAATCAAAAGTCACTTGTTTCAGATGCCGACAGAAAGGGCATTTCAAGAGAGAATGCAAAAATCCTGAAGCAACGGGCAATCAGAGTCCACTTAGAGGTGGCAATGAATACTACAAGAAGTCACTTCAGTATAAGCCATTTCCGAAAAAGACTCAGTTGAGATTCAAGAGAAATCATCCAACAATACTGAGAAGGCAATGGTTGCATCAAACGGATGATGGTTTCGATTGGAATTCTTACATTGGAAAGAAGACATGAGTTGCATTTATGGCTGAAATTGTTGAAGATACTTCTGCCGAAGACGCAACAGCTATGGAGAATGCTCTACTGGAACAGTATCTGCAACAACAGGAAGAAGAAGAGATGTATCTTCACATGAAGACACATGGTATTTTAACTCCTAACTCAACTTCTAGTTTTGCAGGTAACTTTGATGGAAGTTCTCAGGAGCAAGTGGTCGAGGAGAAATCGATTGATGAAGAAATCATTGATGGTGTTCAAGAAGTGAATGCTGAAAACCTCACGGACATTGCCAATAAAGCTATGATGGCGAATCTAACCAAGGTAGGTCCAGAGGTAAAGGAAGTTGTCAAAGTGCAAGTTGTAGAAGTTGAGAAACCTTGTACAAAATGCAATGAGCCGTGTGCTAAATGCGCCGAAAAATCACAATCATCGCTGAACTCAATGTACATAATGAACATTTCAAATACGATTATCGTACAATGAATGAAGCGTATGACAAAATGAAAGATGATTATGGCAGGCTCGATAGAAATAATATTGAACAACATGATACTGTAAGGATGTTGAAAGGTACAGTAATGGATAAACAAAAAGCAATAAACATCTATATTAACACCATTGCTGAAACCAAACATCAACTCCAGGATATAAAAATTGAAACAGAACGTGTTCAACAACTTTTAAGAAGTTACACAACTAACGCTTATGTCATTGATCATATTCTTCCTACGATCTCGTCAGAAGAAAATGATAAACGATCTAAAAAGAAAAATGGTAAAGAATACAGCAATGTTCCTCCTCCTCTATGCGAGAAGTATTGTCGCAAAATTGTTGATGGGATGGATAAGGCACTCAACATTGAGTTGTTATCTGAAAAGAAAAATGAGTTGCCATAGAACATTGATGTAGTAATCAGATGATGACAATGCGGTAGTGAAAAAGGTGGTTGAAAATGTTCTGAATGATTCTGATGATGGCAGCTTTGAGAGCGCCACCTCAAGTTTGAACAGTTCTGACACAAATTCTGAAGATGACGATACATCATCGGAAGATGATCTATGTGATGATCCTAATGTTGTAATGTACAAGGTTAAGGAATCTGATAGATTATACTTTGATGACAGTTTTCCGATTCGGAATGTCAAAGAAGATCAATTGGATAAATTGTTCAAACTGGTTGAAGTTACATCAGAGGACCTGGAGAAGAATGAAAAGAAATTCAATTCAAAACCCAAAAGAAATTATAATAACTACCGAAGGAATGGTGGTGATCATCCGGAAAACCGGAGAGCTGGGTTGGGTTTAGAGGAATCTGGTGAACCTAAAAAGAAAACTTCACCATTTCATGAGTACAAAGATAAAAACATGAAATTTGTTTATGGGACGAACACGGTTCAAGAGGAGAGTTTGATCGGAAAACAATAAACAATGAGTTTAAGAAACAGAAAGAACTTCGAGATAAGGCGAAAGCCACATATGGTGTAAAATCCACTAGTGGTCATTCACATGATAATCGGACTTGCTTCAAGTGCAATGAAGTTGGTCATATTGCACGCAAGTTTCCGAAAGCAAAGTCGGCCTATCTTCGAAGAAAAGAAAGTTCAGATATTGTAAAACCAAAGCAACCAGAGTTTCTAAAACCCGTGAAGATTTTGGAAAGAAATGAATCAAAACCTGAAGTTAAACCTAAAATTGAAAAGAAATTTGAAAACTCAACTTTCGAAATAGGTGAAACTTCTAGGGCAAACGAATCACGGTTTTACATCAAGAATGCTAATATAAAATCTCAAGTCTGGATTGCTAAGAAGAAGTCAACAACATCCGAGGTTATTAAGTCTGAGCCTGTAAAGACTGATAACATGAAAGAATCAAAATCTGAGATCAAATCCGAAACTGTCAAAATTACAAGTGGTAACAATTCAAAAGGTAAAAAGAAAGGAAATTTTGAAAATGTAAACGACAGTGGAGGCTCAGATGGAGATTATGAAGATGATTACCAAGCTTTCTATCCAAAACCCAAGACCAAAAACGCTTGGGTCCCGCTCTTTAACTAGATTTTAACATGTGCAGGGGCTCCAGAGATCCGTACTTTCAAAGTGGATTTTGGATAGTGGAGCGTCCAGACATATGACGGGAATGAAAGCTCTGCTGTTCGACATAAAAGCTATCAATGGCGGATATGTTGGATTTGCTGGTAATCAGGGTGGAAGGATAGTCGCTGAAGGAAAACTTTCCAATGGTGTTGTATCATTCGATCGCGTGAACTACATTCCAGAGCTAGAAAATAATCTTCTGAGCATATCGCAGATTTGTGACAAACAGTTCACGGTGCATTTCAATGACAAAGAATGTATTATTCTAAAGCCTGGTTTCAAAATACCTGATGAGTGGATTCTGATGCGAGCTCCGTGCGAGAATGATCTATATGTCTTGGATATGGGCATCGCTACCACTTCATCAAAATCAGCGCAATGTTTTGTGATGAAGGCTACTGAGAAAGATTCTATTCTTTGGCATCGTAAGATGGGGCATATTCATTTACGAAAAATGAATTTCTTGGTTCATAATGATCTGGTTGAGGGTGTAAATCTTCGGAGCTTTAATATGTCTGATCATTGCTTAGAATGTAAAAAGGGAAAGCAGATCAAGAAATCACATCCGAAGAAAATTCTGAACTCAATCAAGTTGCCGCTTGAACGTCTCCACATGGATTTATTTGGTCCTGTAAACGTTCGAAGTATTTCAGGAGACTTATACTGCTTGGTCGTAACAAATGACTATTAGCGTTATTCATGGGTTTTCTTCCAAGAATCAAAAGATGAAACATTCGAAAACTTGGTGATTCTTTTTAAGAAGCTAGAAAATCTTTATCATCTCTCTGTACGACGTATTCGCAGTGACAATGGCACAGAGTTCAAGAATAATAAGATGAGAGAATTTTGCAACGCTAAAGGGATCTTGCACGAGTTTAGTACACCCTATACTCCGCAACCAAACAGTGTCGCTGAAAGGAAGAACATAACTTTAATCGAAACTGCAAGAACCATGCTTGCAGACTCAAAGCTTCCAGTCAGCTTCTGGAGTAAGTGGTTGCTGCGGCTTGCTACACACTAAACATAAACCAACAAAGAAGACATGTTTTGAGATGATCAATCGACGGAAGCCAAACTTGAAATTCTTAGAGCCATTTGGTGTGCCATGTACTGTAATAGATCAAGGTGGTAAAATCGGAGCCAAATCGCTTGAAGGTTTCTTTGTCGGGTATGCGAGTCCTCTAAGACGTGTATATATTCCCTCATTGAGAAAAGTAATTGAAACACAACATGTGGATTGCTTTAACTATACGGATCCTATTCAAAGAAGAGGCAACACATGGTTGTTCAACTATCAAGATCTATGGAAGTCATTCGACTTGCCGGAAGAACCGTCTGAAGAAGAAATCGCAGCATTATATTATCTTCAATAGTCGGCGAATCAAGAACAAATCATTAGACCAATTGTGGTTAATCAACCCACGTTGGATACTTCATCTTCCGGAGCAGGTCCGAGTAATAGCGGTGTTCAAGTTGAAAATGTTTCTGAACCAGAAGTAACATCTGCTACAACTCCATCAAATGTTCTTTCTGAACCAGGAAATACAACAACAGTGCCAAGTACGCCTCAAAATCAGAATTCTGACTCAGATGAAGCACCGACATTTGATGCTGATGGTGAAACCTCATCGGATGAAGAAGTTGAGCAGATATCTAACATGTTGAATCAATCTGCTAGTCCGAGAAGTCAGAACGAAGCTTCATCAAGTGCTCCTAATGTTGAATTGAATAGTGATCTGAATGTCTCAAATCAGCAAAGCTCAGTTGATGTTCCTACTGAAGAAATGCCGCGATCATATTCTTACCATCCTTCAACGAATATCATTGGCGAATTACAAACTGGTGTGCGTACACGAAGCCGAATCAATAAAGCATTTAGTTGTTTCTACACCCGAGTTGCTCCAACTCAAGACGACTGCTTCTACTCATGTTTCATATCACAAATAGAGCCAAAAACTATTAATGAAGCTTTGGGTGACGAGAACTGGGTGATAGCAATGGAAGAAGAACTGTTATAGTTCGAGAAATTGGGTGTTTGGAAGCTTGTAGATTTGCCACCGAAGCAGAAAGGTATAGACACAAAGTGGGTCTTCAAGTGCAAAAGAGACGATCGGGGGTAATAGTCAGAAACAAAGCTCGGTTGGTTGTCAAAGGATTCCACCAGCAAAAGGGTGTTGACTATACGGAAATATACGCACCAGTTGCACGATTAGAGTCTATCCACATTTTCCTTGCATTCGCAGCTTGGAAAGGGTTTAAAGTGTACCGGTTGGATGTAAAATTTGCATTTCTCTACGGTAAACTTCGTGAACAAGTGTACGTCGGCCAACCACCGGGGTTCGTTGATCCGCTGAACAAGAATAAAGCTTATCTCCTAGACAAAGCCTTATACGGATTACACCAAGCCCCGAGAGCTTGGTACGAGACGTTATCGCAACATCTAGTTGGAAACGACTTTACAAAAGGCACAGTGGACAGAACATTGTTTACCAGAGAAGTCGGATCTCATCTAATCATTGTACAAATTTATGTGGATGATATCATCTTCGATTCTACGGATGATAGTCTTTGCAAAGAGTTCGAAAAGATCACGAAGAAGAAATTCGAGATGTCCTCCATGGGTGAAATGAAATTCTTCCTGTCGATCAGTTACCAGACAACATATTCATTTATCAGACAAAGTATGTTCACGACATTCTCAAGAAGCTTGAAATGGATAGCTCAAAGCCGCTTTCGACTCCGCTGGCACTGAATCATGGGATTTGCATAGACGAGACGGGAACCAAAGTTGATGACACACTCTATCGATCGATGATAGGATCTCTGATGTATCTGACGACATCTCGCCCAGACATCATGTATCCTACCTGCTTATGTGCGAGATATCAGTCTAGTCCTCGAGTGTCACACATGCAGATAGTCAAGCGAATCTTCCGTTACTTAAAGGGATGTCCAAGCACCAGCTTGTGGTATCCAAAGAACGACAATTTCGACCTAACGGGATACGCTGACTCAGACTTTGGAGTGGACAAGCTGAACTCGAAATCTACAACGGCAGGATGCCAGTTCTTCGGAACACGTTTGGTAACGTGGCAGTGCAAGAAACAGACCACGGTCTCTCTCTCAACCTGTGAGGCAGAATACATTTCTGCTTCCGGCTGTTGTTCTCAAATCATCTGGATTCAACAATAGATGAGAGATTATGGTCTGCAGTTTCTTGATACGCCTTTATTCGTAGATAATAAAGCAGCTATTGATATAACCAAAAATCCGGTTCATCACTCACGTACTAAACATATTGAAATTCGTTACCATTTCATTCATGACTGTTACGAAAAGAAATTGGTACGAATAGAAAAAATCCACACCGACGAACAAAAGGCTGATTTTTATACCAAAGCATTTCCAACAAGATTTAAATATCTAATGAGGCTTAACGGTATTAAAAATTTGCTGACAGGTGCGGAAGCTGAGGTTGAATACGGATCGGACGACGAGTTCATGTAATCCGCATTGGTTTGTTATTTATCTTTCTAGATTAGTATTTCTTAAAAATATAAAATCCAAAAAATATGTTTTTGATTTTAGGGGAGAAATATTTGAGAAAATACAAAAACATATGAAAATTTTCAAAATGTACAAAAACATTGAAAAAGACAAAAATAAATTCGGTGTCACAAAAAAGGAAATGATAGTACATCAGTGGACTATCACAATATGCTAAAGAAATGTAAAGTTTAAAAGTGATAAACAAGTCTTACTATGGATGTGTCGATAGACTTAACACGTTTAGTAAATTGTTTCTGAAATATAAACTAAATTTTACAACTGCCTAATCTTGTGGATTAACACATCTTGGATATATGGACTTAGTACTCTGAAATTCGTTTGAGAGATTGCCTGATTATGAGATACGAGGTCTTTATAGATAGTTGATATCTGGGGTATTATTCAAGTTCTTCTGATTTTGCGGAAGCAATAGCCTAGAACTTCTATAATACTTTCGCTATAAACCCCTAAACTGCATGTAATCTTGGAAAGTATCAAAAGATCTAATCATTTGCAGTGCTGAAAAGATTCCTTAAATGGAACACATCCTCAAGTCGAGCCTTCATCTCTTTGTCTGTACGGTAGTACTAACCTGAGCTCTCAAGGCCTCGCACTAACCCAGATACAGATATCAATTACGCTATATTCACCTGTAAGATGAAAGCTAGGGAATCTTGATACGGGAGTATATTCAAGAAGTGGGAACCATAGATAAGTCAAGTTTCATAAAATCATACCCTAACATATCTTGGAACAGTTGAGAAACGTGGTAAAGTTTAAGTGGACAAACATATCGACAATCTAGGTAAACGAGTTTAAAAACTTAAAGTCATCTAAAGGTCAAAGGTACTGATGATATGTCTCAATTAACTGATATGATCCTTAGACACGAATTCACAAAAATATGTTTGTACATAGTTTACATTGTTCTGTACATAGTTTATCTGTTTTACAGATTAAAACCAAAAAGATTTTCAGTGTGTTTTAGCATAAACTTACAAAAATACAAAAAAATATACAAAAAAATTTTGTTTCTACATTGTTTTCAGCAAACCAATGTTGGAGAACGGATCTTCGAAGTCTGGTAAGGTGCTACACTGGTGGGAATCTTATTGACAACGGGCTGGGAGCTAATCTGTAAAATCTGAAAAACCAAAAAAGATGAAAAGTTCATTAATTTGAAACTTTAATTTTGAAAATATCAACAGTTTGTTCGTATCGGGTCAAACCAGGGCCATTAACTTGGACTCGGCAGACAAATCGGTTAACCAAGGTCATTAACTTGGACTTGGTCAACTGAGTGGATTTTCAGAACTGGTAAAATGAGAAAAGATCAGGGACTAAATTGCAAAAACTTGAAAATTGGTTTTAGGCAAGTTCAGCCGAACTTGCTAAACTAATTAAAGTTTCACTTGAAACAAGTTTGACCGAACTTGTTTTGATGGTTGGATGAAGATCCGTAAGTTCGCTCCGGACTTACATGGGCTTTATAACTTGGGCTCTCAAGTTCGCCCGAACTTGCTAAGTTATATAAACCTTGCAAGTTTGGCCGAACTTCATTATCCACAATCAAACACTCTGAGCGAACTTAACCTTTGTGAGCGATTTGTCAAAATTGTCATTCTAGTGTCGTTGTGCTGCTGAAATTTTCATTGTTTGTGGTGATTTACACACCATCTACAATGGCTGAGGTGAGAAATTGGGATTTGAACCGTCAATTGAACCTTAATCGAATAACTTAGATTTAAACTCATTAAAACTGGTAGATCTAGGAGTATTTTGAACAAATTGAACTTAAGATAGTCATAATCATTGAAAATCGACCATGGAATTGGAGTGGATTCGATCAGAATGGTCACAGCATGAAGTTGCAGTTTTGTTGAAGAAGATAACAAGTTCGGCCGAACTTGTTATCAAGTCCGACCGAACTTGCATCTTAAACCAATAAAATTCATTGTTAAATCTTAAGTTCGCTCGAACTTAGAGTAAAAATTGAACTTGTAAATATTATGAGAAGTTCGATCGAACTTAGTTAACAAATCAGAAATGTATAGCCATAAGTTCGCCCGAACTTATGAATGAATTGCTGAACATGTTGTTATGTATGTTCGGGCGAACTTGACTCAAATCTGTTTGTTATACCCACATCAAGTTCGCCCGAACTTGATGAAAATGGTTGAAAAAATTTTGTAACTTTTTCTCGAAAACCTTGCTAAGTGTTTTGTGTCGATTTTCAGGTTCAAGTACCAGCACGGGTGATTACGATGGACTTTTCCAAGTTCCATAACACATGTATTACGCTTGACAAGGCGTTATGTCCGTCGCTGAAGGAATACGAAAGCATCTTGAAGTTTCTGAAGGATTGTCCGATTCACAGCGCTATCACGGAGCGTACAGTGTCTTATAGATCGCATACTTATCACTTCTGGATGAACGCAAGTCTAAGTGCAGACAAGAAGACTATTACTTCGTCGGTACAGGTCGGAGACGAGAACAAAGCGATCACAGTCACTGAGGATGATATTCGAAGGATCTTACAGTTTAACGACGACAAAGATGATCCTATTTTCTTAGACGAGAAGATGGTACGAGGCTGTTTCTACCGTATGGGTTACAAGGGAAGTGTAAACAAGCCAACGTTGAAGAAAGGGAAGTACCAAACCCCTACAAGCTCCTAATGCATGCTATTATTCACACTTTCAGCCACAGATTGGCGGGTCTCGACGATGTTCAGGATTATATGGCCTGAATGGCAACGACGTTGATTTTGAAGAAGCCGTATAACTATTCGAAGCTCGTATTCACTCACATGTCAAAGAATATGGAAGACACGAGATTGTGTTTATATCCGAGGTTCATGCAGATGCTTAGAGATGAAAAGTTTACAGACATTGCACGTGATCCAAACGACATTTTATACTTCAGTCACCTCGATGAAACTACTGTGAAGAAGTTATTAAAGTTCTAGAAATAGGATTCATCACCTGTTGCGAAACCAATATTTTGGGCGTTAAAAGATGAAAATTATGTTGCGCCGCCAGGAAATAAATGGAGGAACGATGGCAGTGGTGATGAGAAAGAATTGAATGCAGAGAAAGAATGGTTCGCAACGTTCAAAACTAAAGCGCGTAGTGAATGGTTTGTCAAAGCTGAAATAGAGAAGAAAAAGAAGCGTGGTGCTAAGAAAGTTGATACAATGCTGATTGATGAAGACGAGCCTGTAGATGTTCAAACAGAGGCTGGTTCAAGTGCAGCGGTTGTTATTGAAAGTCAGGAGACAGAAAAGACTACACAGGAAGACGATGTTATTTCTGCGACTTCCGAGAACGATGATGATTCTGATGATTCTCTCGAGAAGGAAACAAAGAAGGCTATGGCTGAAAAGGAAGCTGAAAAGATCAAAGAAACTGATGCTGATTTTGATCCTAATCTTGAAAAAGAGTCTAATGAGGAGAGACCGAAGAAAGAGCGAAACGTGTGAAGTCTGCTGTAACTTCTACAACAAAGACTACAGGGTCTCCAATGACAAAGGGCAAGAAGTCAAAGAAAGCTCAGAAACCAGCTAGTCGTCGATATATGGGAAAGCCAAAAAGCACAGAAGCTACACAAGAACCTTCTGGTGCGCAGGAGAGAGGAGTTACACAAGAACCTCCTACACAAGAACTTCCTGTTGTTATTTCATCTGAAGTTGAACGTCCAGGAGTTACACAAGAACCTCTTGTTATCATTTTTTCTGAAGCAGAAAGGCCAGGAGTTACACAAGAACCTCCTAAGTCTAATTCACTTGAAGTACTGGTGATACAATCTCCTGATCCTAAAGGTGTTCAACCTGAAAGCTCGACTCCAAAGCAGTCTACACCAAAGGCTGCTACTCCGAAATCAACACCAAAACTCCAAAGACGAATCTATTTGGTGATATTCTGAATGTGCCGGTGGATCTTCAATATCTGGATGATTTCTTTCCCGAATTAGATGTCGATATTCTTGAAAAGCGAGTCAAGATTTTAGAAGATAACGTACAAAAGAATAAAGAAGAGAAAGCTGAGCTAATCAAGAAGGTGAATCAAAGTCTGTTGAAAAAGAAATGATGGATGATAAAATCAAGGTGTTAGAAAGTGAACGCGAATTCTTCAAGGCTTTGATTGAGAGTTTGCAAGCTGCAAACAGAATTTGCTGATTTGAAGAAGATTCAAGCCCTAAATGATCGAAGATTTACAAGGATGCAGAAAGTGTTATCTAATACACTTGGTATTGATTTCATTGCTGAGTATGATCGTCTGGATAGACAAGAGGCGAAAGAAAGATCTGAGAAAGAGCTTACAGCTAGTGGCAAAGGTAAAGGTGTTGAAGGTGAAGCACCTAGATTTCTAAAGCTATTGAAAAGCCTGTTTATGAATCTGAGAAAGCTTCTGAGTCCGAGATTGCTAAGGTTGACGAATCTGTCAAGCCTTCTGATGCTGCAATTGTTTCTGAAGAAAAGGACAATGATGAAGCAGAAGACGAGGATAAGGATGATGAACCACCAGTTGATGATATGAAAGATGATTCTGACCACGATGGAGGTAATGATGATGATCCAAGTGGTACAAGTATAAAGGTGGTTGATGCGACAGTGAATGAAAGCTTCGATTTCACAAGTCTTATGAATGATGAAGCAAATGCTATAAATGATCAGATTCTGGGGGAGTCAGGGCAAACAGCGCCATCTGATATTATAGATATGACTGATGTTGATATGTCTGCAAAGCCTGTTGTTGCAGTATTGACAAAGCCTTTGATTTTGATGCTTGAACACAATGTTGAAGAAGGCGAGTACGTGCACAACTATACTAAAGAAGATCTGGCCAAGTTGATTGAAGTTGATGCTGAATCTCTGGATTTTGATTTTGAGGAGCAAGTGCTGAACGTAAATACGTTTGAGCCTAACGAGTATCATTATCAACGTAGATTCGAGGCAGACGAGTATAACAGGGTTATAGTAGAAGATTGGTCTTCGGATGATGAAAAAGACGAAACTGTGAAGTACATGGGTCATAACACAGATAGTTTTCCTACTTTCGAGTAAATGTACAAGCAATTGGATGAAGATATGTTGAAAGAAAAGATTGAAGAATCTATTCGTGAAGGAAAAGTTCTGCAGCCGATGACAAAAGAGGAAATAGCTCAAGCTAAGAAATCCTGGTTCAAAGAGATGCCGCGTGAACGTAAGTTTCGACGTCCTCTAGTATTCTTTACCAGAGATAAAGATGTGTCGTTGGGGGATATTCTCAATTGGGGGTGGTTTAAGGAGCTGAATGTTTATGCAATCAAAAGGGAATTTGGGGTGCAATACTTCAAATATCTGGCTGATTTCAAGACTCTACCATACTGGGATGTTGAGGAGCTTGTTCAAACCGTAAATGTCGCATACCAGATGAAATTCATTATCAGTTATTATGGAAAATGATCAAGTTTGAAGCGACAAAAGGTTTTAGATATTGGAAGCCGTTTATTCCAGGTCGTCGCATCAAAACAAACAAGAAGACAGGGGAAAAAGATATAACGTTAATCATGAAACGACCAAGATCAATGAGAAACATGCCTTTGATGCCAATTGAACAGAATTTCTATCCAGTGTTTAAGTGGTGGTAGATTGATCCCAACACATGTGAAGCAGTGATAGTATTACGATTCGAAGAACATCTGGATATCACTAAAGAAAGGGTTGAGATCTTAGGGTTTCAAGGTATGAGAGGGCTGTGGAGGACGATTAGGATTCTAGATCCTATGTGGTTGGTAAATTGCTCGAGAGAAGATATCAAATGCTTGTTCTACAGCAAGATAGTATTTGAAGAACGTGAAAAAGAACAAGCATTGCAATATCAAAGGGTCATTAACGTCTGCTATGCTCGAGAAGTTAATTCCGGAAAGATGTGGGAAACGAGCTGGAGGGATGTAGAACGTGTTGAATTTTTGAAGGAAGAGAAGCGTCTCGAGGAGATACATGAGAAAGGAAGGGCGGCAAGGCTCAGAAGGTATCAATTTATGAATAAAGTGCCACCTACTGATCAGACGCTAGATCTAAAGCAGGAAAGACGAAAGAAGCCGTACAAGAACTTCTTTGGCCGTACACGTTAAAGTTTTATTTGAAGACAGAGTTTTGAAGACTGATAAAAGACGAAGACGATATCCAAGCAGGAGTCTGTTGGTGCAGAATGTCTATGTCTTAGTCTTATATCGAGTCTGTATAGATTAGATGTGAATAGGCTAGCGAAACGAAGTATTTATGTATAATAGGGTCAAGTTCGCTTGAGATGTTCTTGTGAAGTCAAGTTCGCCCGAACTTCATCTCTCTCTAGCGAACTTGCACCACTATATATAGCTAGCTTGTGATTGTCATTTGTAACTTTGCGCACCTTGAGGTGGAGCTTTGTCAAATTGGAGACTTGATGTTATATCAATAAAATTGACGTTTAACTGATTAATTCTTGTTGTTTGGTAATCGTGTCGTAATATTTCCGCTATTATGGACATTAGATATCAAATCTAGGTTCCTATGCTATCAGGATCGGTCCTACATTTATGAAAAAAAGGTTTGATTTGAATCCAGCATGTGTCATCTCTAAATGAACTTGCATACATTTTTACCAAACCACTTGACACACTAACATTTGAAAGTATAATCTTTAGGCTTGGATGTTAGAATTAGAATGATTCAAAAATCATGTATTTATATCTTAAACCTTTTAATCTTTTTAAAAATCTGAAAAACTAAAACATCTGGTCACACAGTAGTTTTACCAAAAGGAGAATAAACTTTTGGATAGATACTAGTAGTTTATCAAAAGACTGGATTATCTACCAATAGTTTTCTACCCTTACAATGAATGAACTTTTAAGTATCAAAATTATAAATTTTGACATTACAATAGTTTATATAATATTATAAGACTTGTTTTTTATCATGTTTAGATCGTCATATTCAGTTTAGTGTTCAATTCCTAGTCGAAAGTCAAACAATTTGACTTCTTCTTTGACTTTCGATTTTGACCTGTTTGATCAAACTTAAAACCCAATCAAGCCCGACTATGTCGGACTCATAAAATGGCGTAAAACCATTCTAATAAGTCATAACAGGTCAGAACACTTCCAAATCAAAATGTAAGGTTTAACAAACCATATTACACGAGATCCTTCGCTTGTTTGGTTGTAAACCACATTCTATTTGATCTTCCATTTAAACCATAATATACGCTAACTATATACTTATACAAACATCTACTAGATACTTGAGCTATTCAAGCATGCTTAAAGCACATCATCAACAATCAATCTGAGTACATAGTCCCCACTTTTCCGTTTTCAAATCGTTTTGTGGTGATTCAAATGTGCTAACCATTTTTCTTAAATGCTACATTATGGCATCTGCATTTTTACTATATGCTCTTTGTGTGTAGAACTTGTGTGGTAAACCAAACTATTATCCTGAATCCTTGTTGAGTCTTTCTATGCAAATAGTTAGATCATTGTTGGATCCCGAAGTACTATAAGTGGTTAAATGAAGTACTATTTCGAATCCTTGTTGGGTCTTTCTATGTAAATAGTTAGATCCTTGTTGGATCCTCAAAGTACTATTCTAAATCCTTGATTAGATTTCCAAAAGTACTTTCTCACATTCTTTGTTGGATTTCTATGCTAAATGTTTATGTGCATATTTTGTTAACATAAATTGCTTGGTTTTATACATATTGTCGTCCGCATTACACTTTTGTTACAAACTTTTATTATCAAACAAAATGTATTACAATACTAAACTTTTCACTATATACTTGGCTACTAAAATCTATTTTCACTCACCAACTCGTGCAGTTGGACAATGTATCGCAATAATAAAACTTTTGCCAAATACTTGGCCTCAAAACCTATGTCACTCACCAATTTTATTGTTGACTGTCTATTTTCACATATGTTTTAGGATTGATACACGATGTATTTTCAAGCATGCTTCACATAGGAATGGACTTGAGCCTTATGTTGCTTTTAAATTTAAAAACAGTTACTTGCACTCCTTTGTGTTTATAAAACAATATAATCAATGTAATGAAACTTTAGTACCATGTGTTGTGAACAATTTGTAACGTGACTCCCCGACGTTTTCACCACAAGTTCCATGTGGACGGGGTGTTACACCCAAGACTTATTTTTTATATTTTTTCTTATGTCGTTTACAATTGGTTTTGGGTTTCTATTTTTTTTTTTCAAATGTAATTTTGTATAATTCTTTTTACAGTCACGTAAATACTATGGCTGTGTAAAAATGGAAATTCCGATGATGTTTTTTAAAGAGAAGTTAAAGAAAATAGGATTCTAAGAATTTTTTATTTGATGTTTTTGCGGAAATGTAACATTTCCAAAATGTCATTCATTGTACTATATAACTTTTTATATTAAAACCACAATTCCTCACATGTCAAAAGTCAAAACAAATCCTAATCATCCAACTCATCTTGATCACGGGCTCATAAGAGTTCTTACGGTTCTCACAACCCGATACAGTTCTCATTTTGCCCAATCCCTTCCTATATATAAGGGAGGTTATCTTGAGAACATTAAATATAACAAGAACCATGAGAACGAATGAAAAGCCCAATCAAAATCAGCTTTTAATACAAATCTCATTATAATTAAAATATGGTATTAAAAAAAATTTTACTCTCCTCTCGAAATCACTCTTAATAAATCTTTAGACGTGTGTAAATACAACATATTTACATATGTGTAAATGGCAAACTTACACATGTGTAAATTTTCTTTATCTGCGAATACATGTAAATTTAATTTATAATATTGTATTCCAATACTGATTGATAAGTGTACAAAAATGAATTTGAACTCTTTTTGACTAAGTTCTCATAGTTTTTTCATTCGTTCTCATGGTTCTCGCAATATTTAGCATTCTCAAGATAATGGTCCCCTATATATGTCACAACCCCCGACCACACCCTGGACGGGAGTCGTGAACAGTCAAGTGGTACCGGTGGTTATTTTGAAAACATTGCAGCGGAAATTTCATCAGGACCGTAGTTAGGAAAATTATCAGAGTTTAGAAATACCGGATTTCATTTATTTAAACAAATGGGAATAAAACCCATGTTTTTTTATAAAGGTAGCTTTTAAAAGGGAATAAACCCGAATTCATAAAACAATGTTTCTTAATTTAATTGATAAAATAAGCCACTTCTTTAAGCCTTTTGGTGTTGTATCCCAACTCTTAATCCGATCTACTGTAATCACCTGAAACGCTTATAAAAACATTTTGTCAGTAGGAAATACTGGTAAGTCTATTCAATTTGTACAAAATGACACATTCTTATATTACAGTATTAAGAGTTTCTACATTTGTTTATCTTACCAAACTACTATTGGCTAACTCATTGTCCAATAGTAAAGAAACTATTTTAAATAGTATTTGTCACTTGGTGGCAGTTCCTGTGACTGTGGTCAAATCACTCATTGGCTAACCCATTGTCCAATAGTGAAGATTATCAAGTAATGTATTCAAAACCCCACATACTGATGGTAGTAGCCCAGTAAGAATACAAAGACTTAATCAATGTAATATAACTGAAAAGCATTTAGGGTTTTGCAAAGCATTTGAGAAAAAAAGAATGACTCACATTGCAGGCTTAGGGTTTCAATAATAGCTTCCTGGTCTAAGTCCTAGTTTCTAATAAAAATATAATGCAACACGTGTCACTGCAACAACCCAATTCAAACTTTATCGATACATCACGAGACAAAACCCCAACGTAGTTTACAAAATATAGCCTTATATACAGACAGAACTTTGGCATCCGTTGCTGGGTTTTAGATCAATCGGACAGAGTATCGAATCAGTGATCAGGGTTAAAAACACTTGCTACGACGACACAGAATAAGGATTTCGAGTATATAAAAAAATGAGCTTAATTGTTAGAAAGGTGAAAGGTTTGTAGAAGTGAATTTGAAGTTATGAGATTCTCGACTATTTATAAGCAGATTATGACTTCAAACACTTGGTTCCCAGGAAACTTGGAGGCTAAGCTTTCCCAATTTTTTTTTATTATTTTTTTCTTCATAGCTAAAGTTACTTAAGATTTATATAATTTATAGGGTTGAGTTATAATACAAAGACTTTTAAAAATAAGAAGTGTAAGAAGCCATCATAGAGTGACAAGTGTCCATGAAATAACTAAGTGGGAAGAGTACTTTTGTTCACAAGAAAAACACATGCATGTCACATGCTTTTTCCCCCTCATTTTTTAAACATCCGTAACTTATTTATATGACATTTTTTTAAAAAAAAATATACCATAAAATCAAGCGTCTTTTTATCTTTAATACGAGCACCATATTGTTATACTTTTCAAAAAGAAAAAAAAACTCATTTGCGTATTACACAATGGATCTGACGTAAAACACAATGGAAAATAGACCAAAATACACATTAGACAACAAGCTAAAACACAATGGAGATAACGTGTAACATAATTGACAAAACATATAACACAGTGAGTATCAAACTAAATATTGCAATAGAAAGTAAACTAAAAACACAATTGATGATAGCGGATAAAAGACACAATTGATGACAACAGATAAAAGACACAATGGACAGCAAACTAAAACACAATGGACATCAGACTAAAAACACAATGAACAATAGACTAAAACACAATGAACAAAAAATTAAAACACAATGGATAACACAATGACCTGAACTTATAACAAAATGTATAGAAAATCCATATATCATACTATTTTCATTATGTTATACATTGTGTTATAGTTTCTGATAAGAACGCAATGGGTAGAGTCTAAATTAACATTGTGTTATAAGTTTTGATAATAACACAATGTATAGAAATGCTGGTAAAAACGTAATGACCAAAACCTAGCTGAAAGACACAATGAGCAGAACATTTAACACAATACAAAAAAAAAAACCCAGTTAAAATGCTTTTTAAAATTTTATTTTTATATGACAATATCATACTCATATTAAAGATAAAAACCGCTCGTTATTATGGTGAAATTTTTATTTAAAAAGAATATCGTATGAAAAAGTTATGGACGTTTTAAATTGATACGAGAAATTGGCATGTGCTTTACATATGGAGAGAGAAAGTTCATAAATGTAGAATCCCCTTTATGCTCTTCCATTATATTTTTTTTCCTAAAACTGATCTCAACCATCAAAATCCATGATCAATGGAGTATAATCTTTCTTACCCTTGTTACTTATTTTACCCTTTGTATTTAATCATAATCCATAATTTATATAGACCATCACTTTTGGATAAGTTTTGTATGTTTATTATTATAGTTATTGTATTACTTTGAATTATTATATATTTATGTGTCTCATTTAATATA
Source organism: Scalesia atractyloides (assembly GCA_947069175.1). Lineage (NCBI taxonomy): Eukaryota > Viridiplantae > Streptophyta > Magnoliopsida > Asterales > Asteraceae > Scalesia > Scalesia atractyloides. The sequence goes on from CAMTDV010000017.1 coordinate 43,693,531, forward strand.
TATATAATAATGAATAAGTTTTGGGATACTTATCGCATTGTGGTGCCACCTTACTAGGTTTTGGGCGGGAAAATGAATAGGTCAAAGTTAGTTGTTAATGGGTTAGGGCGGGATCCGAATTTTGACCCGATTATATATTGTTTCTAAAATACCAAATCCTTAATTTCTTTCATTCAACTGTTGTTTCTCTTCCCACGCCTCCATCACAAACCCTAATCGCGAAACCCTACACCTCCATCATAAACCGGCTTTGTTCTTTGCCATTTGAGAGATATACTCAAGATTCCTAGCGATTCAATTTATTATTGTTTGTTCGTTCACCATGATTACTGAATACCCGTTCGAAACAAAACTTCTACAAATATATTGACCCACCTTCATTGTTGTCGTCTAGACCAGAAACCCTTATTCCATGGCGATGCGGCTTGCGATCAATGGTAAAAACCATTTTTACCATTCTCATGGCCAAAAACAGGTAAAACGTTGCAACTTTAATCAGTCGTCTATATTTTTATTTAATTAACTGCTAGGAATTTTGATTTGCTTTGCTTTTGAAGGTTTTCGTCAAAGGAATCAGATGAAGGAATTTTACTTTATGGTAGTTAGATTATATATGAGATCAATAAATTTTTTGACACCAAGTGTATAAAATGCTTGATTGGAATTTTATGTTTAATCTCTCCTTGAAGCTTCTAAGTTGCATCATCATCGTCACATTTAAGTTTGATAATCACCTGTTCCTTTTTTCTAATTAATTTCATTTACGATTGATCCATTGTTCCAAACAATGAATTCATTTATGTCTATACAATTTAGTTTTCACTTCAAACCTCTTTTCTCTTTTCTAGGTAATTTCATTAAGGATTGATTCATATTTGTTAATATGGTTATTTTTTATTATATGATGTTTTCAAACACATATTTTATTCTACACAATAAAAAAAGAATACAATTAAATTATACATATATAATCATATAGAATCACTGAACTCAATCAATGATAAAATCTATCTATTATACTAAAAAAATAAAATCTTAGCTACATGACATGATGATGTGGCATGGCTCTTAATCAAGTTAATTCATAAACAGGCGGGATTTCAATTCTTTCCTCCTTTTCCTTGAAACCACGGACTTTATATTTTAGGAAATCATAAATTCTCACAATCAGTTTCAATCTTTTTCCTAATCATGAAAAACACTAATTTCAATTTGTTCCATCGCTCTATCTCTCTCTGTTGATGTATATTGTGATTTGTTCATCCGAAACCCTACACCAAAAATTCCCATCCTAAACCCGTAAATCATTCGGATTGCATTCCACTTAAAGAATATGTAAAACCCTTGATTTCTACCGATTATAAACCCTAGATGTATAGCCACAATCTTCATTCGCAAGTATAACCTGCTTCTATCCTCTGTTACGTTTCGATTGCGGAAAAGTATATTCAATCGGTGAGTATTTCAACTAAATCTTCTTCAATCGGTGAGTATCTCAACAAAGTCTTCTTCAATCGGTGAGTATTTGAATATCTTTTGAAGATATATGAAGATATTAGTTGATAGCAGCCTCTGATTCAGATGATTGAATCTCTGTTTGTAGGTACGCTTTATAGTTTTGTTCCTTACAAATTAAGGGTGTTATATATGTAATACTTATACTTAGTATATAATATTTTAAGGGTGGGAGTTGCCTAGAAAGCCTAAGTTTTCTAAAAAGTCTAGGAAGCAATAAGGAGGTGGCATGTGGCTTTTAGTTTTTTTATTTAAAAGGGCATGATGGTAATTTGATTATTAATTTAATTTTGGAATATTAAATATCCTAACTAACTATCTAGATATTTATGGAAACGTATATCTCTTTGACAGTTTCAAATCATTACAATTTCAAAAGGTTAGTTACTTTAAATCACGAAGTTCAAATCTTTAACAATTTCTTCACGCTGTGTTTTATACTGGGTTTATCACAATGTGTTTTAGCAGTCACTGGTTTTAGGTACTGTTTCATCACACTGTGTTTTAGCAGTTACTGGTTTCAGGTACTGTTTTCAGGTGATGTCGTGTTTTATACTGGGTTCATCACAATGTGTTTTAGCAGTTATTGGTTTCAGGTACTGTTTCAGGTGATGTGTTTTAGCAGTCAGTCGCTAGTTCGTTACATTGTGTTTTATTGATAAAAACACACTACCATGAGGACATCTAGATCTGATTTATTGTTATTTTTTGTATTATTAGGTGGTTTCAAATGTGAGGGATTAGAGAGAGAGAGAAAAAAAATTGCGACATTTTTGGAGGTGGTTTTATGATTGGTAGTTATTTCCTTATTTAAAACAACTTAAATGACACATTTACCCCCAATCAATTAAATAATCATATTTTTAAGACACATATTACCAAAATGCCACCAAGATGATCTCAACCATTAAACACACCCATCGGATGGCCCAGATCACTTCCTAGACTTTCTAGGAAAAACACACTTTGCGCAGGATCCCCACCCTTTTAAAATGATTAATAATCGTTTTAAAAACCTGGTCCAAACAGGTGATTCAAGAACACTGGACTAATCTTGTAGAGGTTTTTTTTTCGATTTCCTTGGCTTTTCAAAGTTCAGTTTACATTATTTTACTTCATAACTGTGGCGGTGTCATTTTTGAAACCTGGTTGGATCTGATTTTTTGATATTATGTGATTTTGAAAATACTTTGTTTGTGGTTGGGGATCTAGATTAGTGGCGGATGGTGACTGTGACTCATAAAAGTCTATGGAATACAAGGATGTCAAAGTATAGTTTAGGACGTAGTAATGCTAGCGAATTTGAGTAAGATGCGAGTTCTTTTGTTTTTGTTTGCATATACGATGTGGTTTAAGTTGGATATTTTTTTCTAGATTTACAAAAGTAAAAACAATCCCATATCCTAATCGATACCTGCTGATAGCCGTGAGTGGGGCTTTAAACCAACCGCGAACCTGGGTAAGTTTTTGTTATTTCAGTTGTCTTAAGCATTTCTATTTCTTTATCACAATTGCGTACTAATGGTTTTGTCTCCGGAAGCAGCCATTGTCCCAACGCTCAGACTCGGTGTAGCCTCTTCTATTGTACCCGATGTGGATGTGTTTCCAACTGCTGATGGGGCGATCTGCCTTCCGAAGATCTGCAGCCGGTAGTTTATTTCTACCATATTTGCTTTCTTATCTTGGTTTTTGTCCATGGCTTTTTTTCTGTTTAACCTATGGATTCTTCCATCTTTGTGGTTACATATCTTTTATGGAAATATTGTGATATATTTTTACATAAATGATAGACATATAGTGATATATGATGAACAGATTGCATCAGTTTCAATTAATTTTTGAAAACGTTAGGTGAATCCGTCACTTACAGAGTTGAAAACTTAAGATATCGAATACAAAGTTTTTGGAGACAATTGTTATTTGGTTCAGATGTTTCTATGGCTACGTTTTGATGGGAGATATTGCTGGTACTATATTAGAGACTCTTTATTAATCTAGAAACTATATTACTTTTTCTCTTTAGGCAATGCAATGCAATTGAGTGTGGTGAAATGCTTAAATTAACTTTTATTACTAAATATTTAATTTAATGGTTTGCTTGAAGCAGGTTTATCATGAAAATATACAACCAATCGTTTCTTTTAACATTTCAGAGGACCAAACAATTTTTTTATAATGGCCAGATGGGTATCTTAGGGACTCTATATATTTATTTCTTATTATTGATTTATGTTTGCTCTTTTGGTGTCCAGTTAAGCTCATTTATTTTAAAAGGGTTATTGTTTTTTATGCAGGAAGTGAGAAAATCCATATATTGTAGGAAGTAGTTAAAATTCTTCTGTCATAAAATACTAAAATACTTTATAATAGTCTTTTAGAGATTTAGCTGCCTACTTTTATTTGTTTTATAGGGCATAGTGCTATTATTATAATTAGGGATTATAACTGTAAGAATTATGTAGATATTGGTATATCTGAGCTAGGGATGAGCGTAGTACCGGTACCGAAAATCGTCAAAACTGGGTACCGATATAAAAAATGTTCAGGTACGGTACGCTAACGGTATTTGAAAGTAAAAGACCGGTACCGAAAACATGGGTACCGCAAATATCAAAAAGTGGGTACCAGTAACGTTACTAAAAGAAAAAAATCGGTAGCGTAAATTTGGTCGAGTACACTGTTTCGGTACCGGTACCCTATACCAGATGCTCATCCCTAATCTGAGCCTAAGTGTAATAATTTTATGTTATGATTCATGGTTGTTAGAAAATTTTAAAACTTTTAAACAAAAGTTTGGAATCTTTCTTATTTGGAATGTTCTTAACCGACCGATAAAGAAGAATATCAAAAGATCTATGTAAACAATTTGATCTATTGTAGGATCATCACTTTAGAAAATTATGCATAGTGCAATTTGACCTGACCAACTGATAAAGTAGAATATTAAAGATCTATGTATGGAGTTGATCTATTGCAGAATACAAGTATTCATTAGTTGCTGTAATAGGTAACATGGTATATTCGTTTTTTGGTTTGTTTTGCTCTCTGAGATTGATTAGATGATAGTGTTAACAATGGTGGTTGAGTTCTACTCTAGCTTGGTCAAAATCTAAAATGTGAAATCACGTGAACTAAAATTCATGATACTTATATTTTACAGGAATTGTATTGGTTTTTGACCTAACCCGTTTCAACATGTTGAATTTTAAAATGTTGGTTCTAAAGAAGTGTAAAGAAGTCTTTAACGAATTGTGGTATATATAGGGACGTTAACCCTACGGATAAAACAACTAATATGGGTTATAAGGAGATTTTCAATGAATTGTGGTCGTTGTATATTCATGTATTCAATTTGTCATTTTACTCTAATATATTCGTTTTTGTTTTAACTGTATAAAGTCATAACATTTATGTTAACCGTGATAATGAAGATATTTTATTTTACCAACCCGTGAAATTCGCGGGTTCTTAAACTAGTTAATGATATATTTTCATTTTGTATAAAGTAGGAAGCTTTTCTAATATTTTTTAAATTCAAATATTATATTATATATGCAAAAAACGTAAATTAATTTTTATACAACATTTAATGTCTTTAATTAAATTAGTTGAAATCTTTGACCGGTTTTAAACGATATCATCTCAATATCTCAATACTATATACAGTTATATTTTTAGTAACTTTAAAAGTGTTCAAAAATAAAAGTTCTTACCTATTTTATAAAAATTTTGTTTACTATATCTTAAAACATAAATTAATTTATTAAATCGCAACTAGGATCATAAAAGTGGAATCAAAATCACATGGTCAAACAAAACAATTGATGGGTTAATCAGTTCTCTTTGCATCAGTTGTTATGTCATTAAATGCATTTTCCGGTTCTATTGAATTCACTCTCAAGCATCATCTAATAAAAGCTTATCGAAATTGAGGTTTGAAATATCAACTATAAACGTATTAATTTGTGGATTAAATAATGTTTAACGTATCTAAGATTTACTTTAATTCTAATATATTTTTAATACTCTCTGGATAATTTCGATGAACTCCCGATTGGGTAGATCTGCTATAGGTTCTTGATAGATAGTTTTGTTTCTAGTCATCAAGCTACATTATTAATATACCATGAAACACGATGGTTGCTTCTGCTGGATATTGTTTTATTAAATGTGCACATCAGAAGAGGCTGATAGGGCAATACATGCCTTACATAATCAGCATACAATTGCTAGGGTGAGTCTGTTCTTTCACTATGATGGTACATTTTTTTAAGAAATTGGTGATATCTTGTCAAGTGGAAGGCATAATGATTTGTGTTTATTTTACAGCGCGTGGGTCCCATCCAGGTCAAGCATGCTGATGGGGAGCGTGAACGGTTAGGTAATTTGACATCTATATTGGGTCTGTGGGAACAAAAATCGAATATTGTTCATTGCCTTTTGGTTGAAAGGTCTGCTTTGAAGTTATATAGCCTAATGTAGTTTTCCATACATTGGTAGATTAAAAGATGAATTGGCAACTGCCCTGGCATATGGAAATTCAAAAGAAGGTAACACATCAGTTTAAAAAGAGAGACTGTGATGTATTTATTATGTTAATATTTAAGCTTACGAATTATGAAACGACATCTATTGGAGTTTTTGTTTTGTTTCTTGAACACACCGAAGTAGTGATGGTTATCACATCTTGTTTTATGTTGGGTTTTTGTTTTAAATTAGTTTGTTATTAGTTTGCTATGTTGTCAAACCTTAATATCGATCTCTTCACAAAATTGATTGCTGCTTTTGATCGAAGATGGGATCTGGTTATGCTCAAGCTAATTGCTCAAAAGGTAGACATTCTTGTTGGGTAAGTTCATTACTCTATTTCACTTAATATTTCAAATATAAATCTAGGGTTTAATTTATGAACTTTATCACTCATGTCTTGTGTTTTAGAGATTGCTAGGGCCTGGTTAGGTGGGTTTGTTAATTTGGATGATGGGCTTGGTTGATGATCATAAATTTTCATTTTTCTATAATATTCGCAATTAAATAAAAACTGAGTTTACAAATGTCAATCAAAGAGTAATACAACTATAAGGACTTGTACACTTTTTATTTTTTGCTACGGGAAATCATCATTTCTATTTTTTTTACTCTTCAACTAGCCGCGACCAAAGCCAAGCTAACTCTTTGTATCTGCAGCTTAATATAGCTGTGACATCACGAATGAGGTTCAAAATTTCACTTTGATTACTCTGAGTTCTCTTCCAGCCGTCATAACATGTTCCATTAACTGGATTTGGCCAAACCGTGCTTCCCATTTTGGATTGTTGTCTGATCTCCAATCTTTTTATGTTTTACTTCACTACATCTGAAAAGTTTTTGCTGAACTGGTTTGCAGGATGAAGAACGAGTAGAACCATGGAAAATATAGGTAAAACTATATTTTTAAGTTTGTGTCAATTTTCAGGTTAATAATATGCATCTCTCTTGTGTTTGACTTGCCGTAAGTAGTCTTATGATGTATTCAAACTTTTCAGGATTGCTGAACATGTAGGTGCATTTGAAGGAATCAATTATTGGGTTAGGTAGGTTGCTGTATTGAAGGCCCAATGGTATTGGCTTTTACAACCTCTAAATTGTAAGTTCCAAGTTTTCACATTCTGGTCAGAAAATATAATCTTTAATTTTTTTATGATATATGTGCCAGAATATGGAGGGAAGGTCATTGTTGGAGAGAGCTAATTGCAGAGCAAAGGGTAGGGGCCCCGGGAGTTGCAATATTTGACACTATCAGAAGGATTGGTCAACCATTAGATATGTTAACAAAGATGAACTCGATTTATGATGTTGTTAATGTTCCTGGTGTCAGTGCCAATATTAGCCACATGGACACTAGGGTTGTGGTAACTTTCTTTCAATAACAAACTTTTCGGCTATATAGATGCCTTTTTTTCATTATGGTTTGTTGAATTAAACTATCATTGTAGCTCATTACATTAATGTTTCTGTATTTGTCTGGTTCATTAGATTGACCTAGAGGTGGCAAAATGGGTTGGTTGGTCAGGCTGGCTAACGTGTCAACACGGGTAGCTTGCTCAGTGTTGACCCAACACTCTTTTTGTCAATTTTCATTTGATGTTTTTATAGCTAATTGAAGATGTATGATGATTTATAGGTGAGAGGTTTTCTCCGGAAAGCATTTACAGGGGTGGATCTTGTGATTATACCTGCTGGTGGTCCAAGAATGCCCGGAATGACATGGATTTCAAGAAACACCATTATCACAAAAAATCCTCCTAATTTGTTTAGGTGGCTTGAAAACTCCCAAATGAGACGGATGTATTGCAAACAACATCATTGATATTCCAGCTCTTATGCGTACTGATGTTAACCGGTGACCATGAGCTTAGTGCACGAAGGGTTGCTAATGCAGTTAACCGGTGACCATGAGCTTAGTGCACGGAGGGTTGCTAATGCAGTTGGCATTGATGAAATTCATTGCAGCTTAAAGACTGAGGATAAAGTCAATCATGTCACTAACATCCCCAGAGATCCCGGTCATTAATTGATATGTGCCTTTTCTCTACAAGCTCAGGTAGTCCATACATGCATCCATGATCTTATTTTCTATTTGCATTTTTCTTTATTCATTTGTTAGGCATACTAATATATTGTTGGTACACTCTATTGCCAGCTATTTAGGGTACACTTTTTCATGTAAATTTGCTCAACAAATTTCGTATTCAAAGCAATCGAAATAAACAAAATTGAAATCATCGCGAATCTGTTGCTGTCATGCACTTTTTTATGTATAATTCTATTTATTTACTTGAAAGTCAATGGAGGTTTGGTTTTCTTATTAATGAAAACAAAGCAGTTAGTTATTTGGAAGCTGAAATCACAATTCAGAAGAAGGTAGATGGTGATGATGAAGACATATAACGTCTTTTTGTACTTTTTACTACATGGATTTGTTAAAAAGATGGGTTGTCCTGGTGTACCTTACAGTTCTAATGTTACACGGGCACAGACCAAGTTGTTGGCTAATGAAATTGGAACTTTAATCAAGGCTGGGTACATGTGCGCTAATTTCAGAAGACAATTTAGCAAGGAGAGGTAAGTTTTTTATTGATGTTTTTGAAGTTCAAAGTTTAGTATGTTGTGGGGTATTTAATGTTAAAAGAGAAGAATGGAGTTGCTCTAAAATTTTCTGGCCGTCAACCGCAGCGAATGGTGGCGCTGCAACTTTAGTGAAGTACAAAAAGGAAATGAAGAAAAAAAATAAGATGATGGTGATGTTTTAATGAGTTTGTATCTGCCTGTTCGAGGTTAATGTGAGTCTTTTACTTTTTTGTCAGCTTATTAAAAGTACTTAGAACTTAATGTTTTATTATATTATTTCTCATGAAAACTGATATGTATCTATCTATTCATAATTGAGCAGGATAAAAAATGCAGGGTGATGGATAGATTCAACGGTTAGGAGGGGTCTTTTCCAGGGTGTTGGAGTTGGAGTCGACACCTGGATTCTCAAGTGGAAAAGGCGGAATTTGCTAGATGCACATGTATGGTGTCTAACATAATTTTAACAGATAAAATGGATAAATGGTCTAGGGTGGGAGGCAGAGAGACGTTGAGTTCTCGGTTGGGGCTATTAAGCGATATTTGGGCAGTGGGTCAAATTACAGTAGTAGGCATATACACGAGTGCAGTAAGTGGGTGCCAAAGAAGTGTAACATCTTTATGTGGCTTATGGTCATGGATAGAATCCCAATGCTAGATGCTCTTTGGGTCAGGAACTGTTACACTGTTGGTATGGGATGTGTTTTGTGTAATTTTGTTTATTGTAAATTAATTTTTCCTAACTTCACGGGTGATAGCCTAGTTTTCTTTATACATATGTAGCTATTTACTATTATTATTATTATTATTATTATTATTATTATTATATTCTAATTAGTTTAGCTCAAATCTTATTTATCTCTTTTAACTTGTAAAATGTAGTGTTTTATAAAATTATAATTATATAGTTAAAAGCTACTCATTTTTCATTACATTTCAACCTAAGTTTGAATAAAAACAGAGTATGGTCAAAAATCCTATATTTTACTGTTATTACTCAATGGTTCATATAAAAAGTATGTATTCGTCTAGATACCTCATATTCTTAATGGTCATCTTACTCTCGTTACCTACTCATAAGGTTCATATATTTTATTTTAATGCATACAATGGAAATGTTACAATATATAAGGATGATTTAAAATAGTTGTGAGAACCATGAGAACTTATTAAAAAAATTAGTGTTTTTCCAAAGTATTTATAGTTATTTAATTTTTTAGAAAAATAAAAATAAAAAAACGTATGCGTAAGGGAAGTAAGATTTCCACCGAAGTTCTCTAGTTCTCACAACTTAAGAGAGTGTCTTGTTGAACTGGATCCTATGTATACACACACACACACACACATATATATATATTAGACACGGGTCCTGTCTGGGAGGCATGCCTTGAGCCCGTTTGGGGACCTGCAGTCGCGGCTAGACCTTTATAAACCTTTAAAACTTTCATTTTGCACATTCAAACATCCCATTTCTCTCTCGCTTTTAACGATTCTAAGACCACCCATGTTTCATCCGTTTTTGTCTATTCTTCTACCAGTGTAACTCTCCTAACACTAATTCCTTAAGATTTATGCTTGTGTTCTTCACCATGTTTAAACTTAGCGCAAAATTTTGGGGCTTTTGAGATTTAGTGTGAATTTGTTGTTGAACCTGCATGCTCTGTATAACTAGGTTAATTTTCGTAATGCATAATATCTGTTCATTTTAAGGACTTATACCACTTTTTAAGTCAAATTGTTCTTGACCACTTTTGGCTAGATCATGAACCATTGGGTAAGGTTTTGGAAAACCAATTTTGGGGGAGTGATTTTTGGGTAAAACCACACCTATCCAAAAATCTTTTGGATGTCGACGCGAACAAAAACTAGATTTTGATCTCCTATGGTGACCCAACATGTACTTTGGGTGATTGATAATATTAGGTAAAACCAGACCTTTCCTTGCAAAAAAATTCTGGATTTCGCTTGAACAAAAACGGGATAATATTAGGTAAAAAATTCTGATTGATAATATTGGGTAAATGACTCGACATGAGGCATGTTTTGTTTTTATTATTATGATTTTGGAAAATGTTTATGCAACAAGACATGTTTTGTTTTTACTATTAGGATTACGGAAATTGTTTTTGTAAGACACTAGAGGATCACCCCTGGTTACAATTCACCAAGAACAATGAAGATTGGTGTAGGGCAAGACTAAACGCTTTGTTCACACGCCAAGAAGTGTAACATTCATGAATTTTAGGTTTTTAAATCAATGATTATGTCTGTATATAATTCAATTTGTATATGGTGGGAGTTGGCTACAAAGTCCATTTTTCCTACAAAGTGTAAAAAGTCATAAAACACCATAATACCAACCATAAAACACACTAAAAACCCATAAATAACAAAGGAAAGATTACTAAAACGCCATATTTGTGGGTTTTGTGTTATGTTTTGGATGATAAAGCTTTGATTATCGAATGGCTAACATTAGTGCATTCTATGTTGATTCATGTTGTGTTTTATATTCATAGTTCTACAATTGTGTGTTTGAAGTTTTTATGGACTGTGTTGATGCACGATGTCTATTATCTGTGTCTTAGGTCTAGTCAGATTGTATAGGGTTTGAAATGTTATTTTGTTAAAGTTATGATTGTTGTTATAGCCACTTCGTACGAACTGTCAATTCGTACGAAGTGAAAACTTTGTACGAATTGCAGTATTGGTGCGAAGTGGTGGGTCTATATATAGCTAGCTTGGGTCTTTCAGTGTAATAGTTTTTGCGAAGCAGACGGCGAAGCTCTGCTGGATTTAAGACTGATTGTAAACGTTTACCTAATCAATGAAATCGATAAATTGAAAAGTAATCTTGTGTATTGTCACTAATTCCGCATCTATGGATTAGAAACCAAATTAGGTACATTTTCATGGAGGAAAACGGTCCTACAAGTGGTATCAGAGCTCAGGGAGCCTGATTTGAAGACATCTACACCAAGAAGACTTCTATTTCTACTCCATTCTTTTTCTTTTTCACTTTTAAAATGAACTAGCGGACAAAATGAACTAATTTTCAGATATGTCACGTAAAATCACGTAAATAACCCTTGAAAGTTTCAAATCTAAAAACAAATGTTTTGATGACAAAAATGGCAAAATTCATCATTTTGTGAACTCACTTCACATGGACCGTACCCGACACTTCGTACGAACTGCGCAGTCAATTCGTACGAAGTGGTATTTGTCAATCCGGACCAAATTTACAACCAGTTCGTACGAACTAACATATTTTAATTCGTACGAAGTGGTTAGTGTCTAATTGTTTTTCAAGTTTCGTGTGATTTCAGTACTTCGTAACGAGAACAATGGACAACGAATTTTACAACGCTTTTGCTACTTCACCAGTGAAAAGTAACCCAGAATATCAAAATGGAGAATGAAATGGGTATGATGGTGAAAGCACCGAAGTTATTCAATCTGGAAGAATATGCGAATCATTTCCTATGTTGGTGTGCAGTGGAAGAAAAGTATACAACACCCGTTGGAGAGAATGGTTTGGAGAAAACCTTGGTAACGTTCTCAATACCCGAAAGAGACAAGTTTGTAGCAGAAAATAAAATGATGAGCATTTTGCAACAATCAGTGAAGGAAGACATTTTGGTCCTGCTACAGCACAATGACGATGCACAAGCACTATGGAATGCACTTCGAGTAAAGTATGAAGGAATCGCAGAAATGAGGAAGCGCAAGAAAGCATTACTGCGAAAGGAGTTTGATATTTTTGGACCATTGAAGGGTGAATCAATGAAGCAGTTGATTGAACGTTACTGTCACCTAATTTTTCAGTTGAAAAGAATGAGAATTTTGTAGACAGATGAGGAACTTGTTGATAAACTAGCAGATGCTTTACCCGATGGAGAGTGGACCACATATCTAACCATTCTGAAGAACAACAACGAATACAGTGGTTTCTCTCTATCAAGATTCATCGAGAAGCTGGAAAGCCATGAATTAGAATGCAAAAGATGGCAAAGATGAATAGTGTTTCAGTTCAGCAAGATGTCAGTCTGTATTACAAGAATCATTTTGCTAACACACAAAGTCCGAAGTTCAGACTGCTTTTAGCGCAAATACTTCGGCAAGCTCTTCAATGACACCAAGTGGTTTTCGGTCTTTTCCAAGCTATGAACCGAATACACCACAAGCTTCAAATACATCTCAGGGATCATCTCAGGGATCAAGTTTTCCTGATACTCAGACGAATCAAGCTAATCCGAATCAGAGAATCTTACAGTGCAACATAGCAGTGAATCTTGAGAATGCTTAGGATTTTAATGAATATACTGCTAAACAACACATGGCACTATTGGCTTCAGTTCAAGAATCCTATGAGAGCTTAGTTGCCGGGAAGATCGGTAATCCAAACATGACGAAGAAGGATTATGATCAGTTAGACCTAGAAGAACTTGAATTGATAGACATCAAATGGTGCATGGCGTCAATCATTCGAAGAGCGCAAAGATTTATGGAGATTACGGGAAGAGAGAGTCTAGGAGGGCTTGATGGTAAACTTGGTTTTGATATATCCAAGGTCACTTGTTTTTGATGCAAAGAAAAGGGGCACTTCAAGCGTGAATGCACAAACCAATCTGTTAACTCCAACCAGAATTCTTTCAAGGATGACTACTACAAGAAAGCCATTTATCATCGTCTGTCACCACCTCAGCCAAACACAAGAATGGTGCAAATTGAAGATGGTTCAACAAAGATGTGACAACCCGTATGTTCGACCCTGGTTAATTATAAAAAGTTACCTGTAGAAGTATTATGGATTATTATTTAGTAAATAACAATAATAATAACATATGAAGAGCGAGCACATTATTTAATTGACAATCACGATGACGCCTTGCCACAAATTCTATACGCATATTTTTACACACGTATATACGCAATAGTCTTATTTATATTAGTAAATATAATTTTACGGTGTATTTATTCGATGATATATTTGGGCGGATTTATTTTAACCCGAGAAATAATAAGCGGTTAGTACATACGGGCTTAGCCTAACCCATCTACCCAAACCCTAGCTTTATAACCATCTATTTCTCCTTTTCCCTTTCATCTCCTACACAAACCCTAATTCCCTCTCCTTGTGCGACAGCAGCCCCCTCTCTCATGATCGCAACCCTCCATCTCTAGTTCTTTCATCTTGCTTGAAGGTTAGCGATGTTTGTTGTGTGTTTAAGTTGCGTTTTGTGATGTTAAAGATGATATATGCCTAGGGTTTGTTGTGATTTTAATATACTAGATGATATGTGATGGGTTAAATTGTTATTAATTAATGTTACTAGGATCCATGGTCGTTTAAACTTGTTCTAGTATCATATAAGTGCAAATTGAAAGCTGATTAGCATATACAGCCAACTTCAGCTGGCTGTAAACATGCCGTAACTTATCGAAAAACGGAATTTCTGAAGTCTAAAACGTACGATTTTGAAAAACGCTTCTAATGGCGCTGAAATCGCATTTTTCTGATGTCGTTTACTATTTTAAAATAATTGTTTCGTACAACAGCTGAAGCTGCGTTTTTTCTGTAGAAATTACATGTTATGTTTTACGTTATATCCTGTAAACTGGATAGATTTAGGTCGTGAAATTTTTATAGTAGCGGGGCACGGGAGTCCTCGGAAATCTTCCACTGGAATTTTGACAATCGGATAAATGATGCTTTTTATATAAATTTTTCCGTGGACTGCAGTCAGAAAGTGACGAATCTGAGTACAGCTTAGTAAATGATTTTTAATAAATTATTGGTAATGAGTTAGGCGCTGAGAATTTTACACAAAGTGTCGCGGACCGTTGGCACATCTTGTAATTTAATTGGGATTTTTGGAATAGGTAACTATGTTATAAAAATACCCGAAAACAGCCCAATTCTAGGCATTAAAGCTGAAACGTAATAAGTTGCAATATGTGCATCTAAATGTTTATTGTGCTATGTGAGAATGATCGAACCTGTTTAATGTCAACTTAAATATTATTTAAGTTGTTGTGTGCTATGATCATATATTTATATATGCATATGTACGTGGAATAAATATATAAGTTGTCAACGTGATTGCATGATACGTGTATGGATTTCGTGTCTTACATGAGCACACTAATAAACTAAATGGTAATCATATTAGGACGTGATTGACCAACCTCAACTCATAATCCCTTTAAAGTCTAATCGAGCTATCAAAGGTGAGTTCATGGCCCCTACTCTTTTAAATGTTTTTAAAACACAAGGGGAGAAAGCATGCACTACATTACGGTAAAGTAATGCCATAACGTTACGGTAAGGTAACGTCGCAACTGTTAGAGTTTTTGTTATATTAGTTATGGTCACAAAGTAGCATTTATCACATGTCAGTCCCCTTAACACTTACGATGCCGTTAGTATTGGATTATAGCGAGGGAATTTTTAGTAGTACTACTGGGCCTGACAAGCCCCATTCGAGCTGGTCGCGCCAACTAGACCGAACATTGATGGTCATGGGTGTAGAATTTGCCTAACACTTAGCCATGGTTGGTGATAGACCTGGCACAACAGAGGCAGCAACGTCAGCTTCGGATCGCACACTTTGTTGACATGACTTAGGTTAGCTACCTACAAATATAACAAGTAACTGCTAAACACTGCAACTTACTGTTTTGGGTTTGAAACAATGGAAAACACTTGAGAAATAACTTACTTTATATCTGTAACTTAAAATCTGTGAACTCACTCATCATTTTGTGTTGACACTTGTTCATGCATGTCTTTCTCAGGTTGCTAAGGTAGCACACATCAGGACTAGGATGCATTTCGGAGTCGCATTGATTTCACCAAACTTTTAGAATAAATTTTAATTACAGTAGGTATTTTAGTTTTGTAATTATTTACGCTTCCGCTACTCAATTGTATAAACCGTATTTTCTCATGAATGAGCAAACAGGAAAATTTTTAAACTCATATAGTGGTCGTTCAGTATGACTAATGGCTGAGATCCTGGTTTGTCACGCGCCTCACGGTAGAACCCCGCATGTGAAATTTGAGGGTGTGAAAAAAGACAACGAAAGATAAGGCACTAATGGTAGCTCAGGAGGATGAATGTTTCAATTGGAGCAAATACATATCTAAAGATGAAGGTCTTGCATTACTAGCAGAGATTATTGAGGATTCAGAACCGGAGTCTGAGGAATATTCAAATGTTGTGTTTAATAATGCTGGTTGTGATGATGCTAAAATCGATGATGGTTTAGAGGAAGCTATACTAGCATAGTACTTGGAGAATCGTGCTGAGGAAGAAAATATCTTACACAGTGCATTTAGAAACTTAATTCCTGCTGATTTGTTTCCTTCTTTTGCAGGGTATTTTGATCTTAGTTATCAAGCAAAACCTGAGGAAGAAGTAAAGCCCGAAAAGCCCGAGGTGATTGAAGTGATTGACATTTCAAAGGAAATGACAGCTGAAACCTTAAAAGAAATTGCTGACCAAGCGTTGATGGCAAATTTGAAAGAGGTAGTCTCTGAAGATGTACAGAAACCTGATGAGTCAGTGAATGGTGAAAAAATCAGGGAAGTGGTAAAAGAAGTCATTGTTGAGGTTGAAAAACCTTGTAAGAAGTGTGAGGAATCTTGCAAGGAATGTGTCATAAAAGATTTAAAATTTGATGAATTAATACGTGCTTCTAACCATGTTGCCTTTGAATATAACGAGGTAAAAGAGGCATATCACACACTATCAAGATCAATTAAACAATATGAAAGAATCGCAAGAGAAGATGTTGCAACACATTCAATGCTCAAGGAAACACTTATGGATAAGCAAATGGCCATAAACATCCATTTGAATACCATTACCGAGCTAAAAATGAGCTTGAGAAAACTAAAATTGAAACTGAACGGGTAAATAAACTACTTATTAGCTACTCTACCAGTTCATATGTCATCGATCACATTCTTCCTAATCGAAAAGGAAGAAGGTGATAACAAAGGTAAGTCAAAAGGTGCAAATTATAGAAATGTTCCTCCACCCATGTGGGAAAGTTACAGTAGACGAAAACCAACAGGGGTGGAGAAGGCACTCAATTTAAAATCTAGACTTGAAAAAACAAATGAGTTGCCTGAGAACATTGATGTAACTTTCACAAAAACTGACGATGACTGTGAACCAGAAGTGGTAAAAACTGTGGTTTAAACTGTTTTAAAAAGTGAAAGTGATAGCACTGAATATAAAACTGCCGAGTCTAATGAGTCTAATTTGAAATCAAGTTCAAATTCTGAAAATGAGGAGAGCTTTCATAAGAAGTATCTTGATAAATCAGGATTTAGTTCGGAGGATGATTCATCATTAGTAGCATATACTGTGAAAGGATCGGACAAACTATATCCTGATCAAGAATTTCTGATTCAGAATGTGAATTTTGCGAAAATTGATTAAGCGTTTAAAATAACATAAATAAGTAAATCAGAAGTTGAAAGTTTTGATGAGTCGTACTACTCTAAACATAAACGTGCAGTCAATAATAGCTACAAGGGTAAAACATATCCGGAGAACAAGCTTAAAGGGTTGGGGTATGAGAAGAAGAGGAATGATCGATACCAAAAACCAGATTTCAAAAAGAATGTAAATTTTGTTTTTTGGATCGAACACGGTAAGCGAGAAAGAGAAGTTGGGAAAATAACAATCAAATGATGAGTTCTTTTCACAATAGAAACATAGAGAACAGGTGAACAAGTCCACTATCATGGATAGAAGGACATGTTTTAAATGCAATGAAGTAGGACATATTGTTCGCAATTGTCCGAATCGTAAACTTGTTCACCATGTTTCAAAGACTTTGGATGATGAGAAAAAGAAAACCACAAAATTTGTCTAATATGGTACTGTGTTTACACCAAGTGTTAATCCAGAAGTTTTCAAAGAATCTATCACATAAATTGGAGAAACCTCGAAAGAGAATGAACTAAAAAATGACAAACGTTACACAAAAAGGGCAACTTCTGCTCAAACTTGGGTGGTTAAACCTAAATCATCATCTGAAGAAAAGAAAACAACGACAATAACTGATGAAAAGGTTGAGCAAGTTGTTAAGAATGAAGAAAAGGTTACAACAACTGTTACAACCAAGAATAAGGTTGAACAAGTTGTTAAGATCGAAGAGAAAGAAGTTAAAGTTCCAAAGTTTGATATTCCAAATCCACCAAAGACTACTAAGTCTTGGGTTTCCCTTTTTCAGTAAACTTTTAATCTGATGTGAAGGGGCTTCCGAAGTCAATAATTTCGAAATGGATCATGGATAGTGGAGCCTCAAGACATATGACATGGATGTTAGCACTACTATATGACGTAAGGTCTGTTCGTGGTGGTTATGTTGGGTTTGCAGGAAACCAAGGTGGTAGAATTGCCGGAGAGGGAAAACTGTCAAAGGGAGTGGTTTCTTTCGATAAAGTGAATTACATTGCGGAGCTAGAGAACAACTTACTCAGTATCTCACAGATCTGCGATAAAAAGTTCACGACACATTTCAGTGATAAGGAATGCTTAATTTTGAAGCCAGGATTTCAGATATCGGAGGAATGGATTCTAATGCGTGCGCCAAGAGAGAATGATTTGTATGTTCTTGATATGAGTATTGCATCTACTACATCAAAAACGGCACAATGTTTTGTCACACAAGCAATCGAAAAAGAATCAATCTTGTGGCACAGGAAGATGGGGTATATTCACCTCAGAAAAATGAATCGGCTTGTTCATAACAATCTAATGGAAGGAGTGAATCTGAAAAGTTTTCATCTAAACGACGACTGCTTAAGCTGCAAGAAGGGCAAGTAGCAGAAAAAGTCGCATCCGAGAAAACTTCTAAATTTCATCAAATTACCGCTAGAAAGACTGCATATGGATCTCTTCGGACCAGTCAATGTAAAGAGCATTTCCGGGGATCTCTACTGCCTTGTAGTTACCGATGATTATTCTCGCTTCTCATGGGTTTCAATATACGACAAGGTGAAGGAGCTTGTGTAGGTAGGGAAACCGCCGGGGTTTGTCGATCCGGTGCACAAAGATAAAGCTTATCTTCTTAACAAAGCGTTTATACGGGTTGCATCAGGCCCCGAGAGCTTGGTACGAGACACTATCTCAACACCTGTTAACAAATGGTTTTGTCCATGACACTGTTGATAGCACAGTCTTTACCAAGGAAGAAGATGGACACCTGTTGATTGTACAAATATATGTGGATGATATTATATTTGGGTCTACAAACGATGCGCTGTGTAAAGATTTCGAGGCTGTCATGAAGACGAAATTTGAAATGAGTTCAATGGGAGGAATGAAGTTCTTTCTAGGGCTTCAAATTGATCAACTTCCTGATGGAATCTTTATTCATCAGACGAAGTACGTTAACGATATTCTAGAGAAGTTTGGAATGACTGCCGCATCTCCGATATCTACCCCATTGGCAATCAATCATGGCATTTGCCCTGATGCTACTGGAGTCAAAGTTGACGAAACTTTGTATCGTCCGATGATAGGGTCGTTGATGTATCTTACAGCTTCCAGACTGGATATTATGTATCCGACATGCTTATGTGCTCGATATCAGTCCAGTCCACGTGTATCGCATATGATGGTTGTGAAACGGATCTTCCGATTTTTGAAGAGTTGCCCAAACACCGGCTTGTGGTATCCGTGTAACGACAACTTCGATCTCATTGGATACTCGAATTCTGATTATGATTGCTGCAAGATCAAAGCAAAGTCTACGACGGCCGGCTTCCAGTTCTTTGGAACACGTTTAGTCACATGGAAATGCAAGAAACAAACCACGGTCGCTCTCTCTACTTGCGAGGCTGAATACGTTTCAGCTTCCAGTTGTTTTTCCCAAATTCTGTGGATACGACAACAGATGAGAGACTATGGTTTGCAATTTCTTGACAAGCCCATTTATGTTGATAACAAGGCTTCCATAGATATAACTAAAAATCCGCTTCAACACTCTAAAACTACACATATTGAGATTCGATATCACTTTATCCGTGATTGCCACGAGAAAAAGTTGATTCGAATAGAAAAAATCCACACTGATGAATAAAAGGCAGATTTTTATACCAAAGCTTTTAGCAGAGATAGATTTAAATATCTTCTAAGAATTAATTCTATGAAAAATCTAATATCAAATAGGGAAACTGAGGTTGAATACGGATCGGATGACGAGTTTTCATGATCATCATCGGTTTTTCACTTTTATTAGGTTTATAGAATTTTTTTCTTTAAAAACAAAAATCCAAAAATATGTTTTTAATTTTAGGGGGAGAAAGTTTGGGAAAATACAAAAACATTATAAAATAAAAAATACAAAAACATGAAAAAGACAAAAAATGAGTTTTCGTATAAAAAGAGGAAATGATAGTACATCAGTGGACTATCACGGTATGCTAAAGATTTGTAAAGTGTTAATAGATAAAAGCAAGTCTCACTGATGATGTGCTAGTAGGCTTCGCACATTCAGTAGATTGATTCTAAGATATAAACATAATTAAATAGACTATTAACTTGTGGTTTAACATCTCTTGGATATATGGACTTGGTACTCCAAAATTTTGTTTGAGAGATTGCCTGATTATGAGATACTAGATCTTTATAGCGAATTGATATCTGGGGTCTTATACAAGTTCTTCTGACTTTGCGAAAGCAATAACCTAAAACTTGTAGAATACTTTTGCGCTTAAACCATTACAACTGCTAAAAATATTGAAAGTATCGAAAGATATCACATTAAGCAGTTTAAAAAGATTCCTAGTTGGAATACACCTTCAAGACGAGCCTTCATCTCTTTGTCGGTACGATGGTACGAACCTGAGCTCTCAAGGTATCGCACTACCCAGATTACAGATATCAGTTAACTATATTAATCTGTAAGATGAAATCTAGGGAATCTTGATATGGGAGTATATTCCGAGGTGGGAAATAATTAAAAATTCATTAATTTGAAATTTAACACTGCCGAAAACATCAGTCTGATCTCAAAAGGTCAACCAAGGTCATTAACTTGGACTTGGTAGGCAAATCAATTATCTAGGGTCATTAACTTGAACTTGGTTAACTGAGTGGGTTGATAAAATTGATTAAAGAATAAAAATTGAAAAAGTTTGAAAATTTGAATGCGCCAATTCGTACGAATTGCACAATTCATACGAACTACACAGTTCGTACGAACGGACTGAAAATGTGTATGTATATCACAATTCGTACAAAATGGACATTACACACTCTTTGAATGGTGAGAGAGTTTTTGTTTGAACTCAGTGAAATTGCAATTGAGTCATCATTATTCTGCTAAATTTTCATTGATAGGGTTGATTTTCACACTCTATTCAATGGGCAAGGTAATAAATCGAGAATTAACCGTCTATTTTAATGATTGAGAAGTGTCGGACTTAAAAACAAAGATCTCGTTTGTTTTAAAGGACAAAATCTAAAATTGAACTTAGAATAATGTTAATCGGCATGTTTAGGTTGTGATAGAATGAACAATTGATAGAATTGGTAAAGATTAAGAAGTTGCATGTTTATGTGGAGAAGATGATCACTTCGTACGAAGTGACAATTCGTACAAAGTGATGATAAAAGGTTTCAAGGTCCCAATTCGTACGAACTACTAAAGAATAATTCTAACAAATTCAATTCGTACAAAGTGCTGGTGTAATGGATTTGAAATTGTTAATATGATTAGATCAATTCGTACGAATTGATAAGAAAATCCAATTCGTACAAACTGTGAATGTTAAGTTGTTGAAAAATTTTCTAAGTGTTAGCTTATGTATCAATGTGCAGGAAAAGAAGTCGATTTTTTCGAAGTTCCATAACACTTGTTGTGTGTTAGACAAGAAGAAATTTATGAGATTAGCACCGTTTGATGATATTCAGGAGTTTATGGGACGCATCCGCATTACTAAAGCTTTGACGCATCAGCCTACTACGTATAGGTCACATGTGGAATATTTTTTGAAAGCTGCAAAGTATGAGGAAGCTGAAAAGACATTGTATTCTGCTGTGAAGATTGACGATAAAGATTTGAAGTTAAGATAACTGAAACCGATGTTCGAAGAGTTTTAGGATTTGAAGATAATGAATCTGATCTGATCGGGTATCCAGAAAGAATGGTGAAAGGGTGTTTCTATCGTATGGGCTATCGAGGATACGTTAACGCAGCAACATAGAAGAAAGGGAATCTTGGGCGTCCGTATAAGTTTTTCATTCACTCGTTGCAACACGCCTTAAGTCATAGAAAAGGAGGTTACGATGATATTTAAAATTATCAAATGATCATGGCCACGACATTAGTTTTGAATTTGCCGTTCAACTTTTCACACGTTATTTTTTACTACATGACAAAGAATACTGGTGATGACAAATTTCTGCAGTATCCAAGATTTGTGCAAATGTTGCTGGATGACAAATTCAAGAATCTAAAGAAAGTTGATAATGATGTCTTTTACCTGCAACATATGGATGATGATACAATACAACGGTTAAATCAGTACCCGAGGCAACCTACAGAGCCAGTCCCGAAGCCGATGTTTGGTGCTATTGTAAACAAAGATTATGTCCCACCTGAAGAAGGAAAGTGGCGAAAAGCTACAAGTGGTGACGAAAATGATGAAGTAGAATGTTTAGAAGGGTTTGTGGGAAAGAGAAGCCGTTGGTACACTAAAGCTGAATCGGAAAAGAAACGCAAATGGATGGCTAAGAAAGCGGCTAAAACTATTCTGATTGACGAACCGGAAGATGAGCCAGAGGTTAATTGAAGAGATACCTGAAGCAAATTTTGAAACAAAAAATGTTGAAGCTGAAAACGTTGAAGTTGGGAATGTTGAAGGTGAAGATCATGGTGTGTTCTCTGCTACATCTGATAAAGATGAGTATGAAGATTCGACTGATGTTTGTGAAGACAGATACGAGAATAGATGATGTTTATGAACCATCTGAGCACGAATCTGAAGAGGAAAGACCGAAAAAGAAGGCTAAACGTGTTAAGATGAAGCCAGGGATGGTGAAAAAGACTACAGGATCACCAACTGCTTAAGCTAGGAGGAAGTCGGTAAGAAAGAAGAAACCAGTGGCTGAAACGACTGTGCCTCTCCACCAACATCACCCATACACACCACATCATCTGCCTCTCCCACTCAAATAACAACCTCCACCCACTACACCACAAACACCTAACACCTACAAACACCCAAACAACAACACCTAAACCACCCCTAAACAACTACAACACCTAACACCAAAAACAGCCTACACCACCACATGCCAAAGAACAAATCAGGAGTTGGGCAATCAAAGTTTCTCCATGAGAACTTCCCGAACGTTGAAGATATTCCTTACTGAAGGTTTTTCTGCTGATCTGTTCAACGAGACAAAGATTGAGGAACTCGAGAAGAGAATTAAAGCCTTGGAAGATCAGATTAAAGCTAATGACGCTGAGAAGGAGGTGTTAGAGGCAAGGGTGAAGTTTATTGAGAAAGATCATGAATATATGAAGGTTGTGATCGAAAGTCTATGCACAGACAACGAGAGGCTAAGGAAAGTGGCTAATGATTTAGAGAATGAACGAGAGCGAAGCAACATGAAGTTTGATATGTTACAGCATGTTCTAACCAACAATTTAGGAATAGATTTTGCGGCTGAATATAGCAGGTTAGAAGCACAGGATGCTCGTGAAAGAATGGTAGAGAGAGACGAAAGCTGCAGAAGAATCAGCAGCACAAGGCAAGGGCAAAAGTATAACTGAAGGGATCACTGAGCCACTAACGATTGATCCTTTGCCAACTAGTGAGAGTGCAAAGGTTGTCGAGGAATCTGTATTTGACATGGTTGCTGCCGGAGAAGTGATTGATATTGTTGATAATCCTGTGTTACAAAGGATTACTGAACTTTGACGTCTGAGAGCCGAAAGAGCTAAAGCAGTAGAGTAAGAGATAGATGATGATGAAGTTGATGATGGTAAATCAAAAAGATGATGAAAAGAAATATGTCTCAGATAAGAAAAATGACGACGATGATGATGACAATCATGGAGGATTTGGTGTTACAATTGAATCAGCTAAGTTTACGGAATATTTTGATTATGATGTTGTATTGAATGATGAAGTTAACCAAGAAGATGCACCAACTCAGGGATCAGAAAGAGCAAGCAAAAGATGATGTGCAATCAGGAATCTTCACAGCTGCTCACTAGCGGTTGTTCCTGATTGTTACAAGCCCCGTGTATTCTTTTTGGAGCACAATGTCGAGGAAAAAGAGTATGTACATTCGTACTTAAAGGAGGATATTGTTAAGCTTTTAGAGATTGATGAAGGAACTTTTGAGTTTGATTTTGAGGAGGAGTTGAATAACATCAGTGCCCTAGAACCTAACGATTATGTTTATAAACATATTCCAGAGGTTGATGATTATGATCATGTTATTATTGAAGACGCTTCAGATGATGATGAGCCTGATAAGTATACTAGAGCTGACACAAATAGTTTTCCGACGTTTGATGAGCTATTTAGTGCAAACAGCGATGAACTTCTAAATCGAAAGATAAACGAAACAATAAATGAAGGAAGTCTGCAAAAAAGTGTGTCTAAAGCTGAGATTGCTCAAGCCAAGAAGACGTGGTTTCGGGAATTGCCAAAGGAAAGAAAGTTTAGACGACCGTTAGCAATTTTCACAAGAGATAAAGATAAGTCGCTGGGAGATATTCTGAGCTGGGGTTGGATTCTTGAGTTGAACGTATATGCTATTAAGAGATAATTTGGAGTACAGTATGTTAGATACTTGCGAGATCTGAAGACATTTCCATTCTGGGATATTGAAGAGCTTGTGCAAACTCGAAGTATTAACTATCTGATGAAATTCAATGATCAAAGGCTCTGGAAACTAATCAAGTATGAAACGGCTCATGGTTTTAACCGATGGAAGCCGTTTATCCCAAAACGAAAAGTGAAGTTCGATAAAGTCATAAAGACTAAAGATGTGACGCTGGTTATGAAAAGGCCTCGTGTATGAAGAACATGCCTCTAATGAAGATCGAACAAGATTTTAACGAGTACTTTCAGTGGTGGTAGGTCGATCCTGTAAGGTAATCGTTTTGAGAGCTGACGAGAATATGTAGATTGCTGAAGAATTAACTCCAGAAATGATTGAACAAAGACGTATTTGGGGAATCTGGAGGACGATACACATAATAGACCCGATGTGGCTAGTTAACTGCTCAAAGGATGATGTGAAGTGCTTATTTTCAACAAGATTTGCTTTGAAGAGAAAGAGAATACGCAAGCGATGCATTACTAGGGTGTAATCAATGTTTGTTATGCACATGGTATTAATTTAGGGCATATATGGGAATCGAAATGGAGAGAGCTTGAATGAGAAGAGTTTCTGAAGGAAGAGAAAAGATTGGTACCAATAGAAGAAAAAGGTAAAGCGGCACGTCTCAGGAGGTTTCAGTTCATTAAGTGGGCGCCTCCAACTGATCAAACACCGATACCATCTCAAGAAAGACGAAGGAAGCCGTATAAGCATTTCTTTGGGCGTTAAAGTTTAATTTGAAGATTTTTGAAGACTGACCAAGACTGCGACAACATCCAAGGGGGAGTCTGTTGATGCACGATGTCTATTGTCTGCGTCTTAGGTCTAGTCAGATTGTATAGTGTTTGAAATGTTATTTTATTAAAGTTATGATTGTTGTTATAGCCACTTCGTAAGAATTGCAGTATTGGTGCGAAGTGGTGGGTCTATATATAGCTAGCTTGGGTCTTTCAGTGTAACGGTTTTTGCGAAGCAGACGGCGAAGCTCTGCTGGATTTCAGACTGATTGTAAACGTTTACCTAATCAATGAAATCGATAAATTGAAAAGTAATCTTGTGTATTGTGACTAATTCATAACTACTTCTCCATCTATGGATTAGAAACAAAATTAGGTACCTTTGCATGGAGGAAAACAGTCCTACAGACTATTAGGGTTTGGATATTTTGTTTTAGTGATCTCCACTCTGTTATTTGTGGGTTTTGAATGTATTTTATGGTTGAAATTGTGGTGTTTTATGATTTTGTACACTTTGTAGGAAAAATGAACTTTATAGGTGAACCCACCCAGTCATATTATTATTCAATATGTTAGTTGTTCTCATACGAAGTTAAAAATCCGATATTTGTAATCACGTGCATTCTAAATCCCATGATTGTGAACCAAGATGCCCTAGACAGTTTGAACATATAATTTAATTAATTAATTAAATTAAATCATATTTTTATAATAAATTCATACTTTTTAGATTTTGTCAATTTAAATCCCAATCTTTTTGAAACCTGGTTAATTAATAAAATAATGTTGATTTAAAGGTTTTAACATTCTAATAAAAACAAATATTATAAACACATATATATATATATATATTAAAAATCAACAATTAGTAAAATAACTAATTATACTAATTTTCGAAAATCAATACATATTATATATTTATATATTTTTATTAGTTCTTTTTAGTTAAAAAGGCGGATTCTTATTAATTTCAAGTATTGTTTTTAAGATTTATTTCTATGTCTTGATTTTTTAGAGCTAATTACATTGTTAGCTCCTGTGGTTTGTGGAAAGTAACAACATTATGTATTAATAGTATTAAGTAGAAGTGTGAAAATAACATGTAACACCCTTCCCCCCCCCAATACAAAAAAAGTCTAGTAATAAAGATATCTAGCAAAAAAAATAAAACACAAAAAATTCATCACAAAAAAAATCTAATACAAAAAATCTAACACAAATAGAAATTTAGTACAAAAAATTGTCAGACAAAAAAATTTAGTACAAAAATCCAGCAAAAAAAATGTTATACAACTTAGAAACACAATACATTTTTGTGGGTTTTTTTAGTTTTCATATATTTTGTAGCAATAAAGATAAAAAGACGCTCGACTTATGGTGAAATTTTTACGAAAAAATAATGCCGGTATAAAAAATATTTGAACATTTATAAAATGGGGTTGGAATATGCATGTGCATTGCATGTGTAGAGAGAAAGTCAATAAATAGAATTTTCTAAAAAATACTCTAACACTCATTTTTCCCACATTTCATCTTAACAATTGATTGAAAAAATAAAAGGTTAAGAATATATTCATCCTACTTAGGCAAAATAATTTTTTTATTTGATTCTACCCCATTCTTTTAGTGCTGTCATAAACGGATCTCCTTGAAAATCGGTCTCGTTGTATGAACCGTCTTCTTTTAGATCAATTATTTATATTTCATAAGATTTAAAAATCTTTACTATATTATAATATATGAGAGAAGGGTATTTTAAAATACTAAAAAAATAAGAACTTTCCCCCATTATAGATGGATCCTTAAAATTAGTGTACTTTAGTCTTTTAAACACTATTTATTTTTTAATCCCTAAACTTATTATACTTAAATCCTTGACTTTTAACAAAATTATAGATATTTAGTTACACTTTTTCCCCTTCACAACAAACTTATAAATTTTTTACGTATTCTTGACATATCTTATAAACTAGACTTACACATTTTTGTTGACGTTTCGGTAGTTGTCTTGTTCAATATCGACATCTATGCACGGATTGAAAGGTACAAGTAGTCGATGCATTAGTGTACAAGTGATTAAAACCCGACATAGTTTTATCAACATCACAAATAAAATATAGACTAAAATCTTAAAGCCTTATCAATTTTAAATCTAAAACTTACAATTAATAATCGATTAACTATCAACAAACCTTCCTATATTAAAGGATTAACAAAATCTTATATAATTAACTAAAGGGGAAAAGTTTTTTTTTAATCTAAACTATAAATTGTAGCACTAAAGTTTAGCCTTATTGTACAACCCATTAAAACACAAACATTATAATAAACGCTAAACTGGGGATTAAATGAGCGGGATATTGTTCAATGGGCTCTGGCTAGAAATATTCAAAATTCAAAAACCTCATATCTGCTTCTCAACTTTTAAATTCCCCAAATGTATTTGAAAACGTTCGATGCCTCTCTCTGTCGCACATATTGAAAACGTTCCCCTAGACTACTGCATCAGTACAAGACCAACGACCTATTTGTGGTTTTTACTCATCTTCTTCTTCTTGTAACACCCGGATTTTTTTATGCATTTATATAAAATATTGTTATGGTATAATATGTACACCAAAGTAATAGATAAATATAGAGCTTACCTAAACTATTATCAGTAGGTACGGTTTTTCAAATTTATTCAGTATTGTTTTTCAAATTTATTCGTATAAATTATCATATGGAAATTTAGAAAGGATTGCTTAACTTATTAAGATTAATATTAATTGTTAGCAGGATGGATAATATAGAAGTTTTAAATATAAAAGTCAATACGTATGTTTCTGTAGGGAATTTTGAAATAAATTAATGATTTAAATGATGCGAATATATATGTTTCTATATGGAATTTTGAAATAAATAAATGATTTAAGTGATGCGAATATATGGTAGTTATAAAATTTAATAAAATGGTTACCATGTCAAATTGTCAACAACTCCTCTTTGAATTCCATGCATATCGCATATATTGAACTTTTGCATTATATATGCATTCATCGATCCCACGAACACTCTATATTCTTTTATGCATCTCCTTATTATTTGCTCTGTTACGATGACCATGGTTAACAAGGAAGGTGTAAAGTTATTCGAGGTTGATATACACATTTAAGGGTATGGACTCTAAACAACTTATGTGTACGGATTTGGATTTCATTACTACCTCGGAGTCAGAAATTTAAATTCGTTATTATGTGCTATTGAAATTGCTACCGTATATGATATTAATTGTATCTAGATATTTTATCGTAATATGTATATAGTTATATTGTTTTGATAAAATATGAAATGACCCATCGAATTACCGAATATGACGCACCAATAGGTGACCACTGAATCTGTAAGTTTCATAGATATAAATCGAGGGAGGGGGAAACGAAGCCTTCCTTATCAAGGGGTTGAAACCCTTTTCTATCGTGATGCTTTTGCCTGGACGAGCAACTCGTCGGGTGAATCGTGAGCTTCTGGATGGGCAACCCATCAGGGGCAAAACGGTGGCGTCCTATACCGGTTTATGAGTGATGTTACAGAAAAGTGATCACCGAAGTACCGCACCGAAAGATGACCATTGAAACTATTGCACCGCAAGGTGACCACTGAACCATTGAATGTGCTATTGAATGTGTTTATGTGATTGTGACGCACAGATCATGTGACGCGCTGTCACACCCCTAATTTCCACGTGTAACCCGGTGGGCCCGGTTGGGGAATATCGTGACGCAAGTTGATATCATCATTACAAAACAATACAAGCAAACACAGCGGAAGTCTGGATAATTACTATTACAAACGTTTGAATGTTCAAAGTTCAAAAATAAGTACAACGCTTGTAATTAGATCCACATGCGGATCGAAATGTGATTACAAAAGGAAATTTAACAAACTAAGGCCTTCTAAGCAAAAGGTTGCAATTCCTCTTAAGCTTCGCCGAGCACTTCCAGCCTAATTACGTATACTTGTCACCTGCGCTTAGTCTTTTGAAAATACGCCAGTTTACACTGGTAAATACATTTAACCGACTCATTTTGAAAACATTTTGAAGACATTTAGTGTACATGAAGGTACTGTGTTTAATAAATAACTTGGGATAAATTATTTTCATGTTATCAGTTTTACATGCCAATAATACATTTAGACCCCGAAAACTATGTTGGTAATATGATTAATCGACACGCCACTTTAATACCTTTAGTAGGTACACCCCTAATGGGTTATAATTTATTTTAGCATCTATCGGGTGTATGCCTACACCCCGTGCTTAGGTCGTGACCATTTACAATTAAATGAGTTGTGGATATCCAGGACATGGTCGTTTTAACCCCCAAATGTTTAATATTAAGCAATACGAATTAAAATGGAATATTTGAATTCCCGACTCATTGGTCTTTGAACCCATATCCAACCATGCGGTATTATTATACCGTATCCCAAGCCAGTATAAGGGAAAATAAGTTAAAGTATTTACCTAGTTTGCAAATCTTTAATTTATTAAGAAAATAAGCAAAGCACAGCCGTAATCAATTTAACTAGCTTGATGACACTCTACCGGAAGCCTCTAGTCTGGAATGGATGGTATTATTAACCGATTAATTAGCTAGCGGGTCTTTATTTAGTCATTGACTTAGACCGGCTAACTTAAAATAAAGATAATGGTACGAAACGCTAGATTAAGCGATGACCGGAAAAGAATGTATTTTGGACCCGAAAAGTACTAGGACTTGTATAATATGGGTTACCATTTTAAATTATGGAATTTGAGAATATTTTGATATGGTTAAACCCGTTTCGGTTAAATCGCGTAAACTAGTCACGTAGGCTTAACCGTACGCATATAAGCGAAACCGGGTAACCGGATGAGTCCTATACAAGCTCCATATGCCATTATGTTTAAAATATGTTAAAATATTAGTAAGTTATCAATATGTTGGCCCGTTACGGTTTTAAAATCAAACTATGCCTTAAAAGGGCAATTTGGTCATTTTACAATGTAATAAATGAGCTTATATGTAAACTGATGTTATTGTCATAAACATATTTTAAAAATACTTATTTTATGATGTTATATCAGTAGGATATCAATTGTGTGTGTGGTTTATAGTTTAAGACCAAACTATGTCCCGAAAGGGCATTTTGGTCATTTCACACATAATTCGATAACTTATTTGGGAATATGAATTTGGGACATGTAGCTACTGTTAATAATTTGAAAACATGTTTTGAACTCAGTAGGTATCAAGCCTTTATGCTCTAATGTGATTTTAAACCATATTATGCGCCAAAATGGCGATTAGGTTGCTAAATGACGATTTAAATGGTGTTTAAGTGAAACTGTTGTTGTGACCAGGTTTGTTTGACCAAAATATGTTTATATATATATATATTACATCAGTAAATATAAGGTTTTGGTCCATTAAAATGTTTGAAACCCATTTAAAGTGCCGAAAGGGCAATATCGTCATTTAAGAATATAATACGCAAACTATAGCTTAAAGTTAGTTTTCTACCTGAATAAATATCCCAAATAATCCCAATAATGATATTACATCAGTAGGTATTGAGTATTGATGTCAAGTTTATGTTTGAATCATTTTATACGCCAAAAGCGCGATTTGGTCACTTTAAACGTGTTAATTACGTTAAATAGTTAAACATAGTTTATGACCAGGTTACTAATATTAAAATAAGTTCATTAATATAATAATTCAGTTTACAAATCATTTATATGCTTGTTAGTGATTAAAACCTTAGTTTATGACAAAAGGGCATTTTAGGCATATTTATCGGACACTTGTGTAAAAACTCGGATCACTACATGACCATGTCCTATAACTTCAGAGGGTTATAATATACTATAACATGGTCATAATGCAACTTAGGGGCAGTAGTTAAGGTTGCTATATCGGGTCAGAACTGAAAGTCAGAGGAAAAGTCAACTTTTGCGACTTTCGGTTGCGAACCGACCTTAAACCTAGAATTGACGAGCCGAACATGTTCCTACATGTTCTTATAATTATTACCATGTTATTAGAGTGTCAAAACAGATTTTATAACACCTACATTACTACTTATGACTTTATTTCAAAACTGACCCGTTTGACTTTTTATTAAGATAACTTTGACCCGTCAATTGACCAAGCAAACGTGGTAATCAGGACATGCCCTCTTGAGGGATTAACACCTTATTACAATCACGTAGTCATGTTCATTATGAACTTTGACTGGACCATAATGGTCTTAATGCAAAGTCAAAGCGTTTTTACGTCAACACTTTGACTTAGGCTTAATGCCTAATAAAACTGAAAAAGGAAGGCTAAGAATACTTACACAAGTCTCTTAGCACAAAATATGACTAGATTGGAAGCTCCCTTAGATCAGGAACCTCCAGAGAATGAGATAGAGATGAAATGGAAGTGAGCAAGTCCAAGTGATGCAATGCACCACCTATTTATACTTGAGGGCCAAGCATGGGATCATGACAGGTGTTGGGGCTTGCTCTTAGATGCAAACAAGTGTTTTGGGACGTGTTTCAAGCAAGAGGAGAGTGGCAAAGGCGTAAAAGGTGGCAGGGCAACAAGCTGCCAACAATCTGCCTCTAGCAGTCCCTTACGGACCATAAGGGTAAAGCCTTGCGGTCCGTAAGGACCATAGGCGTCCACAGATTTGAATTGGTTACGGACCGTAACCATAAAGGATTGTGGTCCGTAACCGCCTTACTGAACTTATCTTTTGAATGCCTTATGGTCCGTAACCAGTGATGGTTACGGTCCTTAAGGACCTCCTAGATGGTGAATATTTGGCATTTTTCCACTTTTGATCCTTTGACTTTTCCGATGCTCGTTCAGAGGTTATTAAATAACATGACGGCGTCTTTTAGTCCTCTTGGTTACACGTGCCACCAATAATTTTCGGGACACGTGTCGGATTTTTATTAGGGGAAATTTTCGAGGCGTTACATCTTCACCCCTTAATAAAAATCTCGACCTCGCGATTTATTTAAATAGATAAGGGTACTTCTGTCGCATATTGGACTCGACCTCCTAAGTATATTCGGGACCTCGATGGGCATCCCATTTAACCTTTACAATAGGTACGTGCTTCCTACGAAGCTTCTTAACTTGCTGATCTCGATCACAATTGGTTTCTCCACGAAACGCAAGTTTTCATCTATCTGAATGTCTTTGTGAGGCATCGCTAGCGACTCATCCGCTAGACTTTTCTTCAGGTTGCTGATGTGGAAAACATCATGGATTCTGTTGAGCTTCTCAAGTAGCTTAAGCCTGTAAGCTACAGATCCGACACATTCGGTTATTTCGAATGGTCCAATGTACCTCGGGCTTAACTTGCCCTTTTCCCCAAAGCGCATTACACCTTTCCAAGGTGACACCTTTAACATAACCTTGTCCCCGACTTGGAACTGTAATGGTTTACGCCTTTTGTCGGCATAACTCTTTTGTCTATCACGAGCTGCCTTAAGTCGATCACGGATTTTTACAATCTTATCCGTGGTTTCAAGAACGATTTCTGGTCCAGATAGTTGGGCTTCTCCAACTTCAGCCCAACAGACAGGCGTCCTACACTTTCTTTTGTATAAGGCTTCAAAAGGAGCGGCCTTAATACTTGTGTGGTAGCTATTATTATAAGAAAACTCAATTAGGGGTAAGTGATCATCCCAACTTCCGCCTAAGTCGATTACACACGCCCGTAACATGTCCTCCAAGGTTTGAATGGTACGCTCACTTTGTCCGTTCGTTTGAGGATGGTAAGCCGTTCTGAAGTTTAATCTTGTGCCTAGAGATTGTTGGAAGCTTTTCCAGAAGTGAGACGTGTATCTCGTATCTCTATCAGATACAATGGTTATTGGTACGCTGTGTAAAGATACAATCTCATCGACATAAAGCTTAGCCAGCTTATTGGAGTTATATGTTTCCTTAATTGGTAGGAAGTGAGCGGATTTGGTTAATCTATCCACAATAACCCAAATCATGTCATTGCCACGCTTGGTCCTTAGTAACTTAGTGATGAAATCCATCGTTACCATTTCCCGTTTCCATACTGGGATTTCGAGCTGCTGTAAGAGTCCTGACGGCTTTTGGTGTTCTGCCTTGATTTGAGAACACGTCGAGCACTTTGCTACATGATTGGCTATATCCTTCTTCATACCCATCCACCAATAACTAGGCTTAAGGTCTTGATACATCTTGTCGCTTCCTGGATGAACCGAATATTTAGAATTATGTGCTTCTTGGAGGATTACATCTCTAAGTCCTCCAAAGATCGAAACCCAGATCCGATCGTTCAACCTGAACATTCCGTCCTTTCCAGATGCTAATTGATCAATTGTTGCACCTAATCCTTCCTTAGCAATGTTGTCCTCTGACATGGCTTGCTTTTATGCATTTAGTAGCTTCTCATTCAAGCTATTTTTCAGTTCAATGCTCTTGGCATTGATCCTTAAAGGTTTGACTCTTTCCTTGCGACTAAGCGCATCAGCGACTACGTTCGCCTTTCCTGGATGGTACCGAATCTCACAATCATAGTCGTTCAGTGTTTCCATCCAACGACGTTGTCTCATGTTCAAATCCTTCTGGTTGAACAAATGTTGAAGACTTTATGGTCAGTGTAGATGATACACTTTGGTCCATATAGATAATGTCTCCAAAGCTTAAGTGCAAATACTACCGCACCCAGCTCCAAATCATAGGTGGTGTAGTTTCTCTCGTGCATTTTTAATTGTCGTGATGCGTAGGCAATCACTTTGCCTCTTTGCATAAGCACACATCCCATACCAGTGTGCATGCATCACAGTAAACTATGACCTCTTCTACGCCTTCTGGCAGAGTTAACACCGGGGCATTGCTTAACTTGTGCTTTAAAGTCTCGAAGGATTCTTGCTGCTTTGGACCCCAGTTGAACTTAGCATCCTTACGAGTTAGGATTGTCAGAGGAGCGGCTATTCGTGAGAAGTTCTCAATGAACCTCCGATAATAACCAGCCAATCCTAAGAAACTTCGTATCTCAGAAGGTGTCTTTGGTGCTTCCCAATTCATTATCGCTTCTATCTTTGCAGGATCCACTTGGATCCCACGTTCAGTCACTACATGACCAAGGAACTGACCCTCACAGAGCCAGAATTCACATTTGGAAACCTTCGCATACAACTTTTCTTGACGTAGTATATCGAGAATGCACCTTAAATGTTTCTCGTGATCAAATTGATTACGAGAATAGATAAGTATGTCTTCTATGAAGACAATGACAAACTTATCTAAGTATGGCTTGCAGACTCTATTCATGAGATCCATGAATGCTGCTGGTGCATTAGTGAGCCCAAAAGGCATCACTAGAAATTCATAATGTCCATACCTTGTTTTGAAAGCAGTCTTTGGGACATCTTCATTCCTAACCTTAAGTTGGTGATATCCTGACCTTAAATCAATC
Source organism: Scalesia atractyloides (assembly GCA_947069175.1). NCBI lineage: Eukaryota > Viridiplantae > Streptophyta > Magnoliopsida > Asterales > Asteraceae > Scalesia > Scalesia atractyloides. The sequence continues at coordinate 43,728,248 of CAMTDV010000017.1, forward strand.
TTCGAGAAGTAACTTGCACCTTGCAATTGATCAAACAAATCATCGATCCTGGGCAAAGGATAACGATTCTTGATCGTTATCTTATTGAGTTCACGGTAATCAATGCACATTCGCATTGATCCGTCCTTCTTTTGACGAACAGGATAGGAGCTCCCCAAGGCGAAGAACTAGGTTGTATAAAACCTTTCTCTAAGAGTTCGTCCAATTGGGTTCTTAATTCTTTCATCTCGGTAGGCGCTAAACGATATGGAGCTTTAGCTATGGAAGCTGCTCCAGGTATAATGTTGATTCGAAACTCTACCTGCCTATCAGAAGGTAGGCTAGGTAATTCTTCTGGGAACACGTCTGGGTATTCAGAGATGATGGGAATATCTTCAATCTTCGGTTTAGGTTCGTTGATGGTAACTTGTGCCATGCAGATGACACAACCCTTCTGCATACATCTGGATACCTTAAACAAAACAGCTTCATCGGGCAATCCAAAGTGTTCGTCTCCATGAATAGTAAGGATTTTACCAGAGGGGGATTTGATTTCAATGAATTTCTTATCACAGGCAATGCGAGCTTGGTTATGCGATAACCAATCCATTCCTAACACTACATCGAATCCCGCTAGTTTCATAGGTAAAAGAGAGACAGGGATAGAATGATTCTTGATGGATATGAAACATCCGTCAAGAATGGATGAGGCGGTTTCTATAGTTCCATCAGCGAGCTCTACTTCATAAGTTATGTCTAGAGTTCTTACGGGCAAGTTTACTAGTTCACTAAACTTATGATCTACAAATGATTTATCGGCGCCTGAATCGAAAAGAACTCTAGCAAAAGCGTCGTTGATAAGGAACGTACCCGTTATGACCTTGTTATCATTTACTGCTTCCTTGGCACTCATTTGAAAGGCTCTAGCAGTGCCTTTCTTTGCTTCAGCAGTTTTGGCCTTACTTTCAGTGTTTGCCTTAGGGCAATTCGTCTTGATGTGGCCCTTCTCACCACATCCAAAACAGGTGGCATCCTTTATATTTCGGCACTCATGTGACCGATGCCCTGTTTTCTTGAAGATATTGCACTGCTTCGGTTTCTGGTCCAAGCGACACTGTCCATAGTGTTGCTTCCCACATGTCTTGCAGGTGGGTTTGTCGTTCGACTTCTGATTATCCTTGCTAAACCCATATTTACCCTTTTTTATTAAACTTCTAGGAGTTGCTGTCCTCTCGTTTTTGCTTCCCATCATTGTCAGTCTTAACTGACATTTGCCTCAAGTAGTCCTTAGTGAGAGAGAGGGATAGCTCTACAGCAGATTTGTAGGTGCCAGGCTGCACCGCTTTAACCATACTCCTGATTTCAGGAGCTAGCCCATTAATGAATCGTGCGATACGTTTGGTGTGATACCCATGACAAAACCATGTACACCTTAATTGGTCCTAAACTTAAAGCATGACTAAAACTGTAATTGTGCGTAAACCTTGTGAAATTTCATGACTTGTGTGTTGTGCGAAACGATATATGCTATATCTCAGAGGAATCCGAGAACACGCCATGGTTGGCATGACACTATTAAGGACCAACAATACGAGGTTGGTATCCTTAGCCTTGAACAACGTGTTAAACAGAGACTTGACATTTAACAACGCATTAGACCTTTGACCTTGATTATTAGGTTATCGGTGGCCTTATTTAAGATTCCGAGTTCGAGGAATAACTTAGTTTTGTGCCATAGACTGTGACATAAGGTTTGAAAATAATCAAAGCTCGGGCACGCAAAATGAAGCAACTCCCGGTTGGGGAAACGCATTCGTTCTGGGCATAACATAAGGCAACCGAATGTGCAAGGAACGATCGATGAAGCTTAAAACCCCTTAAACAAACGTCAGACGAGACTTTTATGATTAAAACATATCTGGGTTCGGATTTTCAGACGGTTATGCATAATTTTTAAAACCGAGTCTTTTGACACTAAGTACGCGCAAAACAGAGTCCGTTACGCAAATTGAGAACGCACGCAGGACCCAAAAACGGACCTATACTTATCCAAAAGATAAACATCATCTTTTGTCACGCAAAACAAAGCACAAGGTGGCCCTATGGGGCCCACCCCAAAACCGCCATCACCCCCATGGTTATTTATATAGTTTTTTTCTTTTTCTTTTAATTTTAATAAAAAATTCCTTCAAAATTCTGGTTTCTCTCAATAACTTCAGCTGATTCTTCATAAACCAACTCAAATCAAAGGTATTAACTCAAATCCATAAGGTTTTAAGCATGGTTTCTTGATTAAGCATGATTTCTAGCCGGAAAACGCTTTTTAATCCATGAATTTTGGAGTTTTAAACAAGTTTTAGGGCTGAATATGAACACCACATGAAATCCCTGGTGTTATATGGCAGCCATGGTTACTAATCAATGGGGTTTGATACCCTAATCAACTCTTATTCGACAAAATCGTTTAACTATTCGATTTACCGAAAAACAATGAATTAAAGCTTGATTGATCTAAGTTCTAGCATACTTGGATTGTATTTGGTGTCTAGGTACTGAATATAGCCTCCACACACTTCTGGGATTAAGATAAACGCTTGGAATCAGAAGAATCGCTAGGTATATGATCCGAAAACCGAATTTAGGCTAGGCAGAAAACTGTTTTGCCCATAACTTGGTCTTTGTAACTTGTATTGAGCTGAAATTTGGTGAGGTGAATTGTCAGGAAGGTCCACGTAAAAGTTTAGAATTTTTGGAATTTTCTACGATCTTTGTTGAATTTTTAACTGTTTTACAGAAAGAATTTCGGAAAAAATATCAAAGGAATTTAATAAATCACCAAATTTTACAGAGACACTAAGGAACATATCGGGAATTTTATGGAAGAATTCGGAGTCCATGGGTTGAGTTTTTATTTGGGTTAAAATTCCGCGTTTTTGCGAGTTTTCAGTAGCCGGGAACGCTCCCAAACGAAATCTGAAAAATCTCAAAATTTTGTGAGAAGTTCCTGGATATGTATAAGGTGTTCTGGGATTTTTTGGATTCTTTTTAACTACTAATGGTATTTAATTGGAATTATGTGGTTAAAAATAGGTTTATAAATAATTTCTTTAAATAAGTAAATTAACAAAATAAATTTCCAATAATTTTTCTTATTAATTACAGATTTTTACAGATTTATATAAAAATTTACAGATTTTTATATAAAATATAGATTAAATGGGAATTTACGGAATTAAAAATGGAGTATTTTAAAGCAATTTCGGCAGTTTACCGTATAACGAACCTGCCGGAACTGGGAACTGACCCAACCCGACAAATACTATAATTAGAATACCGGGAGTATTCCGGGAGATTCGCGGGCAAATTGACCACCATGGGTGTGTCCTAAGGCAGTTCGGGAGAAATCCCGACGGTGAAAATGGAAACTCAAATTTGGGCAACCTAGACTCTCCAAACACTCAACCTCCCTTAATGGAAAGTTAATCATTCTTGAATAACCACGTGTTGGCACTACTGGTATTCCCGTACCATTACCCGAACACGTTAAACTACTGACTTTGGTTGGCACGCGAAACGGTGCCCGGAAGCCAAACTGAAAACTAATACTACCCTGACGTCCATCACCATACCAGTGTCCTATAGACTCAATCTGGAGTAAAAAACCTCCTAACCAGATCTAAGTTATAACCATTACCAACTTAGATACTGATTTGAGTCCATGCTTGCATGTGTGGCATTAAAGTTGATCCAGCTATTCGACCACTCGTGTGTTGAGACCACTATTTGCATTGTGAGTTCACTACCCCGCTTTTTACTGTTTTATTGTTTTACTTGGGTGGAATGCATGTTACAAACTGTGTTGATTACACTAACTTATGAAGGGAATTTCACTTCCCTAACACATGAACTTGTTACAAACTGTGTTAATTACACCAACTTGTGATGATGTAAATTTTGTAACACACGGTTCGGGAAGCTGCAGGTATCAGTTATGACATGGTTCGGCGAGCCGCAGGTGCTTGTTGTGACACGGTTCGGCGAGCCGCAGGTGCTTGTTGTAACACGGTTCGGCAAGCTGCAGGTGCTTGATTGCTAGCTGAAGGTGTTTGTGTTGATAAATCCATGAACTGTGACTTGTGCAATTAAACTTGTTAACACATAGTGTTACTCAAAAATTAAACCAGTGGAACTCACGCAGCATTTAGCTGACCCTTTTAAAACTAACATGCATTTTAGGTAAAGCAAAGCAAGAGTAAGAAACGTGCGTGTGGATGGATTTCATAGTGAATTGTACCAGAATAAGAGTTGTGATAGCTCGTAGTACTGTACTTGAACTTATGGTGTGTAATATGATACTGATAGTATGTTGTAACCGAGGTTCTCTCTGTTTATGATCTCATGTTTTTAACTATGGAGACTTACCACGTGTCTGCCGCACCATGCATTTGTCTTCCCTGCGAGTCGGGGTGTGACAGAAGATGGTATCAGAGCCTTCGGTTATAGCGAACTAGGTATCTCAAAAGAACCTAGACTATAATCCTAAGTTAGTCTCCACACGCTGAGAACCTTTATAAACTGAGTAGTATGGCTATTACCAGGAAGCCCTGGTGGGGTAAATAAATTATTGTGGTCCGGAACACCATAACTTATCTGCTCATACTTGGGGTTCTGGGAACGTCACTGAGATAGGACGGACATCCGTCTACTAACGTCACCAACCGCAAGTAATTTTTTTATAAATCGTAAAATCGGAACTGCGTGCAATATGTGCTTATGTGTATATTTGTGGAATGTTGATTTCGGTATTTTGGTCAGTCAAATCAGCGTTGTGTGTGGTTTTTCTTTTCAGGTAGCATGTCGCATCATTCGAGTCACCAGTCGACTTCACATATGGAGACTGATCCTGAGGAGGATCCGCTGACACCCCTTTTGACATCGAGTTACTCGCCAGATTCTTCTGGTTATTGTTGTGGTCCGTACCCGCCCAGACCTCGTACTAGCTCCTCGGAGCATAGTCGTACCCCGGGTATTGCCATACCCGTAGGACGTATTCCTAGGAGCCCTACTCCCGCCACAGGGCATTGGGAGTGGGAGTCGGTAGCACCCCGCTTACCGTCACCCGAGACACCGCCTGACCCTTATACTCCTTCCACTCCGAGTACCTATTCACCCTCCTCATCTAGCCCTCTTGAGATACCCACCTTTGGCATCCGACAGACGGCTCGTCGGAGGGTACTTACACCTCTACCTGTGTTTACCCCACCCGGGTCCCCTATTCGTCTGACACCCGTACCTATACGGACCCAACAGCACTTCACTGCTCGTTTTCTGACCCCACCTCGGGAGGACCCTTCCCCGTTTCACACATACGAGCGAGGTGGCCCTTCCCAGCCGTTTAGAGAGCCTTCTCCACCTGTCTGGGGTATACCTTTTCCTCCTCAGGAGGTGCCTGCTCCTATCACTGAGAGCAGCTTGATGGGGTTTCTGTTCGAGCAGATTTCATTACTACAGATGGCACGGGATGAGGATGAGCTGCAGAGGCGGTCGATGGGAGACTACCTGATCGTCTTACAGCAAAGCGATCATCGCTTTCCAGCATGGTATGGGGTATGTTCATCATGAGCAGGATCATTACCGTGCATTGGTATATGGATGTATTGGTGCTATTGTAGGTTTGGTCGCAGGTCTTGGAGGATTGGCCTTGTGGATGTGGTGTTCTTAGTATGGTTTTCTTTCAGTATAGATAGTGATGATGTATCTTTTGTACATCCTACCAAGCACTGGGTTATACCCATGTCGAGGTGGTGATGCAGTCATAGTATTTTCACGTTTTCCTGGTTAGTACTTTTGTTGCATCAAGTCTGTACGTCACTGTGGTGACACATTTTGACAGTACATCTAAGCACTGGCCCTTATGGGTTAAGTCTATGTGCAAATGTTGACGCTTGTATGATGATGACATTACATATATATATGACGATTCTTTTGACTATGTGTGCCGTGGATTCATGTGTGTGATGAAGTGTGTGTTATGTTTTAACCAAATATGTGGTATGTGTTATCTGGATGCGTGACATTGATACCTAGACATCTATTGTTTATAATAGAATGGCCCCGAAACGTGCACCACAGATGACTGAGGCAGATATTGCGCAAATGATAGCGCAACAACTCCAAGCTGTTATTCCCACGATTGTGGCGCAGGTTAGCGCCGGTATCAATGCTAACCCGCAACCGAGACCGGTAGGTCAAAACGATAATCAGAATAATGGTAGGCCGGTTTGCACATATAAGCATTTCATGGAATGCAAACCGATGGAATTCAATGGGACTGAGGGACCCAATGGGTTTGTGAAACGGGTCGAAAAGTCGGAATCGGTACTTAACATAAGTAATTGTCCTGGTAATTGCGCAGTTAAGTATATAACCTGTACCTTTATCGACCATGCTTTAAACTGGTGGAAGACTATTGTTCAAACTCGCGGATAGGACGCGATTAATGCTATGACTTGGGATGATCTCAAGATACTGATGAGGGAAAGGTTTTGCCTAACCCATGAAATTCAGAAGCTGGAACATGACTTCTGGAACCTGTAGATGCAAGGTGCTGATCATGCAGGTTATACCAACCGCTTCAATGAACTAGCACGTATATTGCCAGACATGGTCCGACCGGAGTCCAAGAGGATTGAAAGGTATATCTGGTGACTGGCCCCAGAAGTGAGGAGTATCATTAATTCGGTGGAATAGCGAACCATGCACGAGGTGGTAGCCAGGTCAGGTACCGTTACATATGACATGGTTAGGCGTAAGATTCTGACAATGCCGGGAGAGCCGGCCGGAAACAAGCGGGAAGCCCCGGAGAGTAGTCGCGCAAGGGCAGCAGCACCGAAGAGGGGAGGAATACTAGCCAGAACTACGCCATGACTACCCCCGCGGGTAACTCTGATGGCTACAAAGGAAACATCCCAAAGTGCAACAAGTGCGCTTTCCACCACACTGGTAAGTGCCGAACAGTGATATGCTCAAGGTGCCATGGAACTGGGCATTTCGCCCGAGATGGTAGGGTGCCCAGGGAACTAAACCCCAACCCAACCCTTTTCAATCTCCTAGGCCCCAACCTCATCAGCAACGACCTCATCAACCAGCACCACAACAGGTTACCTACCCCTGTGCATGCTTTGGATGTGGCAGCACAGAGCATTTTAGTAATAGTTGTCCGAAGTTAGCCCAGCAGATGGCAGGAAGGAGCACGCAGAACCAAGCATCTACCTCGAATACAACCCGAGGTCGTGCCTTTGTCATGGGACCTGGTGATGCACGCGAGGATCCCAACGTGGTTTCAGGTACGTTCCTCGTTTCCAATCAATATGCTTCCGTGTTATTTGATATGGGAGCCGATAGAAGTTATGTGTCGATTGCATTTTTGCTACTCTTGAATATGCATGTTGTTGACCTGAAACAACCCTATACCGTTGAACTTGCCAGCGGGAAACCAATTACCAGTCACCAACTTATTGTTAATTGCCCTATAACCTTTAACGGTTACCAGTTTACTATTGACCTTTTACCAGTAGAGTTGGGTAGTTTTGATATCGTCGTAGGAATGGACTGGTTGTCTAACCATCGTGCGGAGGTGTTATGTGAACAAAAGGTTGTGAAGATTCCTTTATCCCCCACGGATGCAATTATGGTACCAGGAGAGAAGTTAGGCGCCACGTTGAACCTTATATCTCACCTTAAGGCGTTGAAGTGTATACGACAAGGATGTGACGTGTTCTTAGCTAGCGTCACATCGGAGGAACCAGCCGAGAAACGTATTGAAGACATACTGGTGGTATGTGAATACACTGATGTGTTCCCAGAGGAATTGCCCGGATTGCCGCCCAATTGGCAAGTCGAGTTTCGCATCGACTTAATACCCGGAACAGCACCCGTTTCCAAGGCCCCATATCGTCTTGCACCGTCCGAGATGCAAGAGCTATCGACGCAGTTGCAGGAGTTACTCGATCGTGGTTTTATCCGTCCCAGCAATTCCCCCTGGGGAGCCCCAATTTTGTTTGTTAAGAAGAAGGACGGTAGCTTCCGAATGTGCATCGACTACAGGGAATTGAATAAAGTCAATATCAAGAATCGGTACCCTCTTCCAAGAATCGATGATCTCTTTGATCAGTTGCAAGGAGCCCGATACTTTTCTAAGATAGATCTTCGGTCAGGTTACCATCAAGTGAAGGTCCAAGAGGACGATATTCCTAAGACCGCATTTCGAACTCGTTATGGCCACTACGAATTCCTGGTTATGCCCTTTGGGTTAACCAACGCACCCGCGGTGTTCATGGACCTCATGAACAGGGTATGTAATTGACGATATCTTGATCTACCCCAAGAGCAAGGACGGGCACAAGCATCATTTACGTGCTATCTTGGAGATACTATGAACCAAACAACTATACGCTAAGTTGTCTAAGTGCGACTTTTGGTTGCAAGCCGTACAATTTCAAGGTCATGTGGTGGATCAACATGGAATTCATGTGGATCCAAGCAAGATTGAAGCAATTAAGAATTGGCCAGCGCCGAAATCTCCAAAATAAATACGCCAATTCTTGGGGTTGGTAGGGTATTATCGTCGCTTCATCAAAAACTTCTCGAGTATTGCCCAATCGCTAACCGCATTGACGTAAAAGGATAGGAAGTACAAATGGGGTGAAGACCAAGAAACAGCGTTCCAGCTGTTAAAGAAAAAGTTATGTGAGGCCCCAATCTTGACGTTACCCGAAGGCAATGAGGACTTTGTCGTATATTGCGACGCATCGCGACACGGGCTTGGATGTGTCCTTATGCAAAGGAATAAAGTTATCGCGTACGCTTCTAGACAACTGAAGGTGCACGAGAAGAATCACACGACCCATGACCTGGAACTAGGAGCAGTTATTTTCGCATTAAAGATTTGGAGACATTATTTATATGGTACCAAGTGTACTATATATACCGATCACAAAAGCCTCCAACATATCTTCGATTAGAAAAACTTAAACATGAGGCAGTGCAGATGGGTGGAATTGTTAAATGATTATTATTGTGAGATAAAGTACCACCCGGGGAAAAGCTAATGTAGTAGCAGATGCGCTAAGTAGGAAGGATCGAATTAAGCCCCTTTGAGTGAGAGCCTTGGGAATGATCTTGCAGACAAGTTTGATAGAGTAAATCCGGAACACACAGATGCAAGCCCTGAAGGAAAGCCAGTTACCCGGTGAAGGATTGCACGGAAACGAGAAAAGTTTTGTGAGGAAAACGGACGAGGTGTTGTACTTTAAGAATCGAGTGTGGATTCCTGCAAACTCGGAGCTGAGACAATTAATAATGGACGAGGCTCATAAATCGAAATATTCGATTAATCCTGGTACAGATAAGATGTACCATGACCTGAAAGAGTTTTATTGGTGGTCAGGAATGAAAAAGGACATGGCCGAATACGTGAGCCAATGCTTGACTTGTGCGCGAGTCAAGGCTGAGTATCAGAAACCCTCGGGAATGTTGCAACAACCCAAAATACCTTAATGGAAGTGGGAACAAATCACGATGGATTTCGTGACCCATCTTCCGAAAACGCCTCGTGGTCATGATGCGATCTGGGTAATCGTAGATCGATTAACCAAATCCGCACATTTTATTTCGATCCGTATGACCTATAAGACCGACCAGTTGGCCGAAATTTATACTAACGAGATAGTAGCTAGACATGGTGTCCCGATTGCTACTATTTCTGACCGAGACAGCCACTTTACTTCGCGATACTGGCAGAAACTACAAGAGGCTTTGGGGACGCGAATCGATCTGAGCACTGCTTATCATCCCCAAACCGATGGCCAATCGGAACGCACGATTCAGACACTAGAGGACTTGCTTCGTGCTTGTGTCCTAGACTTCGGAGGAAGTTGGGACAAGCATCTCCCATTAGTGGAATTCTCGTATAACAATAGTTACCATAGTAGCATTCAAGTAGCCCCGTATGAGGCCCTCTATGGTCGAAAGTGCCGATTACCACTTTGCTGGGCCGAAGTGGGTGACACTCAACTGACGGGATCTGAACTAGTTCAGGAAAAGACCGATAAGGTCCATCAGATGCGGAACCGTCTGAAATCCCCCCAGAGTCGGCAAAAGAGTTGGGCTGATGTGCGTAGAAAACCATTATCGTTCAAAGCTGGTGAACGAGTGTTGTTAAAGGTATCGCCGTGGAAAGGCGTTATCCGATTTGGAAAACCAGGAAAGCTATCCCCGTGCTACATTGGGCCATACGAGATGCTAGCCAAGGTAGGTCCGGTAGCGTATCGGTTGAAGGTACCAACCGAACTTAGGGCCATTCACGATGTCTTCCATGTATCAAACCTGAAGAAATGTCTGCCAGGAGAAGCTACCTAGGTACCTTTGGAAGACATACACGTTGACGATAGACTCCACTTTGTAGAAGAGCCAGTGGAAATAGTTGATGGTAGGGTCAAACAATTAAGACATAACAAAATTTCACTGGTTGAAGTCCGGTGGAACTCTAAACAAGGACCTGAATATACCTGGGAACGGAAAGATGAATTCCGTAGAAAATACCCTCACCTCTTCCCTAGCGTGACAAAGTAAATTTCGGGGACGAAATTTCTTAACCATGGGAGACTGTGATACCCATGACGAAACCAGGTACACCTTAATTGGTCTTTAACTTAAAGCATGACTAAAGTTGTAATTGGGCGTAAACCTTGTGAAATTTCATGACTTGTGTGTTGTGCGAAATGATATATGCTATATCTCGAAGAAATCCGAGAACACGTCATGGTTGACATGACACTACTAAGGACCAACAATGCGAGGTTGGCATCCTTAGCCTTGAACAACGTGTTAAACAGAGACTTGAGGAATTTCCTTAGCCTTTGACGTTGATTATTAAGTTATCGGTAGCCTTATTTAAGATTCCGAGTTCGAGGAATAACTTAGTTTTGTGCCATAGACCGTGACATAAGGTTTGAAAATAATCAAAGCTCGGGCACGCAAAACGAAGCAGCTCCGGGTTGGGGAAACGCATTCGTTCCAGGCATAACATAAGGCAACCGAATGTGCAAGGAATGATCGATCAAGCTTAAAAACACTTAAACGAACGTCAAACGAGACTTTTATGATTAAAACTTAACTGGGTTCGGATTTTAAGACGGTTATGCATAATTTTTAAAACCGAGTCTTTTGACACTAAGTACGCGCAAAACAGAGTCCATTACGCAAATCGAGAACGCACGCAGGACCCGAAAACGAACCTATACTTATCCAAAAGATAAACATCATCTTTTTTCACGCAAAACAAAGCACGAGGTGGCCCTATGGGGCCCACCCCAAAACCGCCATCACCCCCATGGTTATTTATATGTTTTTTTCTTTTTCTTTTAATTTTAATAAAAAATTCCTTCAAAATTCTGGTTTCTCTCAATAACTTCAGCTGATTCTTCATAAACCAACTCAAATCAAAGGTATTAACTCAAATCCATAAGGTTTTAAGCATGGTTTCTTGATTAAGCATGATTTCTAGCCGGAAAACGCTTTTTAATCCATGAATTTTGGAGTTTTAAACAAGTTTTAGGGCTGAATATGAACACCACATGAAATCCCTGGTGTTATATGGCAGCCATGGTTACTAATCAATGGGGTTTGATACCCTAATCAACTCTTATTCGACAAAATCGTTTAACTATTCGATTTACCGAAAAACAATGAATTAAAGCTTGATTGATCTAAGTTCTAGCATACTTGGATTGTATTTGGTGTCTAGGTACTGAATATAGCCTCCACACACTTCTGGGATTAAGATAAACGCTTGGAATCAGAAGAATCGCTAGGTATATGATCCGAAAACCGAATTTAGGCTAGGCAGAAAATTGTTTTGCCCATAACTTGGTCTTTGTAACTTGTATTGAGCTGAAATTTGGTGAGGTGAATTGTCAGGAAGGTCCACGTAAAAGTTTAGAATTTTTGGAATTTTCTACGATCTTTGGTGAATTTTTAACTGTTTTACAGAAAGAATTTTAGAAAAAATATCAAACGAATTCAATAAATCACCAAATTTTACAGAGACACTAATGAACATATGGGGAATGTTCTGGGAAAATTCGGAGTCCATTAGTTTAGTTTTGATTTGGGTTAAAAATCCACATTTTTGCGAGTTTTCGATAGCCGGGAACGCACCGAAACAAAATGGAAAAATCTCAAAATTTTGTGAGAAGTTCCTGGACATGTATAAGGTGTTCTGGGACTTTTTGGATTCTTTTTAACTGCTGATGGTATTTAATTGAAATTATGAGGTTAAAAATAGTTTTATAAATAATTTCTTTAAATAAGTAAATTAACAAAATAAATTCCCAATAATATTTCCCATAAATTACAGATTTTTACTGATTTATATAAAAATTTACAGATTTTTATATAAAAATATAGATTAAATGGGAATTTACGGAATTAAAAATGGAGTATTTTAAAGCAATTTCGGCAGTTTACCGTATAACGAACCTGCAATGGGAACTGACCCAACCCGACAAATACTATAATTGGAACATCGGGAGTATTCCATGAGATTCCCGGGCAAATTGAGCACCATGGGTGTGTCCTAAGGCAGTTCGGGAGAATTCCTGAAGGTGAAAATGGAAACTAAAATTTGGGCAACCTAGACTCCCCAAACACTCAACCTCCCTTAATGGAAAGTTAATCATTCTTGAATAACCACGTGTTGGCACTACTGGTATTCCTGTACCATCACCCGAACACGTTAAACTTCTGACTTTGGCTGGTACGCGAAACGGTGCCCGAAAGCCAAACTGAAAACTAATATTACCCTGACGTCCATCACCATGCCAGTGTCCTATAGACTCAATCCGGAGTAAAAAAAACTCCTGACCGGATCCAAGTTATAACCATTACCAACTTAGATACTGATTTGAGTCCATGCTTGCATGTGTGGCATTAAAGTTGATCCAGCTATTCGACCACTCGTGTGTTGAGACCACTATTTGCACTGTGAGTTTCACTACCCCGCTTTTTACTGTTTTATTGTTTTACTTGGGGTGGAATGCATGTTACAAACTGTGTTGATTACACAAACTTATGAAGGGAATTTCACTTCCCTAACACATGAACTTGTTACAAACTGTGTTAATTGCACCAACTTGTGATGATGTAAATTTTGTAACACACGGTTCGGCAAGCTGCAGGTGTCAGTTATAACATGGTTCGGCGAGCCGCAGGCGCTTGTTGTAACACGGCTCGACAAGCTGCAGGTGTCTGTTATGACACGGTTCGGCGAGCCGCAGGTGCTTGATGTAACATGGTCCTGCTAGTTGAAGGTGTTTGTGTTGATAAATCCGTGAACTGTGACTTGTGCAATTAAACTTGTTAACACATAGTGTTACTCAGCAATTAAACCAGTGGAACTCACGTAGCGTTTAGCTGACCTTTTTAAAACTAACATGCATTTCAGGTAAAGCGAAGCAAGAGTAAGAAACGTGTGTGTGGATGGCTTTAATAGTGAACTGTAGCAGAATAAGAGTTGTGATAGCTCATAGTACTGTACTTGAACTTATGGTGTGTAATATGATACTGATAGTATGTTGTAACCGAGGTTCTCTGTGTTTATGATATCATGTTTTTAAACTATGGAGACTTACCACGTGTCTGCCGCACCCTCCATTTGTCTTCCGCTGCAAGTCGGGGTGTGACATTTGGGCTCCGGGGTAACCAAATAAGGCATTAGCCTTGAGAGAGAATTGTAGTCGGTGACGAACTTCCGACAATCCATGTTCTTCATAGTCAGATTTAGGAAATCTGACTCGATTTTCTCCACCTCATGAAGTGGGTAGTAGGTGTCCTTTACTAAGTCTACAAACTTGCACCAACTCAAGTTGTAGAAATGAACTTTGTCCGTAGACTGGACAACGTTCACCCTTGAATGATTGATATACATACTTAACAACGTTCTTATCAGCGCAGCCGCTGATATCCACCACCGTTTCCATTTCGTCCAACCACCTTAAACACTCCACGGCTCCCTTTCCCCGTTAAAGTCGCGGGGTCTACAAGACACGAAGTACTTGTAGGAGCAACCATCACCATCGACATTTGGTTTCTTATGATGCTCATCACTCTTCACATTCGAAGAGTGCCTCACTCTGTTTAGGTTTTGAGTGACTAGGCTGAGATTTTGGTTTAGAAACAGGCTTGAAGCAAGAAGCACTCAACTCCGATTGTCGTTCAGACCTATCCTTCAAGGCTTTGCCAACTTCTACGACAATAAGGTCTCTCAAGTCGTTCTTACTAATGATGATATTCTCATTGGCATCATCGTCATTGCGTTTGCTATTTACTTCATTAGAATCCACCATTGTTGCAACTTAATTCTAAATATCGAGATGAGTTTGGTCAGTTGCTATGGTGTACCCTTTTTCACGACATGGTTCTATGACCATATATAATTTAGATAAGACATGTATACATATATATAACCTAGGTCTCAAAAGGACCATCATAGGCATTTATGGATTGGACATATCCAAAATTTACCAGACAGTGGTCCAAATGTTACTACTGTCATTGTCACTAGGGACAATATATCACTGCACATTGGCTTTACACTACTATCGAGTGTTTGAATGCTTTAGCCAGGATCTAATTTGATCACATAGGTGATAGGGTGTGAACATTGTCATTTACCCAATTGATTTAAAGTGATAATATACATAAAGGAAATTTAAGGGTTAGCTCCACATTGTGAGTCAACATAGAGAAATGATAAATTTGGAAGTTTGAACATTGTTCACCTTTGCTAGACAGAAGGTTACTTCCAAAATTTTCATTTGCCAATCTATTTGATCATAGTCATTGGCTGATAGATCTTTGGATAATATAGCTGATCAATAAAACTTGAATAAAAATCATGAAGATTGATTGAATGAGATATATAACAAAGAAAATTTTACTAGAAAGAACGTTGCATAATTGCCAAATATATTGGCTTTTAATGACAAAAGTAGTTCATGTAGGAACTTAACAGAAATAACAATGTCCTCGCAGGGACTTTAAAAGAAAATAACAATGTCCTCGCAAGGACTTTTGGAATTTAAATTACATAATTGAAAATACAAAAACTACTCATCCTTCCTCCCTTTCACAGCTTTATAAAGTCTTTTGATAAATTTGGTTGTTTTCTTCTCCGATTTCTTAACTTGTTGCCGCATCTCTCCGACCTGATCTAAGGCCTCATTAACAGCTTCAAGCGGTACTTGCGATTGAGGTTGAGGTTGAGGTTGAGGTGGAGGTGGTTGCGGCTGAGGCGCAACTGGATACAGATATCCATAAGGTGGATACCCGGTAGCGGCATAAGGAGGTGGGTAATTAGGGTAAGAGGAATGATAAAGGTTATTATGAATGACTGCATCATAATAAGGATCCTGCTCTAGACCATGATGGATGTAGTTATACAAACCGGGAGGGTCGACAGAGTTAAACCCTGATGTCCTGTATGAGTAGGTATTGGATTTGCAAAATCCTGCGGTGGTAGTGATGGTTGAGGCTGAGGCTCAACAGCTGGTTGTGGTGGGGGTTCCACCACCGGCGATGTGTTCGAGGGCCCACCCATTTGCGGGTCCTCCTGGATAACTGGGTATGATGGTGGTAAAGGTGGTAGCGAACCCGAACTTTGACCAGCACGCACCGACATGCGTGCCCCACGCCTCCGGCGTGGTTGTGATGATGACTCAGGTGGTGTCTGAGGTTGATCCATCTGTTGCATATCTACATCCTCGATTTGAGGATGTGTTGATGGAACTTGATGTTGGGGAGTGCTGTGGTAGGATGGTGTGTTGACGAACACATATAGTGCCCATCTTTGTTCATAATCATCACGTCCTCGAAACGGAGATCCTGCGAAGGAGTTCGAACCACTAGACAACTTGATGGGATGGCCATATGATCTGGTTTGTGGAAATTCCTCCGGATCGGAATCCTCCCCCATATGTGTTGGCGAGTCGACTGGAGGGGTTTCAGGTGAGGGTTGGTTGACAAAGTTGAAGTTAAAGAACTCTTGGTGAGAATGGGAATGAGAATGGTGTGATTGGTGGGAATGGTGAGAATGGTAATAGTGTTGGGAATGTGATTGGGGCGGGGAGTATTCGTGCAAAATGGAATGTTTATATGGTTCAAATGGAGACGAAGAGTCTCCGGATCCTTCGTAAGGGTTGTGATCAGGCATATTAGCTGCTCCAGCTAGAGAGGGTCTGAAAGGTGGTCTGAAAGATGGTCCAGTCATAGAGGGTCCACCCCTCATGGGCCCCTTGCCTTTTCCTCCGCGTCTAAATTAGGTGGCATTATTCCTGCTTAAAAAATAAGTTAAACAAAATACAAAGCTAGAATAATAAGATGGAAAAATGATTAATCCTAGGTTAAAGTCTAGACTCAGAAGTCTAAGAGATATGTGTTAATATGTATTCCCGAGATTAAACAAAAAAGGCTAGTGTTTAGTTCACTCGAGAGTTGGCTCTGATACCAACCTGTCACACCCCTAATTTCCACATGTAACCCGGTGAGCCCGGTTGGGGAATATCGTGAAGCAAGTTGATATCATAATTACCAAACAATACAAGCAAACACAGTAGAAGTCTGGATAATTACTATTACAAACGTTTGAATGTTCAAAGTTCAAAAATAAGTACATCGCTTGTAATTAGATCCACAAGCGGATCGAAATGTGATCACAAAAGGAAATTAACAGACTAAGGCCTTCTAAGCAAAAGGTTGCAATTACTCTTAAGCTTCGCCGAACACTTCCTGCCTAATTACGTATACTTGTCACCTGCGCTTAGTCTTTTGAAAATACGTAAGTTTACACTGGTAAATACATTTAACCGACTCATTTTGAAAACATTTCGAAAACATTTAGTGTACATGAAGGTACTGTGTTTAATAAATAACTTGGGATAAATTATTTTCATGTTATCAGTTTTACATGCCAATAATACATTTAGAGCCTGAAAACTATGTCGGGAACATGATTAATCGACACACCACTTTAATACCTTTAATAAGTACACCCCTAATGGGCTATAATTTATTTTAGCATCAGTCGGGTGTATGCCTACACCCCGTGCTTAGGTCGTGGCCATTTACAATTAAATGAGTCGTGGATATCCAGGACATGGTCGTTTTAACCCCCAAATGTTTAATATTAAGCAATACGAATTAAAATGGATTATTTGAATTCCCGACTCATTGGTATTTGATCCCATATCCAACCATGCGGTATTATTATACCGTATCCTAAGCCCGTATAAGGGAAAATAAGTTAAAGTATTTACCTGGTTTGCAAATCTTTAATTTAATAAGAAAATAAGAAAAGCACAGTCGTAATCAATTTAACTAGCTTGGTGATACTCTACCGGAAGCCTCTAGTCTGGAATGGATGGTATTATTAACCGATTATGTCACACCCCGGTTTCCACGTATATTTCGATGGCCCGGGTGGGGAGTATCGTGATGTACAGTTGATATCATCATAACCAAATTACAACACAGAGTAACACAGCGGAAGGCTTGGAGTAAAATATAACTATTACAACCATAAAGTGTCCAAAGTTCGAAACATAAATATATCAGACAAGGTTTGTAATATGATCCATAGGCAGATCGAAATACATACAAAGTGAAAACAGACTCTACAGGCTCAACTCTAAGGTCGCAATTCTTTAAGGTCAACGCCCCGTAGCTTCGGGCCTATTGCGTACTCATAACTGTAATTTAATCTTTGAAAATACGTCAGTTTACACTGGTAAATACTGTCAACCGACTCATTTTGAAAACCCTTTCGAAAATGATTTAGGTGCATTAGCACATTTTGTAAAATAACTTGGGACAATACCAATGACCTTGTGTACAGATTTACATGTCAGGCTTTTACATATGGGGCCCGGTACAGAAACCGAGTCATGATCGACTGACACACCACTCTGAACTTTCACAAAGAAAGCAGTTAGCAATTACCCAGTGTATGCCTACACGCCATGCTTTAGTCGTGGCCAGTAACACTTTAGTGAGCCAAGGATATCCCGGACACGGTCAAGCCCACCCCCAATGTTTGAGTTTCAGACAAAACAGATCAAAACCGGGTTATGCAATTTTAGTTAATTATCACAACTGGATAAAACATAATTTCCATACCCGACCAAGCGGTAATAATTTACCGTATCCCAAGCACGTATAGTGAAAATAGGTTAAGAGTATTTACCTGCAGTTAAGTCTTCGTGAAGTCCAAAACTCAGCCGTAGATCAAAGCAATTAGAGGTACAATTTACTGGAAGCCGTTTAGTCTGGAGTGATAGTAATTATTAGCCAATATAAGAATGCTAACGGGTCCTTAGTTAAGTCTTAGACTCGAACCAGATAGTCTTACGCTAAAACAATACAATACGATACGCTAGATTAAGCGGTGATTGGAATAGGATGTTAGTTGGACCCGACAAATATATAAACTTGTCTAATATGGGTAAACCAACAACATTCTGATTTTGATAGAGAAATGACAAAGTTAATCCCGTTTCGGTTTAAGTACGTAAATTAGCTATGTAAGCCTAACCGAACGCACATAGGCGAAACCGGGTAACCGAGAGAGTCATATACAAGTTCCATATGAATTCATATTTAAAATATGTTATAAAATCAGTAGCTTTGCAAAAGATAGGCCCGAGGTATATTTAAAACCGAATTATGCCTTACAATTGCATTTTGATTATTTAAGTGTTTATAAAAGATATTTAAAATGAATCCGATGTCAAGACCTTTATTATTCTGTAAAAATACCTAATTTATGATGTTATAACAGTAGGATATCAAATATATGTGTGTTTGACGATTTTGAAATAATCTATGTCCCGTAAGGACATTTTGGTAAATTTACACATAGTTTTGAAGCCAAAATTGGGATTCAGAGTTCGGGACTTATACTTACTATTAAGATGTTGAAAATAAGTTTATAAATCAGTGGGTATCATGTCTTAGCTCATAGTTATGGTTTTCAACCATACTATGCACCGAAAGGCGTAAAAATCGTTAAAATGCCGTTTAAATCGATGTTTAAGTTAAACATAAGTTATGCCCTATTTTATATACTGATAATATGTCATTTAACTTATTCCATCAGTAAGTTTAGGTTTTGGTCATAAAAAGATTGATTAAAATCATTTGCGTGAAAAAAGGGGTAATTTAGTCATTTATCGACAATTAACGAATCTTAAGCCTTTATTCAGGTTATAATCTGAATGAACATCCCAAATGGTCTTACTTATCATATTACATCAGTAAATATATTATCTTGATCATGAAATCATGTGAAGTGTTTCTAAAATGCCGAAAAGGGCATTTTAGTCATTTTAATGTCTTAAACGCATCTTTTGTGAAAACGTAGATTATAATCAGATTCTTGACATCAATATAATCAAATTTTGTTTACAAATCAGTTTATGTTTTATTTTACATGCATGGGTGTTTAAAATCATGATTTGCACAAAAAGGACCTTTTTTGCAAAGTTTATGTAATTTTAGCGGAACTTGTATGTAAACTCAGATTTCTAATGAATCGAGTGACGAAACTTTAGGAGGTCATCCTAAACTTAATTATGGTCTTAAAGTGACCAAAAGTCAGTAGCCAAGATGGCTAAATCGGGTCGGAACCGAAAATTAAAGGAAACGTCAAATATTGCGACTTTCGGTTGCGAACTGATGCTAAACCAAGATTATGACGAGCCGAATTAGTTGGTATATGTTCTAATACTTATTTTTAGGTTATAAGTGCATCAAAACATATTTTATCACATCGGGATCATTAGTTATGAATTTTTACAAATCTGGACAGTTTGACTTTTGTTGACTTTTAGTTTGACTCGTCAATTGGTCAAGAATTCGTGGTAATCAGGAGGTGCCCTTTTAAGGGATTAACACCTACATCATTACAATCACGTAGCCACTTTCTTTACTCTTATTGGTTGGACTATCACGGATTTAGATCAAAGTCAAGGCGTTTTTACGACGGGACTTTGATCTAAGCTAAAAACCATAAGGAATCAACTTAGCACGAAATGAACACTTACAACAAGTCCAGATGAGTGCTAGGAACAAAAGAGATGCTTCAAAAATAATCAGGAGCTCCTCTAGATGAATTTGGTGAATTAAGGTGAGGAAAGTGTGTTGCAACTTCAAGAATTCATCTCATAAAAGGCTATGGAGGAGTCCAGGAGGTTGCCAGGTGCTAGAGGACTTCAACATGTGTCAAGTGACGTGGCTAGCATGCAAGGAAGATTCCAAAAGTGGTAAGAGGTGGCAGAACTGAGTTCGGCCACATTTTGGTCACTGGCAGGTCCTTGCGGACCGTATGGGCTTTGCCTTGCGGTCCGTAACGACCTTAGGCGCCCATTGTTTTATAAATGGTTACGAACCGTAACCAATAAGGCTTGCGGTCCGTAACTACCTCCCAGAGATTAAAATTTGGCATTTTCCACATTTAGTCCCTCAACTTTGTTTCATGGCATAACGAGGACATTATAAGTGATTCAACAACCTCGGTCCTTCCTGTTTGGCCACATGGCACACCAGGATTACCAGAACACGTGTCCGAACTTTATTAGACGTAAAAACACGAGGTGTTACATCCTCACCCCCTTAAAATAAATCTCGACCCCGACATTTTAATTAAAAAAGTATGGATATTTTTGCCGCATAAAGGATTCAAGTTCCCAAGTGTATTCAGGAACTCGAAGAGCGTCCCACTTGACTTTCACGATCGGCACATGCTTCCTACGAAGCTTGTTAACCTGTCAATCTGCAATTGCGACGGGTTTCTCAATGAATCGCAGGTTTTTATCAATCTGTACATCCTCGTGAGGCATTGCTAATGATTCGTCGGCCAGGCATTTCTTCAGATTGGATATGTGGAACACATCATGGATCCCACTAAGTTCCTCTGGTAGTTTCAACTTATAAGCCTCCGCCCCGACACGTTCGATGATCTCGAATGGTCCAATGTGCCTAGGGCTCAACTTGCCCTTCTTTCCAAAGCGCATAACGCCTTTCCAAGGCGACACTTCTAATAAAACTTTGTCCCCTACCTGGAACTGAAGAGGTTTACGCCTCTTATCCGCATAACTTTTCTGCTTATTCCTGGCAGCCTTGAGAAGATCACGAATCTGTAAAATCTTGTCCGTTGTCTCTAAAACAATCTCCGGCCCTGTTAGTTGAGCTTCCCCAATTTCTGCACAGCAAACGGGCGTCCTACACTTTCTTCCATAAAGCTTCAAACAGGGCAGCTTGAATGCTCGCACGATAGCTATTATTATAGGAGAATTCGCCTAGAGGCAAGTGTTTGTCCCAACTTCCTCCTAGGTCGATTACACATGCGCGCAACATGTCTTCCAATGTTTGTATAGTATGTTCACTTTGCCCATCTGTCTGTGGGTGGTATGCCGTACTAAAATTCAAATGCGTGCTCAAGGCTTGCTGAAAGCTCTTCCAAAAGTGAGAAGTATACCTAGTGTCTCTATCGGACACAACAGATACCGGCACGCCATGTAAGGATACAGTTTCATCCACATACATTTTTACCAGCTCATCCGAACTGTAAGTTTCTTTAATGGGCAAGAAGTGTGCTGATTTAGTCAACCTATCCACGATGACCCATATCGCGTCATTTACACAGTTCGTCTTTGGTAATTTGGTGATGAAATCCATCGTTACACATTCCGATTTCCACATGGGAATTTCCAGTGGCTACAGTAGTCCCGACGGTTTCTGATGTTCGGCCTTAACTTACGAACACGTCAAACATTTAGCTACATTTGTAGCTATAGATTTCTTCAGCCCTGCCCACCAATAATTGGGCCTCAAATATTTGTACATTTTATCATTACCCGGGTGAACGGAGTATTTAGAATTATGCACTTCTTGGAGAATTAAATCTCCGAGTCCTCCAAATACTGGAATCCAAATTCGTCCACAGAATCTAAGGATTCTGTCACTTCCCGGCGCGAGTTGCTCCACTATTTTTCCCAATTCTTCATTCGAAAGATTCGTCTCTAACAAGGCTTGCTGGTGAGCTTACAAGATTTTCTCATTCAAGCTATTTCTCACTTCCATACTTTTGGCGTTGACCCGGATGGGTTTAACCCTTTCCTTGCGACTTAAGGCATCGACAACTACATTTGCTTTGCCTAGGTGATAACAATTTTCGCAGTCATAATCATTGAGCGTTTCCATCCACCGACGCTGACGGAGTATTTAGAATTATGCACTTCTTGGAGAATTAAATCTCAGAGTCCTCCAAATACTGGAATCCAAATTCGTCCACAGAATCTAAGGATTCCGTCACTTCCCGGCGTGAGTTGCTCCACTATTTTTCCCAATTCTTCATTCGAAAGATTCGTCTCTAACAAGGCTTGCTGGTGAGCTTGCAAGATTTTCTCATTCAAGCTATTTCTCACTTCCATACTCTTGGCGTTGACCCGAATGGGTTTAACCCTTTCCTTGCGACTTAAGGCATCGGCAACTACATTTGCTTTGCCTAGGTGATAACGATTTTCGCAGTCATAATCATTGAGCGTTTCCATCCACCGACGCTGTCGCATATTCAAGTCCTTCTAGTTAAACAGGTGCGGAAGACTTTTATGATCAGAGTATATAATACATTTCGTTCCGTAAAGATAATGCCTCCATAACTTGAGCGCAAATACCATGGCACCTAACTCAAAATTGTGTGTGGTGTAATTCCTTTCATGAACCTTCAGCTGTCCTGAAGCATAAGCGATAACTTTTCCTCTTTGCAAGAGCACACAACCCATGCCAGTGTGTGATGCATCACAATAGACTACAAGGTCTTCGATTCCTTCTGGCAAGGTTAGCATAGGGCATTACTTAACTTTTGCTTAAAAACTTCAAAAAGCTTCTTGTTGTTTCGTCCCCCAATTGAACTTAACATCTTTGCGGGTCAAAGTAGTCAAGGGTGTAGCAATTCTTGAGAAATTTTCTATAAATCTTCTGTAGTAACCAGCTAATCCCAAAAAGCTACGTATCTCTGACGGGGTTTTAGGGGCTTGCCAATTCATTACGGCCTCGAGCTTAGCGGGGTCTACTTGAATTCTACGTTCACTGACATCGTGTCCTAAGAACTGAACTTCCGCAACCAAAACTCACACTTCAAAAATTTTGCGTAGAGCTTCTCTTGTCTTAACAATTCCAGAATACACCTCAAATGTTTCTCGTGGTCAACCTGACTGCGAGAATAGATAAGTATGTCGTCTATGAAGACAATGATAAACTTATCCAAGTATGGTTTGCAAACCCTATTCATAAAATTCATAAATGCTGCAGGTGCATTCGTGAGCCCAAAGGGCATCACTAAAAACTCATAATGACCATCCCTTGTTCTAAATCCCGTCTTCGGAACATCTTCTGTGCGAACCTTGAGTTGATGATATCCAGATCTCAAATCAATCTTTGAAAAGTAGCTTGCTCCCTGAAGTTTAGAAAATAAATCATCGACCCTGGGTAATGGGTAACGATTCTTGATGGTTAACTTGTTTAGTTCACGGTAGTCGATGCACATCCGCATCGATCCACCCTTTTTCTTTACAAATAAGATTGGAGCTCCCCATGAAGAACTAGGTTGAATAAAACCCTTTTCCAGTAATTCATGTAGATGGGTTCGTAATTCCTTCATTTCTGTAGGTGCCAATCGGTATGGAGCTTTTGCAACAGGAGCGGCTCCCGGTATGATATCGATTCTGAACTCTACCTGTCTGTCTGGAGGCAGACCAGGCAAGTCTTCGGGGAAAACATCTGTAAATTCAGAGATAACTGACAGGTCTTCAATGTTTGGCTTGGCTCGTCAATGGTCACTTGTGCCATATAAATTACACAACCTTTCATCAAACACTTCGATGCTTTGAGTAACGATGCTTTTTCCGACAAACCATAATACCGGTCTCCTTGTATAGCGAGTGCATCTCCAGTTGGGGATTTGATCTCGATGAGTTTCTTGTTACTGGCTATATGGGCTTGGTTACTAGTCAACCAATCCATACCAAGAACTGCATCGAATCCCGCCAATTTCATTGGCAGAAGTGAAACAGGAATGAAATGATCCTTGATGGATATGAAGCATCCGTCTAGAATCGTTGAAGCGGTCTCAATCGTTCCATCGGCAAGTTCTACGTCATATGTTACGTCTAGAGTTCTTATAGGTAAGTTCAATAAGGCACTAAACTTATGATCTACAAATGATTTATCAACTCCTGAATCAAAGAGAACTCTAGCATAAACATCATTAATAAGGAACGTACCTGTTATCACATTTTCATCATTCACGGCCTCCTTTGCTTTCATCTGGAAAGCACGAGCCTTTCCCTTCTTCGACCCATCATCCCTAGCAGTGTCATCTTTCCTGTATTTAGGACCGTTGGGTTTGATGTGCCCCTTCTGACCACAATTGTAACTCATGGCTTCCTTCAAATCTTTGCAATTTAGGGCCTTGTGCCCCATTTTCTTACAAATACCACAGGGTTTCGACTAAGGGTCATCCCGACACGATCCAAAGTGTCGTCGGTTGCATTTCCTGCACTTAGGCCTATCATCCGACCTCTGCTGATTCCTGTGGAATCCAAACCTTTGATTCTTGTTTGACCGTTGATTTCGGTCATCCTCTCTTTTTCTTTTTCCATCTGATTCGGACTTTATGGATCGCTGCCTCTTCAAGTCTTGAGTGAGTGTCAAGGCTAACTCTACTGCAAATCTGAAAGTTTCTGGCCTTGAAGCCCTGGCATTCCCTTTGATCTCTGGTTCTAATCCACCAATAATACGCGCAATGCGTTTAGGTTCAGGGGTAACCAGGTAAGGTACCAATCTGGACATGGAGTTGTAATCAGACAAATACTTTCTGCAGTCTAAATTCTTCATTTGCAATCCTAGAAAATCTGTTTCAATCTTTTCCATCTCGTGAGGTGAACAGTAAGTTTCCTTTATCAATTCAACAAATTTTTCCCAGCTCAAATTATACAAATGAACTTTCCCAGATGATTGAATCATTTATTTCCACCATATTAGAGCATCACCTTTGAATGATTGAGCAACATACTTCAGCACATCCTTTTCCGCACATCCCCTAATCTCTACAACGGTTTCAATCTCGTCCAACCATCTCAGAGTTCCACTGCTCCTTTCTCTCCAGTAAAATCTCGCGGCTTGCAAGACACAAAATACTTATACGAGCAACTGTCCTTTGAAAACTTAGTCTTTTTCTGATATTCCTCTCTCTTTCTCCTCACATTCGAGGAGTGTTCCGAATATTCCTTCTTTTCCAAAGAAGGTTTTGAGTGTTGTTTGGTGGTATGCTTGGAGGAGTGCCTTGACGAATGTTTAGAGTGTGAAGCACTTGATTCTAACGGCTTATCAGCATGATCCTTTATTGCCTTTTCAACTTCCGTGGCAATAAGTGCCTGAAGACTCCTTTGGTTATAACGATGTTCTCATTCGCGTCATCATCTTTCCTTTGGTTATTCACTTCGTTAGAGTCCGCCATCTTTTTTGATGAAGCTATAGTAATGATAATATGTATATGCTTAATGACTTGCATCGTATGGTATAGCATAATAAAGCCACACAAATTTGTTAATTTTATGGCGGTGATTAAGTGTGGCACGATGGCCTGTTACCAAGGACATAAAGAATAGCGCCAAAAGCTTAGTCGAAAAAGACTTAAATTACAAAATGCTAAGATCACTAAAGGATCGCGAAGCTTCAAGGTTCGAACGTAATTTTACTACCTCGAGATAGGGAGTCATAAACTACAGCTGTCATTTGTCACTAATGGACATGAATATAGCTCGTAAGCATTACACCACTAATGGGTGTTAAATAGAATAATCATTATATTGATGGTTGATTAGGATTAAAATAGTCATGTAGTTTTGGACATAGTCCATTACTTAGACGGCTGTGTGGTTCCTCAAATCACACTTACCAGGAGGTTAATATCTGGAATATATTAACTCTTTAGAATAAACTCTTAAAATGATTTAATTAACTAGTCCAGATCAGGCAGACCAGGGAGGTTTAGAACGTAGTTCACCACCCCTGGATAGAAGGGAAAATCTCAACCTTAACTATCATGGTAGAAAACCATATAACTACAGTTTTGCCAATTCATGTGACCTAATCACTTGGCGGTCATAAATCATTAAGAGGATCTTTTGGAAATATTTCGTAGATCATAAATTTCAAATTAAAATCGAGACGGTCGCTTGAATAATTGGTGCAATGAACACATAATTAAAATTCCAAAATTCCATTAATAATAATAGTGCGATACAGTAGTATCCATAAATAGGAATTAAATAAAGGAAAATTGTCCTCGCAGGGACTATACTTGAAATAATTAAAACGTCCACGCATTGACAACATTAAATAAAAATTACATAAATTAAATACAAGGGTTAGTCATCCTTTTCCCCTTTTATTAACTTCACAAATCTTTTCAGATATTTCTTGTTCTTCTTCTCTGATTTTTCAGTCCTTCGCTAAAATTCCTTTATCTGTTCCAACGTTTCCTGCATAACCTCAAGAACTGGCGCTTGAGGTTGAGGCTGCGATGGTGGAGGTTGTGGATGCAGTGCACCCGGATGTTGGTATACATAAGGTGGAGGTACATTAGAAGGATGGTACCCATTATAAGGATATCCACTAGTTTGATGAGATGGAAGTTGATAAGGATTAGGATAAAGGGCGTTAAATGCAGCTGCCTCCAAATATGGGTCATTAGAAGGTGCATCATGAACGTAATTGGGCCAATTGGAGGTGTCAATGTGATGGTTTCCAAACGGATATGGATAAGTAGGAATTGGGTTTTCAAAACCTTGGGACAAAGGTGGTAATTTGCTCGAAGGCCCATTAGTGGTTTGTGGTGGTTGATGCAAAGGCTCAACGATTGGTTGAGGTTGGTGTTCCACAAATGGTGAAGTATGGGAGGGTCCACCCATTTGTGGGTTTTCAGGAATAGTGGGGTAAGGGTTTGGTGAGAGTGGTCATACTCTCGGTCCTAGGCGTACGGACATGCACGCCCCATGTCTTCTTGGAGGGGGAGGTGGTTGCTCTACCGGTGGTTCTTGCGGTGGAGTGTGGTATGACGGTTTGTTGTGGCAGGATGGGGTATCATGAACTGAAGGAGTATTGTAGAAAATGTATTGTCCCCACCTCTCCTCGTAGCTATCAGTGTAGTGATGTGGGGTTCCAGCGTACGAGTTTGACCCGCTGGATATTTCAATCGGGTGTCCTATCGACCCTGTTTGTGGCATTTCGGGTTCTGAATCTTCTTCCATAGGTTCAGGAGAATCTTCGAGTGGAGTTTCCGAAAGCGAACGAAAATGTATATCGGTGTTATAATTCTCTTGAAGAGAATGGGAATGTGAATGGTAGGATTGATGGCTATTGTGCGAATAATGTGAATGATGGGAGTTTGATGGTGGCGAGTACTCATGAGGTAAGTTAGGGTAGGTTCCCATGGTGATGACGAGTCGTCCAATCCTTCATAAGGATTGTATACGTGAGCGTTGGAAGGCCCTTGCTTCGAGGATCCACTCCTCATTAATCCCTTTCCTTTTACTCCTTGAGAGAACTTTGGCGGCATTTTACTGCTTCAAAAATAAATTAAAACACAAAACAAGACAGGATAATAAAATAAGGTAATGAACAAATCCTAGGTCATAGCCTAGACTCGAGAGTCAAAGGAATGTGTTACTATGTCGTTTGAGATCAAACACTAAAGGCTAGTGTTGAATTCCCTCAAATGTTGACTCTGATACCAACCTGTCACACCCCGGTTTCCACGTATATTTCGGTGGGCCCGGTGGGGAGTATCGTGACGTACCGTTGATATCATCATAACCAAATTACAATACATAGTTACACAACGGAAGGCTTGGAGTAAAATATAACTGTTACAAACCATAAAGTGTCCAAAGTTGGAAACATAAATATACACAGACAAGGTTTGTAATATGATCCACAGGCTGATCGAAATACATACAAAGTGAAAACAGACTCTACAGGCTCAACTCTAAGGTCGCAACTCCTTAAGGTCAACGCCCCGCAGCTTCCGGCCTATTGCGTACTTGTACCTGTATTTTAATCTTTGAAAATACGTCAGTTTACACTGGTAAACACTATCAACCGACTCATTTTGAAAACCCTTTCGTAAATGATTTAGGTGCATTAGCACATTTTGTAAAATATATGGGGCCCGGTAGAGAAACCGAGTCATGATCGACTGACACACCACTCTGAACTTTCACAAAGAAAGTGGTGAGCAATTACCCAGTGTATGCCTACAAACCATGCTTTAGTCGTGGCCACTAACACTTTAGTGAGCAAAGGATATCCCGGACATGGTCAAGCCCACCCCCCATGTTTGAGTTTCAGACAAAACAGATCAAAACAGAGTTACACAATTTTAGTTAATTATCACAACTGGATAAACCATAATTTCCATATCCGACCAAGCGGTAATAATTTACCGTATCCCAAGCCCGTATAGGGAAAATAGGTTAAGAGTATTTACCTGAAGTTAAGTCTTCGTGAAGTCCAAAACTCAGCCGTAGATCAAAGCTAGTACAGGTACAATTTACCGGAAGGCGTTTAGTCTGGAGTGATGGTAATTATTAACCAATATTAGAATGCTAGTGGGTCCTTAGTTAAGTCTTAGACTCGAACCGGTTAGTCTTACGCTAAAACAATACAGTACGATACGCTAGATTAAGCGGTGATTGGAATAGGGTGTTAGTTGGACCCGACAAGTATATAAACTTGTCTAATATGGGTAAACCAACAACATTCTGGATTTTGATAGAGAAAGGACAAAGTTAATCCCATTTCGATTTAAGTACGTAAATTAGCTATGTAAGCTTAACCGAACGCACATAGGCGAAACCGGGTAACCGAGAGAGTCATATACAAGTTCCATATGAATGCATGTTTGAAATATGTTATAAAATTAGTAGCTTTGCAAAAGATATGCCCGAGGTATATTTGAAACCGAATTATGCATTACAAGGGCATTTTGGTCATTTTAGTGTTTATAAAAGATGTTTAAAATGAATCTGATGTCAAGACCTTTATTATTATGTAAAAATACATAATTTATGATGTTATAACAGTAGGATATCAAATATATGTGTGTTTGACGATTTTGAAATAATCTATGTCCCGTAAGGGCACTTTGGTAAATTCACACATAGTTTTGAAGCCAAAATTGAGATTCAGAGTTTGGGACTTGTACTTACTATTAAGATGTTGAAAATAAGTTTATAAATCACTGGGTATCAAGTCTTAGTTCATAGTTATGGTTTTAAACCATACTATGCGCCGAAAGGCGTAAAAGTCGTTAAAATACCGTTTAAATCGATGTTTAAGTTAAACAGAAGTTATGACCTGTTTTATATAATGATAATATGTCATTTAACTTATTAGATCAGTAGGTTGAAGTTTTGGTCATAAAAAGATTGATTAAAAGCATTTGCGTGAAAAAGAGTTAATTTAGTCATTTATCCACAATTAACGAATCTCAAGCCTTTATTCAGGTTATAATCTGAATAAACATCCCAAATGGTTTTACTTATCATATTAAATCAGTAAATATATTATCTTGATCATGAAATCATGTGAAGTGTTTCTAAAATGCCGAAAAAGGCGTTTTAGTCATTTTAATGCCTTAAACGCATCTTTTGTGAAAACTTAGATTATAATCAGATTCTTGACATCAATATAATCAAATTTTGTTTACAGGTCAGTTTATGTTTTATATTTACATGCATGGGTGTTTAAAATCATGATTTGCACAAAAGGACCTTTTTGCAAAGTTTATGTAATTTTAGCGGAACTTGTATGTAAACTCAGATTTCTAATGAATCGAGTGACGAAACTTTAGGAGGTCATCCTAAACTTAATTATGGTCTTAAAGTGACCAAAAGTCAGTAGCCAAGATGGCTAAATCAGGTCGGAACCGAAAATCAAAGGAAAAGTCAAATATTGCGACTTTCTGTTGCGAACTGATGCTAAACCAAGATTATGACGAGCCGAATTAGTTGGTATATGTTCTAATACTTATTTTTAGGTTATAAGTGCATCAAAACATATTTTATCACATCGGGATCATTAGTTATGAATTTTTACAAATCTGGACAGTTTGACTTTTGTTGACTTTTAGTTTGACTCGTCAATTGGTCAAGAATTCGTGGTAATCAGGAGGTGCCCTTTTAAGGGATTAACACCTACATCATTACAATCACGTAGCCACTTTCTTTACTCTTATTGGTTGGACTATCACGGATTTAGATCAAAGTCAAGGAGTTTTTACGACGGGACTGTGATCTAAGCTAAAAACCATAAGGAATCAACTTAGCACGAAATGAACACTTTCAACAAGTCCACATGAGTGCTAGGAATAGAAGAGATGCTTCAAAAATGACCAGGAGATCCTCTAGATGAATTTGGTGAATTAAGGTGAGGAAAGTGTGTTGTAACTTTAAGAATTCATCTCATAAAAGGCTATGGAGGAGTCCAGGAGGTTGCCAGGTTCTAGAGGATTTCAACATGTGTCAAGGGACGTGCCAGCATGCAAGGAAGGTGCCAAAAGCGGTAAGAGGTGGCAGAACTGAGTTCTACCACATTTTGGTCGCTAGCAGGTCCTTGCTGACCGTCTAGGCTTTGCCTTGCGGTCCGTAAGGACCTTAGGCGCCCATTGTTTTATAAATGGTTACGAACCGTAACCAATAAGGCTTGCGGTCCGTAACTTCCTCCCAGAGATGTAAAATTTGGCATTTTCCACATTTAGTCCCTCAACTTTGTTTCATGGCATAACGAGGACATTATAAGTGATTCAACAACCTCGGTCCTTCCTGTTTTGGGCACATGGCACACCAGGATTACCAGAACACGTGTCCGAACTTTATTAGACGTAAAAACACGAGGTGTTATATCCTCACCCCCTTAAAATAAATCGACCCCAAGATTTT
This sequence comes from Scalesia atractyloides, assembly GCA_947069175.1. Classification (NCBI taxonomy): domain Eukaryota; kingdom Viridiplantae; phylum Streptophyta; class Magnoliopsida; order Asterales; family Asteraceae; genus Scalesia; species Scalesia atractyloides. The sequence goes on from CAMTDV010000017.1 coordinate 43,759,342, forward strand.
AATTAAACAAGTATGGGTATTTTAGCCGCATAACGGGTTCAACTTCCCAAGTGTATTCAGGACCTCGAAGAGCGTCCCACTTGACTTTCACTATCGGCACATGCTTCCTACAAAGCTTTTTAACCTGTCGATCTTCAATTGCTACAGGTTTCTCAATGAATCGTAGGTTTTTATCAATCTGTACATCCTCGTGAGGCATTGCTAATGATTCGTCGACCACGCATTTCTTCAGATTGGATATGTGGAACACATCATGGATCCCACTATGTTTCTCTGGTAGTTTCAACTTATAAGCCACCGACCTGACACGTTCGACGATCTCGAACAGTCCAATGTACCTAGGGCTCAACTTGCCCTTCTTTCCAAAGCGCATAACGCCTTTCCAAGGCGACACTTTTAATAAAACTTTGTCCCCTTCCTGGAACTGAAGAGGTTTACGCCTCTTATCCGCATAATTTTTCTGCCTATCCCTGGCAGCCTTGAGAAGATCACGAATTTGTAAAATCTTGTCCGTTGTCTCTAAAACAACCTCTGGCCCTGTTAGTTGAGCTTCCCCAATTTCTGCCCAGCAAACGGGCGTCCTACACTTTCTTCCATAAAGAGCTTCAAACGGGGCAGCTTGAATACTCGCATGATAGCTATTATTGTAGGAGAATTCGACTAGAGGCAAGTGTTTGTCACAACTTCCTCCTAGGTCGATTACACACGCGTGCAACATGTCTTCCAATGTTTGTATAGTACGTTCACTTTGCCCATCTGTCTGCGGGTGGTACGCCGTACTAAAATTCAAACGCGTGCCCAAGGCTTGCTGAAAGCTCTTCCAAAAGTGAGAAGTATACCTGGTCTCTCTATCAGACACAATAGATACCGGCACGCCATGTAAGCATACAATTTTGTCCACATACAGTTTTGCCAGCTCATCCGAACTGTAAGTTTCCTTATTGGGCAAAAAGTGTGCCGATTTAGTCAACCTATCCACGATGACCCATATCGCGTCATTTCACAGTTTGTCTTTGGTAATTTGGTGATGAAATCCATTGTTACACATTCCCATTTCCACATGGGAATTTCCAGTGGCTGTAGTAGTCCTGACGGTTTCTGATGTTCGGCCTTAACTTTCGAACACGTCAAACATTTAGCTACATATGTAGCTATAGATTTCTTCAGCCCTGCCCACCAATAATTGGGCCTCAAATCTTTGTACATTTTATCTCTACCCGGGGTGAACGGAGTATTTAGAATTATGCACTTCTCGGAGAACTAAATCTCTGAGTCCTCCAAATACTGGAATCCAAATTCGTCCACAGAATCTAAGGATTTCGTCACTTCCCGGCGTGAGTTGCTCTACTATTTTTTCCAATTCTTCATTCGAAAGATTCGCCTCTAACAAGGCTTGCTGCTGAGCTTGCAAGATTTTCTCATTCAAGCTATTTCTCACTTCCATACTTTTGGCATTGACCCGAATGGGTTTAACCCTTTCCTTGCGACTTAAGGCATCGGTAACTACATTTGCTTTGTCTGGGTGATAACAAATTTTGCAGTCATAATCATTGAGCGTTTCCATCCACCGACGTTGTCGCATATTCAAGTCCTTCTAGTTAAACAGGTGCTGAAGACTTTTATGATCAGAGTATATAATACATTTCGTTCCGTAAAAGATAATGCCTCCATAACTTGAGCGCAAACACCACGACACCTAACTCCAAATCGTGCGTGGTGTAATTCCTTTCATGAACCTTCAGTTGTCTTGAAGCATAAGTGATAACTTTTCCTCTTTGCATGAGCTCACAACCCATGCTAGTGTGTAACGCATCACAATATACTACAAGGTCTTCAATTCCTTCTGGCAAGGTTAGCACAGGGGCATTACTTAACTTTTGCTTAAAAATTTCAAAAGCTTCTTGTTGTTTTGGACCCCAATTGAACTTAACATCTTTGCGGGTCAAAGTAGTCAAGGGTGTAGCAATTCTTGAGAAATTTTCTATAAATCTTCTGTAGTAACCAGCTAATCCCAAAAAGCTACGTATCTCTGACGGGGTTTTAGGGGCTTGCCAATTCATTACGGCCTCGACCTTAGTGGGGTCTACTTGAATTCCACGTTCACTGACAACGTGTCCTAAGAACTGAACTGAACTTCACGCAACCAAAACTCACACTTCGAAAATTTTGCGTAGAGCTTCTCTTGTCCTAACAATTCCAGAATACACCTCAAATGTTTCTCGTGGTCAACCTGAATGCGAGAATAGATAAGTATGTCGTCTATGAAGACAATGACAAACTTATCCAAGTACGGTTTGCAAACCCTATTCATTAAATCCATAAATGCCGCAGGTGCATTCGTGAGCCCGAAAGGCATCACTAAAAACTCATAATGACCATACCTTGTTCTAAATGCCGTCTTCGGAACATCTTCTGTGTGAACCTTGAGTTAATGATATCCAGATCTCAAATCAATCTTTGAAAATAGCTTGCTCCCTGAGTTGGTCAAATAAATCATCGATCCTGGGTAATGGGTAACGATTCTTGATGGTTAACTTGTTTAGTTCACGGTAGTCGATGCACGTCCGCATCGATCCTCCTTTTTCTTTACAAATAAGATTTGAGCTCCCCAAGGTTAAGAACTAGGTTGAATAAAACCCTTTTCCAGTAATTCATCTAGCTGGGTTCGTAATTCCTTCATTTCTGTAGGTGCCAATCGGTATGGAGCTTTTGCAACAGGAGCGGCTCCCGGTATGATATTGATTATGAACTCTACCTATCTGTCTGGAGGCAGACTAAGCAAGTCTTCGGGGAAAACATCTGTAAATTCAGAGATAACTGGCAGATCTTCAATGTTTGGCTTTGGCTCGTCAATGGTCACTTGTGCCATATAAATTACACAACCTTTCTTCAAACACTTCGATGCTTTGAGTAACGATGCTTTTTCCAACAAACCATAATACCAGTCTCCTTGTATAGCGAGTGCATCTCCAGTTGGGGATTTGATCTTGATGAGTTTCTTGTTACAGGCTATATGGGCTTGGTTACTAGACAACCAATCCATACCAAGAACTGCATCGAATCCCGCCAATTTCATTGGCAGAAGTGAAACAGGAATGAAATGATCCTTGATGGATATGAAGCATCCGTCTAGAATCGTTGAAGCGGTCTCAATCGTTCCATCAGCGAGTTCTACGTCATATGTTACGTCTAGAGTTCTTATAGGCAAGTTCAATAAGGCACTAAACTTATGATCTACAAATGATTTATCAGCTCCTGAATCAAAGAGAACTCTAGCATAAACATCATTAATAAGGAACGTACCTGTTATCACATTTTCATCATTCACGGCCTCCTTTGCTTTCATCTGGAAAGCACAAGCCTTTCCCTTCTTCGACCCATCATCCCTAGCAGTGTCATCTTTCCTGTATTTAGGACCGTCGGGTTTGATGTGCCCCTTCTGACCACAATTGTAACACGTGGCTTCCTTCAAATCTTTGCAATTTAGGGCCTTGTGCCCCATTTTCTTACAAATACCACAGGGATTGGACTGAGAGTCATCCCAACACGATCCAAAGTGTCGTCGGTTGCACTTCGTGCACTTAGGCCTATCATCCGACCTCTGCTGATTCCTGTGGAATCCAAACCTTCGCTTCTTATTTGACAGTTGATTTCGGTCATCCTCTCTTTTTCTTTTTCCCTCTGCTTCGGACTTTATGGATCGCTGCCTCTTCAAGTCTTGAGTGAGTGTCAAGGCAAACTCTACTGCAGATCTGAAAGTTTCTGGCCTTGAAGCCCTGACATTCCCTTTGATCTCTGGTTCTAATCCACCAATAAAACGTGCAATGCATTTAGGTTCAGGGGTAATCAGGTAAGGTACCAATCTGGACATGGAGTTGTAATCAGACAAATACTTTCTGCAGTCTAAATTCTTCATTTGCAATCCTAGAAAATCTATTTCAGTCTTTTCCACCTCGTGAGGTGGACAGTAAGTTTCCTTTATCAATTCAACAAATTTTTCCCAGCTCAAATTATACAAATGAACTTTCCCAGATGATTGAATCATTGACTTCCACCATATTAGAGCATCACCTTTGAATGATTGAGCAACATACTTCAGCACATCCCTTTCCGCACATCCGCTAATCTCTACAATGGTTTCAATCTCGTGCAACCATCTCAGAGTTTCCACTGCTCCTTTTCTCAGTAAAATCTCACAGCTTGCAAGACACAAAATACTTATACGAGCAATCGTCCTTTGAAAACTTAGTCTTTTTCTGATATTCCTCTCTCTTTCTCCTCACATTCGAGGAGTGTTCCGAATATTCCTTCTTTTCCAAAGAAGGTTTTGAGTGTTGTTTGGTGGTATGCTTGGAGGAGTGCCTTGATGAATGTTTAGAGTGTGAAGCACTTGATTCTAATGGCTTATCAGCACGATCCTTTATTGCCTTTTCAACTTCCATGGCAATAAGTGCCTAAGATCTCCTTTGGTTATAACGATGTTCTCATTCGCGTCATCATCTTTCCTTTGGCTGTTCACTTCGTTAGAGTCCGCCATCTTGTTTGATGAAGCTATAGAAATGATAATATGTATAAATTAGTCATATATGCTTAATGACTTGCAACGTATGGTATAGCATAATAAAGCCATACAAACTTGTTAATTTTATGGGGTGTGGTTAAGTGTAGCACGAAGGCCTGTCACCAAGGACATAAAGAATAGCGCCAAAGGCTTAGTCGAAAAAGACTTAAATTACAAAATGCTAAGATCACTAAAGGATCGTGAAGCTTCAAGGTTCGAACGTAATTTTACTAACTCGAGACAGGGAGTCATAGACTACAGGTGTCATTTGTCTCTAATGGACATGATTATAGCTCGTAGGCATTACACCACTAATGGGTGTTAAATAGAATAATCATTATATTGATGGTTGATTAGGATCAAAATAGATCATGTAGGTTTGGACATAGTCCATTACTTAGATGACTGTGTGGTTCCTCAAATCACATTTACCAGGAGGTTAATATCTTGAATATATTAACTCTTTAGAATAAACTCTTAAAATGATTCAATTAACTAGTCCAGATCAGGCAGACTAGGGAGGTTTAGGACGTAGTTCACCACCCGTGGATAGAAGGGAAAATCTCAAGCTTAACTATCATGGTAGAAAACCATATAACTACCGTTTTACCAATTCATGTGACCTAATCACTTGGCGGGCGTAAATCATTAAGAGGATCTTTTGGAAATATTTCGCAGATCATAAATTTTGAATTAAAATCGAGACGGTCGCTTGAACAGTTGGTGTAATGAACACATAATTAAAATTCCAAAATTCCATTAATAATAATAGTGCGATACAATAGTGTCCATAAATAGGACTTAAATAAAGGAAAATTGTCCTTGCAGGGACTATACTTGAAATAATTAAAACGTCCACGCTGGGACTACATTAAATAAAAATTACATAAATTAAATACAAGGGTTTAGTCATCCTTCTCCCCTTTTATTAACTTCACAAATCTTTTCAGATATTTCTTGTTCTTCTTCTCTGATTTTTCAGTCCTTCGCTGAAATTCCTTTATCTATTCCAACGTTTCCTGCATAACCTCAAGAACTGGCGCTTGAGGTTAAGGCTGCGGTGGTGGAGGTTGTGGATGCGGTGCATCTGGATGTTGTATACATAAGGTGGAGGTACATTAGAAGGATGGTACCCATGATAAGGATATCCACTAGTTTGATGAGACGGAAGTTGAAAAGGATTAGGATAAAGGGCGTTAAATGCAGCTGCCTCCAAATATGGGTCATTAGAAGGTGCATCATGAATGTAATTGGGCCAATTGGAGGTGTCAATGTGATGGTTTCCAAACGGATCTGGATAAGTAGGAATTGGGTTTTCAAAACCTTGGGGTAAAGGTGGTAACTGGGTCGAAGGCCCATCAGTGGTTTGTGGTGGTTGAGGCAAAGGCTCAATGATTGGTTGAGGTTGGTGTTTCACAAATGGTGATGTATGGGAGGGTCCACCCATTTGTGGGTCTTCAGGAATAGTGGGGTAAGGGTTAGGTGAGAGTGGTCCTACTCTCGGTCCTAGGCGTACTGACATGCACGCCCCAAGTCTTCTTGGACGTGGAGGTGGTTGCTCTACCGGTGGTTCTCGCGGTGGAGTGTGGTATGAAGGTGTGTTGTGGTAGGATGGGGTATCATGAACTGAAGGAGAATTGTAGAAAACGTATTGTCCCCACCTTTCCTCGTAGCTATCAGTGTAGTGATGTGGGGTTCCAGCGTACGAGTTTGACCCGCTGGATATTTGAATCGGGTGTCCCATCGACCCTGTTTGTGGCATTTCGGGTTCTGAATCTTCTTCCATAGGTTCAGAAGAATCTTCGGGTGGAGTTTCCGAAAAGGAACGAAATTGTATATCGGTGTTATAATTCTCTTGAAGAGAATGGGAATGTGAATGGTAGGATTGATGGCTATTGTGCGAATAATGTGAATGATGGGAGTTTGACGGTGGCGAGTACTTATGAGGTAAGTTAGGGTAAGGTTCCCATGGTGATGACGAGTCGTCCGATCCTTCATAAAGATTGTATACGTGAGCGTTGGAAGGCCCTTTCTTCGAGGATCCACTCCTCATTAATCCCTTTCCTTTTGCTCCTCGAGAGAACTTTGGCGGCATTGTCCTGCTTCAAAAATAAATTAAAACACAAAACAAGACAGGATAATAAAATAAGGTAATGAACAAATCCTAGGTCATAGCCTAGACTCGAGAGTCTAAGGAATGTGTTACTGTGTCGTTTGAGATCAAACACTAAAGGCTAGTGTTGAATTCCCTCAAACGTTGGTTCTAATACCAACCTGTCACACCCCGGTTTCCACGTATATTCCGGTGGGCCCGGTGGGGTGTATCGTGACGTACAGTTGATATCATCATTACCAAATTATAACACAGAGTAACACAGCGGAAGGCTTGGAGTAAAATATAACTGTTACAAACCATAAAGTGTCCAAAGTTCGAAACATAAATATATACAGACAAGGTTTGTAATATGATCCACAGGCTGATAGAAATACATACAAAGTGAAAACAGACTCTACAGGCTCAACTCTAAGGTCGCAACTCCTTAAGGTCAACGCCCCGTAGCTTCCGGCATATTGCGTACTTGTACCTGTATTTTAATCTTTGAAAATACGTCAGTTTACACTGGTAAATACTGTTAACCGACTCATTTTGGAAACAATCGAAAATGATTTAGGTGCATTAGCACATTTTGTAAAATATATGGGGCCCGGTACAGAAACCGAGTCATGATCGACTGACACACCACTCTGAACTTTCACAAAGAAAGCAGTTAGCAATTACCCAGTGTTTGCCTACACGCCATGCTTTAGTCGTGGCCACTAACACTTTAGTGAGCCAAGGATATTCCGGACACGGTCAAGCCCACCCCCAATGTTTGAGTTTCAGACAAAACAGATCAAAAACGGGTTATGCAATTTTAGTTAATTATCACAACTGGATAAAACATAATTTCCATACCCGACCAAGCGGTAATAATTTACCGTATCCCAAGCTCGTATAGGGAAAATAGGGTATATTTACCTGAAGTTAAGTCTTCGTGAAGTCCAAAACTCAGTCGTAGATCAAAGCTAGTACAGGTACAATTTACCGGAAGGCGTCTAGTCTGGAGTGATGGTAATTATTAACCAATATTAGAATGCTAACGGGTCCATAGTTAAGTCTTAGACTCGAACCGGTTAGTCTTACGCTAAAACAATATAGTACGATACGCTAGATTAAGCGGTGCTTGGAATAGGGTGTTAGTTGGACCCGACAAGTATATAAACTTGTCTAATACGGGTAAACCAACAACATTCTGGATTTTGATAGAGAAATGACAAAGTTAATCCCGCTTCGGTTTAAGTACGTAAAGCTATGTAAGCTTAACTGAACGCACATAGGCGAAACTGGGTAACCGAGAGAGTCATATACAAGTCCATATGAATTCATGTTTAAAATATGTTATAAAATCAGTAGCTTTGCAAAAGATATGCCCGAGGTATATTTGAAAACCGAATTATGCATTACAAGGGCATTTTGGTCATTTAGTGTTTATAAAAGATGTTTAAAATGGATCTGATGTCAAGACCTTTATTATTCTGTAAAAGTACCTAATTTATGATGTTATAACAGTAGGATATCAAATATATGTGTGTTTGACGATTTTGAAATAATCTATGTCCCGTAAGGGCATTTTGGTAAATTCACACATAGTTTTGAAGCGAAAATTGGGATTCAGAGTTCGGGACTTGTACTTACTGTTAAGATGTTGAAAATAAGTTTATAAATCAGTGGGTATCAAGTCTTAGCTCATAGTTATGGTTTTAAACCATACTATGCGCCGAAGGCGTAAAAGTCGTTAAAATGCCGTTTAAATTGATGTTTAAGTTAAACAGAAGTTATGACCTGTTTTATATAATGATAATATGTCATTTAACTTATTCGATCAGTAGGTTTAGGTTTTGGTCATAAAAAGATTGATTAAAATCATTTGCGTGACAAAGGGGTAATTTAGTCATTTATCGGCAATTAACGAATCTTAAGCCTTTATTCAGGTTATAATCAGAATGAACATCCCAAATGGTCTTACTTATCATATTACATCAGTAAATATATTATCTTGATCATGAAATCATGTGAAGTGTTTCTAAAATGCCGAAAAAGGCATTTTAGTCATTTTAATGCCTTAAACGCATCTTTTGTGAAAACTTAGATTATAATCAGATTCTTGACATCAATATAATCAAATTTTGTTTACAAGTCAGTTTATGTTTTATATTTACATGCATGGGTGTTTAAGATCATGATTTGCACAAAAGGACCTTTTTGCAAAGTTTATGTAATTTTAGCGGAACTTGTATGTAAACTCAGATTTCTAATGAATCGAGTGACGAAACTTTAGGAGGTCATCCTAAACTTAATTATGGTCTTAAAGTGACGAAAAGTCAGTAGCCAAGATGCCTAAATCGGGTCGGAACCGAAAATCAAAGGAAAAGTCAAATATTGCGACTTTCAGTTGCGAACCGATGCTAAACCAAGATTATGATGAGGCGAATTAGTTGGTATATGTTCTAATACTTATTTTTAGGTTATAAGTGCATCAAAACATATTTTATAACATCTGGATCATTAGTTATGAATTTTCACAAATCTGGGCAGTTTGACTTTTGTTGACTTTTAGTTTGACTTGTCAATTGGTCAAGAATTCGTGGTAATCAGGAGGTGCCCTTTTAAGGGATTAACACCTACATCATTACAATCACGTAGCCACTTTCGTTACTCTTATTGGTTGGACTATCACGGATTTAGATCAAAGTCAAGGCATTTTTACGACGGGACTGTAATCTAAGCTAAAAACCATAAGGAATCAACTTAGCACGAAATGAACACTTTCAACAAGTCCACATGAGTGCTAGGAATAGAAGAGATGCTTCAAAAATGACCAGGAGATCCTCTAGATGAATTGGTGAATTAAGGTGAGGAAAGTGTGTTGCAACTTCAAGAATTCATCTCATAAAAGGCTATGGAGGAGTCCAGGAGGTTGCTAGGTGCTAGAGGACTTCAACATGTGTCAAGGGACGTGGCTAGCATGCAAGGAAGGTGCCAAGAGCGGTAAGAGGTGGCAGAACTGAGTTCTGCCACATTTTGGTCGCTGGCAGGTCCTTGCGGACCGTATGGGCTTTGCCTTGCGGTCCGTAACGACCTTAGGCGCCCATTGTTTTATAAATGGTTACGAACCGTAACCAATAAGGCTTGCGGTCCGTAACTTCCTCCCAGAGATGAAAAATTTGGCATTTTCCAAATTTAGTCCCTCAACTTTGGTTCATGGCATAACGAGGACATTATAAGTGATTCAACAACCTTGATCCTTCCTGTTTTGGCTACATGGCACACCAGGATTACTAGAACACGTGTCGGAACTTTATTGGACGTAAGAAACATGAGGTTTTACAAATTAGTTAGCTAGCGGGTCTTTATTTAGTCATTGACTTAGCCGACTAACTTAAAATAAAGATAACGGTACGAAACGCTAGATTAAGCTATGACCGGAAAAGAATGTATTTTGGACCCCACAAGTACTAGGACTTGTATAATATGGGTTACCATTTTACATTCTGGAATTGGAGAATATTTTGATATGGTTAAACCCGTTTCGGTTAAATCGCGTAAACTAGTCACGCAGGCTTAACCGTACGCATATAAGCGAAACCGGTTAACCGGGTGAGTCCTATACAAGTTCCATATGCCAATATGTTTAAAATATGTTAAAATATTAGTAAGTTATCAATATGTTCGCCCGTTACGGTTTTAAAATCAAACTATGCCTTAAAAGGGCAATTTGGTCATTTTACAAAGTAATAAATGAGCTTATATGTAAACTGATGTTATTGTCATAAACATTCTGTAAAAACACTTATTTTTTGATGTTATATCAGTAGGATATCAATTATGTGTGTGGTTTATAGTTTAAGACCAAACTATGTCCTGGAAGGGCATTTTGGTCATTTCACACATAATTCGATAACTTATTTGGGAATCTGAGTTTGGGACATGTACCTACTATTAATAATTTAAAAACATGTTTTGAAATCAGTAGGTATCAAGCCTTTATGCTCTAATATGGTTTTAAACCATATTACTTGCCAAAATGGCGATTAGGTTGCTAAATGACGATTTAAATGGTACTTAAGTGAAACTGTTGTTGTGACCAGGTTTGTTTGACCAATATATATATATATATATATATATATATATATATATATATATGTATCACATCAGTAAATATAAGGTTTTGGTCCATTAAAATGTTTGAAACCCATTTAAAGTGTCGAAAGGGCAATATCGTCATTTAAGAATATAATACGCAAACTATAGCTTAAACTTAGTTTGCAACCCGAATGAACATCCAAAATAATCCCAATAATGATATTACATCAGTAGGTATTGAGTTTTGATGTCAAATTTATGTTTAAATCATTTTATACGCCAAAAGGGCGATTTGGTCACTTTAAACGTGTTAATTACGTTAAATAGTTAAACATAGTTTATGACCAGGTTACTAATATTAAAATAAGTTAATTAATATAATAATTCAGTTTACAACTCATTTATATGCTTGTTAGTGATCAAAACCTTAGTTTATGACAAAGGGCATTTTAGGCATATTTATCGGACACTTGTGTAAAAACTCAGATCACTACATGACCATGTCCTATAACTCCAGAGGGTTATATTATACTATAACATGGTCATAATGCAACTTAGGGACAATAGCTAAGGTTGCTAAATCGGGTCAGAACTGATAGTCAGAGGAGAAGTCAACTTTTGCGACTTTCAGTTGCGAACCGACCTTAAACCTAGAAGTGACGAGCCGAACATGTTCCTACATGTTCTTATAATTATTACCAAGTTATTAGAGTGTCAAAACATATTTTATAACACCTACATTACTAGTTATAACTTTATTTCAAAACTGACCCGTTTGATTTTTTATTAAGATAACTTTAACCCGTCAATTGACAAAGCAAACGTGGTAATCAGGAGATGCCCTCTTGAGGGATTAACACATACCTTATTACAATCACGTAGTGATGTTCGTTACAAACTTTGGTTGGACCATAATGGTCTTAACGCAAAGTCATAGCGTTTTTACATCAACGATTTGACTTAGGCTTACTGCCTAATAAAACTGAAAAAGGAAGGCTAAGAATACTTACACAAGTCTCTTAGCACAAAATATGACTAAATTGGAAGCTCCCTTAGATCAGGAACCTCCAGAGAGTGAGATAGAGATGAAATGGAAGTGAGCAAGTCCAAGTGATGCAATGCACCAATGTACTTATACTTGAGGGCCAAGCATGGGATCATGACAGGTGTTGGGGCTTGCTCTTAGATGCAAACAAGTTTTTTGGGACGTGTTTCAAGCAGGAGGAGAGTGGCAAAGGCGTAAAAAGTGGCAGGGCAGCAAGCTACCAACAATCTGCCTCTGGTAGTCCCTTACGGACCGTAAGGGTAAAGCCTTGCGGTCCGTAAGGACCGTAGGCGCCCAGAGATTTGAATTGGTTACGGACGTAACCATAAAGGCTTGCAATCCGCAACCGCCTTACTGAACTTATATTTTGAATGCCTTACGGTCTATAACCAGCGATGGTTACAGTCCGTAAGGACCTCCCAGATGGTGAATATTTGGCATTTTTCCACTTTTGATCCTCCAACTTTTCCGATGCTCGTTCAGAGGTTATTAAAATAACATGACGGCGTCTTTCAGTCCCTCTTGGTTACACGTGGCTACCAATAATTTTCGGGATACGTGTCAGATTTTTATTAGGCGAAATTGTCGAGGTGTTACACGCGCTGAAAAACTGAATGTGACTAACCCCACTGAATGTGATTGCAACGCACAGAACATGTGACGCGCTAAAAACTGAATGTCACTAACCGGATGTGTTATACGTATATTGTCTGATATAATAGTTATTGTTTAAGAATTGTTAATTGTTTATAGTTGTTGTCCCACTGAGTAATTTTACTCAGGCGTGCATATGTCTTTTGTGTATGTTAGGTTACAGGTTAGAGACACGTAGAAAAAGGCTCGAGGGAATAAAAGACTGATATGGATTTTCATAAAAAGAAGGATTTGTATTGTATATTTATTTTTATTAAAAAAAATGTATCATTTTATCATTAATGGAAGGATGTATTGAATTATGTATATTGTATAAGTGACACCTCAACCCTAGTCGGGACGGGGTGTTACACTTCTACTCTCTCTTTCTTTCCTACAATTTCATACTCTCAAAGAAACACTATGTAGATTTAGGGTTAGATCTGACAGACTCGTGGAGCTTTGGGGGATGAAAGAGAGTGATGGTGGTGATGATTCGGTTACAGCCTTCTATATGGTGGTAGGGTTCCAAGGTTAAAACAAGGAGGAAGACCATGATAGAAAACCCTAGGCGCCGCCTGTCGTGATGGCGGCTAGGTTCCGGCGAAGACTCCGACGAAGCTTCAGTAAGTCCTCTAATAATTGCATGTTCTATAAGTTTTTATATCGGTTCATGTAATGATAATTGTAACCATCATAGGTTGTAATGGCAGTGGTTACGATACCTGAGCTCCATTAGAGGAGACTAAGGTTCCGGTGAATGTAAAGCCATCGGTGACTGAACCACGAGTGCATGTATGTCTTCATCTTCAAGACCTTTAATTTGCTTTTGATTCTATATAGGCTAGGTAATTTAGTGTTGTTGAGAACATGGAGGCCTTTTATTATTCTATACAAAGGACAACATTATATAAAGAAGATGACAACAATCTCTTATGCTTTAGACTCATGTAGTAGGCAACTTTTGCAGATTTAGGATTTATTGCAGATTTTAATAGTTTTAGCCTTATTTAAAGCCGAAGGTGGGATGTGTCTTTTTTGTTTGCAGGCGATTGCATTTGTTGGGTTTCTTTGCTGGTCAGTTAAAATTTTATTTATCAAAACCTTGTTCAAAAAATAATAGTCACTCAACTAATTGAGTGAGTTAATTAATAAAACGCAGCGGAAATAAACAAGTGATCAACAGTAAACGAAACCCGACAGGATCCAGTAACATGCAAATACGAGCACAATGATAAGAATATCTAACTACCAATGAGACAGAGATACCTCGGTTAATAACTAACCGGTTGAGACACCGAGGTTCAACGAACACGTGCTAGTGATATGAACTAAAGAGACGCGGGTATAGCCCTGGGTGGCGGCGATGACGTCAGTGGCCAGCGGCGGTGGCGGTGGTCGGCTACGGCTATGGTGTGGGTGTTTTGAGAGTTTTATGCAAGTTCTTCTAACCACACAAATGCAAGATCCAAAACCCATTTAAATAGAAGATGGAAGCTCATGCATGTTTGCCAAGTGGAGGACATGCACATGCATGTGTGACAAGTGGCGATGCAAGAGTGCATGCGCGACAAGTGGCGATGCAAGTGTGCATACGCGACAAGTGGAGTATCATGGGTGCATGTGCGACAAGTGGCGCATCAAGGATGCATGCGCGATAATTGGAAAGGTGAGGGTAACTATCTCACCCGGTCCATGTACCCATCTCTCAGTTAGTACCCGCAACAATTCTATCAGTTAAGATAACAAAATTATATTATTAATAACGAGTATTAATAATATGAATCCACTCATGATCATAAATATAATTATGATCCGTTTCACACATCGTTCATAATTACTAGTTAAACCAGTTAAGTGGATTTTAGTTCGTTGCCCACGGTGCAACTCTTACGGGTCATAACTCTGTCGGCCGCGTTAATTAATCAGACTGGTCCATTTTTCCAACAATCTCCTACTTGGACGCTTTGGGTAACACCCCACCCGTAACCCGGGTGATTATGCACAATTGATACGCCTATAGCGGAATCAAGTTGAACTTTCATTAAAACTTATAATAGTCGTATCACAACACTTTATTTATTTACAATGTTCAACATTAGGAACTTCTAGAATCTTCAGATCTCAGTCGTCTTCTCACCATTCCTAAGAGTATTTCACTGATTACCTGTGACATGTATACTCAAACGACGTCAGGTATATACTGGTAAGTTCGTGTTATACGGTTCATAAAAACAACACAATTGACATGCATGCAACATGGGTTGTGATATTTTGGGCTAAGGGCAACCCTGTGCCATTCATGACCTTTTCACAACCACCAGCAATGGGCTTGTCATACCCCCCGACCATCTCATAGGTATGGTGGTATCGTGATGCATACGAGGAACCCTATCCTCTTTTCAGCCAGTTCCGACACATCCCATTAAGCATATAAGGATACGAATATACCCCTACAGATAATTGCACATTATAGCATTTCTGTATTATTACTAGTTGAGACATAACGAGTATACAATCACATTTTTATAAATAAACATGGTAACTCACCTGTTTAAGAGTTTCTTTATAGTTCCTTAACCTTTGCTAACACAATTAGGTACTATCTCATAGTCCTGACACAATTACATAATCCTAGGTTAGGCAATAGTGTTAGGAAACCTTTTATGTAAGTATTGAAGAAAAATGTATTCGACATGATTTATGGATGAGGACAAAGGTTACAAGAAGCCAACACGGCAAGCAGATACAAGGCAGAACACCAGAAAAGAAGAACACATCCTCAACATCAATCAGAAACCGATGTCAAAACAAGGAAAGACGACCAGAAAGAGCTATTCTGATGAATCTAATGATATTTCTGATGGTTACCAGAAGATTCTGATAAAAGACTGATCATCAGATTTTCTGATGATCTGTTCATCAGATTTCTAATGAGGTATCATCAGAAATCTGATGAAACCCACTTGTTTGAAAAGCAGCTCTGCCACAATTGAAAATGCAAGTTGTTCCAAATGGATTCAATGAATATGACAACGAGCTACTTTATGCAGAGCAAATGCATGAATAAACAAATGTTTATTCATGCACCAAGGCTTTTTATAAATAGGTCTATTAGGAAAGCACAATGAGTTAAGCCTAGCATTTAATACACACTACCAAAAACTCCACTATCCTTTCATCACAGAATAACACAAGTACTCGTTTTGTACTAGCCAAATAATTATTCAATCACCTTGTAAACAATTTTTCAAAGTGATTCAAAACTTGAAAATTCTGTAAGTGCTTGTTTCTTGAAAGTTCGATTTCTATTTCCGCACACTATTTTCACAAATGTTGAAATCACTTGCCATATTACAATAAAGGAATTATTCTTGTCCAACTGGGACCAACAATTGGTATCAGAGCAGATTGAATAAATTATTTTCAAACGATCAATTGCCCACTTCCTTTGTTTAAATATGGCAAACTTTCAAACCTGGAATAATGCTTTCAACGTAGGGTCCATGTCAAAGCCTCCGACTTTAGTCAGGGAGGAGTACCCCTAATGGAAAATCAGGATGATCAATTTCCTAAATGGACATGATCAAGCTCTGTTTCAATCCATGGTGAGTGGCACATATGTACCTATGCTTGAAATACCATGCACACTAGCAACTGATGATTTACCTGAAGTACCATCATCATTTACCCCAAAAGGAGACAAATTTTAGAGTGATGATGATAAGAAAAAGGTAGAAGCAGATGAAAGGGCCAAAAAACTTTTGATTATGGCACTTCCAAATGACATATTCTCTCAAGTGGATGCTTGTGCATCAGCAAAAGAAATATGGGATCAGTTGGAAAATCTTTGTGAAGGATGAGAAAGAATGAAAAGAAACAAGAGAACAAATTGTCTCCTCATATGAGAGATTTAAAAGTTTACCAAATGAAAGTCTTTATGAAACATATAATAGGTTTTCAAAACTTTTGAATGAGCTAAAGAAATTTGGAATTGAAAAATCAAATGATGAAAGGAATGTGAAATTCCTAGATGCTCTACCAAGAGAGTGGAGAAGTCTGACCATGACTCTAGCCTCCACATTAGAGTTAGGACATATGAGTCTACATGAATTGTATAGCATCCTTGTCCCCAGAGAGGAAGAAATATATGAAGAATCAAATCAAAGAGGGGATCTATAGCTCTTATCTCAAACTCACAAAAAGCACCAATTTATGATCCACAAGCATCAAACTATCAAAATCCAGAAAACACTGATACCTCATCAGATGTTTTTGCATTTGCTGAAGCAATTGCACAACTAACTAAAACATTTGAGCAAAGGTTAAAAGGAGGAAGCCATAAGTACCAGAAAAGTGATAAAGGGAGGATGGAAGGAAAACAAAGGATAAAGGAAAGACAGAAGTTGTCTGTTACAAGTGTATGCAAAAGGGTCACTATGCATTAGAATACAAGAATAAGAAACTAAAAGATGTTGCTTACTATGAAAAGAAGTTAGAAGAAGCCAAAAAGCAACAAAAGGTGAGTCTGATAGCAGGAACAGATGCATGGCTGACAGATGACTCTTCAGATGAAGATCAAGAAGAAATGGCAAATGTTTGTCTTATGGCAAAACTTGCTGATGAAGAAACTACAAACTCAGAGCTGAAGGTAAACACTGTAAACCTTGATCTTGAACAAAAGTTAAACAAACTTATGACAGACTTTATGAACCTTCAAGCAAAACAAAATCTGGAAAGTAAGAAATCAGATGAATTGCAAAGAACTCTGAACTAACTTATAATTGAAAATCAACTATTGATTGAAGAAAACTTAAACAACAAAGCAAAAGTTAAATTTTATGAGACAAAAAGAAAAAAATTTATACAAAAAATTCATGCCAAAGAAATAAATGTAAAATGTTTTCAACAGGAAAAAGAGTTCATCAACTTTATTGAAACAACACCGAAAAACAAAGGAGAAGGATGGGTTATGTTAAGTCAAAAACCAGAAATCCTATTGAATTTATACAAAAAATTCATGACAAAGAAATAAATGTAAAAGGTTTTCAACATGCAAAAGAGTTCATCAACTTTATTGAAACAACACCGAAAAACAAAGGAGAAGGATTGGGTTATGTTAAGTCAAAAACCAGAAATCCTACTATTTTTGTAGAAGCAAAAGATCAGAGATCTGATAAAATAACATCAGAATCTGACACAAAATCAATGAGCTCTGATAACTCTTTTGTAATTTCGAAAGACACATTTTCAAAAGTATCAAAAGGACCTTATCCAAAATATCCAAAACTTCCATCTCAGGATCACATGTCAGAAACATCTGATAAGAAATCTTGTATGTGTGTGGATATTCTAAAACTGGTTCAACACCATCTCCAAACAAAAATACAACAATCTGATCATGGATCAGAATGCAATAGATATTCTGATGAAAACACATCCAAAGCAGGAATCCTATTTAAGAATTCATCAGAAAAGTACCCAAGCAAGTCTGGGTACCAAAAACTCTCTAACTTATCAATTTAAGGACCATCATGTGCAATAGATCTGGTACTACGACTCTGGAAGCTCCAAGCACATGACTGGAGATAGGAGCATACTCATTAATTTTGTTCCAAAACTGGGTAAATTAGTTAATTTTGGAAATGGAGTAAAAGGGAGGACATTAGGATACGGATGTATAAAATATGGTTCATTGACCATTGAAAGAGTAGCCTATGTGGAAAGCTCAAAGTATAATCTGCTAAGTTGTGGTCAATTCTGTGAGAAAGGATTTTAGGTAACCTTCCTACTAGAAAAATGTTTGCTAATTGGTTTGGATGACAATAAAATTTACTTAAGTGGAAAAAGGATCAGAAAGTCCGTCTACTACTTTTATTTTAAGGAAGAAACCAAGCATCCTCAGCTATGCTTATTTTCAAAATCCAACAAGGTAATAGTTGGCCGTGGCATAAAAGATTAGGACACTTAAATTTTAAAATCTGAGTAAATTAGCAAACAAAGGACTGGTAAAAGGTCTACCATTCATATCCTCAAAGAAGGATAAATTGTGTGAAGCTTGTGAAATGGGTAAATCAAAAAGAAGCTCACACAAAACAATTTCTGAATCATCAATTTCACAAAATTTAGAACTTTTGCATATGGATCTTTGTGGACCCATAAGCACTGAAAGTTTTTTTTGGAAAGAAGTACATTCTGGTAATTGTAGATGACTATTCCAGATACACTTGGGTAGAATTCCTAAGAAAGAAAAGTGAAACTCCTGATCTAATCATAAACTTTGTCAGAAAAATTGAAAATCTTTTAAAATTAACTGTGAGAAGGATTAGATCAGATAATGGAATAGAATTCAAAAACTCAAAACTTGAGAGCTTCCTAATTAGCAAGGAATATCTCATGATTTTTCTGCTCCAATAACCCCACAGCAAAATGGAGTTGTAGAAAGAATAAACAGAACCTTAGTTGAAGCAGCCAGAACAATGCTGGCTTATGCAAAACTTCCGACATATTTTTGGGCAAAAGCTAATACAAATGCTTGTTTTTACCCAAAATCGAACCATAATCAATAAAAGACTACATAAAACACCATACCACATCATAAATGGCAGAATACCAAATGTAAAATTTATGCACACGTTTGGCTGTAGGTGTTCCGTTTTTAATGATTTGGAAAGTCTTGAGAATTTTGACTGAAAAGCAGAAAAAGGAAATTTTCTTGGTTACTCTTTGTCCTCAAAAGCATATAAGGTTTTTATTCTAAACAAAAGGACAATAAAAGAAAGTCTATATGTGTCTTTTGATGATTCAACAGAGACAGAAGTTTCTGATGAATATTTAAAAGAATTAGACCCTTCTGACAATCAAGAAAACCTCAATCAACTTTTTGAGAATATATTAAGTGAATTTTTAGAACATGATCATTATCTAACAGGGACATCAAAAGAGCAATCATGTACTAACTCTGCAAGAAAAATGGAAAATGCATCAGAAATTCTGACACAAAATCAGAATAACACAATCTTATCAGAAAATTTGTCAGCTAATCAGAATTCTGATACATCTTTCCCTATTGAAGCAAATAATCAAGGAGAAGCATCAAATCCATCAGAATCAACAAGCATCAAATTCAATTAACAGGCGTATGAATGATTAAAATGTAACGGATAGGAAAGGTTTCGGGAATGAACATACCGGAATGATGACTTTTCTCAGAACTCCGGCAATGTCGTCGGCTCTGTTTTTATGAACTCCGTCTGAGCGGACCAATTAACAGTTTTTGATTAACTAATTGTGGAATTGAAGGACTAAACAAGAGTTATCAGAAAGTTTGAATGATTATACCGTTTCACAGCGCAATGTAGGAATTTTCAGAAAACTTCCGGGGAGTGTTGATTATCCGATATCGTCGTCTGGGATTGATTCTGATTGAAAGGTTTGAGTTAGCAAAAGCCTAACAACTGATAGAAGATGAAAGAATTGAGAAATTTACCGTTTTGATGAGAGAAACGGTTTTCCGGCGAAAGTCCGGCGAGTTCAAAAAAACGTTTCCGACGAACTGACAATTGAGCAAAAGTGAAATTGAGAGTTCTGTGGATGATTTTTAGTCGTGAGATACTGATATTGTTGGAGTAATTCAGGAAGTGAATGTTTTCGGTTATTAAACCCGAACATCACATGAATTCAAGTTCAACAAAGGCTGAATTGATTAAGAATGTCGGTTTATCGGTTATAAGCAAGAATCCGCGATCACTCAAAAGTCCCTGGACGTTTGGAAGCCGATATCGGTTTCAGTTTGGCGCAAACAGGTTGATTCACGGTTGAAGTTATGTTTTAATTGTTTCCTAGAATTCACAAAGACATCAAGTGGCGGAGTGGTTATGTGATTGAGGTTTAAGGGTTCCGGCTGACCCGGGTTAGAAACCCGGCAGCCCTTTTTCATTTTTAATTGTTTTAATTTTATTTTTTAACAATTTTAATTTCCATAATCTAAGATGTTTATTAGTTATGTATTGTTTAAAATTAAAATAGGCATTAAATGAGCAACAAAAATATAAAACTGATTATTCGGTTAATAAACGAAGCGGGTTTTGAAAACCCATTTTTCGACAAATGTTACAGTATCCCCTACTTTTAGAAATTTCGTCCCGAAATTTAAGTAGTGGTAACAGGAAAAAGATGCGGGTATTTTTCGCGCATTGAGTCTTCACGTTCCCTAGTAAACTCTGGTCCCCGTTTCAAATCCCAGCGTACCCTTACAATTGGAATACGACTCCGTCTTAAACGTTTTTCTCCGAAGTCCATGATCTCTACTGGTCTTTCAATGAAATGCATAGATTCATCGATCTGAATATCTTCCAGGGGAATATGGAGGTTTTCATCGGCGAGACACTTCTTTAAGTTTGATACGTGGAATGTGGGGTGAATTCTGTTGAGTTCTTCAGGTAGATCAAGCTTGTATGCTACAGGTCCTACTCTTTCGAGTATCTTGAAAGGTCCTACGTAGCGTGGTGCTAGCTTGCCCTTCTGGCCAAAACGAACTACTCCCTTCCACGGTGATACTTTTAAAAGTACATGATCACCAATGTTAAACTCCAAAGGCTTTCGTCGTTTATCTGCATAACTCTTTTGACGACTTTGTGCCGCTAGAAGATTGTTTCGAATTTGATGGATCTTGTCTGTTGTTTCTTGAATCAATTCTGGACCGGTGATTTGAGCTTCCCCAATTTCGTGCCAACATACTGGAGATCGACACTTACGACCATACAAAGCTTCGAAAGGTGCCATGCCGATACTTGAATGATAGCTGTTGTTGTACGAAAATTCAACTAATGGTAAATGAGCGTCCCAATTTCCCTTGAAGTCTATGACACATGCTCGACGCTATCTTCAAGAGTTTGAATGGTGCGTTCAGATTGTCCATCAGTTTGAGGATGATAAGCGGTACTGAGGTCTAATCGTGTACCCAAAGCAGCTTGTACGGCTTGCAATGTTCGTGAAGTGAAACGACCATCACGATCTGAAATAATGCTTAACGGTACACCATGACGGCTTACGATTTCACTGATGTAAATACGAGCTAACTTCTCGTTCTTGAAATCTTCGCGGATCGGAATAAAGTGAGCTAACGGTACACCATGACGGCTTACGATTGCACTTTGGGTATGGGCCGGAGTATGGCCTTTTATATGGTGCAGGTGAGGGGCAACTTGGGTAATGGGTGCAGTAGGGATGGGGAAATTTGTTTGTGTGACAGCAAAGTTTCTGGTGTTTCGTTTCCTCTTGTTAGCAAACTTTGAGGAGGAGGTGGAATGGTTTGAAGTTTGGCCCTCAACGGGGGCTTTCTTTTTCTCGTCTTTAAATTTTCCGTTTCGAATACGATTCTCGGTAAGCTCGATAGCTAGTTCCATAGCAGCTTCGAGTGTTGCAGGCGAAGTGCTGAGAACTGAGTCTTGAATTTTCGAGGGGAGGCCTCGAATATAGTGTTCGACTAAGCGGTAAACTGGGGTGAACAAGTTAGGGACCATTTGGTTCAACTCTAAAAACCGTTTGTTGTAGGAAGTGTGATCTCCCTCCTTTTGCTTCAACGAATGAAATTCATCCTCTAACTTTTTGATCTCGCTTCTTGGACAGAAGCGTCTCGTCATGATTTCCCTTAACTCCTCCCACGTTAAGGCCATTGCATCTTCGACTCCTCTCTTCCCCTTTTCAGTATTCCACCGGGTAAGAGCTACCCAAATAGCCTCCTGGTTGCGTAACGTACCTTGCGATCCTCGGGACAATCGCAGTTGAGGAAGGTGTTTTCCATTTCCTCAAACCAGTGGAGGAGAGCAGTGACACCTTCGGTCCCTTCAAATTTCGGGGGATCGCAAGACTTGAAATCTTTATATGAGCACTTTTTGGAAGGAGGGTTGCCGATGTTCTGGTCTTCTTGCTGGGGAGGATTGATGGGATTTGCGGCAAGAGCTTGTTGGACTTGAACTACGATGTCAGGAAGCACCGCGGCCATTTGTTTTGCGATTTGGGTGACCAAGCGTTCGTTTGACCTTCCTGACCTTCTACCCCCACGTTGTTGCCCAGCCGACATCTACAGGAATATACATAAGAAGATTGTGAGTTTATGGAGTCTTTTTAGGTGTCATGTGTCTTTAAAAAAATAAAATAACATAAACATCAATAATGCAACTACATCCATAGGATGTCTTGGGTTTGCTCATGTTTGGGCCTCAAATGTCCCCCATACCTTCACCTGTATAGTCATGTGGGCCCCCATGACTATTGGCTTGGTAGTATTCACATTGGTATTGGCGGTTTTAACACTCGCATCACCCGAATGAAAACCATGAAATATGCTTGCGAGATGTATGGTCGGAGGGTGTCCAGGTGTACACACAATGACAACTCAAAGTGGGGTTAGCTCACATGACGTTTGGTATAGCATGCTTTAGCCTAATAGGTCCTTCGTACTCTCATCGTTAGTCCCCAGGTAGGCAAACTGGTCCTTTATTTTGGATTTATACGAATGCCAAGCCTAGACAGGACGTTCCGACTACCGGTACTTGTACCCTTCCAGTTACTACATGCCCGTCATGAGAATTCACTTTGATGTGATTTGAAAATACAAAATTCGTTGCAAAAGTCATGGAAATTGTGTGGTGTGTGCTCTCATGGATATGATATGTTATGAGAATGTGATTCATGATAGGCATTGTATAATAATATGTACTTATGAACATGCTTGCATAACATTGAATGTAACAATAAACATAAAGCATATAAACATCATGAATTTTGCATGTAACACACAAACAATTTAAAAATTCTAATCAACTATAGTATAGGCTCTAAGGGTCTAATAACCTATCCTATATCCCAATAGTCATGGCTCTGATACCAATCTGTCACACCCCGACTCGCAGCGGAATAAGAGTCGGGGCATAATTGGGTTATCACCAAAGCTCATGATGTTTACTAATATGTTTCATATTTATTAAATTCAAAATTACATCCTCAATATTCCAAACAAGTTCATTCAATTACAAAGAAAAATAACCAACTAAACAATCCAAAGTCTAAACCGGTTTATTCTTCTAAGCCATCCTATATGTTTCTTGCTGCATCTGGATCACCTGTATCATGTGTAAAAATGGGGGTTTTTGGGTCAACATAAGTTGGCGAGTGAACCTTGTCAGAAAACATTTATTATTGATTTCTTGTTATATTTATTATGGAAAATTGTGCAATAATCATATGTGAGCAAACGTAAATAAACATACAATAACAATAACAATAACAAACAATAACATACAATAACAAAACACCTTGCATGAATATATAACATGAATGATACTGTATATGTTGGCAACGTCACGTTCACGCTCATAGGTAATGGGGAACGGACGGCCTATGATAAATGTATGTGCGATCAAGGCTCAATCAAACGGAGTCGATCGTATGTTGGCAACGCCTCGTTCACGCTCATAGGTAATGGGGAACAGCTCAACGCTCATAGGTAATGGGGAGCGGCGGCCTATGATAATGTTTGTACTGAAAATGATAAATTTAATCTAAACATTAACCACACAAACACTTGATACATATTGAATACACATTTGATCATGGATATGATGGATGCACAATTGTTTAAATGTAATAAATAACACCCAAAAAACGTGATTAAAACGGGGAACTTGTAGAGATTCACTCACATTGGGTGCGTTCGGTTGAAGATGTTGAATGCGCACGAGTTTAGAGGGTTGATCGACGAGGATTAACTAACCTAAATAATAACGAAAGGTATGGTAAATGAGAGGATTTTATTAATAATTTTAATAGGATTCTTAGATATATTTTTATGAGTTTAAGGTTATTTTCTAACTTTAAAAACATTATTTTTAAGTATTTTTTAATTGATTTTTAAATTAAATAAATAAACAAAAATATAAAAAAAATGTTGACTTTTTGGGTTTGACCGTTGACCATTGACTTTGACTTGTTGACCGGTTCGGTCGTGTATATTGTTTGCACTGAGTGAGGTTCGAACTCGTGACCTCCCGTACGCGTGCACGCAGCTCTACCAACTGAGCTACGTGTCTAACCCGAAATATTTCTGTTTTTAATTATATTTATATACTAATTAATGTATTCCAAAATTCATTTCTTAAAAAGGATTTAAATTCTATCGAACCGGCGTGCGTATTAGGTCTCGAACCCGGGACCTGTTGATTAACATTGCACACAGTCCACCGCTGGACTGTGTGTCTAACCTGGTTGAAACACTTGTTTTTATTTCTCTTATATACTAACTGGAAATTTTCATATTTGGGTTTTATAAAAAGTCTAAATATCGTGACGAATCGGAATAAGGGCGGACTCGAACCCGGTATCGCTGTGTTTCAATTGCACACAGTCCACCGCTGGACTGTGTGTCTAACCCGAGTTATAATCCAATTTATATTAAATTTATATACAGACTCACTTCATCTTCTTCGTTATAATAACCTAGACAACGATTACTCTACTGAACTTGTTTAATTCAATTAACAGGCGTATGAATGATTAAAATGTAACAGATAGGAAAGGTTTCGGGAATGAACATACCGGAATGATGACTTTTCTCAGAACTCCGGCAATGTCGTCGGCTCTGTTTTTATGAACTCCGTCTGAGCGGACCAATTAACAGTTTTTGATTAACTAATTGTGGAATTGAAGGACTAAACAAGAGTTATCAGAAAGTTTGAATGATTATACCGTTTCACAGCGCAATGTAGGAATTTTCAGAAAACTTCCGGCGAGTGTTGATTATCCGATATCGTCGTCTGGGATTGATTCTGATTGAAAGGTTTGAGTTAGCAAAAGCCTAACAACTGATAGAAGATGAAAGAATTGAGAAATTTACGGTTTTGATGAAAGACACGGTTTTCTGGCAAAAGTCCGGCGAGTTCAAAAAAACGTACTGACAATAGAGCAAAAGTGAAATTGAGAGTTCTGTGGATGATTTTTAGTCGCTTCAGGAAGTGAATGTTTTCGGTTATTAAACCCGAACATCACATGAATTCAAGTTCAACAAAGGCTGAATTGATTAAGAATGTCGGTTTATCGGTTATAAGCAAGAATCCGCGATCACTCAAAAGTCCCTGGACGTTTGGAAGCCGTATCGGTTTCAGTTTGGCGCAAACAGGTTAATTCACGGTTGAAGTTATGTTTTAATTGTTTCCTAGAATTCACAAAGACATCAAGTGGCGGAGTGGTTATGTGATTGAGGTTTAAGGGTTCCGGCTGACCCGGGTTCGAAACCCGGCAGCCCTTTTTCATTTTTAATTGTTTTAATTTTATTTTTTAACAATTTTAATTTCCATAATCTAAAATGTTTATTAGTTATGTATTGTTTAAAATTAAAATAGGCATTAAATGAGCAACAAAAATATAAAACTGATTATTCGGTTAATAAACGAAGCGGGTTTTGAAAACCCATTTTCGACATATGTTACATGCTTAGTCAGACATCATTGGAAATATAGATGATGGTGTAAAAACAAGATCTGCAACAGCACATGAGTGTGCATTTGCTTCCTTTTTAAGCATAATTGAACCAAAATCTGTCAAAGAAGCACTAAATGATGCAGATTGGATACTAGCCATGCAAGAAGAGCTAGATCAATTTGAAAAGAGTCAAGTAAGGAACCTGGTGCCAAAGCCTGAAAATATATCAGTCATTAGTTCAAAACGGGTGTTCAGAAACAACTCTGATGAAAATGGAACCATCACTAGGAATAAAGTAAGGCTGGTGGTGAAAGGTTATTGTCAACAGGAAGGGATAGATTATGATGAAACCTTTGCACCAGTGGCAAGCCTAGAAGCTGTCAGAATCTTTCTTGCTTATGCAGCATCAAAAGACTTCAAGGTATATCAAATGGATGTGAAATCTGCATTCCTAAATGGTAAGATTGAGGAAGAAGTATATGTGCATCAACCTGATGGCTTTGTTTATCCAAAATTTCCAAATCATGTTTACAAATTAAACAAAGCCATGTATGGTTTGAAGCAAGCTCCCAGAGCATGGTATGAAACTTTGTCAAACTTCTTAATCAATTCTGGCTTCACAAAAGGTATAATTGACATAACTCTCTTTCTGAAAACACACAAAGGTCACACTCTGTTAGTCCAAATTTATGTTGATGAAATTATATTTGGTTCAACAAATAAAAAATTCTGCAAAAAGTTTGAAAAATTAATGACCAGCTATTTTGAAATGAGTATGATGGGTGAGTTAACATTTTTCTTAGGTTTACATGTCAAACAAAGAATTGGTGGAATTTTCTTATGCCAAACTAAGTATGTAAAAAGAGTCTTGAAAAAATACTCACTTGAAAACAGCTCAGTTTCAAAAACTCCCATGTCAATAGGAAATAAACTTGGTTCTGATAAAGAAGGAAAAAATGTAGATATTAAAACCTATAGAGGAATGATAGGATCGTTGTTGTACCTAACTGCAAGTAGACCAGACATTATGTTTGCTACATGTTTTCTGGCAAGATATCAGTGTGATCCCAAAGAGTCTCACTTAAAAGCAGTCAAAAGGGTTTTCAATATCTAAAAGGCACATCAGAACTTGGTCTTTGGTATCCCAAAGAAACCAGTCTAGAGCTAATAGCTTACACAAATGCAGATTATGCAGGATGCAAAATTGACAGAAAAAGCACATTTGGTGCATGCCAAATGCTGGAAGATAAACTAGTATGTTGGGCAAGCAAAAAAGCAAAATTGTGTTGCTACATCACATCAGAGTCTAAATACATAGCAGCAGCAACTTGCTGTTCACAAGTGCTATGGATGAAGACTCAACTCAAAGATTATGGAGTAAATCTGACAAAGATTCCTGTCTTGTGTGATTCAAAAAGTGCAATAGATATCATAGAAAATCCAGCTCATCACTCAAGAACAAAACACATAGATGTCAGGTATCACTTCATCAAAGATCATGTTGAAAAAGGTAATATAGAAATGTATTTTGTACCAACTGAAAATCAGATTGCTAACATTTTCACAAAACCATTAGATGAAAAGAGACATAATTTTCTGGTCAGTAAACTTGGGATGGTCAACATAAAATATGATGAAAATTCAGAAAACAACCTGTCACCACAGCAAAAGGGATATAACGAGTCCAAATTCAAAAAAATAAGATATTTTGTTAAAATAGATTAGTTATTCTGATAAATTAACTTGGTGTCTGATGAATCATTCAAATACCTGGTAAAATATCAGAAAATCTGATAAGATATCAGAAAATTTGATATCTTATCAGAAATCTAGATAAAACAACATGATATGAGTTATTCATTGATAATTCGTCAGACATGTGTTAAAAATCAAAATACCTAATATGCGCTCGTATTCTTTTTGAACATATTACACACAAACACAACCCAATGCATATAATTTATTTTGTTTTGTTTACATTGATAATTTTTCTTTCTTAAAAAAAAACAAATATATATAAAAGGAGACAAGGAGCCACTTGCATGAGCATAAAGCAGTATGCGTCACAAATGACCCCTCTGAGCAAAACTATTTGTGAAAACTCTTTAACTTAATTCATAATCAGCTTAGTCACCATGCTTAGAAGAGTATATAAGTGGACACCTGGCAGAAAATGATTACAATCTACTAGTTATAGCCGCCCAAATCAACAAATGCACAAAGACTTTCACTCACACAAGCTACCATTTGCATCTGACGAAGGATCTTAGTGTATTTATGAAGAGAGAAAGAATA
The DNA here is from genome assembly GCA_947069175.1 of Scalesia atractyloides. NCBI lineage: Eukaryota > Viridiplantae > Streptophyta > Magnoliopsida > Asterales > Asteraceae > Scalesia > Scalesia atractyloides. The sequence continues at coordinate 43,787,539 of CAMTDV010000017.1, forward strand.
AAAGGATAAAATCTTTTAGTTGGTAAAGTCCATTAATAGCAAAGCTATCACTTTCACTTATTTAAACCAACTATACATAAATTTTTTTTCACAACTATCACTATCAAAACTTCTTCTCTTCATTCAAAACCTATTGCCCTTCCACCCCACAAAAATGGCTCAAGAAATTGAAACAAGGCACTTCCCACTTGAACTTCACACTACTCACAACATGAGGGTGAGGATGAGGCTTGATGAGCCTCAATACTAAGGATGCAGGCCCATCCTCAACATGATGTTGCAAAGCCCCCTTGGCTATGCTTTATCAACATTCATTTGGTTGCATCCCACTATTTTACAAGTGTTCTGGTAGAACGAAAAAACAATTCACCAGGGAACCAAGGTGTGGATCACCAGCTTGGTGATGGGAAAGGAGATCATTCTCAGTGAATAGACCATCAGATCGGCTCTTCAACTCAACGATGGCACTGATGTCACCGTCTTCAACATATCAGCTCTGGACCAAACCCTCACAGACATGGGATATTATGTAGGGGGAAGACAAACAAAAAAGGGGGGAGTTAAAAACCAAGATAAATAAACTTAAGTTTATCAGAAACAAAATATTTTGACATATAAAAAGAAAGTTTATGATAAAACAAAAGTTTAAAATGATTCCAAAATCTGGTTAGTTAAATCTTAAAAAAAGGGGGTGGGAATGATAATGATGAAAACAAAAGTTTTTTTTGGACGAAAAGAACAAAGACTTGATGTGAGACCAGAAAAACATGTGTAAGTAATTTCTCTAAAGCTCTACTTATTCCCTCTCATCTCTCAAAAAAAATCTTATTCAAATCTCGGATGAACATGCACTCATTTCTGATGACTTTCTGTTAAAATTTTGATGTAATAGAAACACCAAAATTCTTAAAGTTCCTCCAAGTGATATCAACTAACAAAGCTTTTGGATGACTAAAGAAAAGATGAAAGACAAAGTTTAAAAGGATTCTATTAGACCTTTCATAAAAGGAGGTCCCACTGGAAGAAAAAGGTGAAGTTTGGCGGTAGCATTAACCAATCAAATTCCTTTGTTAAAAGGATATACATCAAGACCATAATAGATAAATTAAAAAGCTTTTTGACGGTTTTATCATGTTCAAAAGAAAATTAATTCCCATTTAAACCGTCATTAACCCACTTAAACACTATCCATTCACGATCTACCATCCACGTTCTTCATCTTAATAACCCACCTCTTCAAAATCATCCATCTCAAGAACCCTAAAAACCTTCTCTCAAAATCTAAAACTATTATCATGGCCGCAATCAACCCTGTCCATCTCAACAATCCACCCATCGAACATTTTGTCCCACTCATCAATGAAGAAAACATCCTACCAATGAAGAGCAACAACGAGAAGATGAACACAAAGATTGAAGATCATGATATTAAATGTCAAATTCTAATAGAATACTTGACAAGATCTCCTCTTGCACAAGCCATCAAATCAGAAGAAGTACTAGAACACATCTTGCAGCAACTCGTTCACACTTTGAATAAAACAGACACCGATGAACTAAGCGCTCATCTATGGGGAGATATCTTTCTAAAAATCACACCTATAAAAAGGTAAGGGAATGTTTGGAGCCTGTATCTAAACACTATGACCATGTACCTTCAAAGGAAGATATGTTTGAGCAACTTGAAGAAGTAATGAGCTACGAGAAGAAAATCACAAAAATCAGTGAATTAAAGAGGCAAGAATTGCCTACCTTTTGGCAAGTAATGATGGAAATTCTAAATAAGTGTATGACGTCCAAAATTGGAGGAATTGATCAGCTACACATGAATGTTTTAACAATCATGTTCTGTCTCATCACCGGAACAAATATTGACTACGGAACAGAGATATTCAGATTGATGAAAAGATCCGTGCTAACAAAAGATGAATCACCTCACACCTACCATTTCCTAGATTCGGGTCATAACTGATTTCTGATGCCTTTGCAGAAAAGAACGTTGAATACCATGCATCAGAAAACATATGGAAAACTGAAAACATGAAACCTTGGGCTGCTGCTGGTGCTTGGAAATCAGACAGTGATGTTCCAGCACTACCAGAAAGTATGATGAATCTGATACCAGAGAAATCACCTTACAGGGCACAACACTTGGAGCTCTTAAACAAGAAGCAAGAAATAGATGAAATCTTCGATAGTACATCCCCACCAGAAGATGATGATCAACAATCAACAGCACCATATACAGAGAAAGAAGATAGAATTGTCAGACTGACACCAGAACCAGAAGGAAATGATGAACAAAGGTTTGAGCAGCATTATGCAGAAGCATCTCATATGGCAGAAACAGGTGAACAAAACATTAACTTTGATGAAAATGTTGTTGCAAATTCAACAGATACAGATTCGGATGAATCAGTTGAAGGAAGTTATGTTGTGTTACCTAGGGAGACTGTTTTTGTTAGAAAAATTTTGAGTAGTTCCAAAGATCAACTCTCTTAATCAGATAATGAGGAGGAGAATGTGATGGCAACAGGTGGAGATCAGCCTGCTGATCAAGGAAACCTCGAAGAGAAAAATCAGAGTTTCTCTATAACTCATGGAGAACCATCAATGGTTCAAGGATGTGAGGAAAACCCGAATTTGAATTTGTTTCAATATTCAGGTAAAGTTATGAAGGTTGAAACATCTACTCTACCTCATGACTTTGCAATAGTAGTAAGTTTGTCTTCTACTGGTGTTAAAGGAGGAGCATCTGTTGTTCCACCCATTACCCAACCACCAACCATGACATCAAAACAACTTCAGAAAGAGCTAGACAACATAACTAAAGCCTACACTGGAAGATCTCCTATAGAAGAGAAGCTGGACCTGCTGCTAAATGAAACTAAAAGTCAAAGATCAGATATAAAGTGTCTGTCAGAAATAGTTGAAGTAATTAGAAAACAGACAGAAAGCAACACTGAAGTCCTGAAGAAATTGCAACAGTCATCAGAACACAATGAAGCAACAACATAAATTCTTAAGGAGATACAAGAAAATGTAGCAAAAGCTCTGACCACAAGAGACACCTCAAATTCTGGGAAAATTCTGGAAGAAATCCAAATTCTAAGGGTGCATAACAGTAGCATGGCAGATGCACTTGAAAAGATGGTGAAAGATTGGTCCGCACAAAGCAGTGAACACAAGAGTGAGCTTCAAAGATTGCAAGAGCAGGAAAGAAGAACTGCTCAATCCTTAAGAAATATGCAATCACTCATTAAGGGTCTACAACTAAGCATTGACAACTTGGCAAAATCAGCCATGCAAGAACTTGAAACTCTCTCACTACGAAACTCTCCACCTCAAAAGAAACCAGAAACCACCCAGCAAACAGAAACAAGTCAGTCACACTCAAGATCTCAACTCAAACCCACCTCTATGGGTCCTCCTCCTAAAGTTACTAGGATTGAAAAACAAAGGGTCTTGGATACTCCACTAGCTGGAACCTCTATTTGGAGTAGTTTCATCCAAAGAGGTCAACCTAAAATGACCACTTCTGGAGAAACCATCTTTAGTAGACAAGTTGTTTCAGCTGAGAAAAGGAAGTGGGAAGAGACTGTGACATCCTGAAAGAAGCCAAGAAAGGAGATCATTGAAGACTCTATGGAAACCTGAAAGAATACATGGTTCTAACTGCAGATCAAGATACTATGATGTTCCATGAACATTACCTCAGAGAATGCTACTGGAATGATGAGGTAGATAAACTTGAAAAGCCACTCTCTCCTATAAGCTCAAAGATAGTAGATGTAAGACTGAAGAGAGATGGGACCATCCTACACAAGCCTCTCACCAATCCAATGGTCAGAATTGATAGAATAACTGAGCAATCTTATTCAGACAAAATCTTGGGAGCACACATTAAGAATAAATACACCTTGCTCAGGGCAGACCATAGTGTAACAATAGTCATCGATAATGACTTGGTTGATGATCTTCATCCCTTAGATATCATAACAATGAAACAACTTATTGACAAAGAAAAGGGAAAATCAAAGATCAACAGAAGAGCCATAAACAACATTGCTGAAGCACGAAGAAAAGTGTACCAAAGAGCAGCCATAGCAGATTTTGATCTGAGCATCAATTTTGAATACAACAGGAAAGTACATGTACCTCCTCCCAACACAGAGAACCCAGCTGAACTTGATGCCTCCTAAGCAAGAACAGGAGCAATCTTTGAAGAACCTGAGCTGTCAGTAGTATTCAAAGATATTAACAATGAAAGAGCTTTGTTCAGAGTTGCAGAAATTTGTAGGTACTCAAATCAGACCTTGAATTACATCAAAGACTGCATGAACAAGAAGCAAGATCAACTCAAGAAGAAAGCAAGAAATAATGAGCAGTTGAGAAAGAAAGTACACAATTGAAGAATGGAAGACAACAAGAGGATGGTACAAAGAACTGTACAAAGCAACCCAGAAGAGCATTGATCATAAGATGCAGTTAAAGAAGGGAGATGTTTACACGAGTGGACTGAACAAAACTAAAACTCTTAGTTTAGGATATGTTTTTTTGTAACTGTTTCTGAACTTGTTTGAATCTTTTGTACTTTGTTGAAGTTTACTTGATAGTCATAATTTTTCAGTTTTCTTACAATACTTAGGGGGAAACTGTTAGGAAACCTTTTATGTAAGTATTGAAGAAAAATGCATTCGACTTGATTTATGGATGAGGACAAAGGTTACAGAAGCCAACACAGCAAGAAGATACAAGGCAAAACACAAGAAAAGAAGAACACATCCTCAACAGCAATCGGAAACCGATGTCAAAACAAGGAAAAATGTTCAGAAAGAGCTATTCTGATGAATCTAATGATATTTTTGATGGATACTAGAAGATTCTGATAAAAGACTGATCATCATATTTTTTGATGATCTGTTCATCAGATTTCTAATAAGGTATCATCAGAAATCTGATGAAACCCACTTGTTTGAAAAGCAACTCTGCCAGAATTGAAAATGCAAGTTGTTCCAAATGGATTCAATGAATATGAGAACGAGCTACTTTATGCAGACAAATGCATGAATAAACATATGTTTATTCATGCACCAAGACTTTCTATAAATAGAAGGTCTATTAGGAGGACAATGAGTTAAGCATTGCATTTAATACACACTACCAAAAACTTCACTATCCTTTCATCACAAAATTACGCAAGTATTCATTTTATACTAGCCAATAATTATTCAATCACCTTGTAAACAATTTTTCAAAGTGATTCAAAACTTGAAATTAAAAGTTCGATTTCTATTTCCGCACATTATTTTCACAAATGTTGAAATCACTTGCCATATTATAATAAAGAAATTATTCTTGTCCAACTGGGACAAACAAATGGTACACCAAACTAGTCACTATCATGATTGAATATTGGTTAACGCTACCTTGTTTAAGCATGGTTAATCAGTCTATGCCTAACTAAGGCTAGGTTACCCAATACCCGCCCTTGACAATAACCCTAGTACCTAAAAGTAATACTACTACTAATAATAATATTACTACTAATAATAATACTAAATATTAACTTTAACTACTAATAATAATACTAATATTAACTTTAACTACTAAAAATAAATAATAAATAACTAAAACATAAACTTAAATGAGAGCATACCTCAAAACTATCTACGACATGTTGATGTAGAGTTTTCCTACTCCTGCTCCTACTCGTGCTCCAAAAACGACTACTAACAACACCCAACGGGGTATCGTATACTCAGGATTCTCTGTACTAGAGCATTCCCGTTAAAGAGAAACTGATACCTAAACAAACTACTGAAACTCCTATTTAAAGGAAGCAAGCAGGCACCTCAAAATCTTTCTGGGTCGATGTGGGATCAAGTGGCGTGCTAGCTAACTAGTTTGGTTATATTAATTCAGCTGGTTCACTCGTTTTTCTCGTATAACTTTCAAACTGTAACGTTTTATATAAAGACGAATATGTCATTACAACGAGCTCATTTTTATCTAAGTTTTAAACTAAGTTTCATTAAAAACGGATTAAGTTCAAATATAATATATTTTATTATTAATGTTAAACGGTCTCCTATAATAGCCAAGGTTCGTCAAGATAGTTCATATTTCACACAACCATCTTACTCGTTCAACAACATAAGAAATATTAATTTACATATTCCATACGTTTATAACCAGTACATTAAGATTTTGGGTATTACACTTTGAAGCTAGCATAAGTGTAACACCTTACAATGAGCTCTTCTTCCACTCCTCCAAACACCAAGAACATATCTTTGGCTCTTCTCAAGTACCTCAGAATGTTCTTTATTGCAGTCCAATGGGCAGTGCCAGGACTTTGCTGAAAACGGCTGGTCATGCTTAAAGCTTACGAGACGTCAACTCTAGTATATAGCATAGCATACATGATGGAACCAATCGCTGAAGCATATGGAACTGCTTCCATTTGCTTAATTTCAACGTTTGTTGAAGGAGATTGCAATTTGTCCAACACGGTTCCCTTAGTCATAGGAACTCCTCCTTTCTTGGAGTTTTCCATCTTAAAGCGTGTCATCATTTTGTCTATGTACGTACGTTGACTTAGCCTTAGAAGTCGCTTAGATCTATCCCTATAGATCTTGATTCCGAGAATGTAAGCAGCTTCTCCAAGATCTTTCATTGCGAAGCAAGATCCCAAATAGTGTTTAACCTCGTTAAGCATAAGGATGTTGTTCCAATTATTGGTATATCATCCACATACAAGATGAGGAATGATATGGTGCTCCCACTAGCCTTTCTGTAAACACAAGGTTTATCATCATTCTTGACAAAACCAAACTCCTTGATCTTTTCGTCAAAACAAAGATTCTAGCTACGAGATGCTTGCTTGAGTCCATAAATAGACTTATTTAGTTTGCACACCTTAGTTGGGTATTTAGGATCGAAAAAACCTTCAAGCTGAACCATATAGACATCTTCAGACAGATATTCATTTAGAAAAGCAGTTTTGACATCCATTGCCATATTTCATAATCATAGTACGCAACAATGGCAAGCAATATCCTGATTGATTTAAACATAGCAATGAGCGAGAAGGTCTCATCATAGTTAATACCTTGAGTTTTAGTGAAACCCTCCGCAACTAGCTGTGCTTTAAGGTGTGGACATTTCCATGCATATCGGTTTTTCGCTTGAAAATCCATTTGCTCCCTACTGCCCGACAATCGGGGGTAGCTCAACCAAGTCCTGTACTCGATTATCACGCATAGATTGCATCTCGACATTCATGGATTCTTATAATTTCTTTGATTCTGGATCTAAAGGGGTGTTTGGGATTCCTTATTTTCCACCTCCTTTTAACTTATTAACTTATATAAGTTCAAATTTTGTGTTCATAGTGTTAGTGTTTGGCAAATACAAAACTCCTTTTAGAATAACTTATAGTTTGTACTGTGGAAAGGCAAAGGAAGTTAGAATTTCTAACTTCTCAATAAAAAAAGGACTTTTGGAGAATTATTTCCATTTCACCCTTAAGCTCCTCCAACATGCCCTTCATCAACATACAGACCTGCATTGATGATTTTGAAAGACTATTAACTCCATTCCTACCCCCATCAAGTTCATTAGAGACAATAGTAAATTAAATTCATTATTCTCCACTCCTAACCTTTGATCCATTAAATTCTTTATTCCTACACTGTCATCGACCATCAATATTAATCATGCACTTACATTTTATACTTTAATTTTGGTTAATTATATGAAATGAAACTAAGTGTAAATAAAACAAAATGAAATAATTGTTTATGATTTGTAGTTTTTGTAGGATATAAAAAGAAGCGTAATAATTATGTGCGTTTTTTTTGTTTTTTTAGCAATCTGAATGTAATATTATTATGTTCTAATTAGGTTAGGAAATTATAAATATGTAAACGAATTTTATATGTTATGTATTTCATGAATTTGTTTTTCAACATGCAAGAGAAAAAAAAAGCTAAACAAACACTTTTTAAAGGGATGTTCTTTTTGGTCATTTTACATGAATAAGTTAAACCAAACACCTTTTACAAAACAACTTATTGAATTATTGACTCATAAGCTAACCCAAATACTTTTTTAGAAACTCCTTTTCAAAAAGTCATAAGTAAATAAGTCCTTTTAACAAAAAGTCATTTTCAACTTAAATAAGCTAACCCAAACACCCCCTAAGATTGCAGATTTGAAGTTAGTAGGTTCGTTATTAGAATCAGCTACTAATAAGACTTCAAGACCATCTAGATGCCATAGGTATCTATCAGGTTCTTTGCGAATTCTATTACTTCTACAAACGTTTGTGTTTAATGCTGATTCATTGGCAACAACTACTTGTTAATCAGATGGTCCGACTTTATTAACGATTGTTTGTGGTTCTTGAATATCTTCAAGATCAACTACATTATTTCCAGTTCCTCGATTAAGAAGTTCTTCCTCAAAAAGTGTCCCTTCCATTTGATAGAAATCACATTTGCATCAGGATGGTAGAAATAATATTCGCTTCTTTTATAATATCTGATGAAAACAACCTTTTCGCCTCAAGGATTAAGCTTATCATCAGAATCACTTGTGATGTATGCATCACATCCCCATATTCTAAGGTATTCCAAATCGGGTTTATGCCCATGCCAATCTCATATAGTGTTTTGTTTACCTTTTAAGTCAGAGACAGATTGACAACACGGACATCAGTCATAAGAGCATGACCCTAAAAGAAGTGAGGCAAGTTAGTCCTACACATCACTGATCGAACCATATTAAGTAGAGTTTAATTTCTCCTTTCACTCACGCCATTAAGTTAGGTTGTGCCAGCTGGGTAGGTTTCGAAATTATTCCACACTCATTCAGATGATTGAGAAACTCAAGGTTGAGATATTCGTCACCTCGATATGATGGAAGTACTTTTATGTTTCTAGTAAGCTGGTTTTCTACTTCGTTTTGAAACTCTTTGAACTTTTCAAAAGTTTCATGCTTATGCTTCATAAGATAGACATAAGCATATCGACTATAATTGTCGATGAAAGTAAAGAAGTATCTTTCATGGTTTCTAGTCATGGTCCTGAAAGGGCCACATACATCAGTGTGAATGAGTCCTAGAAGACCATTGGCCCGTTCACCAACACCGGTGAAGGGGTGCTTTGTGAGTCTGCCAGCTAAGCAGTATTTGCAATCTTCAAAGGAGTCATGTCCAGTGGATTCAAGAATCCCTCGACTAGAGCCATTTTACGTGTGCCTTACTTATGTGTCCAAGTCTACAATACCATAAATATGTTTCATTCATACAAGCTTTGTTACGCTTAGAAAGATGGTATATGTTATTACTTGTTTGAACATCAATCTCATAAATACCATTTCGTTTAGCCTCAAAATAAAAGACATCATTCAAGTAGGCTAAAATAGAAAACCATTAAAAATGTACTTGAATCCTTGTTCAAACAGTGAAGAAACTGAAATAATGTTTCTAGTCAAACCAGGTGCATACAAACAGTTATTTTGAAGCAACTATAAGGCCTAAAGGACATGAATTTTTTTTTTCCAGTTGGCAGAACTGGAACTCTCTTTCCATCACCAACTATGAGTTCCATGTGGCCTTTGTGTTAGTTTCTTCCACTTTTCAGGCTCCAGCAAAACACTAACGATGTGGTAACCACATCTGGTATCAAATACCCATGTGTTGCTACAAAAATGATAAGTTCAATAACATAAATAAGAATACCAAAAGAAGTGCCAATGTTATTGGCCTTGTTCATCTTTAGTTTGGCTAGATACTGTGGGCAGTGTCCTTTCCAGTGCCCCATTTGGTTGCATTCAAAGCAATGACGCTCCTCAGGAGGGTGTGGTTTTACAACATGCTTGTTGTTGGTGGCATTTCTGGCAGCAACAACAACCTTTTTCTTGCCTTTGCTCTTATGATCCCTTTTCTTGTTGTTGGGCTTCTTAAAACCACCCGACTTGATCATTAGAACTTTGTTGGTTTTATGTGGTATATTCATCTTGGCCGTTTTGAGCATACCATGTAGCCCAAGCACAGTCTTCACCCAAGCATTCATATTATAGTTCATAATGAACTAGTCATATGAGCTAGGGAGAGAGAGTTCAAGATGAAGTTCGCTGCCATTTCATCTTGCAGGGGATAACCAAGTTTGTTCATCTGGCCAATGTATCCTTTCATCTTAAGCACATGAGTACTGACACATGATCCTTCCAGCATTATACAGCTTATAAGCTGTTTCACGGTGTCATATCGCTCCTGTTGGGCTTGTTTCTGAAACATAGGGCTGTAAACGAGTCGAGCCGAGCCGAGCTCGACCCAGCTCGAACTCGGCTCGAACCCAATTCGAGTCGGCTCAGCTCGAGCTCGAATTTCAAATCGAGCTGAGATCTGAGGTTCAAGTTCAACTTGATTAGAATTCGAGCTAGCTCGACTCTATCTAGCTCGAACTAACAAAGAACCGCAAAATTTACTACTTAAAAAGCCCTCAAAAATGAATCTCTTCCTAAATTAAGGGTTATAATTGCAATTTAATTTAACCAAATGGCTAAGCATGCAAGTATAAATAGTTAGCTAACTTTATACATCGTCTTTAGCTTCTTTTATAGGTGATATACTCCTTTAGTTTTTGTCTATTGAGTAATGTGGGACAAAAAAATGAAGGATGTAAACCTTAACTAGCTGGCTCACGAGCTCACAGACTGAGCCAGGCCAAGCTCGAGCTCGGCTCGTTTACAAACCGAGCCAAGCCGAGCTGGCTCGTTTACAACCGAGCCAATTTCGAGCCGAGCTCTTTTCGAACTTTTTCGAGCGAGCTGCGATCCACGAGTTTTTTGAACACCCCTGTTAAAACATGCATTTCAGTTACTGGAACCTGTCATAAGCACCTTTATCTTCCATGCTCTTCTGAAGTTCAAGAGACATGGAGGCTTGCATAAGGCAGGCTACCTCAATGGCATCTTCATTGTGCTTTTCCAGTGCCTTGCAAGCAGCAGTAGTGTTACTTTCAGGCTCGGTAGGGACTGGGCCATCTAAGATATATAACTTTTTCGCCATCTTGAGAACTATTCTCAGATTGAGGTGCCATTCAAGAAAGTTAGTGTTATTCAATTTTTCCTTTTCTATTATAGACTTGAGAATGAAGGAGTTGTTTTCATTAGACATCTGTTATATAAGCAAAGGATCTTAATTAGTATTTTTGAAGTAAGACAATAAGGAATCCAATTAGAAGCTATTTCTAAAGGCACCTGTAGCACGCAACATTAGCAAGAGGTTCAAGCAGACTAACAACGATTGTCAATTGTAAGAAAAGCACAACTCTCGGGTATGAGGCTGCTAAGACAACTCTTATCTATGCATTGATCCGTTTAGCCTCATCTATGTCTCTTTTGTTCTCGAGACAGCTGTAGCATGTAACACGAGAAGAAAAGTAATAGTCGTCCTAAAACGGTCACATGTGGAAGGGTCGGATGTGTCGACGAAGCCCTTGCACCTTAGAAGGATAAACTTGACACCAATTGTCGTGTTGTGGCTCCAACACTTATGGTTCGCATTATGCCCCAAGTGTTACTAGTTGTAGGATGGTATAGACCATTGATTTTAATTTTTACCACATAGGATCGTTATAGTCGGTTTTAATTTAGATATTAAATTTTAGACTATACCAAAAGAACCCTTTCACCTCCCGAGACGATTAGTTTTAGATAACCTATAAAACTAAGTTTGTCGCGACTTTAAATAACCAATTTTAAGTTAATAGAATAGTTTTGGAAAATTGCCATCACCACTTTGGTGGGGTGGTATAGGCTTTGTGCCTCTTGGTGAGTGACCAGGGTTCAATTCATTGCATTGAGTAAAATTTGATGTAATCTAGGAGTAGTGTTATGTAACCTTTGTAGTTAAAAGAAAATTAAATCTAGTTTAATTTGCAAAACTTAATTGGTTATTGTTCGTTTTAAAAACAAACTTTGCTTTATAACAAAATTTTAACAAGTTGTAAAAACAATTTAGAACTTGTTTAATGTGGTTGTTTTAATATTTTAAAACTCCTTTTAAAATCATGTTGGTATTTAGAACAACTTATAAGATAAAAGGCAACCAAAATAGCAAGATAAATATGTAGATCTATATGGCCAAAATTGTTCGATCTTGCTAGAGCCTAATAGCAAGATTAAACGGGTCACGGGGTCACAACACACAAACAACCACAAGGATGGACTTGAGTGCATCCAGTCGTCTCGAGCAACTCCCACTGACTTCATGACTCCCGTTTAGCGTTCTCAGTTTTGTCTTCGGGTCTTCGTTTATTACAATATATACAAAATACAATATAGGAAGGAACGCTATTTATCACAACTTTGAACCATCAAGGTGGCCAAAAACCATAATAATAAAACTGAATAAAATATACAACCACAAAACAAGGTCGGTCCAGATTTACATATAAAAAAATTCCAAGGGTCAATCATCGTAAGAGTTTTTTTTCCTTTATGAAAGCCTTACAATATCCCAATGTATTCCCAAGGTTTACACATAATAAATTTCTAGCATCAAGTGTTCAGATTCGTAAGTTTGCAAGACGTTACGAGCAACATATTTACAATGAAGGTATAATTAAAGCTAGACACTACATAATATAAATCCGTCGCTTGACTTGACACGGAGCTACCGGGTACGACGAGGTGGTCAACCCGATAGATCTATCAATGCATAATACTAATGATTAAACGGAAAAACTTGCGCAAGAGCCCGCAATGGGTCTCTTATAATGCCTGCCTCACGTACAATACATATATCCTACTAAAGAGATAAATTTAATATAACATGTTGTACGAATATCCCGATGTCCCCACCAAAACGTAAGCCAATTCCGATACTTACTCTCTTGAGATCACGCTAATTCGTCACGACTTAGATTTAAGCATTTTTAAATCTACACGGTCGTTTTATCCCCAAAACACCGTAACAATCCCCGTTTCATCCCAAAACGTATATATCATTATTCCCAAATCCGTTTCATCCCGAAACATATTTATATCAAAACCATGTTTTTCTCTAAAACATATCACATAATTTTCAAAACTATATTTTCCACAAAAATATATTTATGGTTTAATCAAAGACATATTTTATACAAAAGCATATACTTATCCTTTTTAAGTTGTGTTTTTCCCCCAAAACATATACAAAACAGTAAAAATAGGGTTTAATGACACTCACCTTTGGGTGCGTAATTAAATTAGCACGATTCCCGCAAATTGATTCTGCACGTCTTAATATACGTAGTAACGATTTAACAATCAATATTTCACAAAATCCCTAAGTTTCTCCAACACTTAGAATTTTCACATAACTTTGAGATTTTCTCGAAAATCTTTAATTTTTTATTATGTTGGCGTATTTATATATGTTTACACATACGTATATATATATTAAGATTTTCGCGACTTGAACGATTTGGTGGTGACCCTCATTATGTTATATCCGTTATCACACCCGTTTATAAGCAATATATCTACGATTTGCGCGTCGTAACATATATGCATAAACGTGAACACATAAATATATATCGTAATACACGTATTTTGTTAACTTATGTATTTCATCATTTTAAAGCATTCACACATGATATAACTTATCAACTTAACCTACGTATCATTTTCATGCTCGACAAACAAGTTACACATTTAACGCGATATTCACCGATATTACCGTTTCAACCACACAAGTGTACATGTATAGTCTAAATCCCTACTATCATGTTATCACTTAGCATATCACACACCATATTCTCATAATCACATATCATATCATACTACACAAAGTTCACTCTTGAACAACGTATGTTCGTGTACATCCGTATTTTAGCGTTTTCGGTATCGTTTTCGGGCGTCGTAAGTCACGTATGACCAGTAAAACACCAAGGATACTTAATATAAGTCAATATACTTTTATTTATATAGAAAATATCAGTTTACTTACTGATCTAAAATAGTTTTTCAAAAATCACTTTAAAAGGCGATTTTTACCGTTTTTAACGCATAGTCTTGTACCGAACTTTACTATAAGTACCCCAAATTGTAACGACTTGATATTTTAATATAATACGAGTTATTTACTGAATAAAATGATGCTTATATCCATGTTAGTGCAGATTTCATGTATGTCACATAAATCATGCGATTTCACATATTTGGCCACTTTTTAAGCTACATGTACAACATGCAAAGCTACCAAACTTATGACAAAGTTTCATGCCATTATTACACACCATATAATATTATTTCTTGTGTATATAACCTGATTTAAAACACTTTTGTCATCTTAGAGCATTTACACAACTTATGAACATCTTATCATCATGCATGCTTAAGTACAAGCACCTAATGCATATTTCTCATATCATCATCATCTTGCATGAACTTAAATGCATCTAACAATATATTTAATTCATGTTCATATAATCCAAAACATATTCATCACATAATCATCTAATCATGTTTACATAAATGCAAGATATGCCTCTATTTATGAGCACATGACAAAAACCCACATGCATGCATATATACCTATACATATACGACACACACACACACATATATATATATATTCATATGATTCCAAGTTTTCACTTTTACATGTCCATCTCATATGACAAAACCCTTTTAGAACATTCCTTAGATCATACATACATTTCACTTTCAAAAGGCAAATCAAACAAGAATTATCATCTTATCAAAATCAAAACACAATATCTAACATATACATATGCACATACTCACGGCCATACATATACATCCAAACATGAACTTTTCATCAATCCACTTTAATCACAAATCATTTTCATGTGATTCACTTTCAATCATACATGCATGTACCTTTCAAGTATTCTTTCTTTCAAACTTGACATATTAACAAAATACAAATCCTAACACACACTCATACACATTCATGGCGACACATATATATACATACATTTCCATTTTAATGTTGCTTAAAACCCCATTTGTATTTAGTTTTAAGTTTGTGAATCATCCAAGAACTTGAGAAACCTTCCACTATCATCAATATCACCATGAACCAAGAACAAGATTTTTTGAAAGTGAGTTTTATACCTTCAAGGTTTTTGATGGGTTTTGAAAAAGTGATCATATAGAGGTTGGTTCTTGCTAGAAACACTTTGAAAAACTTCTTGGATCTTCAAACGAACTTGGAATGGCTTTGAATCTTCAAGAAACTTCAAAATTTCGAGAATGGAAGGATGGATGTGGGTGTTCGGCCGTGTGAAATAAAAGATGAAGAGATGGGAGGTTGTGAATGTTGGAATATGGGATTGTTGTGTGTTTAAAAAGTTTTAATCATGGTTTGTGTTTTCTATGTGCAACACTTGTCAAGAGAGAGAGTGTGAGGACTCCCCCCTAGCCGCCACCACTCACATGCACACACACTAATCTCTCATATACATACATATATATAAGATAAATTAGGCAAAAACGGGTATTTAACTGGCTACCAGGTATTTTATCTAGCGTTTTAATCCCGTTTATAGCGTTTTAAATTATATTTATCACTCTATAGAAATAAAATCACCAAAATATTGCTGAACAATATTTTATTTGCCTAACTGGTTGCGTTGTCTGTATTTGACAGTATGCGCGTTGTGTTGCGAAGTATGCGCTTAAATTCACAAAATAGGGATTTTAAGCGTTTTAAATTTACTTTTCCTCACGAACATGATTAAAAATATTATTTTAATCATAACGGACTATTTTTAGGATTTTAACATTAGGCGGGTGGTCACCGACGTTCGTTTCGCGTTTTATCCGTTACGCGATAAGCGTTTATCTTAATATTGTCAACATAATTTCTTATAAACTTTAAATTTATTATCACATCAAATACAATCAAATAACACCAAATTTAATAATATTTTGCCTTTTATTTATTCATAACACGTGTCACACTAGTACAGGGCCACAGTGTAACAACTCAGATTTTCGTTGTTATCCTTATTTTATTATCGATTGTATCTATCCTTTGTAAATCTCGAGATTCGTTTATAAGAAAAGTTTATGTTACTTAACTGCAATTATGTATGTCATATCGCATCTAAATCGCTTATTAAATCGCCTCGCTAATCTCATCGCATCGCAACTCGCAGTTAATTATATGGTTTTATGTTATTTATGTGTTGTATATGTTTGTGGGTATGATTACGCTCGCTATCGCATCGCTCTTGCATGCTCAAATCACTAAATCACACTATTATATCAATTATAATGCTTAACATATCGCTTGATCGCTCAACGTTACATTATAACCCGAATATATCGCCGAACAATCGATAAACGAACGAAAAACGAGGAAAATCTGAGTTTTGGGCCAAGTTCGCTCGAACTTGGGTGACCCCAACTTGACTGGCCAAACTCAGATTTCCCATTTATCCTCCAAGTTCGCTCGAAGTTGTCTGAGCCTTTAAGGACTCAGCAAGTTCGGCCGAACTTAACTAAATCTTCTTCAAAACCTCACAAGTTTGCGTGTACTTGCATGATTTCATGCAAGTTCGACCGAACTTGACTCCACCAGCTCTCATTTTTCCTTCACCTATAAATACCCAGCCCCATTCTCTCATTTGAACTTGCTGTAAGTTCGCTCGAAACCCGAAACCCGAAACCCTCTGTTTTCTAAGTAAGAATCAACCCGATTTCAACCACAACGATGTTCAACGACGGTTTAGAATGATTTTGCACAAGTCTCTGCCTTCGTTTTCATCAAATCTCTTCTGTTTACGAAAATCTTCATCTTTTTCCATAAAACTTCTGTTTTCCACTCAGATCTATGTTTAGATCTGAGTAAAACCTTTTAAACATTGATTTTTACACAAAATACGGACTTTTGGTGATGTTTTGTTCATTTCTGATACGAAACGAAGCATTTATCATTCAAGATCCCAGATCTGGAAGCACAAGGACATTTATGTTGGTTTACACAAGCCGGACTAACCCGAACGAACCACGAGTTCGCCCGGATTAGCCCATGCTTTTATAAAACGGCTAATACCGCTCTAAAAGATCTCTCCGACCTAAGTTTACTCAGTAGCACAGGTTGGAGGGATGACACTCAATTTCTTCAGAAAACAACGCGAAAATGCAAGATTTTGGACCTGAAAACATCAAGTTCACTCGAGATTTACCAAATTTTCAGCAGCACATATGACAAGTTCGACCGAACTTGTACCCATCTGGGTCAAATTCGACAGAACTTGAGCTTTTTCTCACCAAAATTCCTCACAAGTTCGCCCGAACTTACCTTTCCAGTGAGTTTTTCTCACAAGTTCGTCCGAACTTGTCAAGTTTCCTAAGACACTTACCAAGTTTGACCGAACTTGACTCAATTTCACCAAAACTTTAGCAAGTTCGCACGAACTTGTATGCTTACATACAAGTTCGGCCGAACTTGTCTACTGCTCAACCCAAACTTAACCGTTTCAGCAAATCGGAAGACTGATGCACTTTTGTTCGTTTACAGGTTGATTCGGCGCTCTCCGCAACTCTTCTCAGATCCCTAATCCTACCTAAACGCACCCATTGTGAGTATACTTAACCCGTTTTCGTTTTAATGCACTATTTGGGTGTTACATACGTTCCTCTATCAAAATCACTTCACAACTCAAACTTTTTATCACACATGAATAATCTGATTATGTATGCTCAATACGTAATACTAGAAACATGTGACTAGGACTTATTTTTGTTGACTTGCCTCCTTAGCTAGTATGGTACTATAGTGTGGCTAACACCCGACGGGGTCTAGTTAGGATGGACGCACAAGCCTTCTCACGGTAGTTAGCATAAGAAATAAGCATATGTTTATCTATGTGATGTGTTTTGGTGTATCATGATATGTAATTGGACTATTTCGCGAACGAATTCTCTATTATGCTAGTATTACTAAAACTTGTATGCTCACCTTTACTTAATTGTATTGACTTGTATTATAACGTATGTAACAGGTTGTGGATTTTAGCTTGGATGCCTTGGATGTAGCGTGCTTAGTTTAGTTTGCTTTTGTTTAGTCCTGAATTGTAATGAAATCTAGGGGATATTGAACCCGATTAGTTTTGTGGGAAAACAAGTTTCTTTAATGATTATTTTGAAATATTGTGTTTAATGGTATGGGACGTTAAATGTTAAATGATGTTGATAGATAGTTGTTATGGAATTCTCATGAGACAATCTGGTCGCCTAGTGCCACTACCCCGATGTTTCCGCCATCGTTGGGGTGTGACAGATTGGTATCAGAGCCCATAACCTTAGGATAATAGGTAGCATTGCCATGTTCGACCTAGTAGCATGTTTAAGTACCCGATTGACCGATCTTTGACTTAAATGTTAAACTACTTGCCATAAATGCTTAAATATGCCTTTCCTAAGGCTAATACAATATACACGCTGGAAAATGCTCATATCACACAACCGAGTGATCAAGTCGAGATTAGGTGTGAAAACCGAGAACTCTCGATAAGATCATTCACTCCACGCATTCTCTCTCTCGCACGAGATGCCTTCGTTGAGTTAGGGATAATATCCAAACCTCAACGAAAATCTCCATTTCTATCTAGGAATGAAGTTGTTAAGTTAGGGGTGAAACCGCATCTTAATGGCTAGTTCCGACCTTCAATTTTCAATCTCACCAAAGTCTCGATTATTCCGATGATTTGGAACACGTAGTAACCGGAAGGATAATGCCATTAGCCGCTTGCGGTGAGAGCATCTATTTATTTGGCCTAAGCGTGGGTCCAAAGTCCAAGGATAATCGAACCACTTTGGGTAGTCAACGTCTCAAAACCCCGGATACTCCCAATTGATTTAAGCCTATATCGTCGATTTACGCATCATCGAGTTTATTATTATCTATGTGTTTAAAATTTTGAGAATTTTTGCTTTATTCGATTTCTCGCTTTATTTATTTCTCGCATTATCGAATCCTCGATTTATCGCTTTACACTCCATAAACGCATGCACTACTCACACAACTCTCGTAATCTAAAACGCTAAATAATACACCAACCAAACTATTCGCTTAACTCGCTTACGCCTATGAGGACATATGTGCCTCATACGCGGTATTACTCGCCTATCTCGCTATTATATATCGCATATATCTCGCTTATATCTGGCATCTCATATCGCGCTACGCATGATGGTTAATTAGAAGTGAATACGTGCAAAATATGTGCTTACATGCCTACGTGATCATGTGCTTACGTGCCTATGTGCTTACATGTTAATGTGCATACGTGTTTATGTGTTTACGTGGATACGTGTTTATGTGTTTTGTGCCTTGTATGAATAATAATAATAATAAATATTTAAACATAACTCTATTATAATCGAATCTCATCTAATCTAAATCCTTTATGTAGATGTCGTCAATCGGATCTTATACTCGCCGTTCTGCTCAGCGCCACAGCGACAACAAGCGCATCACTTCACTAGTCTCCAAACAAGTGGCAAAAGTCAACCCGCAAATCGTCTCGGAAATTCATGCCGTGAGCAGTAACTCCTCGGTCGACTCGAAAACTGAAAACCCCAAGCCACGGTTCAGCTTCAAAAATTTCAAGGCTTGTGCACCTCTCGCCTTCACGAGCAACGATGGACCGACTGCTATGTTCCATTGGTTTGACGCCATTGAGGTCACCTTTAGGCAAAGTGGATGCCCCGATGACCTTCGCATGGTGAACGCTACCGGAATCTTCCAGTCCCGTGCTCTCGACTGGTGGACCGCCGAAAGAAATAGGCGCGGTAATGATGAAGCCTATAATCTGTCTTGGGAGGAACTCAAGGAAGTGATGATGAAGGAGTTCTGTCCTCCGCATGAGATGCAAAAGCTTGAGAACGAGTTTTGGGGAATCAAACAAGATGGTCTCGACAAGGTTGGATTCACCGCTCGATTCAAGATTTTGAGCATCATCTGTCCCAGCCAAGTTGATACTACTGAGAAAGCTATCAACAAGTATATCCGTGGTCTACCCGAATGTGTCGTGAATTTTGTGAAAGTTGCTCATACTACAACCATCGAGGAAACCTACATGCTCGCCGCTGAGATCAATGATCAGCGAGTTCAAGATGGTTATTTCAAGAACCATGCGTAAGTTGCCAATCAAGCTGTCGCCGAATCAACTGCTGCTATCGAACCATCCAGTGACCCGAAGGGAAAGCGTCAGGGACGCAAAAGAGGAAACCCTAGCAAGAACTACGCCGCTGCTACACCACTCAACTCTCAGCCTTACCAGGCTCCTGCTCAGGACGCACCCCCAACTAAGCGTGCGTACACCGGTCCTCACCCACTGGGCCCTAAGTGCACATATCATCACTTGGTGGGTGGAAACTGCCGTTTTTGCACAAACTGCAATATCTACGGTCACTTTACTATTAGTTGTCGTACCGGCCCTCGCCAACCAGCTCCTCAAGCTCCAGCACTGCCAGCTCCTCAGCGTACTCCCCAGAACAACCAGCAGCAACAAGCAGTAGCTCCGAAAACACGTGTGTGCTACGTGTGTGGTGATCCGAACCACTTTGCCGACGCCTACCCAAACTGTACCGTCAAGCAAGAGCCTCAACAACAGCAACAGCCTCAGCAGCAGCAACCTCAGGCTGCGCGTGGAAGAGCTTTCAACCTGAATCACCGCTAGGCTCAAAATGACAACAAGGTTGTTAATGGTACGTTCCTCGTTAATGGTATTTATGCTTCATGTTTATTTGATACTGGTGCCGATAATTGTTTGTATCGTTAGAATTCGAAAGTTTTAAAATGTAAGTGCGCTAAACTCCCAAAGACTTTCGATGTGGAAGTCGCCACCAGAAGAACAGTTACCATTAATTCCGTCCTACGTGGTTGTAATCTCGATCTCAACAACCACATCTTCTCGATCAATCTAATACCTATGCAGTTAGGAAGCTTCTATGGATTTTCTTCGTGAAAACCATGCTGAAGTTGTATGCTTTGATAAAATGATTCGCTTCCTTCTCCCTAACGGTGATCAACTTCATGTCTATGGTGAAACTCCCTCAAATAAGTTGATGCTTTTGTCATGTACTCGAGCACACAAATGTTTGCGAAAACAATATGTTGCCTTCCTCGCCCATATCGTGAACCCGGAGAAAGCAAAGAAGACTTACAAACGTTGTTTGTGAATTACTAAAGTCTTTCCCGACGATTTACCCGGTTTACCCCCTACTCGAGATGTCGAATTCCGTATCGATTTAGTTCCCGGTGTTACTCCAGTTGCTAAAGCTCCTTATCGTCTCGCACTATCAGAAATGCGCGAGATATCAAGCCAACTTCTAGAACTACTTGATAAAGGTTTCATACGCCCGAGCGCTTCACCTTGGAGCACACCCGTCCTTTTTGTGAAAAAGAAAGATGGGACGTTCCGAATGTGCATCGATTATCGTGAACTTAACAAACTCACGATAAAGAACCGCTACCCTCTTCCTTGAATCGACGACTTATTTGATCAGCTTCAAGGTGCTACTTGTTTATCTAAGATCGACTTACGTTCCAGTTATCATCAGTTACGCGTATTGGAAGAAGATATTCCGAAAACTGCCTTCCGTACTCGTTATGGCCATTTCGAATTCGTGGTCATGCCTTTTGGTCTTACCAATGCACCCACGGTCTTCATGGATTTGATGAACCGTATGTGTAAAGCCTTCTTAGATCGTTTCGTCATTGTTTTTATCGATGATATCCTTATCTACTCGAAGTCGAGAGACGAACACGCGTGGCATCTCCGTTTAGTCCTCGAACTTCTTCAAGGAAATCGCCTTTATGCTAAGTTCTCTAAATGTGAATTCTGGCTCGAAGAAGTCCAATTTCTCGGCCACATCGTTGATATTCAAGGAATTCACGTCGACCCTGCAAAGATCGAAGCTGTCAAGAGTTGGATTACGTCGAAGAACGCCTCCGAAATCCGTTCATTTCTTGGATTGGCGGGTTACTACCGTCGATTCATCGTCGACTTTTCAAAAATCACCGTTCTGCTTACCGCTTTAACTCATAAGGACAAGCCTTTCGTTTGGCATTCCAAGCAAGAGGAAACCTTTCAAACTCTCAAGCGAATGCTATGTAACGCTCTCGTTCTCGCCTTGCCCGACGGAAATGACGATTTTGTTGTTTACTGCGATGCCTCAAACCTTGGTCTTGGTTATGTTCTCATGCAACAAGACAAGGTTATCGCGTATGCGTCTCGACAACTCAAGATCCACGAGAAAAACTACACAACCCACGATCTCGAACTTGGTGTAGTTGTTTTTGCATTGAAGATATGGCGACACTACCTTTACGGTACAAAGTGTACGGTCTTCACCGACCATAAGAGCCTACAGCATATCTTTAATCAAAAGGAACTGAATATGCACCAACGCCGATGGGTTGAACTTCTCAACGATTACGATTGTGAGATACACTACCATCCCGGGAAAGCGAACGTCGTAGCCGATGCTCTCGGTCGACGAAGCTATGTATATAGTGTTCGTGACTCTCAAGCTTTGAATGATCTCGAAATCATGATTCGCTCCGCTCAATTTGCTTGTTTTAACGAGAATACCCTGGAGGAAGAAATGAAATGTGGTGCCGAAACTCAACTTTTTGTTAAACCTAACGGTATCTATTATTACCTCGATCGCATTTGGATTCCCAGCCGTGATAATCTCCGTGAATTGTTAATGACCGAAGCTCATAAATCTCGATATTCCATTCACCCCGGTGCCGACAAGATGTATCAGGACCTTCGTCCTAAGTACTGGTGGCCGGGCATGAAAAAGGATATCGCCGTGTACGTCTCAAAATGTTTAACTTGTTTGAAAGTTAAAGCCGAACATCAAAGGCCCTCTGGCTTGCTCGAACAACCCGAAATCCCGATGTGGAAGTGGAAGAGCATAGCTATGGACTTTATTACGAATCTTCCCCGTACATCCTCTGGTCACGATAGCATTTGGGTTATCGTTGATCGTCTTACTAAATCCGCGCACTTTATTGCTATACGAGAAGACTTTAAGGTCGAACGGTTAGCCCGAATCTATACCGACGAAGTCATTTGTCTACACGGAACGCCTCGTGACATCATCTCTGACCGTGACGGACGCTTTACCTCGCGTCTTTGGGAGACTTTTCAATCCGCTCTCGGTACTACTCTCAATCTCAGTACCGCTTTTCACCCTCAAACCGACGGTCAGACTGAGCGAACGATCCGCACCCTTGAAGACATGCTTCGTGCGTGCATCATAGATTTTAGTGGTAACTGGGATACGCATTTACCTTTAATCGAATTCTCGTACAATAATAGTTATCATACCAGCATTCAAATGGCTCCTTTTGAGGCACTGTATGGAAGAAAATGTCGATCGCCTATTGCATGGCACGAGATCGGAGAAACACAAATCACCGGTCACGAGCTAATTCAAGAAACGACAGACAAAATACTCCAGATTAGAGACAATCTCTTGAACTCAGAGTCGCCAAAAGAGTTACGCCGATAAGCGCCGCAAGCCCTTGCAGTTCGAAGTGGGAGATCACGTTCTCCTAAAGGTTGCACCTTGGAAGGGAGTGGTCCGCTTTGGAAAGAAAGGAAAGCTAGCGCCTCGATACGTTGGTCCCTTTAAGATTCTGGAAAGGATCGGTAAAGTAGCCTATCGTCTCGAACTACCGGCAGAATTAATAACGTTCATCCGACTTTCCACGTGTCTAACCTCAAGAAATGCCTAGCCGAAGAGACTCTCCATGTACCTCTCAAAGATCTGCAAATCAACGAGACTCTCCATTTCGTGGAAAAGCCTGTTGAGATCATGGACCGAGAAACCAAGAAACTACGGCGCTCACGCATCCCTATCGTGAAGGTCCGATGGGAAGGCAAACGCGGCGTAAAGTTCACTTGGGAATTGGAAAGTGACATGAAGGCTAAGTACCCGCACCTCTTTGTTACGGCTACTACTTAAATTTCGGGACGAAATTTCCTAAAGTATGGGAGACTGTAACAACTCAGATTTTTGTTGTTATCCTTCTTTTATTATCGATTGTATCTATCCTTTGTAAATCTCTAGATTTGTTTATAAGAAAAGTTTATGTTACTTAATTGCAATTATGTATGTCATATCGCATCTAAATCGCTTATTAAATCACCTCGCTAATCTCATCGCATCGCAACTCGCAGTTAATTATATGGTTTTATGTTATTTATGTGTTGTGTATGTTTGTGGGTATGATTACGCTCGCTATCGCATCGCTCTCGCACGCTCAAATCGCTAAATCGCACTATTATATCAATTATAACGCTTAACATATCGCTTGATCGCTTAACGTTACTTTATAACCCGAATAGATCGCTGAACAATCGATAAACGAACGAAAAACGAAGAAAAATCTGAGTTTTGGGCCAAGTTCGCTCAAACTTGGGTGACCCCAACTTGACTGGCCAAATTCAGATTTCACATTTATCCTCCAAGTTCGCTCGAACTTGCCTGAGCCTTTAAGGACTCAGCAAGTTCGGCCAAACTTAACTCAATCTTCTTCAAAACCTCACAAGTTCGCGTGAACTTGCATGATTTCATGCAAGTTCGACCGAACTTGACTCCACCAGCTCTCATTTTGCCTTCACCTATAAATACCCAGCCCCATTCTCTCATTTGAACTTGCTGTAAGTTCGCCCAGAGCTCCCGAAACCCGAAATCCTCTGTTTTCTAAGTAAGAATCAACCCGATTTCAACTACAACGATGTTCAACGACGGTTTACAACGATTTTGCACAAGGCCCTGCCTTCGTTTTCATCAAATCTCTTCTGTTTACGAAAATATTCATCTTTTTCCATAAAACTTCTGTTTTCCACTCAGATTTATGTTTAGATCTGAGTAAAACCTTTTAAACATTGATTTTTACACAAAATATGGACATTTGGTGATGTTTTGTTCATTGCTGATATGAAACGAAGCATTTATCATTCAAGATCCCCGATCTGGAAGCACAAGGACGTTTATGTTGATTTACACAAGCCGGACTAACCCGAACGAACCACGAGTTCCCCCGGATTAGCCCACGCTTTTGTAAAACGGCTAAAACCGCTCTAAAAGACCTCTCCGACCTAAGTTTGCTCAGTAGCACAAGGTTGGAGGGATGAACACTCGATTTCTTCAGCAAACGACGCGAAAACGCAAGATTTTGGACCCGAAAACATCAAGTTCGCTCGAGATTTACCAAATTTTCAGCAGCACAGAGGGCAAGTTTGACCGAATTTGTACCCATCTGAGTCAAGTTCGACCGGACTTGGGCTTTCCTCACCAAAATTCCTCACAAGTTCGCCCGAACTTGCCTTTCCAGTGAGCTTTTCTCACAAGTTCGTCCGAACTTGTCAAGTTTCCTAAGAAACTTACCAAGTTCGACCGAACTTGACTCACTTTCACCAAAACTTTAGCAAGTTCACTCGAACTTGTATTTTACATACAAGTTCGGCCGAACTTGTATGTTTACATACAAGTTCGGCCGAACTTGTCTATTGCTCAACCTAAACTTAACCGTTTCAGCAAATCGGAAGACTGATGCACTTCTGTTCGTTCACAGGCTAATTCGACGCTCTCCGCAACTCTTCTCAGATCCCTAATCCTACCTAAACGCACCCACTGTGAGTATACTTGACCCGTTTTCGCTTTAATGCACTATTTGGGTGTTACATACATTCCTCTACCAAAATCACTTCACAACTCAAACTGTTTATCACACGCGAATAATCTGATTATGTATGCTCAATACGTGATATTAGAAACATGTGACTAGGACTTATTTTTGTTAACTTGCCTCCTTAGCTAGTATGGTACTATAGTGTGGCTAACACCCGATGGGGTCTAGTTAGGATGGACGCGCAAGCCTTCTCACGGTAGTTAGCATAAGAAATAAGCCTATGTTTATCTGTATGATGTGTTTTGGTGTATCATGATATGTAATTGGACTATTTCGCGAACGGATTCTCTATTATGCTAGTATTACTAAAACCTATATGCTCACCTTTACTTAATTGTATTAACTTGTATTTTAACGTATGTAACAGGTTGAGGATTTTAGCTTGGATGCCTTGGATGTAGCGTGCTTAGTTTAGTTTGCTTTTGTTTAGTCCTGAATTGTAATGAAATCTAGGGGATATTGAACCGGTTAGTTTTGTGGGAAAACAAGTTTCTGTAATGATTATTTTGAAATATTGTGTTTAATGGTATGGGACGTTAAATGTTAAATGATGTTGATAGATAGTTGTTATGGAATTCTCATGAGACAATCTGGTCGTCTAGTGCCACTATCCCAATGTTTCCGCCATCGGTTGGGTGTGACACACAGACTCAATATAACCGGGTGTCACAAAAACTACCAACGGCTAAAATATTTTCTCCCATCCCAAACTCTACATCTCAGCCCACTCAACCCACGACCACAACCCAAATTACCGACCCATTCCCTCCACCGCCTAGCCTACTACACCACTGGCCCAAACCATTGACCCACCTGCTACCCAAACCATTAACCCATCTGCAACCCAAATCGTTGAGCCTATGTCCCAACAAAATACATCCAACACTTCCTCTACTCCATCCACTTGATAAGATAATGAGTTTAATTACATACCGCTTAATACATGTGTCTGTATCTAAGGTTTCATTATTGAGTAAATAAATTAAAGGATGTGGTATTCTTAATTTAATTTAAACATACATACATATTTAGTGTTTCATTATTGAGTAAATATATTAAAGAATGTGGTATTCTTAATTTAATTTTAACAACTACCTATATTTATATCTTAAATTTAATAATTATAAGTTACTTCAATATAGTTACATGATAAAAGTTTATATCTTTTAAGTTCCTGTGTCACGTTTATATCAATTTATATTTTTGGTTGTCTTAATTCTTAATAGCTTATCGTGTGATATATTTTTGGTTATCTTAAATTCTTAATAGCTTATCTTGTAAAACTCAGTTTTTTATCTGCAACTAACTATATATCTATATATATAGAGTTCAGCCAGAAGCTAGGGAAAAGAGATACAGAACGTTAAGAAAAGAAATTACAATAAATTACGAACATCAAACATAACCTATTTATCCCACGCAGGGGAAGGGATGTTTGTTCGATTGCAGACCCACGAAAACGAATCCTCTTTTTACAAGCAACTATGTATTAGGAAGAAGAAAATAAATTAACCTTAAATTATGATGGTTAAATATGTGAGCATTTTTAATGGCGTATACAAACCAAACGCATAGTCAAAGTGGGAAACATTGGGCATAATTTATGAAAATAAAGTGGGATTATTGGTCAAATCTAATTATTCTTCATCATGACAATATATCTGATTGGAATAAAGTATATTGATATATTATACTTTTTTTCAAAAATGTATTTTTTTTCTTAAAATAACCCACAATGGATGCCATCCTTTGGCCATTTAATATAAAATACTTACCGTTAGGTGATGGTATATTAGGAAAGTGGCTTCCCCTTGGAAAGAAGATCCCGGATTATAACTGTAAAAGAGCAACGTGGAGAACGCTCGGGGATGCCTTCAAGGGTAAAATACAAAAAAAATAGCTTAAAAAATCAATAAATAAGTACATGTCTATATAAATTTGAAAAGAAGTTAAATTAAATAAAATACAAAAGTTAGCTTAAAAATCATTAAATAAGTACTTATCTATATAAAACTGAAAAGAAGTTTAAAAAACATACGAAGATTATATAATATTGTCTTAAATGCCATTTTAGTTCCTGTGATTTAGGTCATGTTGTCAGTTTAGTTTAAAGGTTTCATTTTTTATCCATGGGTTCAAAAAGGTTTCACCATTGTTATTTTAGTCAACTTGATTAACTTCATCCATTTTTTTTCTATTAACAAGAAGGACAACTCGATCATTTTATATGTACTTGTTAAGTAGAAGGTCAATTCGGCTATACAATGACTGTTTTACCCTTGCTTTAAATAAACTTAAGAATGATTTAATTAAAATTAAATGATATAATGACGGCTGAGAACGAAAATCCAACTAAGAACAAACTATAATCGCTTCAATATTTATATGTAATCGCCGCCTAACAAATCATAATTGCACTACCAATCTGATGAATATGCAATCTAAAACCGACTTCAATTGCAATCTGATTCGCCCCTGCTGAGAATGAAAATCTGACCGAGAACAAACTACAATCGCTTCAATTTTGATATGCAATGCAGCCTAACAAATCATAATCATCGAACAATATGTAATTGCTGCCTAAGTCCTTATAATTGCTTCAATATCATTCTCTAGTCGTTGCAATTGAACCAACTAAGAAAAACTTTAACTCGCAATCAACAAACCCACTAAGTGAGAAGGAAAGAGTACTCGATGGGGAAGGAGTAATCACCGTGGACGGAGTGATCGCCGACTGAGAGAGAACGAGTAATCTCCAAGGAATGAACAGTCGGCCTATTATACCTAGCATTTGAAATGTCCTTGTATATTTGAAAGAGGCAATTTTGTCATATAAAAAAATTAATAAGAAAGGGTAAATATGCAATTGAAGTGTTTTAGAGAGGAGAAATATGCAATTGTCCCATCTACATACATTATTTTAAATAATAATACATATGATTTTCAAGTGCTCATGAACAGTAATTATTTTTTAGATATTTATTTTAATAGTTTAATAATATATTATTCATTATTTAAGTTGATTAGTGATTATAATTTTTTTTATATATGTTTTAACTTGCTAACGTTGAATTTTTCTAAAGAATTTAACTCTACAACTATGTTTATTTTTTAAAATGGATATTGTGCTGTTGTCATACCAAACCGAATCAAAACCGACAACTAATAGTAATTTATTGTTTTAGACAGTGACGTACCGATACTGTAACGAATTGAACCGATACTAACAATATATGATTTTAATGTTCCCATGAACAGTCCTTATTATTTTTTAGATTTGTTTTAATTATTTAATAATATATTATTAATTATTTAAGTTGATTGGTGATTATAATTTTTTTAGATATATGTTTTAACTTGTGAACGTTAACTTTTTTCAAAAGAATTTAACTCCACAATTATGTTTAGTTTTTAAAGTGGATATCGTGCAGTTGTCATAGCAAATCGAACCGAAACCGACGACTAATAAAACTTATTGTCTTAGCCAGTGACGTACTGATATCGTAAAGAACTGAACCGATACTGACAGATTAGCATCAATATCAGTATCTATTTATGATTTAAAAGTGCCCATAAATAGTAATAATTATTTTTAGATATTTGTTTTAATTTTTAAAAATATATTATCATTATTTAAGTTGATATCTGAATATAATTCTTTAGGTATTTGTTTAACGCTAACTTTTTTTCTAAAGAATTTAACTCCACAACTATGTTTGTTTTTGAAATTAGATATTGTGTCATTGTGTACCAAAAGAAACCGAAACCGACGATTAATAGCAATTTATTATTTTAACCGGTGACGTACCGATACCGTAACGAATTGAGCCGATTATGGTAGAATAACATCATGTTCGAACTTTGAAATACAGTCTTTATATTGTATCGTAGGCTATATCAAGTGTCAGTATTATAGTGGTTGGTGTCACGAAATCGATACGGCGATACCGATCGAACAACGACCATATCAATATGATATACTTTTAAATCTATATGCTTTGAAACCATTTAGTTTATTTGCCTTGATTTTTGTTTTATAAGTCGCGTTCATTATATTTTTATTTATAAAAACGAATACCAACTGGGTTTAATAATATATTTTTTTCACGTTGCTCCCGTAAAAATCATTGTTGAAAAAAGTGTTTATTTTTCAAAATAGTACCATAACGGATCAAGTTGATACCGTCAATACCAATATAATTATTATCGGAACTGACAACGGCATTCATTTTCATGGTTTTCAATGTAAAACACAATTTTTTGGACATATGATAAGTTTAAACCAAGTGCCAGTATCATAGCAATATTGTAACAAACTGAACTGATACCGACCGAATTCCCTTGCATAATGAACTAAAGAGATACCGACCGAATTCCCGCCGCATCGCGCGGGGAAAGTCACCTAGTAAGAATTAAAAATAAGGGAATTGGGCCTTTTTTTTGGTCCTAAAACGCCCCACCACACCGCCCCCGGGGCGTTTTCTTTCAAATAATGAGTTGGGCGTCTCCTTAAACACATGTAAAACACAATTTTTTGGACATATGATAAGTTTAAACCAAGTGCCAGTATCATAGCAATATTGTAACAAACTGAACTGATACCGACCGAATTCCCTTGCATAATGAACTAAAGAGATACCGACCGAATTCCCGCCGCATCGCGCGGGGAAAGTCACCTAGTAAGAATTAAAAATAAGGGAATTGGGCCTTTTTTTGGTCCTAAAACGCCCCACCACACCGCCCCCGGGGCGTTTTCTTTCAAATAATGAGTTGGGCGTCTCCTTAAACACGCCCCCCCCCCCCCCCCCCAACTTTGTGATAGCCATTAAGAAATTTCCAACTCATTTATGATAATATTATTTGTTTTATTTTAAAAAAGAGGTAATAATTAGTTAATCATTGCAAAATGTTTTATGAGCATTATACTACTACATTTCTTTTTAATCACACGTCTTATAATGCCCTTTGCTGACTAGAACGTCACATGTCACATAATTTTAAAAGAAGGCTTGAACTTCAAACACCACTACACATAATTTAATATTAATTATAAATAAATCCGTTAAAGGTAACACTAAAATTATACAAAGAATTAATATGGAGTTAACAAACACAATGAAAGTGTTAAAAGTGTCACTTTATCCCATATGTTCCTCACTAGCGCAGAAAAAATAATTTGTTTTCAGACCGTTTGTGGGTTGGTGGCAACCACTCTTAACTTCCCATCCTTCTCTTCCATCACCGTCACCAACAACCATCACCCCGCCGCAACGGTACAACCACTGTCTTTACAAGATCCCATAACAACACAAAAACAAAATTCAAAAACCAACATAAATAATACATTACTCACATGGATCTGCTATCTTTTTCCTGTGTTAGCCACATTCTCACCATCTTTCTTGCTCTCTCATTACTCTCCAAAGGTAAATCCTTCTCGTATTTTTATTTTTATTTTTCTAAATTGCTAACTCATGAAATAAACACTTTATGACATACATTGATAGTGCTAGGTTACAAACGTTTAGTTTCTCATTTTTTTTCACCATTTTGGTGTTTTCCACACACTTTGTAGGTGTTTTGGGAGCAACATTTACATTTGTCAACAAATGTGACTACACAGTTTGGCCAGGCATACTGGCCAATGCCGGGAGTCCAGCACTAGACTCCACAGGCTTCGAGCTTCCGGAACAAAGTTTCCGAACTTTCCAAGCTCCAACCGGCTGGTCCGGCCGTTTCTGGGGTCGGACCAGCTGTAAGTTTGATGGATCTGGTTCAGGCTCCTGCCAAACCGGTGACTGCGGCTCCGGCCAGGTTGAATGCAATGGGGCCGCAGCCGCTCCACCCGCTACCCTAGCAGAGTTCACCCTAGGTACGGGTGGGTCAGACTTTTATGACGTCAGCTTAGTAGACGGGTACAATATTGCAATGATTGTGGAGGTTTCTGGCGGGTCGGGTTTATGTGCAACAACCGGGTGTGTTAATGATTTGAACCAGCAGTGCCCGAGTGAGCTGCGGGCTGAGTCGGGCCAGGGTTGTAAGAGCGCGTGTGAGGCGTTTAGGAGTCCGGAGTACTGTTGCAGCGGTGCGTATAATACACCCGCTACCTGTAAACCGTCGGTGTATTCGAGGATGTTTAAATTGGCTTGCCCTAGATCGTATAGTTATGCGTATGATGATCCAACTAGCACGTTCACATGCGCTGGAGCAGACTATACGGTGACGTTTTGTCCTCCTATGCCAAGGTTAGCACGTTCACTTGTACTTTGTGTGTGAGAATTTGTACACTTTTTGGACATTGATTAAACACAATTATTAAAAATAGGGGAATGGAATGCATAATAATAATATTAAAATAATGATAATAAAAATATTTTAGTTATAAAGTATGTTTGGCAAAAGTAGCTGTTGTTGGTAGCTGGAAGCTGGTGGCTGGAGGCTAGAAGCTGGTAGCTGTAGTTGTAGCTTTTTAGATATATTTAGTTGTTTGGCAGAGTGACTGGAGCTTTTAATAAAATGTATAATATGACCAAAATGGACATTAAAAAGTTGGTACATTAGAAAGTTCATTATTTTTAGAGGTTAAAATAATTTTTTTTTCCTAAAAACTTATAGCTCCTTCTAAACGCTACTAGTAGGAGCGATTAACCAAAAGCTTCAAGCTCCTAACCTAAAAGTTTCTAGCTCCTTCAACCAAACAAGGTTTTTTATTAAGTTGGAGTTTTTTCTTAAAAGCTTAAAGCTTGAAGCTCCTAAAAGCTCCATGCCAAACATACCCTATTTGTTCTAAGTTAAACATAGTGGAATGCATAATAATAATATTAATAATGATAATAATAATATTTTAGTTATAGTATTTGTTCTAATAATATAGAGTTTTTAGAACAAAATATTTTATATATAATTTATTAACTTTTTAGCTACAGTAAGTTTTGTCATTTGTTAATCTTTTTTCATCTTTCCTTTTTTTCTATTTCCTGGTTTTTCTTTTTCTTTTTTAAGTTTTAATCGAACCTGGTGTTGTACATGTAACGAAACGAACGGTCTAATACTGACCGAACGTCAGTAGCGAAATTGATATTCATTTTCATTGTTTCGATCGATATAAACTCATCTCGATATTTCTTTTTGTCGTATCATAGACTTTTTATGTTTCTCTTAGTGTTGATATCTTAATAAACCAAACCAATATCAAACGAATTTCCACCATTAATGTTATTTTATTACTGTCTCTACATTTTTATTAAAAATTGGGTCACTGCGTTACAAATTGCGGGTGTAACACTGTAACTCACTAGTTGATAAAACTTAACACTTGAATATTAATTATTTATTTATTATTCCAACTTAATTTGTTGCAACATTTAATTGGTGTATTTATGTTTTGGCAGTCAGAAATCTTCAAAGGACACGTCACCTACGGCAACCAGCACCACCAATGGTAACACTAACACCAACCCTAGCGGCAGCGATGGGTCACTTTCCGGGTCAAGTACAGAATCTGGATACGGATACGGTTCATTATCTGGGTCCGGCTCCGGATCAGGTTTGGGGTCAGAATCAGAAACCGGGTCGGGTGGTTCTGTATCCGGATCCGGGTCAGGAACCGAAGCCCTTGAGGCTAATGGGTCATGGTTAGCTGGTTTAGCCATGGGTGGTTCAAGTTCACCAAAGACTCAGCCTTTTGGTGCCACTGTTTCTCTTATTGTATTGTTTTTCTTGGGCTTGTTGTTTGTACAACACTAAAATGTCTAAAGCCAGAGCATTGTACAACTCTCAATGCAGAAGGTACAAGTCAATGTAAGTGTACTTCTATGGATTTAGTTACTTTTGCTTTTGGAGAAAAAGACAGCTAGATATTGGGGAATTTTCTTTTGGCAGAGAAAAAACTTCACTTACTTCGAAGTGGCCAGATGTGAAATGACGTTATTGCACTTGTGCTATGTGTATGAATGCCTCTTCTGAAGGGTAATATTTTCTTTATAGCGTTAGTTGATTTGGAATTCGTAAAAGTAGATGTCTTATTTTATGGAAAAGTTGTAATTTGTAGAAACGCTTTTCTAGATTCGTGTCTGTTAAATATTATTTAATCTTCGTATGTTTTTTAGATTCGTGTCCGTTAAATCGTATGTTGTTTTTTTACTTCTTTTCAATTTTATATAGATATGTACTTATTTAATTTATATAGATATGTACTTCTTTAGTGATTTTTAACTTCTTTTAGATTTTATATAGATATATACTTTTTTCATGATTTTTAAGCGATTTTTTTAATTATATTAATTAGTTGATAATTAGAGTTAAAACTCTATTTTTAAGTTTGTCTTTGTCGCGCCAAGCATAAGCCCAAGAGGTATAGGGGTGCAATACCCATGCCGTTTGATTATGATTTGTCGCGCCAAGCATAAGCCCAAGAGGTATAGGGGTGCAATACCCATGCCGTTTGATTATGTTTGCGGCTTGGAGGATTTTACGAAACTGGATTGGTGGGCTTGGTGTGACACGCCCTTAGTTTACGTTTGTTTTGTCTAAATGTTTGATGTTTTATTTATGTGTTATGTTTAAATTTCCAAGTCATTTAAATGTTGTTTGTTTATTTTTTAGTTATTTAAATAAATATTTTTATATAAAAAACAAAAAAGCAGCGGCTTCTCCTTTCCTATGTAACGTCTACGTGTGGATAATGTGACACAATGCATCCCTCGAGGCCTAGTGATCCTTTCCAATCATTCTTTAATAGTTAGTTTATTTGAGTTATATTTTATTTTCAAAAAATGTAGCTATAAAGAGTGAAAGACCGACTCAACTCGGTTTGTATAAATGTAACTAAAAAGAGTGAAACACCGAGTCAACTCGACTGGTGTTTAACCTGAATTTTTTTTCTAGCTTATCCTAGTTTACCACACTTCTAAATATCCTAGTCCAAAAAAGAAGCAAATGAATGAAAACTTCTGTTTTGAAAAAAAAAACATAGTACACTTTTTTTAGAAAACTACAATTATCAACTTATCTAATACAATTATCAAATTTGATAAATAGTGATTTCGATTATTCTATTTTTGCTTTTTTTATATCTTTTTGTAATTTTTATTTCATACCTCTCAACTTTTAGCATTAACATTTACAACTCCTTAACTTTCTAAAAACTTTATAATCGAGTTTTACGTATTTATTTTTATGTACATACGAGTATATATTCAAGTTAATTTACGTTTCAAAGTTAATTTTTCCTGAAAATAAGTCGGGTCAAATATAATATGTTCTTATACTTATTATTATGTACCACACTTCTAATATATCCTAGTCCAAAAAAGAAGCAAATGAATGAAAACTTCTGTTTTGAAAAAAAAAACATAGTACACTTTTTTTAGAAAACTACAATTATCAACTTATCTAATACAATTATCAAATTTGATAAATAGTGATTTCGATTATTCTATTTTTGCTTTTTTTTTTAAATCTTTTTGTAATTTTATATTCATACCTCTCAACTTTTAGCATTAACATTTACAACTCCTTAACTTTCTAAAAACTTTATAATCGAGTTTTACGTATTTATTTTTATGTACATACGAGTATATATTCAAGTTAATTTACGTTTCAAAGTTAATTTTTCCTGAAAATAAGTCGGGTCAAATATAATATGTTCTTATACTTATTATTATGTACCACACTTCTAATATATCCTAGTCCAAAAAAGAAGCAAATGAATGAAAACTTCTGTTTTGAAAAAAAAAACATAGTACACTTTTTTAGAAAACTACAATTATCAGCTTATCTAATACAATCATCAAATTTGATAAATAGTGATTTCGATTATTCTATTTTTGCTTTTTTTTATATCTTTTTGTAATTTTATATTCATACCTCTCAACTTTTAGCATTAACATTTACAATTCCTTAACTTTCTAAAAACTTATATAATCGAGTTTTACGTATTTATTTTTATGTACATACGAGTATATATTCAAGTTAATTTACGTTTCAAAGTTAATTTTTCCTGAAAATAAGTCGGGTCAAATATGATATGTTCTTATACTTATTATTATGTACCACACTTCTAATATATCCTAGTCCAAAAAAGAAGCAAATGAATGAAAACTTCTGTTTTGAAAAAAAAAAACATAGTACACTTTTTTTAGAAAACTACAGTTATCAACTTATCTAATACAATTATCAAATTTGATAAATAGTGATTTCGATTATTCTATTTTTGCTTTTTTTTAAATCTTTTTGTAATTTTATATTCATACCTCTCAACTTTTAGCATTAACACTTACAACTCCTTAACTTTCTTAAAACTTTATAATCGAGTTTTACGTATTTATTTTTATGTACATACGAGTATATATTCAAGTTAATTTACGTTTCAAAGTTAATTTTTCCTGAAAATAAGTCGGGTCAAATATAATATGTTCTTATACTTATTATTATGTACCACACTTCTAATATATCCTAGTCCAAAAAAGAAGCAAATGAATGAAAACTTCTGTTTTGAAAAAAAAAAACCTAGTACACTTTTTTTAGAAAACTACAATTATCAACTTATCTAATACAATTATCAAATTTGATAAATAGTGATTTCGATTATTCTATTTATGCTTTTTTTTAAATCTTTTTGTAATTTTATATTCATACCTCTCAACTTTTAGCGTTAACATTTACAACTCCTTAACTTTCTAAAAACTTTATAATCGAGTTTTACGTATTTATTTTTATGTACATACGAGTATATATTCAAGTTAATTTACGTTTCAAAGTTAATTTTTCCTGAAAATAAGTCGGGTCAAATATAATATGTTCTTATACTTATTATTATGTACCACAATTCTAATATATCCTAGTCCAAAAAATAAGCAAATGAATGAAAACTTTTGTTTTGAAAAAAAAAACATAGTACACTTTTTTTTAGAAAACTCTACTATAATACAATTATCAATTTGGATACATAGTGATTTGGATAATTCTTTTTTTTTGCTTTTTATAATCTTTTTGTAATTTCATATTCATACCTCTCAACTTTTAGTATTAACATTTACAACTTCTTAACTTTCTAAAAACTTTATAATCGAGTTTTACGTATTTATTTTTATGTAAATACGAGTATATATTCAAGTTACTTTACGTTTCGAAGTAATTTTTTCTTGGAAATGAGTCGGGTCAAATATAATATGTTCTTATGCTTATTATTATGTATGTTTTCGATTGGTTTATTTTTTATGTAATATTTTTTATTCGAAAAATGAGTTGAGTTAAATATAATACGTTTTTCGTGTTTATTTTTTATAGTTTTCAGTTGACCTACGTTTTAATGTAATTTTTTCTCAAAACGCTGTGGCAAACGCGCAGGGCAATTTCATATTTAGGTATATTTACAAACCATACAGTACCTTGTTGGATATTGTTGAAGCATATGCCTGTTGCCTACGTCATCATATTACATCGAGTTTGTGTTTCGGAGCGAAAATTTAAGTTTATGTGTGATATAAGACAAGTTCGCCCTAACTTGGTCATGTCCCATTTCAAGCGAACTTGTCATAGTATATATAGGTGACTTGTTTCTCATTTGTAAGATTCAGAGATTTTGTCTACTGGACGGCGAAGCTCTGTCCAAGTGTTTCCAGGATCTGTAACGTCTACACATTAATGAAACAGTGATTAATCAGTAACAAACTAGTATCCAATGTCGCTTATGCAAACGGATTCCGCACGTTTACCTTAGGTTTGCCAAATTAGGACCCGAACGATCCGTACAACGGACCCTCAATTGGTATCAGAGCAGGATTGGCCTAATTTGAAGACAATGGACATAGAACATCTCATCTTCTACTCATTTCATTCTTTTTAAACTTTTCTTGGCCATTACATGGACAAAATGGACTGATTTTCAAGTATAATACGTAAAATCCATAATAGTAAAAACCTTTAAAAAGACTAGAGCTTAAAACAAATGAATTCATGTCGAAAAGTTGAAAAAAATCATGTTTTGCAAACTTGTTTGGTCGAACTTAACATCAAGTTCGCTCGAACTTGACTGAAAAATTCACAAATTTTCATCAAGTTCCCCCGAACTTGATTGATTTTCATAGAATTTTATACAAGTCCGCTCGAACTTGCTTAACATTTCTTCAAGTTTCTTCAAGTTCGCCCGAACTTGATCAAACTTTGTTGAAAGTTCATTACAAGTTCGTCCGAACTTGTTAAATCTCTTGAAATTCCATACAAGTCCGCCCGAACTTGTTTCAAAGTGAAACTTTCTGAATTCTTCTAACAAGTTCGCCGAACTTGTTAAGCAGCTGATACAAGTTTGCCCAAACTTGTACAAAGGGTTTCTAAAAAAAGGCATGAAAATTCAGAAAAACATCTCGGGCATTATATATCGTTAGATTCGTATCGACGAGACGAGTTTAAAGCTTTAACCTGGTAAAAATTGTTTTCGAAATTTTTTAAAAACGTTTTTAGCAAACCGATACGTTAATATTGTCGATTAAAAAGTCAAATTTTACTAAAATTGTTTGTTTGCTAATATTTGTTCAATTGTTTTTGAACGACAGATAAATTTGGAAAACGAAATGGAGTCCGTGAAGCCGCCAAAGTTGATGAAAATAAACGAGTATGAAAGCTGGAAAGAAAAATTCGAGAACTGGAAACGAGCAAATTTCTTCTACCAGAATGTTCATGAGAAGAAGAGGATCGGCTTGTTACAGCAATCGATAAATGAAGATATCTTGATTCTGCTACCAGAATGTGATACAACACAGAAGTTGTGGAATGCTCTACGTGCTAAATATTTGGATAGTGTTGAGATGATTAAGAGCAAGAAAGTTCTAATCATGAAAGAGTTTGACATCTTCACAATGCAGAAAGGCGAGTCAATGAAACAAATGATAGAGCGATTTTGTCATTTGAAAGTGCAGATGAGAAGGCATGGTCTTGATAAGACAGAAGCAGAGTATATTGACAAATTTGCTGATACTCTTCCGGAGGGTGAATGGACAAGTACTTAATGGTGTTAAAGGAAAGTCCGAGCTGGGAATTTTTCAAGCTTTCTACCTTCATTGACAAATTAGAGGGATATGAAGTGGAATTACTAAAGAAGTCTGATCTTGTCAATGATCAACGAAATGATTTGGAAACACAAAGTTCAAATGATCAGTTGAAGAAAGAAGGGAGTATATTGGCAAAGAACTGTGAAGCACAAGTTTTAAGTACATCTACAAATGAGTCTTCAAGTTCTAAACCAATCTGCTCAGTCTTTAATGTAGATCTGAATGATTATCTGGCAGATAATACCAAACTCTTGAACACTCTGGAGAGTTTCACATTAGAAAATAAAAAGTTGAAAGAAAATAAAAAGTTTTTGAAAATAAAATAAAAATTTTAGAAAATAAAAAATTTGTTTTAAATAAAAATGATCGTGAAAAACAAAATATAATAAAATCGCATTTTGAAAATATCAGGAAACTTGAACAAGATGTTGAGATTGCTAAAAATAAAATTGATGATTTAGAAAAGAAATTGAAAGGTTTTGTGACCTCGTCATTGATGTTAGATCATATTTGTCCAAAACCTATCCATGAGAATAAAAAGGAAATTCCAATAAGTGACAATGTCGCAAATTATGACAATGTCATAATTGAGGATTGTGATGATGATACCGATGATGAAACTAATAAAAAGAATAAAAATGAAATATTTTTAAAACTAAAAGAAAAATTTCAAGAAACTGTTCTACAATCTACTGAAAAAAGTGAATGCTCAACGCAAAACCTTCTAAGCAGAATGGAGAACGAAAATAAAAGGAAAAACAAAGTTCTAAAAATTTTCAAAAGAAACATAAAAGCTCATGCCAATCATTATAAAAACTCACAAAAATCTGAAAATAAGTGGTGCAGGGTCGGACCACAATGCTTCAACGTCAAATCAAAGTTACAGACGAAACAGGAAAGATGGTTACCACACATCAAATCAATGTTATGATTTGAGTGTATGGTTTGCTAGAAAGGATCAGTATGAGAACAGGAAGTGTCATAAAAGTGGAGTAACTGGACACATTTCTAGAAAATATTTTCAAATTAATTCTAAACCTGTTCATATTGATAAGAAAAATTTTGAAGATTTGAAAGTACCAACACAGGTTTTGAAACAATGTACAGAAACTACAAACAAGGTGAAACCAGATATTTCTAAATTTTCAAATTTTGAAACTGGTGAATCCTTGAGTAGTAATGAACAAAAAGTTTCTACATTGTATTTCAAGAAACCTTTAACAAAAAATCAATCATGGTTGGTGAAACAAAAAGAATTTAC
This sequence comes from Scalesia atractyloides, assembly GCA_947069175.1. Taxonomy (NCBI): domain Eukaryota; kingdom Viridiplantae; phylum Streptophyta; class Magnoliopsida; order Asterales; family Asteraceae; genus Scalesia; species Scalesia atractyloides. The sequence goes on from CAMTDV010000017.1 coordinate 43,827,602, forward strand.
ACAATCAGTAAAAATTGAAAGTTTAGAGGACTTCTGAAACTTGAGAAAGTCCAAAAACCTGATTGTAAAAAGAAAATCAAAATTAAGGTTGAAGAAATAACACCTAAAACTGCAAAGGTTTGGGTGTCACTATTCAACTAATTGTTTAACTTTTTGTGCAGGAACTTCTGAGATGAAAGTAAATTACTGAGAATAGAGTTTCATGGCACACAATGAAGTTCCGGGTTATCAAGTTCTATATAAAGGCCTTATTACTTTCAAATAACGTTTACTTTACAATTTTTGAAAAATTTTTGAAGAAAATTTTTCCAAAACATGTTCAAATAACGTTTACTTTACAATTTTTGAAAAATTTTTGGAGAAAATTTTTCGAAAACATGTTCCAATAATGTTTACTTGAAAATTTTTACAAATTTTTTGAAGAAAAATTTGAAAAAGTTTTACAGAACCCTCACTGTTGAATAGACAAAACCCAAGGGTATAAATTGTTATAAACACAAAAGTGCATAGTTTTTGTCATCATGAGGGGGAGAGTGCTTTAAAAGTAAAATTGTGAAGCAGTAATGGATGGAGAATTGAAGTAATTCTCAGCAGTTGGTCAATGTTATTATAAATCAAAAATTCCAAAAATATGTTTTTGAATTTTAGAGGGGAAAAATTTTCAGAAATCCAAAAACATATTAAATACGAAAAGAACAAAAACATTGAAAAAGACAAAAAGAGTTTGTGTCAAAAAGGAAATGATAGCACATCAGTGGACTATCATAGTATGCTAAGGATTTGTAAAGTTTAAAAGTTTAAACAAGTCTTACTACGGATGTGTCGATAGGATTTACACGTTCAGTAGATTGTTTTCGGGATATAAACTAAATTTTACAACTGCTTAAACTTGTGGATTAACATCTCTCGGATATATGGACTTAGTACTCCGAAATTTCGTTTGATAGATTTCCTGATTCTGAGATACGAGGTCTTTATAGAAGATTGATATCTGGGTATTATACAAGTTCTTCTGATTTTGCGGAAGCAATGGCCTAGAACTTCTATAATGCTTTTGCAATAATCCCCTAAAACAGCATTCAATTGAAAATATCGAAAGATACTACAATTGCAGTACAAAAAGATTCCATTTTGGAACACTACCTTATAAGTCGAGCCTTCATCTCTCTGTCGGTACGATGGTACTAACCTGAGCTCTCAAGGTCTCGCACTACCCAGATACAGATATTAATTACGCTATATTCACCTGTAAGATGAAATCTAGGGAATCTTGATGCGGGAGTATATTCTGAGATGGGAACCATAGTTAAGTCAAGTTTCTTAATTCTACATAACGTATCTTGGAACAATTGAGAAATGTGTTGAAGTTTAAGAGGACAAATATATCGACAATCTAGGTAAATTTGTTTAAAACTTAGTGTCATGAAGAGGTCAATGGTACTTGTGATATGTCTCAAATAACTGACATGATCCTTTAACACAAACTCAACAAAAATATGTATGTAAATATGTTTGTACATAGTTAAAGCATGATATTCATTACCTAAAAACAAAAAGATTATATTATCTTTTAGTTTCGACCACTGATGATGAAAAGCTGATTTTCAAAGTCTAGAGTTGCTGAACAAAATCTATAACTTTTGAAAATTGATCTGAAAAGTTTAAAAGTTCATTAATTTGAAACTTACATTTGAATAAATGCGTCAGTTTAGTGTCAATTCAAGATCATTAAATTGAACTTGACACAAATCAGATATTCAAGGTCATTAATTGGACTTGAATAACTAAGAGGGTTTAAAAACTGATAGAAGATTAAAATTTGAAATGTTGATGGTTGGAAATTTCAAAGTTTGAATCAGAAATGATTGTTAGAATGTTTAAGGAACTTTGAAACAGGAAGTTGATTTTAAGAGGGAGCTAGATAAAACATGTTGATTGAAGATATCAGAAAGCTCAAAGCAAGGGGGAGCATGGTGATTAAAGTTTTATCAAGACAAGGTCTAGAAGAAAAGAGAAAAAGGATTGTAGATGCTATAAAGATCAAGGAAGTTAAAGTTATTCAAGAAATAAAGATGAAGAGAACATCAAAGACTCAGGAACTTAATTGAAGAATGATAACTACGGCAACATCCAAAGGGGAGTCTGTTGATGCATATGTATGTTGCCTACGTCATCGTATTACGTCGAGTCTATATTCGGAGCGAAACGTTAAGTTTATGTGTGATATAAGACAAGTTCGCCCGAACTTGTAGAGCACATGAACAAGTTCGCCTGAAGTTGGTCATGTCCCATTTCAAGCGAACTTGTCATAGTATATATAGGTGACTTGTGTTCTCATTTGTAAGATTCAGAGATTTTGTCTACTGTAACGTCTACACATTAATGAAACAGTGATTAATCAGTAGCAAAATAGTATCCAATGTCTCCTATGCAAGCAGATTCCGCACGTTTACCTTAGGTTTGCCAAATTAGGACCCGAACGATCCGTACAATGGACCCTCAGATATTTAGTTATATTTTTCTTTTTATATCCCACTTCATTTTGTTGTATTAAAAGGATAGTTTTATCATATCAGTTGTTTAAACAAGAATACCAACATTTATACTGTCATATATGAAACAAATTCAAATATAAAATTAAAAGTAAATTACAATTTCGGCCTCTATGGTTGTTCCATATTAACCCTATCAGTTCAAAAAATTATCTTTTGACTTATGAGCCACCAACGTCCTTTTTTTAACCCTATTGGCCACCATTACTAACCTCATCCATTTACTTGGTTAAAAATTAGTCATGTGCCCCTCACATGAGGGGCATTTATGTCAATTCATCAACCCACTTATAAACCCTTAAAAAAACCCCACATCCATCCTATCTTCATCTTCTTCAATTGAGCATATCATACCCTAATTCCACCATGGTTACCACATTAGGAGTTCATTGAAACCAAAAGATTCCGATTACATCGGTGAAAAAGAGGATGGCGGGCAATCGGGCTTAGGGTTTTGGTGCCGGTGAATCACCTACAACGACCCTCCCCATTTATCTTTCATCCCATTTCTCATCCGAATCAAATTCATAGTGTAATAGTTGTTTTCTTCACCCCTAAGACTGAGAAAAAATGATTTCCAGTTCTGTGGATAACAAGAAAATCGTAGGGCCGACGATAACAAAACTTAGGTCACCAAAAGAGTTGATTTTGGAGAACTTGGTGACCGATTCAAGCTTGAAGGTGTAGGGGAGACCCAGAATATCGGCATCGACGATGGCGACAGATCTTGTAAAGGGAAAGCTTGTGACAAATGGCAAGTTATTAGGTAATTATGTACAACTTAATCACTAAATTAATATACAATTACGTGCATTAGACGGAATTACATTATGGTCGAGTCTCATAATTCTAGCAATTCCTAGGAAACACATTACATTTTCATATCATATGATCGTATTCGCCGTGTCGCGATGCGATACAAACTACTACAAAGACCGTTGGTAGATTATCCAGTTAGACTAGTCGTGTGAGGACGGTTCCGGTACTCCCCTAAAAGTCAAGTGTAGGACTCATAATCATGTCCAACATGATATATACATAAAACCCTAAGTTGGGAAACAAATGTACATGATATAACCTTCCAGGAAAATATACAAGAACTAAATTGACCAATCTGAGCAATCAAACTTGCAATTTGCAACAAACCAGTTAACCATTTCATAAATGGTTGGTATACATATGATCAAGGGATAATGTAAGTCATCATGAATGATATCAAGGGAATTTTATATTCCATAAGGTTACTAAAACATAAATTTGTCATACCCGCTCGTAGCAGAAGCACGAGGTGTGATCTGAGCAGTAATCATTGCATTCAATCAAACAAACATCTAAATAAATAAAAGTAAAGAGAAGTTCATCCATACGATTAACTTAGATAAGTTTACAAACCATACATGTTGTTCTAAAGGAAAGACGACCCAAAAGTTACATTGTTTGACAATAAAATAAGTTTACAAAACAAAGTTTTAAAAGAACTAAGGCTTGGCTTTGCATCCCATGTTTCGCATGAGGGCGAGACATGTGAACCTAACCCTTTCAAAAGTAGATGACATCTACGCTTGACTTCTTGTTACAATGACTTGTTTTCCAAATGCAACCCACTAGTTACCTGAAATACATGTTGAGTTTGAAAACATCAACAAAAGTTGGTGAATTGTGTGTTAATTTTGAATCAAAAGAATCTTTAAAACATTTGAAATATTTGTATTGAAATCTGGTATGTAAAGCGTGAATGAAATCTAATTGATCATTAATGTTTTGCAAGGACATTAATATGTGTTTCGACATAGGAAGCAACCAAACCTAAACGATTTCCGCGCACATTTGAAATGGACACAAAAGCACTCTAACGAACTGAATTATGCAGATAAGAGTTGGGCTCGCTAAAACCCAATAAATCTACCCCTTTCATTCCTCGGTACTGAACGGTGATTAATGGTTACCCTAGACACTGCCCTATTCGCACATGATCTATGATTGTTTCATTACCTAGCATAACCATACCATTTGTAACATGTATCTCCCCCTGAGAGCTTAAATCTGAAAAGCGTTTAAAGATAAGGGGGACATGAACTCACAGATTTGTGTTCCATGCAAAATCTGTAGATATCGCGGGGTTCCGTGAACATGACGTAACCTACAAGTGTTCTAATCTCATTAGAAAGTTAGGTCTATGATTGACCTTGTACAAGTCGCTCATCTTGAATGTTAGTAAGGACTTGTATTTGTTTCATTGTTTGGAACCCTTGTTTGTTTTGAATGCGTTGGTAGTTTTTGTTTATTCTATTGTTGTTAATATATATATATATGTTTGTATATGTATCTTCTTGTTATGTATGAACAGTCCTAGCCCTTCATATGTCTTCGTGCCTCGCACGGTTGTTTGAGGCCATGATCCACACACACACACACACACACACATATATATATATATTATATATAGGGGATGGATCATGAGAAAACTAGTTTAAATGAGAAAACAAAAAAACTAACTAAAAAAGCCAAAAAAACATATCAAATTTTTTTTGATTTTTTTATTAAAATTCGCTATATATATTATATAAAAAACCTTAAAAAAATAAAATAAAAAAGCATATAATGCACATGTGCAACATAAACATATAATGCACATGTGTAGTACACATATAGTGCACATGTGCAGTACAAGTTTTTTTTTGAAAAAAAAAGTTTTTTTATACATAAAATGCAGTGATTATTTATAAAAAAATTGTATGTTTTTATGCTTTTTTTTGTCTTTTTGAGTTAGTTTTCTAGTTTTCTCATTTATATCTAGTTTTTTCATGATCCTCTCCCTATATATATATATATATATATATATATATATATATATATTCATGCCTTGTGTAAGTATAAGTCGGTTCTCTTAATATACATTTAAGTATAATCGTTCGTGTATATATTTGTTCCCAAAATATATATTGGTATATCTTAACTAGATATGTTGTTAAAAATCAAAATTTTTAACGTTGTATTTGTATATATATACATGTATAATGTATGGGTAGATCATATCTATGCATGTATACTTACTTGTATACTTTTAAATTAGGTATTATACAGTATTTGTACGCATATATTTATACATGTACATGACTTGTAATTTACTAAGTGTGTAGATGCACATATTTATACATATAAGTATACGTATATACTTGTGTTATTACACTTAATTATATTTATATTCCTTTCCGGAATATATATATTTATTGTCAGTAGTTTTATATTATTGTCCATTGGTTATATATAATTTTACCGTGTCGATTATATATATATAGGGTAAGGTTCATACGAGAACCACCTTTATTGGGAGAACCGCGAGAACCAGTGTGAACACAAACAGTAATAACTAAAAAAATCTAAAAAACACCCAAAAAAATGATAAAAATGCATATGGTAGTGTAAATGAAAGTACAATTGTCTAATCTTTGTAATGTATTGTGGAATTTGTCAAATAAATGATAAAAATGCACATATGCATGGATAACTGTTACTCAAAAAACTTTTTATTTTTTGAGGTTTTTTTATTGTTGATGAAATATAGCGAATTTTTCGAAATAAATATTAAAAAAATTTTTTTTGGGTGTTTTTTAGATTTTTTTAGTTATTACTGTTTGTGTTCAAACTCGTTCTCACGGTTCTCACAATAAAGAGTGGTTCCTAACGAATCCTTGTCCTATATATATAGGGTAGGGATCCTAAGAGAAGTCCACCTTACCCTATTTGAGAAATTTGAGAAACAGTTTAGACCATATATTTCTCTAAGCTTTTTCTAATATACACATATGTATACAGTCAATTGTAACTATACATATGTGTTTATTTTGAAAAGAGTTAATTACTTTTTTCGTCCCTTTGGTTTGTCAAAAATCAATATTTCAGTCCATTAGTTTAAAAATTGCGATTTCAGTCCCTGTGTTTTCACTTTCGTAACCATTTCAGTCCCTATGGTTTCACTTTCATAACCACTTCAATCCATTTATTCTGTAAGTACAGGGACTGAAATGGTTGCGAGATAGACTGAAATGGTTACGAAAGTGAAACCACAGGGACTGAGATCGCAATTTTTAAACTAATGGACTAAAATAGTGATTTTTGACAAACCACAGGGACGAAAATAGTAATTAACTCTTATGAAAAGCTTTAGGAAAATGGTCCAGAATGCTTCTCAAGTTTTTCAATTAGTCTAGTACTTCTCACATGATCCTAACCATATATATATATATATATATATATATATATATATATATATATATATATATATAGATGTACATATGCCCATATATCCGTTTTTGCCCGTTTGTACATCAAGGATATAGTAAGTGTATTTATGTAATCCTTGTCATTGTCCAAGTATCCAAGTATGGATATGTGTATATATTATATATATTTGTATACTTGGTCATATGTATTTTGTATTTGTAACACTCTAACCCGATCTTGCCGGTTAGACTTACAAGTCACCGGTCTCTTTGTACACCCATCGTTCGGGTATACTCACATTGCCTTCCTAAGGTTTTACAGGTGTTTATGATCCCAATCCCGTAGCTCATGCTAAAATGTGATCATTTCCCATGTTATTTTCTTATTTGTGATTGCATCACGTCATGTTTGGGTTAATATAAAAAAAACTTTCATTTTTTTTTCGAAAATTTTCTTTTCGAATTTATCGTCTTGCACCTATGGGTGTCAAGACCTGTTCCTTTTTAATATTAACCGTTTTCCAATCCATCTCATCTTATTTATGTTTGTTAAAACGTTGTATCTAACTAAAGCCGAATTTTAGTTCATCGTTCTTTTTTTTGTTTGTTTTTTAACTTGTGTCAATTACTTATATCAAGAAATTGATAACCAGGCATATCTTCTTTATCGCTCTCATTTTACGCGGGAAATCGTAACCGGTTCACACGCTTTACCCAAGTGACCCGTAAACACCTTAGACTTAGCCACGCAGGCTATTTCTTTAGGCTTTCACCCCTTTAAAGTAAGCCCTCTAAGGTCCATTCCCTTCCGATTCGTGACCCGAAGGTCATTTTGGTCCCGTAGACATTTACGTTATTTATGACCACAAGGTCATGGTGATCCTGTAAATCATTCCTTTACTGGTGCCATTCCTTAAGTGTGTTTGGTGTTAACACACTCATTTTATGATAAAAAAATATATCATTTACCTCAGTATATATATATATATATATATCTTATTTTTATTATTTTTTCCACCAATCGTGGCCCTTTCGACCATGAAGGTTAATTTATTTCTTTTCCAACTATGGCATTGACCACCTGTCACCACCGAGTCACAACTACCACTTTAGTAGTAACCACCACATGCTGTGTATGCTGCCTAAATCACCCATTCACACACACAGATGGGACACCGTCTGATGGTATTCGTGCGCGCGCCCACGCGATCATAGTCAATGACTAGATCGTTTTCTGTTCGAACAACTCTTTCGCTACTATGACTCCGCACGTCATTTATGCGTCGAATTGTCTCACGCTTCCCATTACCCGGACTGCACTTACATTTCGTTACAACCCATTACCTGGGTCTTTTATTCTACTTCTCTAACGCTCATCCTACCCGGTTTGCTTTTTCGTTTATATCCTTTCACGTCCTATTACCCGGGCTCGTTATTCTAATGCTTTAACGCTCTCGTTACCTGGTTTGCGTTTACATGTATTATCAAACGTTATACTTCATTTGACTCATTTGACTCGTCCGTGTGAAATACATCACTTATGAACAATCAAACCTTATTCCTTATTTTACCCGTTTGACTTGTTCGTGTGAAATCCATCACTTATGAACAATCAAACCTTATTTGACCCGTTTGACTTGTTAGTGTGAAATAAATCACTTATGAACAATCAAACTTTATTCCTTATTTTACCCGAAGGACTCCTTTTTGACTTATCCCATTTGCCTCGTCTTTACTACATCGGACGTATATGCGCTCATTATAGGAAGTTCATGGTATCATGTGTTTACTACTTACCTGGGCAGGGTAAGCAATCAACACATGGTATGTGTGACCTTATTATAACTATCACATTACTTCCCATATAAGTAAATCCTCGATTCATGTCCATTTTTCTGATTTTAATTGGTAAAACATTGTTTAATTGTTATTTAACAATTATTAGTTTTTACCCTTTTTATCTCAAAACATATAGAATGTTTTCCTTTTATAAAAATTTTGTGCAATCAAATTCGTTAATGTGATCGTTACTTTTCCTCAATAGGATCTTATTGAGAATGTCTACTTGGATGGTCACCCCCATCCAAGTTTTTATATATGAACTCTTTGTACTTTTGTTATTCCATCTAGTTTTTCCCAATTCTCTCATTCCCGTATGCAACCATTATTTATTACTTGAATGATGCATAATACATTTCGTATAACAATTTAAAGTGTGCACCTGGGTAATATGTTCCCTAATGGGTTTTTATAGTCGCTCCAACCCTTTTCCGTATCATTACTTGATTGCGGTGCTAAGTGAGCATGCTCAACTTGTCATACTTCGGATCATTCCGTCATCACATCGGTAGATCCTTAGACTCCTGCCATTTTCAGCTGCGAGCGTTATTCCACTAAAACATTCACAAAAGATTAGTAACATTGGAATTAATAAGCGTCTATACTATAGTATATGGCTTTCTACAATACTTGTTAACACAAGTAATTCGCTAACTATACCAGTCTTTTACCAATTTATTTGGGGTAACATGCGTTAACACGATAATCCTATGTGTTGTTTACAACACTTTTAATCATACTAGACCGTTAATATTTATAATTACTCACCAGACTATGTGATCATGTCTTGAACCGAACACATTCAGCCTTTAACCTTAAGCTCTGAATACCACTTGTAACACTCTAACCCGATTTCTACAATATTTTAATAAATACGGATAATTGGTCCCATATTTTTTTAAAATATAGAACTTATACATTTGGGTTAACTAATAAATCGGACGACCCAACAAAACGGACTATTACACTTAATCACAGTTTAAAAGCATTGAAGTTCTAAACTCGAAAACTTTTTGTGCATGATCATGCTTCACCCTTTTCATAATCCTCTCCAAAGAGTTAGCAGTTTAATAGTGTTTGGTTCTTCGTGTGCTTGGTCGTCCGTCCGGTTCCCTGTCACACCCTGGTCGTAGCGGAAGCGCAACGTGTGACTGTAAGGTAATCATTGCGTCCAATCGAGCAAACATGTAATAAATAACAATGTTGCCATATCATAGATTAAGTTTCAACCACATTACAAGTTTAGACTAGCTTACTTAGTTAACATCTAAAAATATAGTTTAAGTAACATTATATCATCAAAATTAACTTGTTATCATCATACAATAAACCGAAGCTTTGACTCCTATATACCCACACGAAGTTGGGATATTAGAGGCAAACCTTCCAAAAGTGGCAACCATTGTTACTTCCTTCCAAATGCCTAGAGTCTATCATCTTTCATGTCTTGTTTCCTGAAATACATGTAATTTGAAAAATTAACAAAAGTTGAGCGAGTTCATGTAATATTGTTTTTGTATAAGTAATTGTTATCAATATTGAAATTCCCGGTATGTTATTGTTATCCTAGGGTTTAAGGATCTATCAGTGGGTAGCGAGCCCCCTGACATTATGTGTCATAAGTAAATAACCAAACCGAGACAACTTGTCATTCATAGGGTTCACAAAAGCACTCTGAACGGACTTGTTTTATTCAGAGTGGAGCATCTCTCAAGCTCAATTGATCTACATCTTTGCACCTTGGTCACTAAGTGATTAATGGTTATTATGTTATCATCCTACTTACACACATTGATCTTGTTACATCTAAACCCATAGCTAACATACCCTTTGTCGTAGAATGTCATAGCGTGTATTTCACCCCTAATTGTTATAAAACCAAAAAACATTTAAAAGAAAAGGGGGAAACATGAACTCACAACTTTGCATTCCGTGTAGTCCTACAAGTGTGATTAGAGTACCCGTACACGTGTATGCCCTACATGTGTATTACATTCATTAGACCCTTAGGTCTTGGTAGACCTCGTACAAGTTGTTCATCTTGAAATATTGTTATGCATTTATTAGTTTTCTTGAACAACTTCATTGTTTTTATAGTGTTGGTAGGTTTGTGTCATTGGGCCTAGCCCACTTAGTTATATGATTGGGCCTAGCCCACTTAGTTTATGTCATTGGGCCCAGCCCACTTAGTTATATGATTGGGCCTAGCCCACTTAGTTTATGTCATTGGGCCTAGCCCACTTAGTTATGTGATTGGGCCTAGCCCACTTATTTTATATCATTGGGCCTAGCCCACTTAGTTATATGATTGGGACTAGCCCACTTAGTTATGTGATTGGGCCTAGCTCACTTAGTTATGTGATTGGGCCTAGCCCATGTTATATTGTAATTTGGGCCTAGCCCATTTCCAATAATTGAGTCCATTAGTGGGAGTTCGTATAATTTATGTATTTTTACTAAGTATTGATGGTACAGGTATCTTCACATATATTATAACACTTAGTAATTTTTATACACCTTCAACTTCCGGATTTTGTTATTGGCGACGCATATATATATTTATTTGTTCGGTGTCTAAAATATTTATTTTTGACGTGTCGTTGTGAACACTCAATATATATATACTTTGTGTCGATAAAAGTCCATGTGTCGTAGTGATCTCCTCATGGCGGCAATATGCTCAATATTAAACGTTGACGAAATATATTTTTGTCAATCGGGAAATATTATTATTTCTTAAGAGTTCGCCTTTGTAGTTCGACCTTGGCCATTTATTTGTCCGTTTAATCGCTTATGGATGTAATATGTGTAGGACTTGTTTATGTCCATATTCATGGCATTACTTCGGGAATATGTATTTTCTTGTATCTTTATACTCGTTTCGTACAAGTATTTATTGGTATGTTTGGGTGTATTGTTTTGATCACCCTAAGTATATCTAGATACATACACATTGCACACAAATGCTTGTACTTGGTGAATTTTCCAAAATACATATAATTTTACCAAAAATTATATATCATGTACAGTTATTATTTTTCAACATTTGTTTTTGTGGAAAAATATATATTCAGACTACAAGAGTACTTGAATACTTAAGACTTGTCACTTTGCATCAAAGCTTCCCTAATGACGTTTAAGACCACTAATCACGTTTAACCATGTTAATCACCCTTTAATCCCAATTTAGTCGCGATTAGATTTTTAAAAAAATTCGCCATAGTTTCCCCGGGCGTTTTCCACGTTATAAAAACGTATTTAAATAAAAAATCAATTCACCAAATCACCATCATTCATCAAGTTTCTTTTAAACATGTTTATTTGTTAACCTAACTTCCTCATTTCATGAACTTTCATATTACCATTTTTACACATAAAAAGTTAGACTTTTTAAGCTGGTTTTCATAGTAACAAGTTATTTAATTTATCTTGTAAAAACAAGGTTCACTAGACTTTCCCAAAAATTAAGTTTGTAAACCCATTTAAACACTTGTTTCTTTATGTAACCCAAAAACTATATGATTAGTTCATGAAAGTGAGTATGATGATCTTTCTTGATTTAAACATAATCTTGTTTAACTCACATATTTATGTTCATCATGACAAGATGAACACAAATGTAGATTACTACATGAAACTAACAACATGATCATCATAAACATGAAATTTAACTCACTATTATTAACACGATTAACATAAACATCATAATCATACAAAGTAGCTACACTAATCTACATATAACAACATATAATATAGTTTTATTTAGTTCTCATTAACTTTGAGATTAGGGTTTTTGATTATGTTTATCTTAAATTTCAAGATTTTCAACCTGTACTTCCATAAACTACTAGTAACAAGGAGCTTAAATAGAGTGTTTAGGAGGCTTACAACTTTGCACAAGCCAAAATGAGAAAATAAGAAGAAGATTAAGCTCCAAAGGTGATCCTAATGATACTCCATGTTTACTCCATGAAAGGATGATCATGTAAAGCTTGAAAGATGAGTGAAAATGGTGGGTTATGATTGGAAAATGGTGGTGTTAGGGTGGTGCCATAAGTAGGAGAGGGAGAGAGAAAGTGTTTGTGGTTTGAATGTTGATGAATGAAGATGATGATAATGTGGTAATTTGATAAGTTATCATGCCATACTTCTCCTTAGTCAAGACATCTTTCACAACACCATACTCATCTCCTTACACCCTTTGAAAAATATGGACAAGTTGGTGAGGCCACACGGGGGCCCACCTTGACCGAATTTAGGAGGGGGGGGGGGGTTAAGTGTAAGATTTTGATAATAAGGTCCTTAACTATTAGATATTTTGGTACTTCAGAGAAGTAGGGTGTTTAGGGTTTAAACACACCATTAGAGGGGTAATTACGGATTAGGACTCGTATTAATACTAACTAGTTCACTAGACTAGTTAATATGATATTTAACTAGTTTAAACGTCTTCCGTTTAAGCGTCGGTGTACTAACGGTGCTTTTATGTCATACCGACAAACATATCCGTAAGTTGTTATCTCGCATCCAAAAGTTGTATGAAGTGATTCCGAGTCCCAAATTAGGCTTCACTAGTTCACTAGTTTATTCGTTTGGTTGTTATAGTTTTAGTTGTTTCGCGTTGTAACGAAAACCAATAGATGTTATATCATGTTTTTGTTGTCCTAATACTTGTTATATGTCGTGCGATCCAGTAACGTAAATTAACTACGATTAAATGCATGAGATAATAAAATAAAATAGGTGATTAGATTGTACGGAATTACCGGTTTATTTGCCATTTGTCACATACTCCCCCTGTTAGAAAGAATTTTGTCCCGAAATTCACTTGGAGGCATCCTCTGAAGGATTTTCATCTGCTTTGATCTGATCTTCACGTTCCCAAGTATACTCAGGTCCATGATGCAAGTTCCAGCGGACTTTGACCAGTCTGATCCGACTTCGTCTTGTCTTGTGGACCTTCCAGTCCATAACCTCAACGGGTTCTTCGGTAAACTGGAGCTTGTCATCTATATGTATTTCATCCGCTGGAATAATAACCGTTTCATTGGTTGGACTTTTCTTGAGATTAGATACATGGAAGGTGTCATGTACATTGTTGAGCTCTTCTGGCAGCTTCAACTTATAAGCAACTGTTACAATTTAGCCAGAATTTCGAATGGTCCAATATACCTCGGGTTTAGTTTTTCGCGCTTCCCGAACCTAGCTACGCCTTTCCAAGGTGAGACCTTAAGTAACACTTTGTCTCCAACCTCGAAGGATAGGGGTTTGCGTCGTCAATCTGCGTAGCTCTTTTGTCTATCCCGAGCCGCCTTAATACGCTCACGGATTCTGAATATCTTATTTGTGGTTTCTTGAACTAGTTCGGGACCAATGAGTTGTTTGTCACCGACTTCTGCCCAACATAGCGGAGATCGGCACTTACGTCCATAAAGTGTTTCGAATGGTGCGACCTTAATACCGGTGTGATAACTGTTGTTGTAGGAAAACTCTACCAATGGTAAATGAGTATCCCAATTTCCGCTTAAATCCATCACACAGGCGTGAAGCATATCTTCCAAAGTTTGGATAGTCCGTTCGCTTTGGCCATCAGTTTGCGGATGAAACGCTGTGCTTAGATCCAAACGAGATCCAAAAGAAGCTTGAAAAGATTGCCATATCCGCGACACAAATCGTCCATCTCTGTCTGAGATTATTGATACTGGCACTCCATGGCATGCCACAATCTCCTTAAGGTACAGCTCAGCTAACTTCTCAGTACTGTCTTTCTCGCGAATCGGTAAGAAGTGAGCCGACTTGATCAACCGATCAACGATGACCCAAATCATGTCATGACCCCGCGAGGTCCGTGGGAGTTTTGTAATGAAATCCATTGATATCTGTTCACATATCCAAATGGGAACCTCGGGCTGCTTTAATAGGCCAGATGGTTTCTGATACTCGGCCTTGACCTTTGCACAAGTTAGGCATTTCCCAACATAGGTCGCAATATCTCCCTTGAGATTAGGCCACCAATAAAATTCTTTCAGATCCTGATACATCTTATCAGATCCGGGGCGGATGGAGTATTTCGACTTGTGTGCCTCATCTAGCACCAAGTCTCGTAATTCCCCGAAATAGGGAATCCAGATTCTTCCCATGAAGTATAAAGTTCCATCCTTGTATGGTTCAATTTGATTTTCCATTCCACGTAACGATTCAGCCGGAATGTTTTCTGGCTTTAGAGCTTCCTGTTGTGCCTCACGCACACGAGTCGTAAAGTTGGTTTGGATGGTCATTTCAAGAGCTTGTACTCGTAGAGTCTTGACTTGTTCCTTCCGGCTCAAGGCGTCTGCCACAATGTTAGCCTTGCCCGGAGGTACTTAATCTCACAGTCATAGTTGTTCAACAGCTCCACCCAACGTCGTTGGCGAATATTTAATTCTTTCTGGTTAAATATGTGCTGAAGACTTTTATGATCTGTGAATATGGTACACTTAGTGCCATATAAATAATGACGCCAGATTTTCAGAGCAAACACCACTGCGCCAAGCTCTAGGTTATGAGTGGTGTAATTCCTTTCGTGGACCTTCAACTGTCGCGATGCGTACGAGATGACCTTTTCCCGTTGCATCAATACACAACCTAACCCTTGATGCGATGCATCACAATACACCACAAAGTCATAGGTACCATCAGGGAGGGATAATATCGGTGCCTGGCATTGTTTGTCCTTCAATAACTGAAAAGCCAACTCTTGCTTTTCTCCCCAATCGAACTTTTTATCCTTTTGTGTAAGAGAGGTTAGCGGCTGAGCAATTTTAGAAAAGTTCTCAATAAATCTCCTGTAATATCCCGCTAAGCCTAGAAATTGTCGTACTTCCGTGGGGGGTTTTTGGAGCATTCCAGTTCTTTATCGCCTCAATCTTTGCTGGATCAACATGTATTCCGTTCTCGTTCACAGCGTGACCAAGAAACTGTACCTCGCGAATCCAAAATTCGCATTTTGAAAACTTGGCGTACAATTTCTCCTTCTTTAAAAGTTCCAAAATAGTTCTCAAGTGTTGCTCGTGCTTTTTCGGTTCGTGAGTATATTAGGATGTCATCGTAAACACGATCACGAATTTGTCAAGATAGGGCTTGTATACCCGGTTCATTAAGTCCATGAACACGGCAGGAGCATTCGTTAAGCCGAAGGGCATAAAAAGGAACTCGTAATACCGTAGCGAGTCCTGAACGCTGTCTTAGGAATACTCTACTCTTGGATTCTCAACTGATGATATCCGGATCTTAAGTCAATCTTGGAATAAAAACTCGAGCCTTGCAATTGATCGAATAAGTCATCAATCCTCGGTAGCGGATACCGATTTTTGATGGTTAACTTGTTTAGCTCTCTGTAATCAATGCACATTCGAAAACTTCCGTCCTACTTTTTAACAAATAGCACCGGAGCTCCCCAAGGTGAGAAACTCGGTCTTATGAACCCTTTGTCAAGTAGTTCCTGGAGCTGCGTAGATAGTTCTTGCATCTTAGAGGGCGCTAATCAATGTGGAGCTTTCGCCACAGGTGCGGCTCCTAGCGCTAAGTCGATACGGAATTCTAATTGTCGCTGTGGAGGTAAACCCGGCAAGTCTTCGAGAAAGACTTCTAGGTACTCCTTTACTACTGGTATGTCCTCCACTTTGCGCTCCTTGGCCTTCTCATCAACCACATGAGCAAGGAAGGCGACACATCCTTTCCTCAAACATTTTTGAGCCTTCATGCAGTTAATAATTTGTAAGGGTGTGTCGTGTTTATCTCCCTGCACCAACAAGTGTTCTCCGTCAGGTAAGGGGATACGAATGATCTTCTCGTGACACACGACTTCGGCTCGATTATCGGACAGCCAATCCATGCCAACAACAACGTCAAAGCTGCCTAATTGAACCGGTAAGAGATCTATATCGAATTTTCGTTCACCCAGTTCTAAGGTGCATTTCCTTATGACTTCACCCGATTCTACCAATTTCTTGTCAGCTAGTTCAATCGAGTATACCCCAAGTATATCACTAAATTCCTTAGAAATAAAACTAAAGTCTGCCCTAGTATCCAAAAGTATAGATGCAAAGTGATTGTTTATAGGGAACGTACCGGTGACCACATTTGGGTCCTGGCGAGCGTCCTGGGCACCTAGTACAAAATCTCTCCCCCGAGAGCCATTGTCACCACAGTTATAACAACCCTGGTCTCTGTTGTCTCCTTGGTTTCCCCGGTTTCCTTGATTTCCCTGATTTCCTTGATTTCCTAGGTTTCCTCGACAAGCAGTAGTGGTATGCCCCCATCGCTCACAATTGCCACACTTGGGGACTCGACATTCCCCGTAATGGTGGAAAGGGCATTTGGGGCATTTTGGAGCATCCCCAGTGTAAAGCTTCCGGTCGGTATTGTTTGCAGTGGTGGTAACGTATGACTTTGCTTCTCTGTTCTCCCATGTGGCTTGTCTTTTGTTCCTATTGTTGTTACCCCATGTATTCTTCTTGAAATGAGAGGATTTTCTTTTGTTGGAGTCCGTAGTCTCCACAGTATTTTCCTTTTTGTTCTCCCCTAGCTTAGGTAATTTCTTCTGACGCATGGCCTCCTCGGTAAGACTGACAGCTAGTTCAATTGCTTCACTAATTTCAGTGGGTTTCGAAGAGGTAACCAAACTTAGAATTTCAGGGGCAAGTCCCCATACGAACCTCTCAATCCTTTTAAATTCTAGTTCCACCAAGTACGGAACCACTTGTGACAAGTCGTGAAACCTTTATATGTATCCTGCGATGTCTGAGCCAACCATCTTTAGGTTCAAGAATTCTATCTCTAACTTCTGAATTTCCAACCTCGAGCAGTACTTTTTCATCATAAGTTCTTTCAGCTCCTCCCAGGTTAGACCGTACGCTGCATCGTCACCTTTGGTCTGAACCTGGAGGTTCCACCACGATAATGCGAAGAGTCCACAATTGCCACACTTGGGGACTCGACATTCCCCGTAATGGTGGAAAGGGCATTTGGGGCATTTTGGAGCATCCCCATTGTAAAGCTTCCTGTCGGTATTGTTTGCAGTGGTGGTAACGTATGACTTTGCTTCTCTGTTCTCCCATGTGGCTTGTCTTTTGTTCCCATTGTTGTTACCCCGTGTATTCTTCTTGAAATGAGAGGATTTTCTTTTGTTGGAGTCCGTAGTCTCCACAATATTTTCCTTTTTGTTCTCCCCTAGCTTAGGTAATTTCTTCTGACGCATGGCCTCCTCGGTAAGACTGACAGCTAGTTCAATTGCTTCACTAATTTCAGTGGGTTTCGAAGAGGTAACCAAACTTAGAATTTCAGGGGCAAGTCCCCATACGAACCTCTCAATCCTTTTAAATTCTAGTTCCACCAAGTACGGACCACTTGTGACAAGTCGTGAAACCTTTGTATGTATCATGCGATGTCTGAGCCAACCATCTTTAGGTTCAAGAATTCTATCTCTAACTTCTGAATTTCCGACCTCAAGCAGTACTTTTTCATCATAAGTTCTTTCAGCTCCTCCCAGGTTAGACCGTACGCTGCATCGTCACCTTTGGTCTGAACCTGGAGGTTCCACCACGATAATGCTCCATCAACGAAGAGTCCAGTGACATAAGTGACTCTTTGTTCCGCAGGGCACTTGCTCATTCGAATGACTGAGTCAGTCTTCTCAGTCCAGCGTATGAAGAAAACAGAACCTCATGTACCATCAAAGTTCAAGGGCTTGCAGTCTAAGAACTGCTTGTAGGTGCAACCTGAATTCAATACATGCACCAATTAAGAGTAAGTATATCAATAGCACGAATAGAATAAATAAGAGTGCTACGTGGTTATTTAAATAACCAGAATTTACCAGTCGGATGGTTGGTTCCGGATGTCCCTCCGGTTCCACCACTATGTTCGGAGCGGTTGGCTTCGTACTAAGCAATTGCCTGAGAGATACGCTCGTTCAGTTCCTCTTGAGTCGTCGGTAGCACATTAGTGTTAATCCTCCTTCGTCGTGGCGACATCGCCATCTAGTAGGAATATCAATCATAATTAGATGATTGTTTGATAATAAAATAAATTTTTATTATCATCAATATATACCAAAAAAATAATAATTATGTGTCCATCACTTATTCATTTATTTATTTACTTATTATTAATATTATTATAAATATTATATATATATATATATATATATATATATATATATATATATATATATATATATATATATATATATATATATATGTAACCAACACGTCGGGTATGTAATAAACATATATAGACGGCGAAATCACATGATCGCGAACATGCATGAACACACCAATCATCAAAATAACTATGGAATCTCAAAGCGTAGATAATCACCACAACATAAAGAAATATCATCACCCACAATAATCACCATAACATCAACCATAACATAAAAGAAATACAGTACGAGGTAAAGAAAGTACACTTTTATATATAATGACAACTTGTTACAATTCGTTCTTGAAGATCAAAAGGGACTTAGGGGTACAAAGCCCTAGTCAATACAAGTTAATATAATACAAAGGTAAACTTTTCTTCAACATTGCATCTTCATGTATTTTGTTGTCTTCAAAAGCTGGATCTTCTGGCTGAAGTCTTCCAAAAGCTATATACACAAACGCGGGACTAATCCCCAAAAGATAACTACCAACATGCTACTGAGGTAGAGAGGGCGGGGGTGGTGACTGTGGTAGTGGTGGTGGTGATGGAGGAGGTGAGGATGGTAGTGGTGGTAGTGGTAATGCAGGTGGTGGCTGGGGAGTGATAGCGGTCCTGATAGCTGCTAACTTGGTCTGAAGCTCTTTGATCCTACGAAAGAGTATGGTAATCTGTAACTCAGACGATAGCTGCATATCCTCCATAGTAGATTGAGAAAAATGCGAGGGATGATAAGGGTCAGATGGGCTCATGCCCGGTGGTGGGATCGGAGCGTATAGTCCATGGTGGTAAGGAGCGTGTCCGGTGGTATGGGATGGTCCAGCAGCATATGGATCATGAGAAGGGTGGGTATCTGCCTGGTGTGAAGACTATCCCAAGTGATAATGAGGTGGAGAATGCAGAGAGTGTGAGAATCCCGACAAATGCATGGGATCGGTAGTAGGGGTAGGTGGTACTGAAGCAGGGGCATGTAGTACTGATGTGGGGGAGGACTCGTGGGAGGGTGTAGTGGGAGCAACAGTAGAGGCAGTGGATGAGACATCAACTACAGAAACAACAGGCGAAGGTATCTCAAGGATAGCGATATCAAAGACCTCGCCATCACTAAGGTCATCCTCGAGGCGGTCAACATGAAATACCGGGATGTCATCATGGTCATCATCAAGATCGATGACAGGTGAACGACGTCGAGAGGTATGGCTAAGTACACGACAAGGTGCTCCCCCTCAGGGTGTCCGTAAATGATCCTGTCATGCATGTGTATAGGGAGGGCTAAGACGTCGTCTGCTAAGGGAGCATCGTCCAGTGCAGGATCGATAAGGGCAAACGGCTGGAAGTCATCCAGCAGATCGTCATCGTCTGACATAACCTCATGATCTAACTCCTCGTCAGATGATATAATCACGATTTCAGGCACAAACTCGTTGTCTGAAACTAACTCCATCGAGTCAGTGTCTGTAATAGCCGAGGAAGATGACGACATGGTCCTGGCAAATAATCCGTACAATGCATATACATATATGGGTTAGTATTCAACGGTTACTTATAGTACATTTTATATTAATCACCAATTCTCATGCAAGTCCTGTTTCTTTGGTTTCACGTGTAATCTTAATGTTCTCGTGTCAATCTTCCATAAACTAATCATGTATATCCTTATTCACTATTTAGGATTGAGCTTGTGTGATAGATCCTTATGTCATTGTGACATAATGAAAAACAATTGTTATATTCGCTTTATTTTGAAATCATTTTCACGATGTTGTAAACTTTGTTTTTCATGTGAGAACCCTTAGTGATTGTAGACCAAACTTAGTAAAAAGTTTTTCCCCGGTTCACTACAATCGAAGCTCTGATACCAGTCTGTCACACCCTGATCGTAGCGGAAGAGCAACGTGTGACTATAAGGTAATCATTGCATCCAATCGAGTAAACATGTAATAAATAACAATGTTGCCATATCATAGATTAAGTTTCAACCACATTACCAGTTTAGAATAGGTTACTTAGTTAACATCCAAAAATATAGTTTAAGTAACATTACATTATCAAAATTAACTTGTTATCATCATACAATAAACCGAAGCTTTGACTCCTGTATACCCACACGAAGTTGGGGTATAATAGGCAAACCTTCCAAAAGTGGCAACCATTGTTACTTCCTTCCCAAATGCCTGGAGTCTATCATCTTTCATGTCTTGTTTCCTGAAATACATGTAATTTGAAAAATCAAGAAAAGTTGAGCGAGTTCATGTAATATTGTTTTCATATAAGTAATTGTCATCAATATTGAAAATCCCGGTATGTTATTGTTATTCCTAGGGTTTAAGGATCTATCAGTGGGTAGCGAGCCCCATGACATTATGTGTCATAAGTAAATAATGAAACCGAGACAACTTGTCATTCATAGGGTTCACAAAAGCACTCTGAACGGACTTGTTTTATTCAGAGTGGAGATTGATCTACACCTTTGCACCTTGGTCACTAAGTGATTAATGGTTATTATGTTATCATCCTACTTACACACATTGATCTTGTTATCTTCAAAACCCATAGCTAACATACCCTTTGTCATAGAATGTCATAGCGCGTATTTCACCCCCGATTGTTATAGAACCAAAAAACGTTTAAAAGAAAAGGGGGAAACATGAACTTATAACTTTCCGTTCCGTGTAGTCGTACAAGTGTGATTAGAGTGTCCGTACACGTGTATCCCCTACATGTGTATTACATTCATTAGACCCTTAGGTCTTGGTGGACCTCGTACCAGTTGTTCATCTTGAAATATTGTTTTCATGTTTATTACATTCATTAGACCCTTATGCATTCATTAGTTTTCTTGAACAACTTCATTGTTTTTATAGTGTTGGTAGGTTTGTGTGCAACTAGTTTTTGCATATATATATTTTCAAATATATATTATTATCTTATCTTGAATCGTGTGTGAACGGGCCTTGCCCTTCACTTGTCCTCGTGCCTAGCACGCATGTTCTTGGATCTTGCCCACTTAGTGTCACACCCCGACCCACAGCGGAATAAGAGTCGGGGCATAATTGGGTTATCACCAAAGCTCATGACATTTACTAATATGTTTCATATTTATTTAAGTCAAAGTTACATTCCCAAATATCCAAACATGTTCATAAAATCCAAGAAAAATAAACCAAAGAAAACAATCCCAACTCTAAATCATTTTATTCTTCTAGTCCCATCCTATGTGTTCCTAGCTGCTGCTGGTTCACCTGTATCATGTGTAAAAGTGGGGGGTTTTTGGGTCAACATAAGTTGGCGAGTGAACCTTATTAGATAAATATTTATTAATGAATTACTCGTTAGTTTATCAATGAAAAATTGTGCATAATCATAAATGAGCAAATGTAAATAATCAAGCAGTGGCAAATAGCAATCACAACTATAACATACAATAACATATGATAGCATACATTAACATACCAACAACATACGATAAATAACATAAATGAACTGTGCGATCAAGGCTCAATCAAACGGAGCCGATCGTATTGCATGTACTGAAAATGAAAATGTCTGTGCGATCAAGGCTCAATCAAACGGAGCCGATCGTATGTGGACACGCCAGGTTCAACCTCATAATGAAATGGGGAACATGCTCAATGCTCATAATGTAATGGGGAGCGGCGGCCTATGAAATTGCATGTACTGAAAAATAATAAATTGCATCCAATAATAACTACACAACAGAAACAAACTGAATACACATGTTCATGATATGATGCATGCACAATGGTTTAATTATAATATATATAACCAGACACATGATACACCCCAAAACGTGATTAAACGGGGAATTTGTAAAGATTCACTCACATTGGGTGCGTTGGATTTGTAAAGGCCATTGCATCTTCAGTTCCCCTATTCCCTTTCTCAGTATTCCACCAAGTGAGAGCTACCCCAAATAGTCTCCCGGTAGCGTATCGAACCTTGCAATCCTCAGGACAATCGCAGTTTAGAAAGGTGTTTTCCATCTCCTCGAACCAATGTAGGAGAGCAGTGACACCCTCGGTCCCTTCAAATTTAGGAGGATCACAAGACTTGAAATGTTTGTATGAACACTTGCTGGTAGGAGGGTTGTCGACGTTCTGGTCATGTTGTTGGGGAGGGTTAGTAGGATTTGTAGTGAGGGCTTGTTGCACTTGGACCACAATGTCAGGCAGTATCGTGGCCATTTGTTTCGCGATCTGTGTGGCCAAACGTTCCTGAGACCTTCCTGATCTTTTACCCCTTCGTTGCTGTCTAGACGACATCTACAGGATCATACAATGAGAAGATTGTGAGTTTATGGTGTCTTTTTAGGTGTCATGTGTCTTTAAGAAAATGAAAATAACATAAATATCAATAATGCAACTACATCCATAGGATGTCTTGGGTTTGCTCATGTTGGGCCTCAAATGTCTCCCATACCTTCACCTATATAGTCATGTGGGCCCCCATGGCTATTGGCTTGGTAGGATTCTCATTAGTATTGGCAATTTAACACTCGCATCACCCGAATGCAAACCACAAAATATGTTCATGAGATGTTTGGTCGGAACGTGTCCAGGTGTAGACACAATGACAACTTAAAGTGGGGTTAGCTCACACGACGTTTGGTATAGCATGCTTTGGCCTAATAGGTACTTCGTACTCTCATCGTTAGTCCCCAGGTAGGCAAACTGGTCCTTTATTTTGGATTTATACGAATGCCAGCCTAGACAGGACGTTCCGACTACCGGTACTGGTACCCTTCCAGTTACTACATGCCCGTCATGCGAACTCACTTTGATGAGATTTGAAAACACGAAATCATTGTAAAAGCAATCATGATGTGGTGTGTGCTTTCATGGATGTGATATGTTATGAGTATATGATTCATGATAGGCATTATATGATAATACATACTTATGAACATGCTTGCATAATATTGAATGTAACATTTAACATAAAACATATAAACATCATGAAATTTGGCATGTAACACACAAAAATTTTATAAGTTTCTAATCAACTATAGTATAGGCTCTAAGGGTCTAATAACCTATCCTATATCCCTATAGTCATCGCTCTGATACCAATCTGTCACACCCCGACCCGCAGCGGAATAAGAGTCGGGGCATAATTGGGTTATCACCAAAGCTCATGACATTTACTAATATGTTTCATATTTATTTAAGTCAAAGTTACATTCCCAAATATCCAAACATGTTCATACAATCCAAGAAAAATAAACCAAAGAAAACAATCCCAACTCTAAATCATTTTATTCTTCTAGTCCCATCCTATGTGTTCCTAGCTGCTGCTGGTTCACCTGTATCATGTGTAAAAGTGGGGGGTTTTTGGGTCAACATAAGTTGGCGAGTGAACCTTATTAGATAAACATTTATTAATGAATTACTCGTTAGTTTATCAATGAAAAATTGTGCATAATCATAAATGAGCAAATGTAAATAATCAAGCAGTGGCAAATAGCAATCACAACTATAACATACAATAACATATGATAGCATACATTAACATACCAACAACATACGATAAATAACATAAATGAACTCTGCGATCAAGGCTCAATCAAACGGAGCCGATCGTATGTGGGCACGCCAGGTTCAACCTCATAATGAAATGGGGAACATGCTCAACGCTCATAATGTAATGGGGAGCGGCGGCCTATGAAATTGCATGTACTGAAAAATAATAAATTGCATCCAATAATAACTACACAACAGAAACAAACTGAATACACATGTTCATGATATGATGCATGCACAATGGTTTAATTATAATATATATAACCAGACACATGATACACCCCAAAACGTGATTAAACGGGGAATTTGTAAAGATTCACTCACATTGGGTGCGTTGGATGGGAGATGGTGAGATGCGCACGAATTGGATGAGTAGAACAACGAGAAATACTAACCTAAATAATGACGGAAAAATATATTAAATGAGTGGATTTTATTAAGGATTTTAATGAAATTTTTAGATATATTTTTGTGAGTTTAAGGCTATTTTCTATCTTTAAAAATGTTATTTTTAAGTATTTTTAATTGATTTTTAAATTAAATTAAATAAATAAAAATATAAAAAAAATTGTTTATTGACCGAAGACCGTTGACCATTGACCTGTTGACCGGTTCGGTCAGTGACATAGTTTGCGCCGGGTGAGGCTCGAACCCGAGACCTCCCGTACGCGTGCACGCAGCTCTACCAACTGAGCTACGTGTCTAACCCGAAATAATCTTGTTTTTAATTATATTTATATACTTATTCAGTTTAACCAATATTCTTTTAATATCAAAAACATTTTAACTCAATGAACCGGTGCCAGTGACGGGTTTCGAACTCGCGACGTGTGACTTAGTGTTGCACACAGTCCACCGCTGGACTGTGTGTCTAACCTGGTTATTATCTCGGTTTTTATTATACTTATCAACTAACAGAGTTAACCCGGTTTAGTTTTAAACAAAAAGGCATTTTATTATATAAGGAGTGCGTGTAGCAGGGATCGAACTCGGGACATGCGTATATGTTTTGCACACAGTCCACCGCTGGACTGTGTGTCTAACCCGTTCATTTTACTGGTTTTAAATATACTTATAACTTAATTAACTTCGTCTTCTTCGTTCAAATTTCTGTTGACTGAATCAATGATCCGTTTCTTGTTTTTACGATTGACAAATATTCCTAAGGCTATAATGAAATGACAGAGATGGTAATTAGAGGTGAACATACCGATGAACGGTTTATTTCAGATTTCCGGCAATGTGTCGGTCCCTGTTTTTATGCTCTTCAACTGAATAAGACAATTAACTGTTTTGATTAGTTAATCGTGGAATTGAAGTGATAATCAAACGTTAACAGCGGGATTGAAGGTCCTTACCGTTTCACAGACGGGAATAGAGACTTTCAGGAAAGTTCCGGCGAACTGGAATTAGTTGAATACAGCGCCTGAATTCGATTTCTATTGAGAGGTTTAAGTTAGAAATAGTCTAACAATTGTTGAACTACAATGATATTGAAAGATTTACCGATTGAGGATGATTACGGTTTTCCGGCGACTTTTGCAGAAAATTCCGGCGAGTTGATTTAAACGTTCTGACGGTCTGAAAATGTGACGAAAGTGAAATGGGATGTTTGTATGATATTTCTGAGTCGCGAGAGTGGTCTGAAGTTGAAGTAATCTGGAATTGATGAATTTTCGGTTATAAAAACCGATAATGATGAGACTTTATGTTTAATCAATTCCGACTTGATTAAAAATCGTCGGTGCATCGGTTATAAACTAAATGTGCGAGTAAACAAGCGTATTGACGATTGATTTGCCGACTTCCGTTTTTCAGTTGGCGCAACCGGTTTAACCGAGTTTGTGTATAAATCTCATTTGTTTCCTAGAGATAACAGAAAACACAAAGTGGCGGAGTGGTGATGTGAGTGTGTGTTAAGTCGTTGGAGTTGTTCTTAGCTGACCCGGGTTCGAGTCCCGGCAGCAACATATTTTTTTTTTGTTTTAACTTTTTATCAAACATAATTTTTATAGTTTAGTTTATTTATTAATTATGTATCGTTTTAAATCAAAATAATCATAAATATTCAAATTGACTTTTATAACTTGATATTCGATTACAAAACGGAGCGGGTTTTGAAAACCCGTTTTTTACAAATGTTACAGTATCCCCTACTTTTAGGAATTTCGTCCCGAAATTTAAGTAGTTGAAGTAGTAGGAAAAAGATGCGGGTATTTTTCGCGTATTGAGTCTTCACGTTCCCAAGTAAACTCAGGTCCCCGTTTCGACTCCCAGCGTACCCTAACAATTGGAATGCGACTTCGTCGTAGACGTTTCTCTCCGAAGTCCATGATCTCTACAGGTCTTTCAATAAAATGCATAGATTCATCAATCTGAATATCTTCCAGCGGAATGTGGAGGTTCTCATTAGCGAGGCACTTCTTCAAGTTCGACACGTGGAATGTGGGATGAATCCTGTTGAGTTCTTCTGGTAGATCAAGCTTGTATGCTACAGGACCTACTCTTTCGAGTATCTTGAAAGGTCCTACGTAACGTGGTGCTAGCTTGCCCTTTTGACTAAAACGAACTACTCCCTTCCACGGTTATACTTTTAGTAGTACATGATCACCAATGTTAAACTCTAAGGGCTTCCGTCGTTTATCTGCATAACTCTTTTGACGACTTTGAGCCGCTAGAAGATTGTTTCGAATTTGATGGATCTTGTCTGTGGTTTCTTGGATCAATTCTGGACCAGTAATTTGAGCTTCCCCAATTTCATGCCAACATACAGGAGATCGGCACTTACGACCATATAAGGCTTCAAAAGGTGCCATGCCGATGCTTGAATGATAGCTGTTGTTGTACGAAAAGTCAACTAATGGTAGGTGGGCGTCCCAATTTCCCTTGAAGTCTATGACACATGCTCGAAGCATATCTTCAAGAGTTTGAATGGTGCGCTCAGACTGTCCATCAGTTTGAGGATGATAGGCGGTACTGAGATCTAATCGCGTGCCCATAGCGGATTGTACTGCTTGCCATGTTCGTGAAGTGAAACGACCATCACGATCAGAAATAATGCTTAACGGTACCCCATGTCGGCTTACGATTTCGTTGATATAAATAGGAGCAAGCTTTTCGTTCTTGAAATCTTCGCGGATAGGAATAAAGTGAGCTGATTTTGTAAGTCGGTCTATAGTTACCCATATAGTGTCATACCCACCAGAAGTGCGAGGTAACCCGGTAATGAAATCCATGGTTATATTTTCCCACTTCCATACAGGTATTTCCGGTTTGACCAGAAGTCCTGAGGGTCTTTGGTGTTCAGCCTTCACCTTGGAACATGTAAGGCACTTGGAAACAAAAACGGCAATATCCTTCTTCATTCCAGGCCACCAATAGGTGTATCGTAGGTCTTGATACATCTTATCGGCTCTTGGGTGTATAGAATATCGCGTTTTGTGAGCTTCATTCATAAGAATTTCACGAAGATTGTTGTGTTTAGAAATCCAGATACGATCTAGGTAGTACAGAATACCGTCAGATTTAGTTTCAATTTTTAGCTCAGCTCCATAGGACATCTCCTTTCGTACATCTTCTTCTGTTATTGAAACGTGTTGGGCTTCTCGAATTTGATCTTTAATGTCAGTTATAATTTGCTAACATAGAAGATGAATGGAGTTCGCATAACCCTTTCGACTAAGTGCATCAGCCACCACATTTGCTTTACCAGGGTGGTATCTAATTTCACAATCGTAATCATTTAGAAGTTCGACCTATCTTCGTTGCCTCATGTTTAACTCTTTTTGATTGAAGATATGTTGAAGACTCTTGTGGTCAGTGTATATTTCATACTTAGTACCATAGAGATAATATCTCCATATCTTAAGAGCGAACACAACGGCTCCAAGTTCTAGGTCATGAGTGGTGTAGTTCTTTTCATGTGTCTTGAGTTGTCTCGAAGCATAAGCTATGATTTTTCCTCTTTGCATTAGAACGCAGCCTAATCCTTGCCCTGACGAGTCGCAATAGACTACAAAATCATCACAACCTTCCGAAAGAGTGAGGATTGGTGCATCACAAAGTTTTTTTTTAAGAGTTTGAAAGGCTTCTTCTTGCTTGGGTCCCCATATGAAAGGTTTTCCCTTATGAGTTAAAGCCGTGAGTGGTACAGCAATGCGAGAGAAGTTTGAAATGAACCGACGATAATAACCAGCTAGACCAAGGAAAGATCTTACTTCAGTTGGTGTACGTGGAGCTTGCCATTCTTGAACCGCTTTGATCTTTGAAGGGTCGACATGTATTCCCTTGTCATTGACTACATGCCCGAGGAATTACACCTCTTTTAACCAGAATTCACATTTGGAGAATTTTGCATAAAGCTTTTCCTTTTCTAGAAGTGCAAGGATGAGTCGAAGATGACGCTCATGATCAGATTTAGATTTTGAATAAATAAGAATATCGTCGATGAAGACTATAACAAATCGATCAAGATAAGGTTTGCAGACTCTGTTCATTAGGTCCATGAAGACAGCTGGTGCGTTGGTTAAACCAAATGGCATAACCATGAATTCATAGTGGCCATAACGAGTTCGAAAAGCAGTCTTAGGGACGTCTTCTTCATGCACTCTAAGTTGATGATAGCCAGATCGAAGGTCGATTTTTGAAAAGCAATTTGCACCTTGAAGTTGGTCAAGAAGATCATCAATGCGAGGTAAAGGGTAGCGATTCTTGATTGTTAATTTGTTGAGCTCTCTGTAGTCGATGCACATACGAAACGATCCATCTTTCTTCTTTACGAACAGAACAGGTACACCCCAAGGCGATGAGCTGGGACGTATGAATCCCTTATCAGTCAACTCTTGTAATTGACTGGCTAGCTCTTGCATTTCAGAGGGGGCTAACCTATAAGGAGACTTTGCAACTAGTGTAGCACCAGGTATAAGATCAATATGGAATTCGACGTCTCTAACTGGAGGAAGTCCTGAAATGTCGTCAGGAAAAACTTGTGGGAAGTCTTTTACTACAGGAATGTCTTCAAGTTTCTTCTCCATGGTTCCCTTTTTGATGATATGAGCTAAAAATGCGACATAATTCTTGCGAAGATATTTTTGAGCTTGAAGACAAGACATTAAGCTGAGCCCTTTTGACGAGGTTTCTCCAATGATTCGAAGAGTCTGACCGTTTGAAAGAGGAATACGAATAAATTTTTCACGACATACAACTTCTGCCTGATGTTGACTGAGCCAATCCATGCCGATTATGATATCAAAACTTCCCAACTTCATAGGAATAAGGTCGACTGAGAAATAGTGGTCGTTTAAGGTGAGTGTACAGTTGCGTATAATAGAGTTTAATGAAACTGGTTTCCCGTCCGCAACTTCTACCGTTATGGATTCCGTGAGCTTATCCCGATTTTTGTTTAAGATAGGTTCAAATTCGAAAGACACAAAACTTCTATCCGCACCAGTATCAAATAACATAGATGCATATCTACCATTTAGAAGGAACGTACCGTTAACCACATTGCCGTCAGCTCTAGCCTGATTCGCGTTAATATTGAAAGCTCTTCCTCTTGCAGGTGGAGGAGCTTGGTTCGCTTGATTCACCGGGTTGGCTTGGGCCTGAGCATGAATAATGTTTACCAACCTTGGACAAGTGTTTCTGAAATGACTCGGGTCACCGCAATTGTAGCAAGCCCGCATAGGTTGGCCCATAGGATAATTGGGTTGGTAGTATGTTTGGGCTAAATGTTGGGTGGGTGGAAATGGTAGGGGTTGTTGGGCTTGACCCATTAATTGTTGGTGGGTTTGGGTTAAAGGTTGGTGGCAGTTCGTTCGTTGAGGCATGCGGCAGGTTTGAACAGTATGACCTGCGCGACCGCAGCCGGTGCAATATTGGCAAGGATGATCAGGGGAATGGTGATATTGGCAACGATTACATTTTGGTAACGGGCCAGTGTAAGGTCTTCTGTATGGTGCGGGTGAAGGAGTGACTTGAGTAATGGGTGCAGCAGGAATAGGGGAGTTGGTTTGAGTAACTGCAAAATTTCTGGTGTTGCGCTTCCTCTTGTTAGCAAACTTAGAGGAAGAGATGGGATGGTTTGAAGTTTGACCCTCAACAGGGGCTTTCTTTTTCTCTTCTTTGAACTTCCCGTTGCGAATTCGGTTCTCGGTCAGTTCAGTTGCTAGCTCCATAGCAGCTTCAAGTGTTACTGGTGAGATGCTGAGTACTGAATCTTGAATTTTCGAGGGAAGTCCTCGAATATAATGCTCGATCAGACGATAGGTTAGGGTGAATAAATTTGGAACCAATTGGTTCAACTCCAAGAACCTCTTGTTATAAGTGGTATGGTCTCCCTCCTTCTGCTTTAGAGCATGAAATTCATCCTCCAACTTTTTAATTTCACTCCTAGGACAGAAACGCCTAGTCATGATTTCCCTTAATTCCTCCCAAGTTAAGGCCATTGCATCTTCAGTTCCCCTATTCCCTTTCTCAGTATTCCACCAAGTGAGAGCTACCCCAAATAGTCTCCCGGTAGCGTATCGAACCTTGCAATCCTCAGGACAATCGCAGTTTAGAAAGGTGTTTTCCATCTCCTCGAACCAATGTAGGAGAGCAGTGACACCCTCGGTCCCTTTAAATTTAGGAGGATCACAAGACTTGAAATGTTTGTATGAACACTTGCTGGTAGGAGGGTTGTCGACGTTCTGGTCATGTTGTTGGGGAGGGTTAGTAGGATTTGTAGTGAGGGCTTGTTGCACTTGGACCACAATGTCAGGCAGTATCGTGGCCATTTGTTTCGCGATCTGTGTGGCCAAACGTTCCTGAGACCTTCCTGATCTTTTACCCCTTCGTTGCTGTCTAGACGACATCTACAGGATCATACAATGAGAAGATTGTGAGTTTATGGTGTCTTTTTAGGTGTCATGTGTCTTTAAGAAAATGAAAATAACATAAATATCAATAATGCAACTACATCCATAGGATGTCTTGGGTTTGCTCATGTTGGGCCTCAAATGTCTCCCATACCTTCACCTATATAGTCATGTGGGCCCCCATGGCTATTGGCTTGGTAGGATTCTCATTAGTATTGGCAATTTAACACTCGCATCACCCGAATGCAAACCACAAAATATGTTCATGAGATGTTTGGTCGGAACGTGTCCAGGTGTAGACACAATGACAACTCAAAGTGGGGTTAGCTCACACGACGTTTGGTATAGCATGCTTTGGCCTAATAGGTACTTCGTACTCTCATCGTTAGTCCCCAGGTAGGCAAACTGGTCCTTTATTTTGGATTTATACGAATGCCAGCCTAGACAGGACGTTCCGACTACCGGTACTGGTACCCTTCCAGTTACTACATGCCCGTCATGCGAACTCACTTTGATGAGATTTGAAAACACGAAATCATTGTAAAAGCAATCATGATGTGGTGTGTGCTTTCATGGATGTGATATGTTATGAGTATATGATTCATGATAGGCATTATATGATAATACATACTTATGAACATGCTTGCATAATATTGAATGTAACATTTAACATAAAACATATAAACATCATGAAATTTGGCATGTAACACACAAAAATTTTATAAGTTTCTAATCAACTATAGTATAGGCTCTAAGGGTCTAATAACCTATCCTATATCCCTATAGTCATCGCTCTGATACCAATCTGTCACACCCCGACCCGCAGCGGAATAAGAGTCGGGGCATAATTGGGTTATCACCAAAGCTCATGACATTTACTAATATGTTTCATATTTATTTAAGTCAAAGTTACATTCCCAAATATCCAAACATGTTCATACAATCCAAGAAAAATAAACCAAAGAAAACAATCCCAACTCTAAATCATTTTATTCTTCTAGTCCCATCCTATGTGTTCCTAGCTGCTGCTGGTTCACCTGTATCATGTGTAAAAGTGGGGGGTTTTTGGGTCAACATAAGTTGGCGAGTGAACCTTATTAGATAAACATTTATTAATGAATTACTCGTTAGTTTATCAATGAAAAATTGTGCATAATCATAAATGAGCAAATGTAAATAATCAAGCAGTGGCAAATAGCAATCACAACTATAACATACAATAACATATGATAGCATACATTAACATACCAACAACATACGATAAATAACATAAATGAACTCTGCGATCAAGGCTCAATCAAACGGAGCCGATCGTATGTGGGCACGCCAGGTTCAACCTCATAATGAAATGGGGAACATGCTCAACGCTCATAATGTAATGGGGAGCGGCGGCCTATGAAATTGCATGTACTGAAAAATAATAAATTGCATCCAATAATAACTACACAACAGAAACAAACTGAATACACATGTTCATGATATGATGCATGCACAATGGTTTAATTATAATATATATAACCAGACACATGATACACCCCAAAACGTGATTAAACGGGGAATTTGTAAAGATTCACTCACATTGGGTGCGTTGGATGGGAGATGGTGAGATGCGCACGAATTGGATGAGTAGAACAACGAGAAATACTAACCTAAATAATGACGGAAAAATATATTAAATGAGTGGATTTTATTAAGGATTTTAATGAAATTTTTAGATATATTTTTGTGAGTTTAAGGCTATTTTCTATCTTTAAAAATGTTATTTTTAAGTATTTTTAATTGATTTTTAAATTAAATTAAATAAATAAAAATATAAAAAAAATTGTTTATTGACCGAAGACCGTTGACCATTGACCTGTTGACTTGTTGACCGGTTCGGTCAGTGACATAGTTTGCGCCGGGTGAGGCTCGAACCCGAGACCTCCCGTACGCGTGCACGCAGCTCTACCAACTGAGCTACGTGTCTAACCCGAAATAATCTTGTTTTTAATTATATTTATATACTTATTCAGTTTAACCAATATTCTTTTAATATCAAAAACATTTTAACTCAATGAACCGGTGCCAGTGACGGGTTTCGAACTCGCGACGTGTGACTTAGTGTTGCACACAGTCCACCGCTGGACTGTGTGTCTAACCTGGTTATTATCTCGGTTTTTATTATACTTATCAACTAACAGAGTTAACCCGGTTTAGTTTTAAACAAAAAGGCATTTTATTATATAAGGAGTGCGTGTAGCAGGGATTGAACTCGGGACATGCGTATATGTTTTGCACACAGTCCACCGCTGGACTGTGTGTCTAACCCGTTCATTTTACTGGTTTTAAATATACTTATAACTTAATTAACTTCGTCTTCTTCGTTCAAATTTCTGTTGACTGAATCAATGATCCGTTTCTTGTTTTTACGATTGACAAATATTCCTAAGGCTATAATGAAATGACAGAGATGGTAATTAGAGGTGAACATACCGATGAACGGTTTATTTCAGATTTCCAGCAATGTGTCGGTCCCTGTTTTTATGCTCTTCAACTGAACAAGACAATTAACTGTTTTGATTAGTCAATCGTGGAATTGAAGTGATAATCAAACGTTAACAGCGGGATTGAAGGTCCTTACCGTTTCACAGACGGGAATAGAGACTTTCAGGAAAGTTCCGGCGAACTGGAATTAGTTGAATACAGCGCCTGAATTCGATTTCTATTGAGAGGTTTAAGTTAGAAATAGTCTAACAATTGTTGAACTACAATGATATTGAAAGATTTACCGTTTGAGGATGAATACGGTTTTCCGGCGACTTTTGCAGAAAATTCCGGCGAGTTGATTTAAACGTTCTGACGGTCTGAAAATGTGACGAAAGTGAAATGGGATGTTTGTATGATATTTCTGAGTCGCGAGAGTGGTCTGAAGTTGAAGTAATCTGGACTTGATGAATTTTTGGTTATAAAAACCGATAATGATGAGACTTTATGTTTAATCAATTCCGACTTGATTAAAAATCGTCGGTGCATCGGTTATAAACTGAATGTGCGAGTAAACAAGCGTATTGACGATTGATTTGCCGACTTCCGTTTTTCAGTTGGCGCAACCGGTTTAACCGGGTTTGTGTATAAATCTCATTTGTTTCCTAGAGATAACAGAAAACACAAAGTGGCGGAGTGGTGATGTGAGTGTGTGTTAAGTCGTTGGAGTTGTTCTTGGCTGACCCGGGTTCGAGTCCCGGCAGCAACATATTTTTATTTATTTATTTTGTTTTAACTTTTTATCAAACATAATTTTTATAGTTTAGTTTATTTATTAATTATGTATCGTTTTAAATCAAAATAATCATAAATATTTAACGTGACTTTTATAACTTGATATTCGATTACAAAACGGAGCGGGTTTTGAAAACCCGTTTTTACAAATGTTACACTTAGTTTATGTCATTGGGCCTAGCCAACTTCGTTATATGATTGGGCCTAGCCCACTTAGTTTATGTCATTGGGCCTAGCCACTTAGTTATATGATTGGGCCCACTTAGTTTATGTCATTGGGCCTAGCCCACTTAGTTTATGTGATTGGGCCTAGCCCACTTAGTTATATGATCGGGCCTAGCCAACTTAGTTATGTGATCGGGCCTAGCCCATGTTATATTGTATTTTGGGCCTAGCCCGTTTCCAATAATTTAATCCATTAGTGGGAGTTCGTATAATTTATGTATTTTTACTAAGTATTGATGGTACGGGTATCTTCACACATATTATAACACTTAGTAATTTTTATACACCTTCAACTTCCGGATTTTGTTATTGGCGACGCGTATATATATTTACTTGTTCGGTGTCTAAAATATTTATTTTTGACGTGTCGTTGTGAACGCTCAATATATATATTTTGTGTCGATACTTCGGATCATTCCGTCATCACATCGGTAGATCCTTAGACTCCCGTCATCACATCGTTCGATCCTTAGACTCCCGCCATCACTCAAAAAGTTTGTGTTCACACTGGTTCTCACGGTTCTCACAATAAAGAGTGGTTCCTAACGGATCCTTGTCCTATATATATATATATATATATAGGGTAGGGATCCTAAGAGAAGTCCACCTTACCCTATTTGAGAAATTTGAGAAACATTTTAGACCATATATTTCTCTAAGCTTTTCCTAATATACACATATGTATACAGTCAATTTTAAACTATACATATGTGTTTATTATGAAAAGAGTTAATTACTTTTTTCGTCCCTGTGGTTTGTCAAAAATCAATATTTCAGTCCATTAGTTTAAAAATTGCGATTTCAGTCCCTGTGTTTTCACTTTCGTAACCATTTCAGTCCCTATGGTTTCACTTTCATAACCACTTCAATCCATTTATTCTGTAAGTACATGGACTGAAATGGTTGCGAGATAGACTGAAATGGTTACGAAAGTGAAACCACAGGGACTGAGATCGCAATTTTTAAACTAATGGACTAAAATAGTGATTTTTGACAAACCACAGGGACGAAAATAGTAATTAACTCTTATGAAAAGCTTTAGGAAAATGGTCCAGAATGCTTCTCAAGTTTTTCAATTAGTCTAGTACTTCTCACATGATCCTAACCATATATATATATATATATATATATAGATGTACATATGCCCATATATCCGTTTTTGCCCGTTTGTACATCAAGGATATAGTAAGTGTATATATGTAATGGACCCTCAGATATTTAGTTATATTTTTCTTTTTATATCCCACTTCATTTTGTTGTATTAAAAGGATAGTTTTATCATATCAGTTGTTTAAACAAGAATACCAACATTTATACTGTCATATATGAAACAAATTCAAATATAAAATTAAAAGTAAATTACAATTTCGGCCTCTATGGTTGTTCCATATTAACCCTATCAGTTCAAAAAATTATCTTTTGACTTATGAGCCACCAACGTCCTTTTTTTAACCCTATTGGCCACCATTACTAACCTCATCCATTTACTTGGTTAAAAATTAGTCATGTGCCCCTCACATGAGGGGCATTTATGTCAATTCATCAACCCACTTATAAACCCTTAAAAAAACCCCACATCCATCCTATCTTCATCTTCTTCAATTGAGCATATCATACCCTAATTCCACCATGGTTACCACATTAGGAGTTCATTGAAACCAAAAGATTCCGATTACATCGGTGAAAAAGAGGATGGCGGGCAATCGGGCTTAGGGTTTTGGTGCCGGTGAATCACCTACAACGACCCTCCCCATTTATCTTTCATCCCATTTCTCATCCGAATCAAATTCATAGTGTAATAGTTGTTTTCTTCACCCCTAAGACTGAGAAAAAATGATTTCCAGTTCTGTGGATAACAAGAAAATCGTAGGGCCGACGATAACAAAACTTAGGTCACCAAAAGAGTTGATTTTGGAGAACTTGGTGACCGATTCAAGCTTGAAGGTGTAGGGGAGACCCAGAATATCGGCATCGACGATGGCGACAGATCTTGTAAAGGGAAAGCTTGTGACAAATGGCAAGTTATTAGGTAATTATGTACAACTTAATCACTAAATTAATATACAATTACGTGCATTAGACGGAATTACATTATGGTCGAGTCTCATAATTCTAGCAATTCCTAGGAAACACATTACATTTTCATATCATATGATCGTATTCGCCGTGTCGCGATGCGATACAAACTACTACAAAGACCGTTGGTAGATTATCCAGTTAGACTAGTCGTGTGAGGACGGTTCCGGTACTCCCCTAAAAGTCAAGTGTAGGACTCATAATCATGTCCAACATGATATATACATAAAACCCTAAGTTGGGAAACAAATGTACATGATATAACCTTCCAGGAAAATATACAAGAACTAAATTGACCAATCTGAGCAATCAAACTTGCAATTTGCAACAAACCAGTTAACCATTTCATAAATGGTTGGTATACATATGATCAAGGGATAATGTAAGTCATCATGAATGATATCAAGGGAATTTTATATTCCATAAGGTTACTAAAACATAAATTTGTCATACCCGCTCGTAGCAGAAGCACGAGGTGTGATCTGAGCAGTAATCATTGCATTCAATCAAACAAACATCTAAATAAATAAAAGTAAAGAGAAGTTCATCCATACGATTAACTTAGATAAGTTTACAAACCATACATGTTGT
This sequence comes from Scalesia atractyloides, assembly GCA_947069175.1. Taxonomy (NCBI): domain Eukaryota; kingdom Viridiplantae; phylum Streptophyta; class Magnoliopsida; order Asterales; family Asteraceae; genus Scalesia; species Scalesia atractyloides. Next base: position 43,864,945 of record CAMTDV010000017.1, read on the forward strand.
TCTAAAGGAAAGACGACCCAAAAGTTACATTGTTTGACAATAAAATAAGTTTACAAAACAAAGTTTTAAAAGAACTAAGGCTTGGCTTTGCATCCCATGTTTCGCATGAGGGCGAGACATGTGAACCTAACCCTTTCAAAAGTAGATGACATCTACGCTTGACTTCTTGTTACAATGACTTGTTTTCCAAATGCAACCCACTAGTTACCTGAAATACATGTTGAGTTTGAAAACATCAACAAAAGTTGGTGAATTGTGTGTTAATTTTGAATCAAAAGAATCTTTAAAACATTTGAAATATTTGTATTGAAATCTGGTATGTAAAGCGTGAATGAAATCTAATTGATCATTAATGTTTTGCAAGGACATTAATATGTGTTTCGACATAGGAAGCAACCAAACCTAAACGATTTCCGCGCACATTTGAAATGGACACAAAAGCACTCTAACGAACTGAATTATGCAGATAAGAGTTGGGCTCGCTAAAACCCAATAAATCTACCCCTTTCATTCCTCGGTACTGAACGGTGATTAATGGTTACCCTAGACACTGCCCTATTCGCACATGATCTATGATTGTTTCATTACCTAGCATAACCATACCATTTGTAACATGTATCTCCCCCTGAGAGCTTAAATCTGAAAAGCGTTTAAAGATAAGGGGGACATGAACTCACAGATTTGTGTTCCATGCAAAATCTGTAGATATCGCGGGGTTCCGTGAACATGACGTAACCTACAAGTGTTCTAATCTCATTAGAAAGTTAGGTCTATGTTTGACCTTGTACAAGTCGCTCATCTTGAATGTTAGTAAGGACTTGTATTTGTTTCATTGTTTGGAACCCTTGTTTGTTTTGAATGCGTTGGTAGTTTTTGTTTATTCTATTGTTGTTAATATATATATATATGTTTGTATATGTATCTTCTTGTTATGTATGAACAGTCCTAGCCCTTCATATGTCTTCGTGCCTCGCACGGTTGTTTGAGGCCATGATCCACACACACACACACACACACACATATATATATATATATATAGGGGATGGATCATGAGAAAACTAGTTTAAATGAGAAAACAAAAAAACTAACTAAAAAAGCCAAAAAAACATATCAAATTTTTTTTGATTTTTTTATTAAAATTCGCTATATATATTATATAAAAAACCTTAAAAAAAATAAAATAAAAAAGCATATAATGCACATGTGCAACATAAACATATAATGCACATGTGTAGTACACATATAGTGCACATGTGCAGTACAAGTTTTTTTTTGAAAAAAAAAGTTTTTTTATACATAAAATGCAGTGATTATTTATAAAAAAATTGTATGTTTTTATGCTTTTTTTTTTTGTCTTTTTGAGTTAGTTTTCTAGTTTTCTCATTTATATCTAGTTTTTTCATGATCCTCTCCCTATATATATATATATATATATATATATATATATATATATTCATGCCTTGTGTAAGTATAAGTCGGTTCTCTTAATATACATTTAAGTATAATCGTTCGTGTATATATTTGTTCCCAAAATATATATTGGTATATCTTAACTAGATATGTTGTTAAAAATCAAAATTTTTAACGTTGTATTTGTATATATATACATGTATAATGTATGGGTAGATCATATCTATGCATGTATACTTACTTGTATACTTTTAAATTAGGTATTATACAGTATTTGTACGCATATATTTATACATGTACATGACTTGTAATTTACTAAGTGTGTAGATGCACATATTTATACATATAAGTATACGTATATACTTGTGTTATTACACTTAATTATATTTATATTCCTTTCCGGAATATATATATTTATTGTCAGTAGTTTTATATTATTGTCCATTGGTTATATATAATTTTACCGTGTCGATTATATATATATAGGGTAAGGTTCATACGAGAACCACCTTTATTGGGAGAACCGCGAGAACCAGTGTGAACACAAACAGTAATAACTAAAAAAATCTAAAAACACCCAAAAAAATGATAAAAATGCATATGGTAGTGTAAATGAAAGTACAATTGTCTAATCTTTGTAATGTATTGTGGAATTTGTCAAATAAATGATAAAAATGCACATATGCATGGATAACTGTTACTCAAAAAACTTTTTATTTTTTGAGGTTTTTTTATTGTTGATGAAATATAGCGAATTTTTCGAAATAAATATTAAAAAAAATTTTTTTGGGTGTTTTTTAGATTTTTTTAGTTATTACTGTTTGTGTTCAAACTCGTTCTCACGGTTCTCACAATAAAGAGTGGTTCCTAACGAATCCTTGTCCTATATATATAGGGTAGGGATCCTAAGAGAAGTCCACCTTACCCTATTTGAGAAATTTGAGAAACAGTTTAGACCATATATTTCTCTAAGCTTTTTCTAATATACACATATGTATACAGTCAATTGTAACTATACATATGTGTTTATTTTGAAAAGAGTTAATTACTTTTTTCGTCCCTTTGGTTTGTCAAAAATCAATATTTCAGTCCATTAGTTTAAAAATTGCGATTTCAGTCCCTGTGTTTTCACTTTCGTAACCATTTCAGTCCCTATGGTTTCACTTTCATAACCACTTCAATCCATTTATTCTGTAAGTACAGGGACTGAAATGGTTGCGAGATAGACTGAAATGGTTACGAAAGTGAAACCACAGGGACTGAGATCGCAATTTTTAAACTAATGGACTAAAATAGTGATTTTTGACAAACCACAGGGACGAAAATAGTAATTAACTCTTATGAAAAGCTTTAGGAAAATGGTCCAGAATGCTTCTCAAGTTTTTCAATTAGTCTAGTACTTCTCACATGATCCTAACCATATATATATATATATATATATATATATATATATATATATATAGATGTACATATGCCCATATATCCGTTTTTGCCCGTTTGTACATCAAGGATATAGTAAGTGTATTTATGTAATCCTTGTCATTGTCCAAGTATCCAAGTATGGATATGTGTATATATTATATATATTTGTATACTTGGTCATATGTATTTTGTATTTGTAACACTCTAACCGGATCTTGCCGGTTAGACTTACTAGTCACCGGTCTCTTTGTACACCCATCGTTCGGGTATACTCACATTGCCTTCCTAAGGTTTTACAGGTGTTAATGATCCCAATCCCGTAGCTCATGCTAAAATGTGATCATTTGCCATGTTATTTTCTTATTTGTGATTGCATCACGTCATGTTTGGGTTTATATAAAAAAAACTTTCGTTTTTTTTTGAAAATTTTCTTTTCGAATTTATCGTCTTGCACCTATGGGTGTCAAGACCTGTTCCTTTTTAATATTAACCGTTTTCCAATCCATCTCATCTTCCTTATGTTTGTTAAAACGTTGTATCTAACTAAAGCCGAATTTTAGTTCATCGTTCTTTTTTTTGTTTTTTAACTTGTGTCAATTACTTATATCAAGAAATTGATAACCAGGCATATCTTCTTTATCGCTCTCATTTTACGCGGGAAATCATAACCGGTTCACACGCTTTACCCAAGTGACCCGTAAACACCTTGGACTTAGCCACGCAGGCTATTTCTTTAGGCTTTCACCCCTTTAAAGTAAGCCCTCTAAGGTCCATTCCCTTTCGATTCGTGACCCGAAGGTCATTTTGGTCCCGTAGACATTTACGTTATTTATGACCACAAGGTCATGGTGATCCTGTAAATCATTCCTTTACTGGTGCCATTCCTTAAGTGTGTTTGGTGTTAACACACTCATTTTATGATAAAAAAATATATCATTTACCTCAGTATATATATATATATATATATCTTATTTTTATTATTTTTTCCACCAATCGTGGCCCTTTCGACCATGAAGGTTAATTTATTTCTTTTCCAACTATGGCATTGACCACCTCTCACCACCGAGTCACAACTACCACTTTAGTAGTAACCACCACATGCTGTGTATGCTGCCTAAATCACCCATTCACACACACAGATGGGACACCGTCTGATAATATTCGTGCGCGCGCCCACGCGATCATAGTCAATGACTAGATCGTTTTCTGTTCGAACAACTCTTTCGCTACTATGACTCCGCACGTCATTTATGCGTCGAATTGTCTCACGCTTCCCATTACCCGGATTGCACTTACATTTCGTTACAACCCATTACCTGGGTCTTTTATTCTACTTCTCTAACGCTCATCCTACCCGGTTTGCTTTTTCGTTTATATCCTTTCACGTCCTATTACCCGGGCTCGTTATTCTAATGCTTTAACGCTCTCGTTACCTGGTTTGCGTTTACATGTATTATCAAACGTTATACTTCATTTGACTCATTTGACTCGTCCGTGTGAAATACATCACTTATGAACAATCAAACCTTATTCCTTATTTTACCCGTTTGACTTGTTCGTGTGAAATCCATCACTTATGAACAATCAAACCTTATTTGACCCGTTTGACTTGTTAGTGTGAAATAAATCACTTATGAACAATCAAACTTTATTCCTTATTTTACCCGAAGGACTCCTTTTTGACTTATCCCATTTGCCTCGTCTTTACTACATCGGACGTATATGCGCTCATTATAGGAAGTTCATGGTATCATGTGTTTACTACTTACCTGGGCAGGGTAAGCAATCAACACATGGTATGTGTGACCTTATTATAACTATCACATTACTTCCCATATAAGTAAATCCTCGATTCATGTCCGTTTTTCTGATTTTAATTGGTAAAACATTGTTTAATTGTTATTTAACAATTATTAGTTTTTACCCTTTTTATCTCAAAACATATAGAATGTTTTCCTTTTATAAAAATTTTGTGCAATCAAATTCGTCAATGTGCTCGTTACTTTTCCTCAATAGGATCTTATTGAGAATGTCTACTTGGATGGTCACCCCCATCCAAGTTTTTATATATGAACTCTTTGTACTTTTGTTATTCCATCTAGTTTTTCCCAATTCTCTCATTCCCGTATGCAACCATTATTTATTACTTGAATGATGCATAATACATTTCATATAACAATTTAAAGTGTGCACCTGGGTAATATTTTCCCTAATGGGTTTTATAGTCGCTCCAACCCTTTTCCGTATCATTACTTGATTGCGGTGCTAGGTGAGCATGCTCAACTTGTCATACTTCGGATCATTCCGTCATCACATCAGACTCCCGCCATTTTCAGTTGCGAGCGTTATTCCACTAAAACATTCACAAAAGATTAGTAACATTGGAATTAATAAGCGTCTATACTATAGTACGTATTTCATGAACTTTCATATTACCATTTTTAGACTCCCGCCATCTTCAAAACCCATAGCTAACATACCCTTTGTCATAGAATGTCATAGCGCGTATTTCACCCCCGATTGTTATAGAACCAAAAAACGTTTAAAAGAAAAGGGGGAAACATGAACTCATAACTTTCCGTTCCGTGTAGTCGTACAAGTGTGATTAGAGTGTCTGTACACGTGTATCCCCTATATGTGTATTACATTCATTAGACCCTTAGGTCTTGGTGGACCTCGTACAAGTTGTTCATCTTGAAATATTGTTTTCATGTTTATTACATTCATTAGACCGTTATGCATTCATTAGTTTTCTTGAACAACTTCATTGTTTTTATAGTGTTGGTAGGTTTGTGTTTGCAATTAGTTTTTGCATATATATATTTTACAAATATATATTATTATCTTATCTTGAATCGTGTGTGAACGGGCCTTGCCCTTCACTTGTCCTCGTGCCTAGCATGCATGTTCTTGGATCTTGCCCACTTAGTTTATGTCATTGGGCCTAGCCAACTTCGTTATATGATTGGGCCTAGCCCACTTAGTTTATGTGATTTGGCCTAGCCCACTTAGTTTATGTGATTGGGCCTAGCCCACTTAGTTATATGATTGGGCCTAGCCCACTTAGTTATATGATTGGGCCTAGCCCATGTTATATTGTAATTTGGGCCTAGCCCGTTTCCAATAATTGAGTCCATTATTGGGAGTTCGTATAATTTATGTATTTTTACTAAGTATTGATGGTACGGGTATCTTCACACATATTATAACACTTAGTAATTTTTATACACCTTCAACTTCCGGATTTTGTTATTGGCGACGCGTATATATATTTACTTGTTCGGTGTCTAAAATATTTATTTTTGACGTGTCGTTGTGAACGCTCAATATATATATTTTGTGTCGATAAACCGCCCATGTGTCGTAGTGATCTCCTCGTGGCGGCGATATGCTCAATATTAAACGTTGACGAAATATATTTTTGTCAGTCGGGAAATATTATTATTTCTTAAGAGTTCGCCTTTGTTGTTCGACCTTGGTCGTTTTATTTTATTCGTCCGTTTAATCGCTTATGGATGTAATATGTGTAGGACTTGTTTATGTTCATATTCATGACATTACTTTGGGAATTTGTATTTTCTTGTATCTTTATACTTGTTTCGTACAAGTATTTATTGGTATGTTTGGGTGTATTGTTTTGATCACCCTAAGTATATCTAGATACATACACATTGCACACAAATACTTGTACTTGGTGAATTTTCCCAAATACATATAATTTTACCAAAAATTATATATCATGTATAGTTATTATTTTTCAACATTTGTTTTTGTGGAAAAATATATATTCAGACTACAAGAGTACTTGAATACTTAAGACTTGTCACTTTGCATCAAAGCTTCCCTAATGACGTTTAAGACCACTAATCATGTTTAACCATGTTAAACACCCTTTAATCCCAATTTAGTGCGATTAGATTTTTAGTAAAATTCGCCATAGTTTCCCCTAAAACTAGGTAGTTTTCCACGTTATAAAACGCATTTAAATCAAAAATCAATTCACCAAATCACCATCATTCACCAAGTTTCTTTTAAACATGTTTATTTGTTAACCTAACTTCCTCATTTCATGAACTTTCATATTACCATTTTTATATATAAAAAGTTAGACTTTTTAAGGTGGTTTTCATAGTAACAAGTTATTTAATTTATCTTGTAAAAACAAGGTTCACTAGACTTTCCCAAAAATTAAGTTTTTAAACCCATTTAAACACTTGTTTCTTTATGTAACCCAAAAACTATATGATTAGTTCATGAAAGTGAGTATGATGATCTTTCTTTATTTAAACATAATCATGTTTAACTCACACATTTATGTTCATCATGACAAGATGAGGTTGGTCCGTGATCAGGCGGTTCTAGACGGAAGTTAGTGCATAAACGTATCTAACAGTTTCAGTAGAATGTTATTAAGAATGGAGTAGAAGTAGAATGCAGCGGAAGTCTTCATTCATACCGAAAGAGTATACATCTTTAAGTCCAGCTGCCGGAGTTCCTGGAGAGAATCCGACAGCACCTCCCCGTAGGGATGCCAAAACTTAAACTACAAATGAACACACACATATATATAGTTGAACAAGTTTGCCCGGAATGTGTATTGGACAAGTTCAGGCGAACTTGACCAACACATGTCAAGTTCGGGCGAACTTGACCTTCACAGGTCAAGTTCGGGTGAACTTGTTCCCAAATTCACTATACGCTCCGTATTTTGGTCGTGTGTTCGATTCTAACCTATACAATATTCAACACACGCTCAATCTACCTTATTCGACAAGTGACGAACACAATAGTGCATCAACAGATTCCCTCTTGTTCGTTACTATCGAAGCTTGATCTTGAACTTCAAAACTTTGAGCCGTGTTTGAATATTCTGCAACTTCAATCAAGGTGTCTGACGATGTCTTTGAAACGCGTCAACATATTCCCCATTAATTGATGATCCGGGTTTGCATTATCAACTATCAATTCCGCAGAAATCTACAGTTCAGATCTTTGGTTGCACGGTTCCGACTCCTCTGATTAAATTGACCGACAAATTTTCTCAAATAACCATCAACTCGAAGCTAATCAATGCAGCAGCTTCTCCATTTCGACGATAATCGCATCCGAGTTCAGTTTTTGAATAAGCGTTGAGCATCGAGAGTTTATTTCACACACTCCTAAAGTATCAAAAACTCAACCGGCAATTGATAGAAACTTCGAATCGCCATATCGGAAAACTTCAAATCAACGAATACCCTCGAAAATCCGAAATCCTGATTTCCGTAATCGCAGTTAAGCACCCTTCAGAAAGATTTGATCAGCAAATTGGTAATATGCTCAATCAACAAATCTTCATTGGAAACAAATAATCTGGTAAAGCATCGAATCTGAAAAACATACGTCCGTGACCAAAATCACACTCTTCCTCTTCAGTCACAATGCCATATATATAGCTATCTCCGGTAGACCAGCGCCACTTAATCACCAAACAACATCATCCAACGGCGGTTAGTCGAAAGAGAAGAATGATTCATCTGCTTGAAGACTAAAAATAATGGCTACCAAAAGCTATCATTAGATTTCCTTGGTAATTTTGAAACCATCCATCTGCGGAGCTAGTCATTAATTCCTAAGATCAACACCGAACGTTTTGAACATCCTCAGTTCCTCATTGGTACTAACGACTGCTAATCCAGCTAACTGTTCCTTCACCGGAGATCAGGACTCTAACCCTTAAGCATCACTCTCTATCATGAACTGAAAAATCTGAACTTCCTATTATCACCCGATGAATCTGGATCCTCTGCATTTCCCGATAATCTACAATCGGTAACCACCCGGATACTGTTGCAGCAGTCACGAATTTTAAAAATGGCAGAATCTTCAAATATTGAAAATTTTTTATTCCCCCTCATTTTTGCAAATTCTGACCATACTGAAATTTTTATTGAAATTCCCCCTAAAATCCGGAATTTTCAGTTTTTAACAAATGCGGATTTAACGTTTAGGCCTATTACTAGTCACGACACCCAAATGATCAACATTCTGTAACAGTATCAATGACTCTCCCATTATCTTCAAAATTTTGTGACCGTATCATCAAATCTGTACTCTGAAGCTCTAGACGGTGTCCCCGAACATCCTAGTTCGGTCTTCGAAAACTCGAAAAATTTCTATTGCCAAATTTTTCTGGACACTCATCCCATCAATACGATCAACAAAATTTTCCATGCCTATTTTTTTATTTAGGTTCCTGGACAAGTTCTGGAAAACTTGTCCACAATGTCACCAAGTACCAAGTTCGGGCGAACTTGGTTGGCCAACACCAAGTTCGGGCGAATTTGATCAAAATGATACAAGTTCGGGCGAACTTGATCCTCCAAATCTAGCCATTTTTCACAGTTTTCGATCCAAAATATTTATTTCTTCGAATTTCAAGATGAAACCAACATAGATCTTGTTGAAATGGTTTTCTAACAATCCTATCCATTCAATTTTACTTTTTGTCCGTGGATTGTATGTTTATTTGATGATTTACATCTAAAACCCCTCCTAATGTCCATAAATGTCCAACTTCATGAGCGTAGGTGATAACCGTAGCTCTGATACCAGTTGTTGGTCTGTGATCAGGCGGTGATAGATGAAAGTTAGTGCATAAACGTATATAACAGTTTCGGTAGAATGTTATTAAGAATGTAGTAGAAGTAGAATGCAGCGGAAGTCTTCATTCATACCGAAAGAGTATACATCTTTAAGTCCAGCCGCCGGAGTTCCTAGAGAGAATCCGGCAGCACCTCCCCGTAGGGATGCCAAAAACTTAAACTACAAATGAACACACACATATATATAGTTGAACAAGTTCGCCCGGAATGTGTATTGGACAAGTTCGGGCGAACTTGACCTTCACAGGTCAAGGTCAGGCGAACTTGACCTTCACAGGTCAAGTTCGGGCGAACTTGTTCCCAAATTCACTATACGCTCTTTGGTCGTATGTTCGATTCTAACCTATACAATATTCAACACACGCTCAATCTATCCTATTCGACAAGTGACGAACACAATAGTGCATCGACAGATGAACACAAATGTAGATTACTACATGAAACTAACAACATGATCATCATAAACATAAACTTTAACTCACTAATATTAATAGGATTAACATAAACATCATAATCATACAAACTAGCTACACTAATCTACATATAACAACACATAATATAGTTTTATTTAGTGTTCATTAACTTTGAGATTAGGGTTTTTGATTGTGTTTATCTTAAATTTCAAGATTTCCAACATGTACTTCCATAAACTACTAGTAACAAGGAGCTTAAATAGAGTGTTTAGGAGGCTTACAACTTTGCACAAGCCAATATGAGAAAATAAGAAGAAGATTAAGCTCCAAAGGTGATCCTAATGATGTTCCATGCTTACTACATGAAAGGATGATCTTGTAAAGCTTGAACGATGAGTGAAAATGGTGGGTTATGATTGGAAAATGGTGGTGTTAGGGTGGTGATGGTGGTGCCGTAAGTAGGAGAGGGAGAGAGAAAGTGTTTGTGGTTTGAATGTTGATGAATGAAGATGATGATAATGTGGTGATTTGATAAGTTATCATGCCATACTTCTCCTTTGTTAAGACATCTTTCACAACACTATACTCATCTCCTCACACCCTTTGAAAAAGATGGATAAGTTGGTGAGGCCACATGGGGCTCCACCATGACCGAATTTAGGAGGGGGGTTAAGTGTACTTAAGAGAAGTAGGGTGTTTAGGGTTTAAACACACCATTAGAGGGGTAATTAGGGATTAGGACTCGTATTAATACTAACTAGTTCACTAGACTAGTTAAAATGATATTTAACTAGTTTAAACGTCTTCCGTTTAAGCGTCGGTGCACTAACGGTGCTTTTATGTTGTACCGACAAACATTTTCGTAAGTTGTTATCTCGCACCATAAGTTGTATGAAGTGATTCCGAGTCCCAAATTAGGTTTCACTAGTTCACTAGTTTATTCGTTTGGTTGTTATAGTGGCGGAAATACCGCTTACTAGATCGACGGTTCGCTAACGGACTAGATATGTCCATCTTGATATAATACTGGAAGCTTATGATTTTTGGACAATCCATTGGTATCCTTAGAATGTTTTAGTGTGTTTTCATGAACCGTCATAATTCTGGAGGCCGAGAATTACTGAATTGTTATAACGGACGAATTAAAAGTGTTATATTTTTAGCCGATCGGACAATATGTATTCAGGGCGTTGCACCGGAAGGTTGTGTAAGATTAGAAGATTTATTCCCACATTAGTGTTTTCATATATATATATGGACTCCGTTTTGTCATTCGTGTGTCTTGATTCATTGTTCTGTAGCGGTTGCTGGCATGAATAATGCAACCGTGAATAGTGCGCATGTTGATGCATTTTGTGTTCGTCACTTGTCGAATAGGCTAGATTGAGCGTGTGTTGAATATTGTACAGGTTAGAATCGAACACACTACCAAAATACGGAGTTTTCAGTGTAAAAGGGAACAAGTTCGCTCGAACTTGACCTGTGGAGGTCAAGTTCGCTCGAACTTGACATGTTGATGTCAAGTTCGGCCGAACTTGCATATGCAAGTTCGCCCGAACTCATCTTCACTCCAGCGAACTTGTCTCCCTATATATAGGTGTGTTGTTCATTTTGTCATTTAAGTTTTTGGCATCCCTATAGGGAGGTGCTGCCGAATTCTCTCCAGGAACTCCGGGAGCTGGACTTATAAAGATGTATACTCTTTCGGTATGAATGAAGACTTTTGCTGCATTCTACTTCTACTTCTTTCTGTAATAACATTCTACCGAATCGGTTTACATTTATCCACTAACTTCCGTCTAGAACCGCCTGATCACGGACCTTCAATTGGTATCAGAGCTACGGTTATCACCTACGCTCATGAATTTGGACATTTATGGACATTAGGAGGAGTTTTAGACGTAAATCATCAAATAAATATACAATCTGCGGATAAAAAGTAAAATTGAACGGATATGATTGTTAGAAAACCATTTTCGACCAGATCTATGGTGGAATCATCTCGAAATTCGAAGAATTAAGGATTCCGGATCAAAAAATGTGAAAAAAGGCTAATTTGGGGACTAAGTTTGGCTGAACTTGACTAAGATTCTCATGATTTTTCATCAAGTTCGCCCGAACTTGACTAGATTGTTATGAAATTATAGTTACAAGTTCGCCCGAACTTGAAGCTTAAATTTCTTATACTTTGATACAAGTTCGCCCGAACTTGTTGAAAAGTGATTCTCATAGAAGTTCGACCGAACTTGTCAACAACCTAAAAAAATTTGTTGATCGTATTGATGGGATGAGTGTCCAGGAAAAATTTGGCGATGGAAATTTTTTCAGGTTTTCGATGACCGAACGGGCATGTTCGGGGACACCGTCTAGAGCTTCAGGGGGAATTTGATACTGATGCCTAATGTTGATCTTTTGGGTGTCGTGGCTAGTAATGGGCCTAAACATTAAATCCGCATTTGTTAAATACTGAAAGTTCCGGATTTCAGGGGGAATTTCAGTGAAAATGTCAGTATGGTCAAAATTTACAAAAATGAGGGGGAATAAAAAATTTTCAATAATTGAAGATTCCGACATTTTGAAATTTGTGACTATTGCAACAGTATCCGGGTGGTTACCGATTGCAGATTTTTGGGAAATGCATAGAATTGAGATTCATTGAGATTTTGTGATTATAGGAAGTTCCGATTTATCAAATCATGATACAGATTGATGCTTAAGGGTTAGAGTCCTGATCTCCGGTTAAGGAACAGTTAGCTGGATTAGCAGTCGTTAGTACCGATGAAGGAATTGAGGATGTTCAGAACGTTCAGTGATGATCTTAGGATTAATGACTAGCTCCGAAGACAGATGGTTTCAAAATTACCAAGGAGATCTGAAGTTATCCCAGATACGCTAACTGATGATGGCCTTTGGTGGCCATTATTTTTAGTCTTCAAGCAGATGAATCATTCTTTTCTTTGGACTAACTGCCATTGGATGATGATGTTTGGTTATTAAGTGGCGCTGGTCTACCGGAGATAGCTATATATCTAGCATTATGACTGAAGAGGAAGAATGTGATTTTGGTCACGGACGTATGTTTCTCAGATTCGATGCATTACCAGATTATCTATTCCGATGAAGATTTGTTGATTGAGCAAATTACCGATTTGCTAATCAAATCTTTCTGAAGCGTGCTTAACTGTGATTACGGAAATCAGGATTTCAGATTTTCGAGGGTATTCGTTGATTTGAAGTTTTCTGATGCGGTGATTCGAAGTTTCTATCAATTGCCGGTTGAGTTTTTGATACTTTAGGAGTCTGCGGAATAAACTCTCGATGTTCAACGCTTATTCAAAAACTGAACTCGGATGCTGTTATCGTCGAAATGGAGAAGCTGCTGCATTGATTAGCTTCGAGTTGATGGTTATTCAAGAAAATTTGCCGGTCAAGTAAATCAGAGGAGTCGGAAACCACGCCACCAAAGATCTAAACTGGAGATTTCAGCGGTATTGAAAGTTGTTAATGCAAACCCGGATCAAAAATTAAGGGGGAATCTGTTGACGCATCTCGACGACATCGGCATACACCTTGATTGAAGTTGCAGAGAATATTCAAACATGGCTCAAAGTTTTGAAGTTCAAGATCAAGCTTCGACAGTAACGAACAAGGGGGAATCTGTTGATGCATTTTGTGTTCGTCACTTGTCGAATAGGCTAGATTGAGCGTGTGTTGAATATTGTATAGGTTAGAATCGAACACACGACCAAAATACGGAGTTTTCAGTGTAAAAAGGAACAAGTTCGCCCGAACTTGACCTGTGGAGGTCAAGTTCGCTCGAACTTGACATGTTGATGTCAAGTTCGGCCGAACTTGCATATGCAAGTTCGCCCGAACTCATCTTCACTCCAGCGAACTTGTCTCCCTATATATAGGTGTGTTGTTCATTTTGTAATTTAAGTTTTTGGCATCCCTACGGGGAGGTGCTGCCGGATTCTCTCCAGGAACTCCGGCAGCTGGACTTATAAAGATGTATACTCTTTCGGTATGAATGAAGACTTCCGCTGCATCTACTTCTACTTCTTTCTGTAATAACATTCTACAGAATCCGTTTACGTTTATCCACTAACTTCCCTCTAGAACCGCCTGATCACGGACCTTCAGCGCCCAACATTCTCTACCAACACTTTTAGGACATAGTTTTAGTTGTTTCGCGTTGTAACGAAACCAATAGATGTTATATCATGTTTTTCTTGTCCTAATACTTGTTATCTGTCGTATGACTCAGTCACGTAAATTAATTACGATTAAATGCATGAGATAATAAAATAAAATAGGTGAATAGATTGTACGGAATTACCGGTTATTTGCCATTTTGTCACATTCCCACCTTTGGGAAAGCCTATTATAAACACTAAAAACAATTAGTGTTTAAGTTAAACAGCCAAACGATTAGTAATTGAAACATTTGAACGAAAACATTATAAATAAGAAAGTGTGTATATATATTACAGCCCCTTCCCCCGGCCAGGTCAGCTTTCCCACCCGGCCGGGTCAACTAAACATGTTTTGTTCGCAGAACCATTCCCCGGTCGGGTCAGGTGTCCACCCACCCGTGTTAGCTCTGCATGTCTACTTTTCACCCTATTTACATCCAAATCTATCCAAACTCATTTCAATCACTTGGAGTTCATTTCTTAACATATCTAAACTGTAATCCATAACCCGGATTCATAATTTTTATATTTTGCACAACCGTTACCCGGTTTGCGCATATGATTAACCCGTCTCAAGTTTCGGGCACTAAGCTTAAATCACACGCATTCTTTTCGTGCCTCCTATTTCCACACTAAGACTTCCATTATCTACCACCTCAACTTTATTTGTGATGGATTGTTATAGGAAAACCATTATATTCTGATTTTACCCTCCGGTTATAGAATTGACCCATTAGGAGGCACTAAGCCAAAAAGACTTATGCCTCCCACTTTTATGCTATCGGGAGGGTTTACCCAATTATAAAACTTATTTTTAATCTTCCCTAAAGGGTAGTTTGCCTGGTTCATCGTCCGGGGGGGATTTTGGTCAATTTTAGTCCTTTTACTACCGGACGACATTTAAAGGCTTATTTTGACCAAGTAAACACTTTAACACATTATTCCATTTAAATTTTATTATGTTTCTAAGAACATAAAAATCTCCAATCTCAATCACTAGATAAACCTCACTTGAGGTAATCCAATGTCGACCTTTAATTTGACTATCTCTCGTAGGACCACGAGCCCTCACGAGAGTTTGAATCTTTACGCGTACCTGCTCGGGTCAAGGGGTTGACCCTTTATCAATACCTTACTTTTCTTGCTTGCTAATTCTTGGCAATGCATGCTCGTGCACACCACTTTTCCTGTAAGTATAAGACTTAACGAACAAGCGTTAAACACTATCTTCAAATGGTGATCGCATCACCATTTGACCCGCTTGGCCTAAATGACCGTTTTACCCATTTCTTAACTTATCTTTTTTTTGCATTTCGGATAAATCGAGCATTTGTTTATTGAAATAAGGTATTATTCACCTTCTCCCCCATTTAACCCGTTAAGGTTTACACGATGTGGTCATATCTCTCCAAAGTTGTTTCTTTACTCGTTTGACCCATTATGGCTTACGCCATAGAGTGTCTTTTCAAAACTCATTGTTTATTCGTCAACACATGACCAAATTACATTTTGACCTTTTTACCCATTATGGCTTACACCACAGGGTATCATTCTCAAAACCCATTGTTTACGATCAGAATATGGGTTCTTACCATCTTTATTCATTACGACCCGTATCGGTTCGGGTCAGAACATCAAATTTCAAAGATTCATTCCAATACTAAATTACCTTGTTCTCGACCAAATGCATAATTAGAGGTTTTATTTTAAGATGTAAGCTTCACTAATTTGTGTCCTTGCGAGCTTCATACTTGAACTTGTATCTATTTGACCCATTTATTTCCAAGCTCCTACCTAGCTTGTCAGAGGCAAACTACCACATCATATCCATAAGATGATTAGATTAGTCAATCGTTAACATGACCATCACACCTTATGGATTCACACACACTTATACGTCAAAGCGTGTTATTTATCAACAACTATATTATTTTTTCATATTTCTTTCCATTTACTAAGTGTGACATCTGTGCTTTCTAATCTTTGTATTGTATTCGATAGTGTTATATCAAAAAAAATTTGTGTTACATTTTATGAGTTTTGTATATTTACTTATGACATTTGTGTATTTTTAATCCCTGTTCGAATCCGATCCTTTAAACATTTTCTGGATGTGAAATCGCAAACCATTATGTAAATTTAATCAGTTTAACGCAACGTATAGTCCGGAATAGTGACATAAGCTTAACATACCTTAAATAAGCCGTCAAAAGAGTTAAGCGGATAAACAACGCAAGCATTTGGAATTCCAAGTCGGTGATCTCGTCCTACTCAAGGTATCCCCTTGGAAGGGAGTGATTAGATTTGGGAAGAAAGGAAAACTTGCACCACGATATGTTGGACCATTTAAGATCATTGAGAGAATTGGTAAAGTTGCCTACAAACTTGAGCTACCTCCACAACTTGGAAACGTTCATCCAACATTCCACATATCCAATTTGAAGAAGTGTTTGACTGATGAAAACCTCTACATTCATCTTGATGAAATTCGTGTTGATGACACGATGCATTTTGTTGAGAAACCCATGGAAATTTTGGAACGTGAAGTCAAGAAGCTAAGGCGCAGACGGATACCGATTGTTAAAGTTCGCTGGGAATCCAAACGTGGCCCATATTTTACTTGGGAATGAGAGGACCAAATGAAGGCGAAATATCCGCATCTTTTCTCACCAGTTTCCTCAAGCTAAATTTCGGGACGAAATTTCCTGAAGTAGGGGAGACTGTGACATCTGTGCTTTCTAATTTTTGTATTGTATTCGACAGTGTTATATCAATAAAATTTTGTGTTACTTTTTATGAGTTTTGTATATTTACTTATGACATTTGTGTATTTTTAGTCCCTGTTCAAATCCGATCCTTTAAACATTTTCTGGATGTGAAATCGCAAACCATTACGTAAATTTAATCAGTTTAACGCAACGTATAGTCCGTAATAGTGACATAAGCTTAACATACCTTAAATAACCTTTACATAACTTAGAATTAAGTTTTGAAGGGTTTGGTATGTCAAAAACAAGCTTATTGATCACAGGGACTATTTGCGACAAAGTTTGAAAGTCTGCAGATTCTCGTAGCGACGCACACTCCGGAACAAGTTTACAAGCTTAACGTACCTTAAATACCCTTTGTATAACTTAGAGATAAGTTTCGAGGGTTTCGGTATGGCAAAAACACACTTCCGTAACTTTAGGGGCTATTTTGCAAATTTTGCGAAACTATGCATTTTTGCGTAAATCGCTACCCGGAACATGTACGAACATCCAAAAATTTTTCTAAACATTAAATATCACATTTTAGTGAATGGAATGCAAAAATATCGTTCGTTACGCATCTACGGTCATACACGCATTCGTTACGCTTTTCATCGTAATTAATCGAAAACCGCGACCGCACGACCAAACGAACCGACCTATGGAATATTTTTGGACATATTTCAAGTTCCCTATACTTTATTGTCCTTATAGAGCTTTGAAATGAGGTTAACGGGTGTTAAAAGTGCCAAAACGCGTAAAAAACAAGTTCAGGGGCCAAATCTGCCAATTCTGAAACTTTTGCCCCTGCAAGGGCCTTACGGACCGTAAGGCAAAACCACATACGGTCCGTAAGGGGTGCCCAGCTCATCAAAAACTTGGCAGCAGCTTATTTATTCCCTTGTTGACTCACCAAACGATTATGCCACCCTTGTTTCTGCATTTGACATGAGTTAGGACACTAATCAACTTTAGTGATGATTCATGGACACTTGTAAAGCTCATATCAACTCAATTTAACTATAAATACCATGATCATCTTCATTTTGAACTTTTGCAACCATTTCCCCTTGGTCCATTCTACTACAATCTGAAGATTTCAACCACTTTGGAGCTTCCCTCTGAGTTTCCTTGGCCATCCTTAGTGTTTGTAAGTGTCTCATTCATGTCTTGTCCAATTCTTGTAACATATTTGAGCTAAAAATCAAACAGTTTGACTTGTAGATTTGATCATGAATTGATCAAAATAAAGCTCAATTGAAACTTGCAATATGATGGTGATCAAGGTGGTTATGATCCCTAAAAATCATGCCTACTGATTCCCACATTTTCTAGTTATTTTGACAAGTCAAAGTTTCGATCAAAATACGATTTTTGTGCATTCTGCAATGGATCTATTTTCGGGTATCAAAACAGGTTGTTTTTGATGCTAAAATACTTTTATAAACTTATTAAGACATGTCAAAACATGTCAAATTCATCACTTTTGTTAAAGTGCTTATTTTGAGTCAAAAGTCTAGCGGTTTGACCACTGATTTGACTTTCGAATCTGACCCGTTTGGTTGATCTCTAGATCCGATCAAATACATACTTGTGAGCATAAATATATAGGGAATAACCCTCTGAGGTTATACCTTATGGTCATGTTGTTTGGATTGTGTTATGATAATTAATTGTAGTAATCTTCAAAAATGACCAAAATGCCCTTTTTACAAATAAATCAACTATAAACATATGAGACATAAGTTTTGACATATAATCTAATTGAATAACATTATTAAACATATTTTGGTAATTTAGACTTATAATAACACATATCTAACCATCCGAATGTGTAGTTACGCAAATGACGTGTTAAAGTGGCTTAAACTACCTTAACGGGTTATAAAGGGTCAAAAGCACTTAAAAACTTTTCCAACTCATAATGTTAACTTATTAAACCATATCATATGAGTTCCAACACTCATTTGGTTTATAAAGTCTCATTATATCCAAATCTTCCGATTTCAAGTCTCGGTATTTACATAGTTATCCGTTATAGGACACGCTTGATTACATGGACTCTTGATCTTGGTTTATCTTCTTGAACAAGGACTTTATTGCAATCACAAGTGAGTACACAGTCCCCTCTTTTACGTTTTCAAATATTTTGGGGTGAAACATATTGTTCCTATGATTACTTTCTTGTTTTTATGACACTATACATGCTTTGATTACATAGTACATATATTACACGATTTCCAAAGACATTTTGCTTTATATGTTGACTTAGCATATTTAGCACATTGTTTTCAAAGACATTTCTTGCTATATATGTTGACTGAGCATACTAGTACATTTGTTTTCAAAGACATTTCTTGCTATGTATGTTGACTGAGCATACTAGTACATTGGTTTTCAAATACATTTTTGCTACATTGTTCATGACATTTTGGTGCGTTGGAGATTGACTTAATACATTCATTAACATTGATCACGCCGACTGGTAGTAAGTTATGGTACCATAGGACTTAACAAATCATGTTCCTGCTTCCTAGGTTTGTTTGGAAGTTTGTTTAGGGAATGACAGAATCCGATGAAATGGATACACCTTTGACTGATAGGGGTCTATTTGACTGTTACAAGGCTTGAATGTGTTTGCCAACAAATCTGAATACATGTTTATCAATAAAAGCAATTGTTTATAAAATATATCTTTTGATTATTTCAAAGACGTGTTTTATTACAAGACATTTGGGTTATACTTGACATTTGGTTCATACAAGACTTTGTTTATACAAGACATTTGGTTTATACTTGACTTTCCACACAAGACTTGTTTATATATGACTTTGGTTTACATGACTTGGGTTTGCATTACTTTGGTTTAAACAAGACTTTTGATGATGGTTGGTCTATGGCGGGTGATTTAAATAACGGGACGTGTGTAATATGATAAAAGCATGGTGGATACGCCGATGGTACTTCTTATATATAAGTGCTTTCATTATCTTACATATTGTGGCGTTATCTAATTCATTCCAAACAAAATACAAGACTCGACATATTACATACAAAACATGACATTTTATACAAATACAAGATTTACTTTTAGTTATCTATTCGACCATGCATTACTTCTTGGTATCGTATCGATCTTCATATGATCTTTATAAGCAAAACTTTTTATGGTTCATGGCTACTTTTGTATTAATTCAAACATTTCCTTACAATAATCAAAGCCATGAAACAACATCATAAAACCTATGTTACTCACAGGCATTTTTATGCTGACGTACTTTATTTTCACATATGTTTCAGGAGCAAATGCTTAAGGTTGATCATGCGTCACATAGGACGGACTTTGGGCTTTAGTAGCTTAAAACTTAAAGACAATTTAACTTATGTTATGTTTTATGTTTAAATTTCCAGACAAGGTAAACAATTTCTATTAAATAAAACTTAACTTGTTATGCCATGGTTATTGAAACAATAGATCTGTTACGACACTCCCCGAGGATTCCACCGCGGTTTGTTGTTTTACGCGGTCGGGGTGTGACAGAAAGATTGGTATCAGAGGCAATGGTTATAGGGAATTAGGTTATTAGTAATGTTTTGACCAAGACTATAACTTTTCTAGGACCCTAACACAAGTTATCTTGTGTTTAGATTCTTAAAACAATACCGTCACCTATCCTTAGGTCAATACCAAAACATAAACACAATTTCCAAAATGATTTTTGAAATCAATCATCCATCCTTGGGTGATTTGTTTTTGGCGTTAAGCCTTTGATGTTTTCAAAATCTCGTCAAAGTTTGGGTTTTAATAATGTGAACACGTGCAATCTGGAAGGGTGGGTGCCTGTACCCTGAGTTTTCTGTCCAAGGCTAGAGTGTTCGTACAAATCCACTTAATCGGACCAGTCACTCTTACCTGGGAACTCTTGGGGTGAGTGTCCACTTATAGGCTAAAGCATGTCTTCACGATACATTATAAGGACCCATTTACTTTGATTAGTCACTGTGTGTCGTTTGTTTGTTTTGAGTAACGAATAAATGACCACCATCCTTTCATTTGTCGATATTTATTCATCTCATTTTGATTATTCAACATTCATCTCACTCGTTTTCTCTGATGTTTTTCTCTCTTATAGAATGCCTCCTCGATGAAACGTAAATACGGACGCCGACATGGCGGCTCTAATCGCTCAGCAGTTTGCTGCTGTGCTTCCAAATCTCATAACTCAGATAAACCAAGCTAACAATAACAACAATGCACCAGCTGCGTGCAACTTTAAACAGTTCAATTCGGCTAAACCGCTCAATTTTAGTGGTTCTGAGGGAGCAACTGGGCTCCTACAGTGGTTTGAGAGTCTTGAGAATACATTTTGCCATGTTCAATGTCCAAATGAGCGGAAAGTTGAGTTTGCTTCTAGTGTGTTTGAAAAGAGAGCGCTCATGTGGTGGGACGAAGTGATGAGAGATAGGGGTGCTGACGTTGCTATGGGTCAGACTTGGGAGGAACTCAGGGCTTTGATGATGAAAGAGTTCTGCCCCCGTCATGAAAAGAGGGCACTCGAAAATGAGTTTCATGATCTGAAGCAAGACAATGGTGAGCACTGTGCGTATACTGACATGTATGAGGAGTTGAGTTTGTTATGTCCTGAGATGGTGACGCCTTTGGATAAGGCAATCGAGAAATACATAGATGGTCTTCCTGACCCGATTCAGGATATTGTCACCGGCAGCAACCTACTTCTGTCAGGCAAGACATTGAGCTATCTGCGACATTGACTGAATCGCAGACTAAAAAGGGTAAGCTCCATCGTAAGGGTAACAAGAAATCATCTGACAAGTCTGAGAAACAAAAGGGTAAGAAATCCGAAGGGTCGAAGAAATCTAGGAAGCGTAAGGCTTCTAAGAACTTTGCTGTCACTACTCAGCCCAATCCAACCGCTCCCAATCAGCCTGCTCCACCTCCTGTGAAGAAACAATATGTCGGCACTGCACCTTTGTGCAACAGATGCAACTGTCACCACCAACCTCAGTTACCATGTCGTGTTTGTACAAATTGTGGGCGATCTGGCCATCTGGCCAACACTTGACAGTGTCCTCCTGCTCAGAACCAAGTTGCACAAAACCATGTTCAGCAGCCAGCCAATCCTGTGTGACCACATTACCCACTAGGATCTTGCTACAACTGTGGGGATATCACCCACTACCGTAACAATTGCCCGAGATTGGCAAATGCGAACCAGGCTCGTGGACGAGCTTTCAATATTAATGCGAATGAGGCACGGGAAGATAACGAGGTGGTAAACGGTACGTTCTTTGTTAACAACCATCCTGCTTCTATATTATTTGATTCGGGTGCTGATAGAAGTTTTGTGTCATTAATATTTGAGCCTTTACTTTCCAAACTAAGAACCAAACTAGGAAAGCCCTTGACATTAGAAATAGCCAGTGGTGAACCTCTTATACTCGATTATGTCATTCCTGGTTGTCTATTGAACCTTAATAACCATCTTTTTCCTATTAACCTTAAACCAACGCAACTCGGGAGTTTTGATATTATAGTGGGAATGGATTGGTTAACCAAATATCATGCTGAGGTGGTTTGTTTTGATAAAATTGTTCGTATTCCTCTTTCGTCTGGTGAAATTTTGGAGATTTGTGGAGAAAAACCGGTTAGTAGCCTCAAACTCATGACTTGTACCCAAGCCCATAAATACCTACGAAAGAATTATGTTGCATTCTTGCCCCGTATCGTTGAGGAGAAAGGAAAATCTAAAATAATTCAGGACATCCCCGTTGTTCGGGATTATCCTGAGGTATTTCCTGAGGAGCTACCTAGTTTACCCCCAGCACGTCAGGTTGAGTTTCGCATAGATCTTGTACCTGGTGCCAACCCAATAGCCAAATCCCCCTACCTTCTTGCACCGTCTAAGATGCAAGAATTATCGAAATAGCTTCAGGAACTTTCAGACAAAGGATTTATTTATCCAAGCTTTTCACCGTGGGGTGCTCCTGTGTTATTTATGAAAAAGAAGGATGGGTCTTTTTGTAACACCCCAAATCGCGTAAAGCAACACGCGGCGGCATCACTTGGGAAGTCACGTTAACAGATTGTTTCATGACTTAATATCTATATTGCAATACCTCGTCCAACTTCGAGAGTCGAGGAGTGTAAATATTGAAATCATAAAGTGTTTGATACTGCAATATAGCATATCAACTTTACAAGTTGATATAAGTAAAACAAAATCTTGTAGCCATGAATCTTAACTAAAATCATTTGTTTAGTAAACTCGAGTGGTAAATCATCTTATAAGAAACCTCGTATGGTTTTTATCTTTAAATAAAAATTTGTCGTGTAACATTGTTTGAAAACATTTGTTCGTCGTTCATCGTTCCTCGTAATAAACCATTTGTTATAAACAAATTGTTCATCGTTCCTTGTTGTAAACCTATTGTTCATCGTTCATCGTTCCTTGTTATAAACCAATCGTTCCTTGTTATAATTGTGAAAACTTTTGGTCGTTCTTTAATGAATACATTCAAACCTTTGTTGACTCGACTATACCCCAAGGGTATCTTAAATAGATCCTAAAAGATCTCTTTAATAAGGCTAGCAAATCAACGAATGATTTGTTAGTCATAAACAGTTTCTGTCGTTCACCAAACTACCCACCAAATCCATTGAATAGCCTAGTAACGGGATTGTCAATCCTATGGTACCAACTTACTACTGGGCGGCATAACAATGTTAATGAATGTCATTCGTATCTTGGATAACGCACCAACAAGTTGTATCGCATTATTGAAACCATATTGTTATGTAAACCATAGTATTTGTACTTTGAAAACTTGAAAACATTTAGCACATATGAATCACCCCAAAACATTTGTAAACATAAAAGAGGGGAGCAATGTTCTCGGCTGGGATTTACGAATAAGCCTTGTACAAGTGTATGATCAACGTCCGAAGATCAAGGAATCAAGTGTGTGTTCCTAATGAATCGGATAACAAGTAAATATCGGAACTTGAAAACAGAGGATTTGGATAGAATGGCACCTTATAAACCAAATGAGTATTGGGACTTGTATGACATGCTTTAATAAGTTATCATTCTGAGTTGGAAAGATTTTTATGTGCTTTTGACCCGTTATGACCCGTTAAGATAGTTTAAGCCACTTTAACGAGTCATTTGCGTAACTACGCATTCAGATGGTTAGATATGTGTTATGATAAGTCTTTAATGCTTAAACATGTTTGAAAATGTTATTTGATCAGAATACATCTCAAATTTTATGTTACATAAGCTCAAAGTTGATTTATTTGCGAAAAGGGCATTTTGGTCATTATTGAGGATTATAACAACTAGTTATCGTAACACTACCCAAACAACATGACCATAAGATATAACCTCAGAGGGTTAGTCCCTTTATATTTATGGTCACAAATTTATATTTGGTCGGATCCAAAGATCAACCAAACGGGTCAGATTAGAAAGTCAAAGCGGTGGTCAAACAGTCCAACTTTCGACTCTAAACAAGCACTAAAATAAGAGTGACGATTTAGACATGTTTTGACATGTCTAAATAAGTTTATAAAAGAGTTTTGGCATCAAAAAAAATTGTTTTGACTCCTGGAATTAGATTTGTTGCAAAATGCACAAAATTCGCATTTTGACCGAAACTTTGACTTGCAAAAATGACTAGAAATGGTGATAATCAGTAGGCATGATTTTTAGGGATCATAACCACCTTGATTATCATCATTTTGCAAGATTCAATTGAGCCATAACTCGATCAATTCATGATCAAAACTAAAAGTCAAACAGAAGTCAAACTGCTTGATTTTTAGTCAAATAAAGCTATAGAAATTGAACATGGCATGAAGGATTACTTACATACACAAGGGAAAAGATCAAAGACACCAGAGGAAGCTCCATAATGAGTGAAAATTCGGATTTGTGGCAGGTGAAGCAAGAAGGTGGTTAAAGAGTTCAAAATCACATGATAATTGGTATTTATAATGATCCAAAGTCCACTAAATCATGACAAGTGTTAGGCCAATCCTCTAGGATGATAACAAGTGTTATTGAGGTGTTAGATGCAGGTTAAGTGTGGCAAAATGCAAGATAGGTGTCATAATTTGCGTATTGGTGGAAAGGGAATGAGTTGGGAAGCTGCCAGCTAATGTTCTGTGAAAACAGGGGCGTCGCGCTACGCGACGGGTAACCCCTGGAGCTACGCTCTACACCTAGCCCCCATACTCAGTTCTGAAGTTTCAAAAATGGTAGAACAGGTTCCTGCACGTGTTTTGGCATTTCTAACACCCGTTAACCCAATATTTAAGTTCCATAAGGACGTTAAAGTATAGGGAACTTGAAATATGTCCAAAAATGTTCCAGAGGTCGGTTCGTTTGGTCGTACGGTAGCGGTTTTTGGTTAATTATGACGAAAAGCGTAACAAACGCGCAAATGACCATACACACATAACGAATGATATTTTTGCATTCCAATCACTAAAATACCATATTTTAATGATTACAAAAATTTTTGGATGTCCGTACATGTTCCGGATGGTGTTATACGCAAAAAGGCAAAGTTTCGCAGATTTTTTAAAGGGTATTTATGGTATGTTAAGTTTGTGACCTTGTTTCGGAGCGTACGTCGCTGCGAGAATCGGCAGACTTTTGCAGTTTGTTGTAAATAGTCCCTGTGATCGAATAAACTTGTTTTTGACATACCAAACCCTTCAAAACTTATTTCTAAGTTATGCAAAGGTTATTTAAGGTATGTTTAGCTTACGTAACTATTCCGGAACATACGTCGTATTAAATTGGTTTTGTTTTGTGTAATAGCTTATGTATAACCTCCAGAAAAGCTTATAGGAGTTGAAATTGTACATGGACTAAAATGTATAAATGTCACATGTAATTACACAATTCTTAGGAATGAAACACAAGATTTCATTAGAGTCGGAATTGTTCGGTATTGTTTGACGCTTGAAAAGGCTCAGATGTCACAGTCTCCCCTACTTTAGGAAATTTTGTCCCTAAATTTAAATCTAGAGGAAACTTGTAAAAACACAATAGAGGGTATCACCATCAAGTGATCCTTCATTTCCGGAGAAAAATCTCTAGAAAACATTTGGACTCCAGCGAACTTTGTTTATTGTACTCGTTTGTTGTCCATGGTGATGAGTTGAGATTTGAAAATCTCAACCTCATTCCAATAGGTAGGTGCGTGACACCTTTGATTGTACTGAGCCTCAGAAAAGATTCTTGTAAATGTCATAGTGCTATCTTTTTGTCGCCACACACCATTAAAAGAGCATGAACTTGAAGGAGAAGAGTCAGATTTCGAATAATGAACGAAAGATTATTTATAAGGGTTTCCCATGAAGACTAGTATAGGAAACTTGTGTGTGCTCTAAATTGGAGTCAGAGAGTGTATGATAGAACAACATTGGTCAAGGTCCAGAACTTCTAGTAACTTAAATAACGCCACGCTTGCAATGTAATAAGGAACACTTATATATAGGAAGTACCAGCGGTGTATCCACCATGCCCTTATTATATTGTTCCTGTTTCGTTATTCTTATTACTATAGGTTCTCACACATGACAAAACTTGCTATGGTTTTCTATGCAAGGGATTTTATAATTATGTATGCATCCATAATTACTCAATTCGTTTCACAGTCCGCATAGTTTATTTTGTGATGTGTAGGGGAAAAATCATATGAGTAAACATGGAATAACTTGTCTAGACCTTATCAGGATTTCTTAAATTAGATCAACGCATGATCCCTTTAAGTAGACCACCAAAGAGTCTCTTCAACTAGATTGACGAACAATCTCTTTAACTAGATCAACACATGATCTCTTTAACTAGATTGATGAGCAATCTCTTTAACTAGGCCCTAAAAGACCTCTTTAACTAAGCCCTGAAAGACTTATTTAACTAGGCCCTGAAAGACCTCTTTAACTAAGCCCTGAAAGACTTATTTAACTAGGCCCTGAAAGACCTCTTTAACTAAGCCCTGAAAGACTTCTTTAACTAGGCCCTGAAAGACCTCTTTAACTAAGCCCTGAAAGACTTCTTTAACTAGGCCCTAAAAGACCCTTTAACTAAGCCCTGAAAGACTTCTTTAACTAGGCCCTGAAAGACCTCTTTAACTAAGCCCTGAAAGACTTCTTTAACTAAACCCTGAAAGGTTTCTTTAACTAGACCCTGAAAGGTCTCTTTAACTATGAATCGAATTAGGAATAGTACTTTGGAATCCAAGGGCTTAACTATTTGCATAGAATAACCCATTCAAGGATTTAAGATAGTACATTCGGATATCCTTCTAAGAATCTATCATATGAAGATATGGAAGATTCTACAAGGATTTGGATAACAAACATTTGAATCAACTTAACACATAATCACATAATTGTCAGTTTGGTCATCAACTTGTTATTAACTTGTCATAAATTTGTACATAAGTAGTTAAAGTACACTAGGAACCCAATCAAGGAGTTCATTTAGTACTTCAAGCATCCGAAAGAATCTAACTATGAAGATAGAAAGATTTTGTAAGGATTTGGTTTAGTCACATCGTCTTGTCACATTGTCTTGCATTAAAGTACACAAATAATCCAATTAAGGACTTTGATTTGCACTTTAAACATCCAGAAGAATCTAACTATAAGGATAGGAAGATCTTATAAGGATTTGTACGCGAAAATGTTTTGAAACACACTAAGTATTTTCGTCAATATACGGAGCAAAATGTCGTTGAAAATCATGCATGGAGTCTTTGAAAATATGTTCAATGATTTTGGAAATCATACATATAATGTTTTTGAAATTATGCACTAGCTATATTAGGTAAATATAACATATTAAAATGTATTGAAAACATATGAAAAATCTTTGATTTAAGACATATGGTTTTTGAAAATATGCATGAAATCATGCACTATGTATATTTGGTAAATATGCTATGTTAGAATATTTGAAAACCATGTGAAATGTCTTTTGAAATCGTGTAAGATATCTTTGAAATCATTATGTATGGTATAATGAAAACGAGAGAACAATGAAATGCTCATAAACATATTGCATAAGACCATTTAAGGACTCATGGAAGTATCCTTAGGTATCCAATCAAGGATTTAAAGTGATACTTTGAGTATTTGTTAAGAGTTGTAACTTGTACCTTGTACATTGTTTCTTAAAAGAAACGAGTACTTAGGATTTTTGTAGAGATCGCGGGCGACCGCAAAATGAAAGAAACTACAAGAGTTATTTGATTCGCAAGGAACCATGTTATTGGTATTGGTAATGTAGGGGAGGAACACACATATATAATCGCATTTGTAAATAATATGGAAACAACCAAATTTATTTATAGACAATCAAAGTGCTTTCAAGGTTTTTTGGAAATAAACAGCAAACATAGAAGTTTAAGTGTTTATAGACATCAACACAAGCCTTAACATTGCTAGTGTCGATCTTGTGTCCATACGTTGAGTCGCCATTTGCCAGCCCGATTAGTTGAAATGATTAGGATAACCACCATTGAAGCAGATTCCATGTGGGTAGTTAGGACAACCCAGTATCGCATGAGGAGTTGCGATAAGTTGAGTAGGAACTGCCATTGCTTGGTTTGGTGGGGTAGCCAAACGACAGACCTTGGCTGTATGACCAATTTGTCCACAGTTAAAACATTTTCGACAGTGAACACTGGCATAGTGATGAAGGTTACATTGATTGCACAAGGGTGCTTTTCCTTTGTATGGTTTCTTAGCGGGTGGCAGAGTCACCTGGCTAGGTCCCACTTGGTTAAGCGGAATTGGATTAATCAATGTAGGATTCTTTGAAGCTTTACGCTTCCTTGATTTTTTTGAAGGCTTGGCTTCCGTCTTCTTTGGTGCCTAGTGAGTAGTCGCATCAAAATTGGATAAGCCTATGGTTAACTTAACGGCCCCACTGAGTATTGTGCCTATCTGTTGGGCGATGGTGGCAGCCAGTTCAGACTTTTGAGCATCGTTGCGACTAGGAGGCATTCTAAAAGAGAAAAGGAAAATATGAGTGAAACCGAATGAGATTGATACTGGATAGCCAAAATGAATTTTTAAAAGAAATATCGGCGAAGCATAAGGATTGTGATCAATTGTTTAGTACTAAGAACAAACAAATGACACGGTGACTAATCAAAGTAAATGGGTCTTTAACATGTATCGCGAAGATATGCTTTAGCCTATAAGTGGACACTCATCCCAAGAGTTCCCAGGTAAGAGTACTGGTCCGATTAAGTGGATTTGTACGAACACTCTAGCCTTAGACAGAAAACTCGGGGTACAGGCACCCACCTTCCAGATTGCACGTGTTCACATTAATAAAACCCAAACTTTGACGAGATTTTGAAAACTTTGAAGGCACAAAGCCAAAAAATAAATCATCTAAGGATAGATGATTTCTTGTGAAGTTTTTTAAAAATTTTGACTTTCAAAAGATGTGATATGCTTTGTTTTTGGTAATCACCTAAGGATAGGTGATGGTAATGTTTTAAGAATCTAAACACAAGTAAACTTGCGTTAGGGTCCTAGGAAGGTTATAGTCTAGGTCAAAGCATTACTAATAACCTAATTCCCTATAACCAGTGCTCTGATACCAACCTGTAACACCCCAAATCGCGTAAAGCAACACACGACGGAATCACTTGGGGAGTCACGTTAACAGATTGTTTCATCAACACGTGGTAATTAAAGTTATGATTCTTGAATGATTACGAGTTACATTATCTTCGGATTACAACAAACTAAACGAACATTTTAATTGCCATTCTTGTTTTAAGGCACTAAGGTCCGCGTCCGTTCCTACGTGAAGTATGCAGCAACAATCGTCATGTAACTAATCCTGAAACATATGTGAAAACGAGGTCAGCATAAAAATGCCGGCGAATACATAGTTTTCGTGAAACGTCAAATTCATGACTTAATATCTATATTGCAATACCTCGTACAATTTCGAGAGTGGACGAGTGTAAATCTTGAAATCGTAAAGTGTTTGATATTGCAATATAATATATCAACTTTACAAGTTGATATAAGTAAAACAAAATCTTGTAGCCATGAATCTTAACTAAAATCATTTGTTTTGTAAACTCGAGTGGTAAATCATCTTATAAAAAACCTCGTATGGTTTATATCTTTAAATAAAAATTTGTCGTGTAACATTGTTTGAAAACATTTGTTCGTCGTTCATCGTTCCTCGTAATAAACCATTTGTTATAAACAAATTGTTCATCGTTCCTTGTTGTAAACCAATTGTTCATCGTTCCTTATTATATGTAACATTTGTATAAATCGGGTTTCGAAAACCCGCCCCACTTTATCAATCTAAGTGTATTCATTTTTATGTCGTTCGGTTATTTATTTATTTCAATATTCCAATATTCCATATATAGGTAATAATAAAAAAATCAACGTTTAAAATAAATGATAACTAAAAATTTAATGAAATAATGTAATAATTGGTTTAATAATTATATCTAATATATGAATTAATATAAAATAGTCAAAATAAATAAAAATTCAAGAAAAGGGGTGAACCGGGATCGAACCCGGGTTCCTCGGATGCACACACACCACAACCACCACTGCGACACACACATTTGTTGTGCTATTTTTAGAACATCAATGCTCTTATATGTAAGAGAAGAGGAAACCTGCAACAACCGCAGATCTCCCCCCCGGGAGATCTCGGTAATCCACACGCGTTCCTCCAAATCAACAGCTGTCCGAACCTATTATCGGTAAATTCCTTGATTTGATCGCTGGCAATCAACTCGAAATCATAGAAACCGAGCCTCAAACTCCCCTATAAATACTAGCCAAATTCTCTGAGTCTAAACTCGCTCATACCTATCTCTTCACTATTAACCACCCCTGTCGTCGGAAAATTCTGCTTCACCGGCCGCCGAAGCTGTCGGGATCCACTCGTCGGAATCAAACCACCACCTCTGTCATACGGTACCGCTCTCCTTCTTTTCAATTGAGCTTTAGTTAATTGATCCAATGTGCAGATAAGTTATAGAAAAACCCGATGTGAATCGGATTTAAAATCAGGCGGGTGCAGGTTTGGCTTAAATTTTAAAACGAAGAAGATGATGGCAGTATGTGTATAAGTATAATAAAATACGGGTTTTAATCGGGTTAAGCACCCAGCCCAACTGGTTGGCCCGGGTGCAAACAAAACCCGGGATCACCGGTTCGAAACTAAGCACACACCGGCCTGACCACTTTAAAACCTTTTTAAATCCATCATTTCTGTATAAACATAATTAGTGTATAAATATAATTAAAATGCAAGTATTGTCGGGTTAGACACCCAGCCCAGTTGGTTAGGCTGGGTGCACAACACATCAAAGGTCTCGGGTTCGAGTCCCTTGGCTCACACCGGTCCGGCCATTTAGTTTCCTTTTTAAATTTAATTAAAATCGAATGAACCTAAAATGTGTATAAGTATAATTAAAATCCAGATTCTTTCAGGTTAAACACGTAGCTCAGTTGGAAGAGCTGCGTGCACGCAACCAAGAGGTTGCGAGTTCGAGTCTCAACACACGCATGTCAACTTCCAATCGAACCGGCCTGACACGTGTCAGACCGGCGTTTTTGCTGCATTTTCTTTTATTTTTATTATTAATTAATTTACTTATTTGTCCACTTTATTTTTAATTTATTTAGTTATTTATTTATTTTATCTTATTACTTTAATTATCAACTTAAATCAATTAGAAACATAAATATATATTTTCCAAAGGCTTTCAAACCCACAAAAATAATCCAAAAACTTAAACAAAAGATTATAACCTATATAATATCCTATATATTTACCGAGTTATCACGTATTATTTCTAGGTTCGTACCTACTCGTTAATTAAATTCCCAACTCGTGCGCTCTCTTTACCGTTCAAGAATACGCACCCAAGGTGAGTGAATCTCTACAAATTCCCCGTTTTAATCACGTTTTGGGGTGTAACATGTGCCGTATCATTTCTTTATTTTATTTAACACTTGTGCTTATATCATTTCGTGATCAAATGTGTATTGCTTGTAGTGTGGTTTATATGTGGATACATTTTATCATTTCAGTGCACTCATTTCGTTAGGCCCATCAGTTCCTCGTGGGAAACGGGTTGAGCATCAGGTGCCTCATTAGATCGGCTCTGTTTGATTGAGCCTTGATCTCAGATACATCATCATTCATGTCATATATTCATTCAATGTGGTTTGTGATTGGTTACACATCTACATTTGCTCACATGTGATTCATGCAGAATTTTATTTAAAAAAACATAAAAGTCAATTATTTAAAATCTTTTATCAAGGTTCACTCGCCAACTTTTGTTGACCCAAAATTTCCTCTGTTTTACGCATGATACAGGTGATCAAGTTGAGGAAAGAAACACCTAGGATGGCCTAGAAGAATAATCAAGTTATTTCGTTGGAACAAGCATTTAGATTATTATTTGTGTTTGTATGAAATTTTGTTGGATATTTGAATTTTAATTTGAATTAAATAAATATGAAACTTAATAGTAAATATCATGAGCTTTGGTGATAACCCAATCATGCCCCGACTTTTATTCCGCTACGGGTCGGGGTGTGACATTATAAACCAATCGTTCCTTGTTATAATTGTGAAAACTTTTGATAGATCTTTAATGAATACATTCAAACCTTTGTTGAGACGACTATACCCCAAGGGTATCTTAAATAGATCCTAAAAGATCTCTTTAATAAGACTAGCAAATCAACGAATGATTTGTTAGTCATAAACAGTTTCTGTCGTTCACCAAACTACCCACCAAATCCAGTGAATAGCCTAGTAACGGGATTGTCAATCCTATGGTACCATAACTTACTACTGGGTGGCATAACAATGTTAATGAATGTCATTCGTATCTTGGATAATGCACCAACAATTTGTATCGCATTATTGAAACCATATTGTTATATAAACCATAGTATTTGTACTTTGAAAACTTGAAAACAATTAGCACATATGAATCACCCCAAAACATTTGTAAACATAAAAGAGGGATGTACTCACCTGAGATTTGCGAATAAGCCTTGTACAAGTGTATGATCAACGTCCGAAGATCAAAGAATCAAGCGTGTGTCCTAATGAATCGGATAACAAGTAAATATCAGAACTTGAAAACGGAGGATTTGGATAGAATGGCACCGTATAAAAAATGAGTATTGGGACTCGTATGACATGGTTTAATAAGTTATTATTCTGAGTTGGAAAGATTTTTATGTGCTTTTGACCCGTTATGACCCGTTAAGGTAGTTCTAGCCACTTTAACGCGTCTTTTGCGTAACTACGCATTCGGATGGTTAGATATGTGTTATGATAGGCCTTTAATGCTTAAACATGTTTGAAAATGTTATTTGATCAGAATACATCTCAAATTTTATGTTACATAAGCTCAAAGTTGATTTATTCACGAAAAGGGTATTTTGGTCATTATTGAGGATTATAACAACTAGTTATCATAACACTATCCAAACAACATAACCATAAAGTATAACCTTAGAGGGTTATTCCCTTTATATTTATAGTCTCAAATTTATCTTGGTCGGATCCAAAGATCAACCAAACGGGTCAGATTAGAAAGTCAAGCTGTGGTCAAACCGTCCAACTTTCGACTCTAAACAAGCACTAAAATAAGAGTGACGATTTAGGCATGTTTTGATATGTCTAAATAAGTTTATAAAAGAGTTTTGGCATCAAAACAAATTGTTTTGACTCCTAGAATTAGATCCATTGCAAAATGCGCAAAAATCGCATTTTGACCGAAACTTTGACTTGCAAAAATGACTGGAAATGGTGATAATCAGTAGGCATGATTTTTAGGGATCATAACCACCTTGATTATCATCATTTTGCAATATTCAATTGAGCCATAACTTGATCAATTCATGATCAAAACTAAAAGTAAAACAAAAGTCAAACTGTTCGATTTTAAGTCAAATTAAGCTATAGAAATTGAACATGGCATGAAGGATCACTTACAAACATAAGGGAAAAGATCAAAGACACCAGAGGAAGCTCCACAATGAGTGAAAATTCGGATTTGTGGCAGGTTGAAGCAAGAAGGTGGTTAAAGAGTTCAAAATTCACATGATCATTGGTATTTATAATGATCCAAAGTCCACCAAATCATGAAAAGTGTTACCCAATGCTCTAGGATGATAACAAGTGTTATTGAGGTGTTAGATACATGTTAAGTGGGGCAAAATGCAAGATAGGTGTCATAATTTGCGTATTCGTGGCAAGGGAATGAGCTGGGAAGCTGCCAGCTAATGTTTCTGTGAAAACAGGGGCGTCGCGCTACGCGACGGGTAACCCCCTGGAGCTACGCGCTACACCTAGCCCCCATACTCAGTTATGAAGTTTCAAAAATGGCAGAATAGGTTCCTGCACGTGTTTTAGCATTTCTAACACCCGTTAACCCAATATTTAAGTTCTATAAGGACGCTAAAGTATAGGGAACTTGAAATATGTCCAAAAATGTTCCATAGTCGGTTCGTTTGCTCGTACGGTTGTGGTTTCGGTTAAATACGACGAAAAGCGTAACAAACGCGCAAATGACCATACACACGTAACGAATGATATTTTTGCATTCTAATCACTAAAATACCATATTTTAATGATTACGAAAATTTTTGGATGTCCGTACATGTTCCAGATGGTGTTATACGCAAAAATGCATAGTTTCGCAGAATTTGCAAAACAGCCCTTGAAGTTCCAAAAGTGTGTTTTTGCCATACCGAAGCCCTCAAAACTTATTTCTAAGCTATGTAAAGGGTATTTATGGTATGTTAAGTTTGTGACCTTGTTCTGGAGCGTACGTTGCTGCGAGAATCGGCAGACTTTCGCAGTTTGTCGTAAATAGTCCCTATGATCGAAAAACTTGTTTTTGACATACCAAACCCTTCAAAACTTATTTCTAAGTTATGAAAAGGTTATTTAAGGTATGTTTAGCTTATGTAAGTATTCTGGAACATACGTCGTATTAAATTGGTTTCGTTTTGCGTAATTGCTTATGTATAACCTCCAGAAAAGCCTAGAGGAGTTGAAATTGTACATGGACTAAAATGTATAAATGTCACATGTAATTACACAATTCTCAGGAACAAAACACAAGATTTCATTAGATTCGGAATTGTTCGGTATTGTTTGATGCTTGAAAAGGCTCAGATGTCACACTTTTCTTATGTTTATCGATTACCGTGAGCTTAACAAGCTCACAATCAAGAATCGATATCCCCTACCTCGCATTGATGATCTTTTTGACCAACTACAGGGTGCAACTTGTTTTTCGAAGATTGGTCTACGTTCTGGGTATCATCAGCTTCGTGTACTCGAGGAAGATATTCCCAAGACAGCTTTCTGTACTCGATATAGTCATTATGAGTTCACTGTTATGCCGTTCGGCTTAACCAATGCTCCTGCCGTCTTCATGGACTTGATGAATAGGGTCTGTAAGCCTTAGTTGGACAAGTTCATCATTGTTTTTATTTTGACATCTTGATTTATTCCAAGACACGAGCCGATCACGAACAACATCTTCGTTTAACAATTGAACTCCTAAAGAAAGAACAACTTTACGCCAAATTCTCTAAGTGTGAATTTTGGCTTAAGGAAGTTTAGTTTTTGGGACACAGAACAAGGTATACACGTAGATCCCGCCAAGATTAGTGCAATCAGGGATTGGAGTACACCTACTACTCCTACTGAAGTTCGTTCATTCTTGGGTCTCGCGGGTTATTACCGCCGTTTCATTGCTAATTTTTTCAAGATTGCGGTTCCCCTCACTGCTTTAACTCAAAAGAGTAAACCTTTTGAGTGGGGACCCAAACAGGAAGAAGCTTTTCAGAATCTGAACCAGAAGCTTTGTGATGCTCCTATTCTATCTTTACCCGAGGGTAACAATGATTTTGTCGTACACTGTCATGCATCAAACTTAGGTCTCGGTTGTGTTCTCATGCAAAGAACAAGGTTATAGCCTATGCATTAAGACACTTGAAGGTTCACGAAAAGAACTACACCACTCATGATCTTGAGTTGGGTGCAGTTGTGTTCGCTCTTAAGATTTAGAGACATTACCTTTACGGTACAACATGTGTGATTTTCACGGACCACAAAAGTCTTCAATACATCTTCAATCAGAAAGAACTAAACATGAGACAACGACGTTGGGTCGAGCTTCTGAACGACTGTGACTGCGAAATTCGTTGCCATCCTGGTAAGGCGAATGTCGTAGCCGATGCATTAAGTCGTAAGGAACGTGTCAAGCTGCATTGTGTTCAGGTTCGATCTGATATCCAGACACGTATTCTTGAGGCTCAACGCACTTGTGTCACACAAGACAAACTAGGTGATGAATTGCCACATCATCTCGAGCTTCAGCTGGAAACAAAGAAAATGGGTTATCTTATTATCTGAACCATTTGTGGGTTCCAAGTCTAGACAATCTTCGCACCTTAATAATGGATGAAGCTCGTAAGTCTCGTTATTCAATTCATCCGGGTGCAGACAAAATGTACAAAGATCTTCGTACTCAGTATTGGTGGTCGGGTATGAAGAAAGACATAGCTTTATACGTTTCTAAATGCCTTACTTGTCTTAAGGTAAAAGTCGAACATCAGTGTCCTTCTGGTTTACTTGAACAACCAGAGATTCCGGTTTGGAAATGGGAAAGCATTGCCATGGATCTCATTACCAAATTACCGCGTACACCTAGAGGGCATGATGCCATTTGGGTAGTCGTTGATCGACTAACGAAGTCATCACATTTTATAGCTATTAGTGAGGATTTCTCTGCTGACAAAATTGCTAAGATTTATGTGGATGAAATAGTATCTCGTCATGGTGTCCCTTTGGATATTATATTTGATCGTGATGCTCGATTCACGTCTCATTTTTGGAGAACCATGCAGTCTGCTATGGGAACCAAGCTTAATCTGAGTACTGCTTATCATCCTCAAACGGATGGACAATCGGAAAGGACGATCTAAACATTGGAGGATATGCTAAGAGCCTGTGTGATTTACTTTGGTGGTAGTTGGGATTCGTATCTACCATTGATCGAGTTCTCCTACAATAACAGTTATC
Source organism: Scalesia atractyloides (assembly GCA_947069175.1). NCBI lineage: Eukaryota > Viridiplantae > Streptophyta > Magnoliopsida > Asterales > Asteraceae > Scalesia > Scalesia atractyloides. Next base: position 43,901,951 of record CAMTDV010000017.1, read on the forward strand.
ACTCCAGCATTGATATGGCACATTTTGAAGCTCTTTATGGTCGAAAATGTCGTTTACCTGTCTGTTGGAATGAGATCGGTGAATCTCAATTCACTGGACCTGAACTTATTCAAGACACAACGGAAAAAGTCACGTTAATTCGTGAAAACCTTCTGACAGCTAGAAGCCGTCAAAAGAGTTACGCGGATAAACGACGCAAGCCTTTGGAACAGTACTCTTACGTTAAGGCTTAGTTAAGCCTTAGTGGAACAGTACTCTTACGTTAAGGCTTAGTTAAGGCTTAGTGCTGCAGTAAACACTGTTATGTTAAGGCTTAGTTAAGCCTTAGTGGAACAGTACTCTTACGTTAAGGCTTAGTTAAGGCTTAGTGCTACAGTAAACACTGTTATGTTAAGGCTTAGTTAAGGCTTAGTGCTACAGTAAACACTGTTACATTAAGGCTTAGTTAAGCCTTAGTGCTACAGTAGACGCGTCATTAGGGTTATTAATTACGAGTAATCACTGTTACGTTAAGGCTTAGTGGAATAGTGATTAGGGTTATTAATAGTAATCACTGGATTTTAATAACCCTAATGATGCGTCTACGGTAGACGCGTCATTAGGGTTATTAATTACGAGTAATCACTGTTACATTAGGCTTAGTGGAACAGCGTTTACTGTTACGTTAAGGCTTAGTGCTACAGTTATTACTGTTACGTTAAGGCTTAGTTAAGCCTTAGTGCTACAGTGATTACTGTTACGTTAAGGCTTAAGACTCCAAGGGTACAATAGTCATTTTACACTATTTAAGGCTTAACCCCAAATATAAATGTTAAATTAATTTTTAATAAATAAATATATAATATCATTGTAAATTAATCAACAACAACCCAGACTAATTAACAGTTTACTAACATAAACTTATAATAACATACATTAATTAACTTGGTAAACAACATTAAACACCCAGTTAATAAGCCTTAATTACAGTACATTATATTTAAGTAATCAAATATTTATTATGATCCATAGATGCAATCCAATTAAATAAGACTAATAATTACTGCAATTACACAATGAAAAAAGTCAATAAAAGATGATGTGGATTCCTATAATCGTCATCTAAGCCTTAAGTGTAATTTTACCTTAAGTGTAAAAGATGACGTGGCACGCTCTCAGCCCTCCGATCAACTTTCTCTTAATACGTCATCTTTTACTGCATACATATTTTGATCTGTTGCAGCAACAAAGACTTAAGGTAAGTGTAAACTAGATTACACTTAAGGCTTAGTTATTAATTAATAAAAAAGATGACGTAACGTCATCTTTTTTTATTAATTAATAACAGTGTAATCCATACATATTTTATCTAGATTATAGGAATCCATGTCAGTAATTTTTTATTAATTAATAAGTAGAGAAGTTCTACTTATTTACTAAGCCTCCGATCAACTTTCGCTCAGTAATTTTTATTAACTAATAACTATGCCTTAAGTGTAATTGGGTTCTCGGGGGCTATTAATAATATTATTGGTTGCCCCCGGGGTCCGTAGGGGTGATCTACGACTGAATTTGAATTTTAATTTTGATGGGAGGGCTGAAATTTAGCCACGTGTCATTTGCTACAGTATCATGTCGGGCAAGGGGGTAAAATGACTATTTTACCCTTGGAGCACTATAGCTCTAAGCCTTAACTAAGGCTTAACGTAACAGTACTGTTCTACTAAGCCTTAACTAAGCCTTAACGTAACAGTAATCACTGTAGCACTAAGCCTTAACTAAGCCTTAACGTAACAGTACTGTTCCACTAAGGCTTAACTAAGCCTTAACGTAACAATAATAACTGTTCCACTAAGCCTTAGTGGAAAATGACTATTTTACCCTTGAAGCCTTAAGCCTTAACGTAACAGTAATCACTGTAGCACTAAGGCTTAACTAAGCCTTAACGTAACAGTAATCACTGTAGCACTAAGCCTTAACTAAGCCTTAACGTAACAGTAAACATTGTTCCACTAAGCCTGAACGTAACAATGTTTTCCTCCCTCCGGTTCCACAGCTATGTTCAGAGCGTTTGGCTTCGTATTGATCAATTGCCTGAGAGATACGCTCGTTCAGTTCCTCTTGAGTCGTTGATAGCACATTAGTGTTAATCCTCCTTCGTTGTGGCGGCATCGTCATCTAGTAGGAATATCAATCGTGATTAAAATAAATATTTATTATCATCAATATAAAAAAAATACATTATGTGTCCATCACTTATTCATTTATTTATTTACTTATTATTATTATTATAAATATTATATATATATATATAACCAACAGTCGGGTATGTAATAAACATATATAAACGGCGAAATCACATGATCGCGAACATGTATGAACACGCCAATCATCACAATAACTATGGAATCTCAAAGCGTAGATAATTACCACAACATAAAGAAATATCATCACCCACAATAATCACCATAAAATCAACCATAACATAAAAGAAATACAGTGCGAGGTAAAGAAAGTACACTATTATACATAATGACAACATGTTACAATTCGTTCATGAAGATCAAAAGGGATTTAGGGGTACAAAGCCCTAGTCAATACAAGTTAATATTATACAAAGGTAAACTTTTCTTCAACATTGCATCTTCATGTCTTTAGTTTTCTTCAAAAGCTGGATCTTCTGGCCGAAGTCTTCCAAAAGCTATATACACAAACGCAGGACTAATCCCCAAAAGATAACTACCAACATGCTACTGAGGTGGTGGTGACTGTGGTAGTGGTGGTGGTGATGGAGGAGGTGAGGATGGTAGGGGTGGTAGTGGTGATGCAAGTGGTGGCTGGAGAGTGATAGCGGTCCTGATAGCTGCTAACTCAGTCCGAAGCTCTCTGATCCTACGAAAGAGTATGGTAATCTGTAACTCAGACGATAGCTGCCTATCCTCCATAGTAGATAGAGGCCAATGCGAGGGATGATAAGGGTCAGATGGGCTCATGCCCGGTGGTGGGATCGGAGCATATAATCCAGGGTGGTAAGGAGCGTGTCCGGTGGTATGGGATGGTCCAGCAGCATATGGATCATGAGAAGGGTGGGTTTCTGGCTGGTGTGAAGACTGTCCCAAGTGATAATGAGGTGGAGAATGTAGAGAGTGTGAGAATCCCGACAAATTCATGGGATCAGTAGTAGGGGTAGGTGGTACTGAAGCAGGGGCAGGTAGTACTGATGTGGGGGAGGACTCGTGGGAGGGTGTAGTGGGAGCAACAATAGAGGTAGTGGATGAGACATCAACTACAGAAACAACAAGCGAAGGTATCTCAAGGATAGCGATATCAAAGACCTCGCCACCACTGAGGTCATCCTCGAGGTGGTCAACATGAAATACCGGGATGTCATCATGGTCATCATCAAGATCGATGACAGGTGGAACGACATCGAGAGGTATGGCTAAGTACACGACAAGGTGCTCCCCCTCAGGGTGTCCGTAAATGATCCTGTCATGCATCTGTAGAGGGAGGGCTAAGACGTCGTCTGCTAAGGGAGCATCATCTAGTGTAGGATCGATAAGGGCAAACGGTTGGAAGTCATCCAGCAGATCATCATCGTCTGACATAGCCTCATGATTTAACTCCTCGTCAGATGATATAATCACGATTTCAGGCACATACTCGTCGTCTGAAACTAACTCCATCGGGTCAGTGTCTGTAATAGCCGAGGAAGATGACGACATGGTCCTGGTAAATAATCCGTACAACGCATATACATATATGGGTTAGTATTCAATATATATTTTGTGTCGATAAAACGCCCATGTGTCATAGTGATCTCCTCGTGGCGGCGATATGCTCAATATTAAATGTTGACGAAATATATTTTTGTCAGTCGGGAAATATTATTATTTCTTAAGAGTTCGCCTTTGAAGTTCGACCTTGGCCGTTTTATTTTATTCATCCGTTTAATCGCTTATGGATGTAATATGTGTAGGACTTGTTTATGTTCATATTCATGGCATTACTTTGGGAATATGTATTTTCTTGTATCTTTATACTTGTTTCATACAAGTATTTATTGGTATGTTTAGGTGTATTGTTTTGATCACCCTAAGTATATCTAGATACATACACATTGTACACAAATACTTGTACTTCGTGAATTTTCCAAAATACATATAATTTTACCAAAAATTATATGTCATGTATAGTTATTATTTTTCAACATTTGTTTTTGTGGAAAAATATATATTCTGACTACAAGAGTACTTGAATACTTAAGACTTGTCACTTTGCATCAAAGCTTCCCTAATGACGTTTAAGACCACTAATCGCATTTAACCATGTTAATCACCCTTTGATCCCAATTTAGTCGCGATTAGATTTTTAGTAAAATTCGCCATAGTTTCCCCAAAAACTAGGGCGTTTTCCACGTCATAAAAACGCATTTAAATCAAAAATCAATTCACCAAATCACCATCATTCACCAAGTTTCTTTTAAACATGTTTATTTGTTAACCTAACTTCCTCATTCCATAAACTTTCATATTACCATTTTTATACATAAAAAGTTAGACTTTTTAAGGTGGTTTTCATAGTAACAAGTTATTTAATTTATCTTGTAAAAACAAGGTTCACTAGACTTTCCCAAAAATTATTTCTTTATGTAACCCAAAAACTATATGATTAGTTCATGAAAGTGAGTATGATGATCTTTCTGGATTTAAACATATCATGTTTAACTCACATATTTATGTTCATCATGACAAGATGAACACAAATGTAGATTACTACATGAAACTAACAACATGATCATCATAAACATTAACTTTAACTCACTAATATTAACACGATTAACATAAACATTATAATCATACAAACTGGCTACACTAATCTACATATAACAACACATAATATAGTTTTATTTAGTGTTCATTAACTTTGAGATTAGGGTTTTTGATTATGTTTATCTTAAATTTCAAGATTTCCAACCTGTACTTCTATAAACTACTAGTAACAAGGAGCATAAATAGAGTGTTTAGGAGGCTTACAACTTTGCACAAGCCAAAATGAGAAAATAAGAAGAAGATTAAGCTCCAAAGGTGATACTAATGATGCTCCATGTTCACTCCATGAAAGGATGATCTTGTAAAGCTTGAAAGATGAGTGAAAATGGTGGGTTATGATTGGAATATGGTGGTGTTAGGGTGGTGATGGTGGTGCGTAAGTAGGAGAGGGAGAGAGAAAGTGTTTGTGGTTTGAATGTTGATGAATGAAGATGATGATAATGTGGTGATTTGATAAGTTATCATGCCATACTTCTCCTTAGTCAAGACATCTTTCACAACACCATACTCATCTCCTTACACCCTTTGAAAAATATGGACAAGTTGGTGAGGCCACATGGGGGGCCACCTTGACCGAATTTAGGAGGGGGGGGGGGGTTAAGTGTAAGATTTTGATAATAAGGTCCTTAATTATTAGATATTTTGGTACTTAAGAGAAGTAGGGTGTTTAGGTTTAAACACACCATTAGAGGGGTAATTAGGGATTAGGACTCGTATTAATACTAACTAGTTCACTATACTAGTTAAAATGATATTTAACTAGTTTAAACGTCTTCCGTTTAAGCGTCGGTGCACTAACGGTGCTTTTATGTCATACCGACAAACATTTCCGTAAGTTGTTATCTCACGTCCAAAAGTTGTATGAAGTGATTCCGAGTCCCAGATTAGGCTTCACTAGTTCACTAGTTTATTCATTTGGTTGTTATAGTGGCGGAAATACCGCTTACTAGCTCGACGGTTTGCTAACGGACTAGATATGTCCATCGCGATATAATACTGGAAGCTTATGATATTTTGGACATCCCATTGGTATCCTTAGAATGTTTTAGTGTGTTTTCATCAACCGTCATAATTCTGGAGGTCGAGAATTGCTGAATTATTATAACGGACGAATTAAAAGTATTATATTTTTAGCCGATCGGACAATATGTATTCATGGCGTTGCACCGGAAGGTTGTGTAAGATTATAAGACTTATTCCCACATTAGTGTTTTCATATATATATGGACTCCGTTTCGTCATTCGTGTGTCTTGATTCATTGTTCTGTAGCGGTTGCTGGCATGAATAGTGCAACCGTGAATAGTGCGCCCAACATTCTCTACCAACACTTTTAGGACATAGTTTTAGTTGTTTCGCGTTGTAACGAAAACCAATAGATGTTATATCATGTTTTTCTTGTCCTAATACTTGTTATGTGTCATATGACTCAGTCACGTAAATTAATTACGATTAAATGCATGAGATAATAAAATAAAATAGGTGATTAGATTGTATGGAATTACCGGTTATTTGCCATTTGTCACATTCCCACCTTTGGGAAAGCCTATTATAAACACTAAAAACAATTAGTGTTTAAGTTAAACAGCCAAACGATTAGTAATTGAAACATTTGACCGAAAACATTATAAATAAGAAAGTGTGTATATATATTACAGCCCCTTCCCCCGGCCGGGTCAGCTTTTCCACCAGGCCGGGTCAACTAAACATGTTTTCTTTGCAGAACTGTCCCCCGGCCGGGTCAGGTGTCCACCCGCCCGTGTCAGCTCTGCACGTCTACTTTTCACCCTATTTGCATCCAAATCTATCCAAACTCATTTATGTTGGTTTACACAAGCCGGACTAACCCGAACAAACTCCGATTTCGCCCGGATTAGCCCACGCTTTTGTAAAACGGCTAAAACAGGTCCAAAAGACCTCTCCGACCTATGTTTGCTCAGTAGCACAGGGTTGGAGGGATGAACACTCGATTTTACTCAGCAAATGACGCGAAAACGTAAGATTTTGGACCCGAAAACATCAAGTTCGCTCAAGAATCCCCAGCTCACTGGTCAAGTTCGACCGAACCTGCACCCATATGGGTCAAGTTCGACCGAACTTAGGTCAATTTCTCCAAAATTTCTTACAAGTTCGCCCGAACTTGTCTAGTTTCTTAGGAAACTAAACGAATTCGCCCGAACTTGTCTTGTCAGTAAGAATTTCTTACAAGTTCACCCGAACTTGACAAGTTTCTCAGGAAACTCATCAAGTTTGACCGAACTTGACTCAAAACTCACCAATTCCACACAAGTTCGCTCGAACTTGTGTGTTTACACACAAGTTCGCCCAAACTTAGCTACTGCCCTACCAAAACTTAACCGTTTCAGCTTTTCGGATACTGATGCACTTCCGTTCGCGTATGCAGGCTGATCCGGCGCTCTTCTCGACTCTCCTCAGATCCCGAACTCTTACCTAAACACACCCACAGTGAGTATAATTGACCCATTTTCGTTTAAACGCAATTTTTTGGTGTTAGATACGTTCCTATATTAAAATCACATCACAAATCAAACTGTTTATCACACGCGAACAATCTGACTGTGTATGCTCAATACGTGATACTAGAAACATGTGACTAGGACTTATTTTCGTTAACTTGCTTCCTTAGCTAGCATGGTACTATAGTGTGGCTTACACCCGACGGGGTCTAGTTAGGATGGACGCGCAAGCCTTCTCACGGTAGTTCGCATGACAAATGAGCCTATGTTATGTTAAGTGTTTTTGTGTATCATGATATGTAATTAGATTAACGCTTTCTCGACTATGCTAGTGTTATTCAAACTCGTATGCTCACATTTACTTAATTGTATTGACTTGTATTTTAACGTATGTAACAGGTTGAGGATTTTAGCTATGGATGCTTGGATGTTGCGTGCTTAGCGTAGTTTAGTTTTGTTTGTTTTGTTTAGAATGGTTTGTAATAAAAATCTAGGGGATATCGAACCCGGTTGTTTTATGAGAAATCTCCGTTTTGTAATGATTGTTTAAATGTTACGTTCAATAGTATGGGATACTAAGCAGGTTGTGATATGTTGAATGATTGTTATGGAACATCTCGTGAAATCAATCTGGTCGCCTAGTGCCACTAACCCCGATGCTTCCGCCATCGGTTGGGGTGAGACAGATTGGTATCAGAGGGCCATAACCATAGGATAATAGGTAGAATTGCCATGTTCGACCTAGTAGCATGTTTAAGTACCCGATTGATCTATCTTTGACTTAAATGTTAAACTACTTGCCATAAATGCTTAAATGTGCCTTCCCTGAGGCTAATACAATAATACACGCTTGGAAACGCTCGTATCTCACCAACGAGTGATCAAGTCGAGAATAGGTGTGAAAACTGAGAACTCTCGATGAGATCATTCACTCCGCGCATTCTCTCACACGAGATATCTTCGTTGAGTTAGGAGTGACATCCAAACCTCGACAAACATCTCCCTTTCTATCTAGTGGAACGCCCGATGTAATCGGTGAGCGTGGCCAAAACTAGGAATGATGTTGATAAGTTAGGGGTGAAACCTGCATCTTAATAACTAATTCCGTGCTTCGATTTTCAATCTCACCAAAGTCTCGGTTATGCCAATGGTTTGGAACACGTATTAACTGGAAGGGTAAACGTCGTTAGCCGCTTGCGGTGAGAACGTTTATCTATTAGGCCAAAGCGTGGGTCCAAATGCAAAGGGTAGTCGAATCACTTTGGCGTGTCAAATGTCTCAAAACCCCGGACACTCCCAATTGATTTAAGCCTATATCGTCGGTTTACGCATCATCGAGTTTATTACTACTTACGTGTTTAAAATTTTGAGAATTTTCGCTTTATTCGATTTCTCGCTTTGATGATTTATCATATCATCGGTTTCCCGATTTATCGCATTTACGCTCCATCGAAAGTATGCACAACTCGCACGGATCTCGTAATCTAAAATGCTAATTAATACACCAACAAACTAATCACTTAACTCGCTTACGCCTATGAGGACGTGTGTCTCATACGCGGTATTATCTCGCTTATCTCACTATTATACGTATCACTTATATCTCGCATCTCATATCGCGCTACGCATTGTTACTATTAGAAGGTGAATACGTGCAAATATGTGCTTATATGCGTATGTGCTTATGTGCTTACGTGCTTATGTGATTATGTGCCTACGTGCTTATGTGATAACGTGCTTTACTTGTAATTATAATAAATATTTTAAACATAACTCTATTATAATCGAATCTCGTCTAATCCACATCTTTGTGTAGATGTCGTCACTCGGATCTCATACTCGCCATACTGCTCAACGCCACAGCCACAACAAGCGCATCGCTTCACTAGCAGCAACTCCTCAGTCGACTCGAAAACTGAGAATCCCAAGTCGCGATTCAGCTTCAAGAACTTCAAGGCTTGTGCACCTCTCGCCTTCACGGGCAATGACGGACCGACTTCTATGTTTCACTGGTTCGATGCTATTGAGGTCACTTTTAGGCAAAGTGGATGCCCCGATGACCTCCGCACCGTGAACGCTACCGGAGTCTTCCAGTCCTGTGCTCTCGACTGGTGGACAGCCGAAAGAAACAAGTGTGGAAATGATGAAGCCTACAGTCTATCTTGGGAGGAACTCAAGGAAGTAATGATGAAGGAGTTCTGTCCTCCGCATGAAATGCAAAAGCTCGAGAATGAGTTTTGGGGTATCAAACAGGATGGTCCCGACAATGCTGGTTTTACTGCTCGGTTTAAGATTTTGAGCATCATCTGTCCCAGCCAGGTTGATACGACGGAGAAAGCTATCAACAAGTACATCCGTGGTTTACCCGAGTGTGTCGCAAGTTTCATGAAAGTTGCTCGTACTACAACCATCGAGGAAACCTACATGCTCGCCGCTGAGATCAACGCTCAGCGAGTTCAGGATGGTTATTTCAAGAACTCTACTAAACTCGCCAATCAGGCCGTCGTCGAACCAACCGCTGCTACCGAATCACCAAATGAACCGAAGGGAAAGCGTCAGTCAGCCGAGTAAGAACTATGCTCTCGCCGCTCCAGCAAACCCTCAGCTGCTTCGGTCAGCCACTCCGAACGCACCTCCAGCTAAGCGTGCGTATACCGGACCTCACCCTCTGTGCCCTAAGTCCACTTATCATCATGCCGTTGGTGGCAACTGCCATTTTTGCACAAACTGCAATATCTACGGCCATTTTAATGTGAGTTGCCGATCAGGTCCTCGTCAGCCAGCTCCTCAGGCTCCAGCAGCTCCAGCTTTACCCGCTCCTCCTCAAGCCAATCAGCAGCAAGCTCCAAAAGCACGTGTGTGCTATGTGTGTGGTGATCCGAATCATTTCGCCAATGTCTATCCGAATCATCCTGTTAAGAAAGAGCAGCCAGCACCACAGCCTCAGGAGCAGCCTCAGCCCCGCAGTAGCAGCAGCAACCACAAGCTGCACGTGGTAGAGCCTTCAATCTCAACCACCGCCAGGCTCAGAAGAACAACAATGTTGTCAATGGTGCATCTCTCGTTAATGGTATTTATACTTCATGTTTATTTGATACTAGTGCCGATAATTGTTTTGTATCGTTAGAATTCAAAAAGGTTTAAAAATGTAAGCGCGCTAAACTCCCAAAGACTTTCGATGTGGAAGTCACCACCGGAAGAACCGTTACCGTTAATTCCGTCTTTCGTGATTGTAATCTCGATCTCAACAACCATGTCTTCTCGATCAATCTCATACCTATGCAGTTAGGTAGTTTCGATATCATAGTAGGCATGGATTTTCTTCGTGAAATCATGCTGAAGTTGTGTGCTTCGATGAAATGATTCGTTTCCCTCTTCCTAACGGTGATCAACTCCATGTTTATGGTGAAACTCTCTCAAAGAACTTGATGCTTCTATCATGTACTCGAGCACACAAATGCTTGCAAAAGCGATGTGTTGCCTTCCTCGCCCATATTGTGAACCCGGAGAAAGAAAAGAAGACTTATAAAGACGTTCCCGTTGTTTGTGAATTTCCTAAAGTCTTTCCCGACGATTTACCCGGTTTACCCCCTACTCGATATGTTGAATTCCGTATCGATTTAGTTCCTGGAGCTACTCCCGTTGCTAAAGCTCCTTATTGAATCGCACCCTCAGAAATGCGCAAGCTATCAAGCCAAATCCAAGAGCTTCTTGATAAAGGTTTCATACGCCCGAGCACTTCGCCATGGGGCGCACCTGTCCTTTTCGTGAAAAAGAAAGAAGGATCGTTCCGAATGTGCATCGATTATCGTGAACTTAACAAACTCACGATAAAGAACAGTTACCCTCTTCCTCGAATTGACGACTTATTTGATCAGCTTCAAGGTGCTACTTGTTTTTCCAAGATCAATTTACGTTCCGGCTATCATCAGTTACGCGTATTGGAAGAAGACATTCCGAAAACCGCCTTTCGTACTCGCTATGTCCATTTTGAGTTCGTGGTCATGCCTTTTGTCTTACCAATGCACCCGTGGTTTTCATGGATTTGATGAACCATGTGTGTAAAGCTTTCTTAGATCGTTTCGTCATTGTTTTCATCGATGATATCCTTATCTATTCGAAGTCGAGAGACGAACACGCGCGTCATCTCCGTTTAGTCCTCAAACTTCTTCAAGGAAATCACCTTTATGCTAAGTTCTCTAAATGTGAATTATGGCTTGAAGAAGTCCAATTTCTCGGCGATATCGTTAATAGTCAAGGAATTCACGTCGACCCTGCAAAGATTGAAGCCGTCAAGAGTTGGATTACACCGAAGAATGCTTCCAAAATCCATTCATTTCTTGGATTGGCGGGTTATTACCGTCGATTCATCGCCGACTTTTTGAAAATCGCCGTTCCGCTTACCGCTTTAACCCATAAGATAAACCTTTTGTTTGGGATTCCAAGCAAGAGGAAGCTTTTCAAACTCTCAAGCGCATGCTATGCAACGCTCCCGTTCTCGCTTTACCCGACGGAAACGATGATTTCGTTGTTTACTGCGATGCCTCAAACCTTGGCCTTGGTTGTGTTCTCATGCAACGAGACAAGGTTATCGCGTATGCGTCTCGCCAACTCAAGATCCACGAGAAGAATTACACGACCTATGATCTCGAACTCAATGCAGATGTTTTTGCATTAAAGATATGGCGACACTACCTTTACGGTACAAAGTGTACGGTCTTCACCGACCATAAGAGCTTACAACATATCTTCAATCAAAAGGAACTGATATGCGCCAACGCAGATGGGTTGAACTTCTCAACGATTACGATTGCGAGATACACTACCATCCCGGCAAAGTAAACGTCGTCGCCGATGCTTTAAGTCGACGAATCTATGTGTATAGTATTCGTGACTCTCAAGCTTTGAATGATCTCGAAATCATGATTCGCTCCGCTCAATTTGCTTATTTTAACGAGAATACCTTAGAAGATGAAATGAAATGTGGTGCCGAAACTCAGCTTGTATCTAAATCTGATGGTATTTATTATTATCTTAATCGCATTTGGATTCCTAGTCGTGATAATCTCCATAATTTGCTAATGACCGAAGCTCATAAATCCCGATATTCCATTCATCCCGGTGCCGGCAAGATGTACCAGGACCTTCGTCCTAAGTATTGGTGGCCGGGCATGAAAAAGGATATCGCCTTGTACGTCTCAAAGTGCTTAACTTGCTCGAAAGTCAAAGCTGAACATCAAAGGCCCTCTGGCTTGCTCGAACAACCCGAAATTCCGATGTGGAAGTGGGAGAGTATAGCTGTGGACTTCATTACTAAACTTTCCCGCACTTTATCCGGTCACGATAGCATTTGGGTTATCGTTGATCGTCTTACTAAGTCTGCGCACTTTATTGCTATACGAGAAGACTACAAGGTCGAACGGTTAGCCCAAATCTATACCGAATGTAATATTTTATTCATCCGTTTAATCGCTTATGGATGTAATATGTGTAGGACTTGTTTATGTTCATATTCATGGCATTACGTTGGGAATATGTATTTTCTTGTATCTTTATACTTGTTTCGTACAAGTATTTATTGGTATGTTTAGGTGTATTGTTTTGATCACCCTAAGTATATCTAGATACATACACATTGTACACAAATACTTGTACTTCGTGAATTTTCCAAAATACATATAATTTTACCAAAAATTATATATCATGTATAGTTATTATTTTTCAACATTTGTTTTTGTGGAAAAATATATATTCAGACTACAAGAGTACTTGAATACTTAAGACTTGTCACTTTGCATCAAAGCTTCCCTAATGACGTTTAAGACCACTAATCGCATTTAACCATGTTAATCACCCTTTGATCCCAATTTAGTCGCGATTAGATTTTTAGTAAAATTCGCCATAGTTTCCCCAAAAACTAGGGCGTTTTCCACGTCATAAAAATGCATTTAAATCAAAAATCAATTCACCAAATCACCATCATTCACCAAGTTTCTTTTAAACATGTTTATTTGTTAACCTAACTTCCTCATTCCATAAACTTTCATATTACCATTTTTATACATAAAAAGTTAGACTTTTTAAGGTGGTTTTCATAGTAACAAGTTATTTAATTTATCTTGTAAAAACAAGGTTCACTAGACTTTCCCAAAAATTATCTCTTTATGTAACCCAAAAACTATATGATTAGTTCATGAAAGTGAGTATGATGATCTTTCTGGATTTAAACATATCATGTTTAACTCACATATTTATGTTCATCATGACAAGATGAACACAAATGTAGATTACTACATGAAACTAACAACATGATCATCATAAACATTAACTTTAACTCACTAATATTAACACGATTAACATAAACATTATAATCATACAAACTGGCTACACTAATCTACATATAACAACACATAATATAGTTTTATTTAGTGTTCATTAACTTTGAGATTAGGGTTTTTGATTATGTTTATCTTAAATTTCAAGATTTCCAACCTGTACTTCTATAAACTACTAGTAACAAGGAGCATAAATAGAGTGTTTAGGAGGCTTACAACTTTGCACAAGCCAAAATGAGAAAATAAGAAGAAGATTAAGCTCCAAAGGTGATACTAATGATGCTCCATGTTTACTCCATGAAAGGATGATCTTGTAAAGCTTGAAAGATGAGTGAAAATGGTGGGTTATGATTGGAATATGGTGGTGTTAGGGTGGTGATGGTGGTGCGTAAGTAGGAGAGGGAGAGAGAAAGTGTTTGTGGTTTGAATGTTGATGAATGAAGATGATGATAATGTGGTGATTTGATAAGTTATCATGCCATACTTCTCCTTAGTCAAGACATCTTTCACAACACCATACTCATCTCCTTACACCCTTTGAAAAATATGGACAAGTTGGTGAGGCCACATGGGGGCCACCTTGACCGAATTTAGGAGGGGGGGTTAAGTGTAAGATTTTGCTAATAAGGTCCTTAATTATTAGATATTTTGGTACTTCAGAGAAGTAGGGTGTTTAGGGTTTAAACACACCATTAGAGGGGTAATTAGGGATTAGGACTCGTATTAATACTAACTAGTTCACTAGACTAGTTAAAATGATCTTTAACTAGTTTAAACGTCTTCCGTTTAAGCGTCGGTGCACTAACGGTGCTTTTATGTCATACCGACAAACATTTCCGTAAGTTGTTATCTCGCATCCAAAAGTTATATGAAGTGATTCCGAGTCCCAGATTAGGCTTCACTAGTTCACTAGTTTATTCGTTTGGTTGTTATAGTGGCGGAAATACCGCTTACTAGCTCGACGGTTTGCTAACGGACTAGATATGTCCATCGCGATATAATACTGGAAGCTTATGATTTTTGGACATCCCATTGGTATCCTTAGAATGTTTTAGTGTGTTTTCATCAACCGTCATAATTCTGGAGGTCGAGAATTGCTGAATTATTATAACGGACGAATTAAAAGTATTATATTTTTAGCCGATCGAACAATATGTATTCAGGGCGTTGCACCAGAAGGTTGTGTAAGATTATAAGACTTATTCCCACATTAGTGTTTTCATATATATATGGACTCCGTTTGGTCATTCGTGTGTCTTGATTCATTGTTCTGTAGCGGTTGCTGGCATGAATAGTGCAACCGTGAATAGTGCGCCCAACATTCTCTACCAACACTTTTAGGACATAGTTTTAGTTGTTTCGCGTTGTAACGAAAACCAATAGATGTTATATCATGTTTTTCTTGTCCTAATACTTGTTATGTGTCATACGACTCAGTCATGTAAATTAATTACGATTAAATGCATGAGATAATAAAATAAAATAGGTGATTAGATTGTACGGAATTACCGGTTATTTGCCATTTGTCACATTCCCACCTTTGGGAAAGCCTATTATAAACACTAAAAACAATTAGTGTTTAAGTTAAACAGCCAAACGATTAGTAATTGAAACATTTGAACGAAAACATTATAAATAAGAAAGTGTGTATATATATTACAGCCCCTTCCCCCGGCCGGTCAGCTTTTCCACCCGGCCGGGTCAACTAAACATGTTTTCCTCGCAGAACTGTCCCCCGGCCGGGTCAGGTGTCCACCCGCCCATGTCAGCTCTGCACGTCTACTTTTCACCCTATTTACATCCAAATCTATCCAAACTCATTTCAATCGCTGGAGTTCATTTCTTAACATATCTAAACTGTAATCCATAACCCAAATTCATAATTTTTATATTTTGCGCAACCGTTACCCGGTTTGCGCATATGATTATTTGACCCGTCTCAAGTTTTGGGCACTAAGCTTAAATCACATGCATTCTTTTCGTGCCTCCTATTTCCACACTAAGACTTCCATTATCTACCACCTCAACTTTATTTGTGATGGATTGTTATAGGAAAACCATTATATTCCGATTTTACCATCCGGTTACAGAAATGACCCGTTAGGAGGCACTAAGCCAAAAAGACTTACGCCTCCCACTTTTATGCTATCGGGAGGGTTTACCCAATTATAAAACTCATTTTTAATCTACCCTAAAGGGTAGTTTACCCGGTTCATCGTCCGGGGTGATTTTGGTCAATTTTAGTCCTTTTACTACCGAACGACATTTAAAGGCTTATTTTGACCAAGTAAACACTTTAACACGTTATACCATTTAAATTTTATTATGTTTCTAAGAACATAAAAATCTCCAATCTCAATCACTAGATATACCTCACTTGAGGTAATCCAATGTCGACCCTTAATTTGACTATCTCTCGTCGGACCACAAGCCCTCACGAGAGTTTGAATCTTTACGCGTACCTGGCTCGGGTCAAGGGGTTGACCCGTTATCAATACCTTACTTTTCTTGCTTGCTAATTCTTGGAAATGCATGTTCGTGCACACCACTTTTCATGTAAGTATAAGACTTAAGGAATAAGCATTAAACACTATCTTCAAATGGTGATAGCATCACCATTTGACCCGCTTGGCCTCAATGACCGTTTTACCCATTTCTTAATTTATCTTTTTTTTTGCATTTCGGATAAATCGAGCATTTGTTTATTGCAATAAGGTATATTCACCTTCTCGCCCATTTAACCCGTTAAGGTTTACACGATGTGGTCTTATCTCTCAAAAGTCGTTTCTTTACTCGTTTGACCCATTATGGCTTACGTGTAACAACTCAAAAATTCGAATGTTATCTTTCCATTTTGTTTTTCCGTTTATCTACCTTCACAATCCCGAGATTCGGTTTATAATAAAGTTTATGTTAAGTAATTATGGTGTTTTACGGTATTATCGCATCTAATCGCTTATTAAATCGCATCGTTAATCTCATCTCATCGCGAATCGCACTTATTTACATGGTATTATATTAATTATGTGTTATGTGTGTTATTGGTTGTGATTACAATCGCAATCGCATCGCTCTCGCACACTCGAATCGCTAAATCGCACTATTATATCAATTATAACGCTTAACGCTTTAATTTAACGCTTAAGATAACTAACTAATACGAACCGAATAACCAAACGAACTCTTAACGCGAAACAAACAAAGAAAACCCAAGTTTTGGGTCAAGTTCGCTCGAACTTGGTGTTACCAAGTTCGGCCGAACTTTACTGGCCCAATTAACCTCTCTCAAACTTCAAGTTCGCTCGAACTTAACCTCAGGGAGGTCAAGTTCGGTCGAACTTGGCTCTCTTTCTCTCAACATCCAACAAGTTCGCGCGAACTTGTACACTTTTGTACAAGTTCGGCCGAACTTGGCTCCGCCAGCTCACCTTTTTGCTTTCTCCTATAAATACCAAGCTCTATTCTCTCATTTGAACTTGCTGCAAGTTCACCCAGAGCTCCCGAAACCCAAAACCCTCTGATTTCTAAGTAAGAATCAACCCGATTTCAACTACAACAACGTTTATCAACGATTTACAAAGGTTTACAATGATTTTGGCACAAGGCATAGCCTTCGTTTTAAACAAATCTTCTCTGTTTACAAAAATCTTCATCTTTTTACATAAAACTTCTGCTTTTCACTCAGATCTAAGCTTAGATCTGAGCAAAAACTTTTTGAACATTGATTTTTACACAAAATACAGACTTTTGATGATGTTTTGTTCATTTTATGATATGAAATGAAGCATTTGTCATTCAAGATCCTAGATCTGGAAGCACAAGGACGTTTATGTTGGTTTACACAAGCCGGACTAACCCGAACAAACTCCGAGTTCGCCCGGATTAGCCCACGTTTTTGTAAAACGGCTAAAACAGCTCTAAAAGACCTATCCGACCTATGTTTGCTCAGTAGCACAGGGTTGGAGGGATGAACACTCGATTTTACTCAGCAAATGACGCGAAAACGCAAGATTTTGGACCCGAAAACAACAAGTTCGCTCAAGAATCCCCAGCTCACTGGTCAAGTTCGACCGAACCTGCACCCATATGGGTCAAGTTTGACCGAACTTAGGTCAATTTCTGCAAAATTTCTTACAAGTTCGCCCGAACTTGTCTAGTTTCTTAGGAAACTAAACGAATTCGCCCGAACTTGTCTTGTCAGTAAGAATTTCTTACAAGTTCACCCGAACTTGACAAGTTTCTCAGGAAACTCATCAATTTTGACCGAACTTGACTCAAAACTCACCAATTCCACACAAGTTCGCTCGAACTTGTGTGTTCACACACAAGTTCGCCCAAACTTAGCTACTGCCCTACCTAAACTTAACCGTTTCAGCTTTTCGGATACTGATGCACTTCCGTTCGCGTATGCAGGATGATCCGGCGCTCTTCTCGACTCTTCTCAGATCCCGAACTCTTACCTAAACACACCCACAGTGAGTATAATTGACCCATTTTCGTTTAAACGCACTTTTTGGGTGTTTATACGTTCCTATATTAAAATCACATCACAAATCAAACTGTTTATCACACGCGAACAATCTGATTGTGTATGCTCAATACGTGATACTAGAAACATGTGACTAGTACTTATTTTCGTTAACTTGCTTCCTTAGCTAGCATGGTACTATAGTGTGGCTTACACCCGACGGGGTCTAGTTAGGATGGACGCACAAGCCTTCTCACGGTAGTTAGCATGACAAATGAGCCTATGTTATGTTAAGTGTTTTGGTGTATCATGATATGTAATTAGATTGTTTCGCAAACGCTTTCTCGACTATGCTAGTCTTATTCAAACTCGTATGCTCACATTTACTTAATTGTATTGACTTGTATTTTAACGTATGTAACAGGTTGAGGATTTTAGCTATGGATGCTTGGATGTTGCATACTTAGCGTAGTTTAGTTTTGTTTGTTTTGTTTAGAATGGTTTGTAATAAAAATCTAGGGGATATCGAACCCGGTTGAGATTTATGAGAAATCTCCGTTTTGTAATGATTGTTTAAATGTTACGTTCAATAGTATGGGATACTAAGCAGGTTGTGATATGTTGAATGATTGTTATGGAACATCTCGTGAAATCAATCTGGTCACCTAGTGCCACTAACCCCGATGCTTCCGCCATCGGTTGGGGTGAGACAGATTGGCATCAGAGGGCCATAACCATAGGATAATAGGTAGAATTGCCATGTTCGACCTAGTAGCATGTTTAAGTACCCGATTGACCTATCTTTGACTTAAATGTTAAACTACTTGCCATAAATGCTTAAATGTGCCTTCCTTGAGGCTAATACAATAATACACGCTTGGAAACGCTCGTATCTCACCAACGAGTGATCAAGTCGAGAATAGGTGTGAAAACTGAGAACTCTCGATGAGATCATTCACTCCGCGCATTCTCTCGCACGAGATATCTTCGTTGAGTTACGAGTGACATCCAAACCTCGACAAACATCTCCCTTTCAATCTAGTGGAACGCCCGATGTAATCGGTGAGCGTGGCCACAACTAGGAATGATGTTGTTAAGTTAGGGGTGAAACCAGCATCTTAATAACTAATTCCATGCTTCGATTTTCAATCTCACCAAAGTCTCGGTTATGCCATTGGTTTGGAACACGTATTAACTGGAAGGGTAAACGTCGTTAACCGCTTGCGGTGAGAACGTTTATCTATTAGGCCAAAGCGTGGGTCCAAATGCAAAGGGTAGTCGAATCACTTTGGCGTGTCAAATTTCTCAAAACCCCGGACACTCCCAATTGATTTAAGCCTACATCGTCGGTTTACGCATCATCGAGTTTATTACTACTTACGTGTTTAAAATTTTGAGAATTTTCGCTTTATTCGATTTCTCGCTTTGACGATTTATCATATCACTTATATCTCGCATCTCATATCGCGCTACGCATTGTTACTATTAGAAGGTGAATATGTGCAAATATGTGCTTATATGCTTATGTGCTTACGTGCTTATGTGATTATGTGCCTACGTGCTTATGTGATAACGTGCTTTACTTGTAAATACAATAAATATTTTAAACATAACTCTATTATAATCGAATCTCGTCTAATCCAAATCTTTGTGTAGATGTCGTCACTCGGATCTCATACTCGCCATACTGCTCAACGCCACAGCAACAACAAGCGCATCGCTTCACTAGCAGCAACTCCTCAGTCGACTCAAAAACTGAGAATCCCAAGTCGCGATTCAGCTTCAATAACTTCAAGGCTTGTGCACCTCTCGCCTTCACGGGCAATGACTGACCGACTTCTATGTTTCACTGGTTCGATGCTATTGAGGTCACTTTTAGGCAAAGTGGATGCCCCGATGACCTCCGCACCGTGAACGCTACCGGAGTCTTCCAGTCCCGTGCTCTCGACTGGTGGACAGCCGAAAGAAACAAGCGTGGAAATGATGAAGCCTACAGTCTATCTTGGGAGGAACTCAAGGAAGTAATGATGAAGGAGTTCTGTCCTCCGTCCTCCGCATGAAATACAAAAGCTCGAGAATGAGTTTTGGGGTATCAAACAGGATGGTCCCGACAATGCTGGTTTTACTGCTCGGTTTAAGATTTTGAGCATCATCTGTCCCAGCCAGGTTGATACGACGGAGAAAGCTATCAACAAGTACATCCGTGGTTTACCCGAGTGTGTCGCAAGTTTCATGAAAGTTGCTCCTACTACAACCATCGAGGAAACCTACATGCTCGCCGCTGAGATCAACGCTCAGCGAGTTCAGGATGGTTATTTCAAGAACTCTACTAAACTCGCCAATCAGGCCGTCGTCGAACCAACCGCTGCTACCGAATCACCAAATGAACCGAAGGGAAAGCATCAGTCAGCCGAGTAAGAACTATGCTCTCGCCGCTCCAGCAAACCCTCAGCTGCTTCGGTCAGCCACTCCGAAAGCACCTCTAGCTAAGCGTGCGTATACCGGACCTCACCCTCTGTGCCCTAAGTGCACTTATCATCATGCCGTTGGTGGCAACTGCCATTTTTGCATAAACTGCAATATCTACGGCCATTTTACTGTGAGTTGCCGATCAGGTCCTCGTCAGCCAGCTCCTCAGGCTCCAGCAGCTCCAGCTTTACCCGCTCCTCCTCAAGCCAATCAGCAGCAAGCTCCTAAAGCACGTGTGTGCTATGTGTGTGGTGATCCGAATCATTTCGCCAATGTCTATCCGAATCGTCCTGTTAAGCAAGACCAGCCAACACCGCAACCGCAGGAGCAGCCTCAGCCGCCGCAACAGCAGCAGCAACCACAAGCTGCACGTGGTAGAGCCTTCAATCTCAACCACCGCCAGGCTCAGAAGAACAACAATGTTGTCAATGGTGCGTCTCTCGTTAATGGTATTTATGCTTCATGTTTATTTGATACTAGTGCCGATAATTGTTTTGTATCGTTAGAATTCGAAAAGGTTTTAAAATGTAAGCGCGCTAAACTCCCAAAGACTTTCGATGTGGAAGTCACCACCGGAAGAACCGTTACCGTTAATTCCATCTTACGTGATTGTAATCTCGATCTCAACAACCATGTCTTCTCAATCAATCTCATACCTATGCAGTTAGGTAGTTTCGATATCATAGTAGGCATGGATTTTCTTCGTGAAATCATGCTGAAGTTGTGTGCTTCGATAAAATGATTCGTTTCCCTCTTCCTAATGGTGATCAACTCCATGTTTATGGTGAAACTCTCTCAAAGAACTTGATGCTTCTATCATGTACTCGAGCACACAAATGCTTGCAAAAGCGATGTGTTGCCTTCCTCGCCCATATTGTGAACCCGAAGAAAGAAAAGAAGACTTATAAAGACGTTCCCGTTGTTTGTGAATTTCCTAAAGTCTTTCCCGACGATTTACCCGGCTTACCCCCTACTCGAGATGTTGAATTCCGTATCGATTTAGTTCCTGGAGCTACTCCCGTTGCTAAAGCTCCTTATTGAATCGCACCCTCAGAAATGCGCGAGCTATCAAGCCAAATCCAATAGCTTCTTAATAAAGGTTTCATACGCCCGAGCACTTCGCCATGGGGCGCACCTGTCCTTTTCGTGAAAAAGAAAGAAGGATCGTTCCGAATGTGCATCGATTATCGTGAACTTAACAAACTCACGATAAAGAACAGTTACACTCTTCCTCGAATTGACAACTTATTTGATCAGCTTCAAGGTGCTACTTTTTTTCCAAGATCAATTTACATTCCGGCTATCATCAGTTACGCGTATTGGAAGAAGACATTCCGAAAACCGCCTTTCGTACTCGCTATGTCTATTTTTGAGTTCGTGGTCATGCCTTTTGGTCTTACCAATGCACCCGTGGTTTTCATGGATTTGATGAACCATGTGTGTAAAGCTTTCTTAGATCGTTTCGTCATTGTTTTCATCGATGATATCCTTATCTATTCGAAGTCGAGAGATGAACACGCACGTCATCTCCGTTTAGTCCTCGAACTTCTTCAAGGAAATCACCTTTATGCTAAGTTCTCTAAATGTGAATTATGGCTCAAAGAAGTCTAATTTCTCGGCGACATCGTTAATAGTCAAGGAATTCACGTCGACCCTGCAAAGATTGAAGCTGTCAAGAGTTGGATTACACCGAAGAATGCTTCCAAAATCCGTTCATTTCTTGGATTGACGGGTTATTACCGTCGATTCATCGCCGACTTTTTGAAAATCGCCGTTCCGCTTACCGCTTTAACCCATAAGATAAACCTTTTGTTTGGGATTCCAAGCAAGAGGAAGCTTTTCAAACTCTCAAGCGCATGCTATGCAACGCTCCCGTTATCGCTTTACCCGACGGAAACGATGATTTCGTTGTTTACTGCGATGCCTCAAACCTTGGCCTTGGTTGTGTTCTCATGCAACGAGACAAGGTTATCGCGTATGCGTCTCGCCAACTCAAGATCCACGAGAAGAATTACACGACCTATGATCTCGAACTCAATGTAGTTGTTTTTGCATTAAAGATATGGCGACACTACCTTTACGGTACAAAGTGTACGGTTTTCACCGACCATAAGAGCTTACAACATATCTTCAATCAAAAGGAACTTAATATGCGCCAACGCAGATGGGTTGAACTTCTCAACGATTACGATTGCGAGATACACTACCATCCCGGCAAAGTAAACGTCATCGCCGATGCTTTAAGTCGACGAATCTATGTGTATAGTGTTCGTGACTCTCAAGCTTTGAATGATCTCGAAATCATGATTCGCTCCGCTCAATTTGCTTATTTTAACGAGAATACCTTAGAAGATGAAATGAAATGTGGTGCCGAAACTCAGCTTGTATCTAAATCTGATGGTATTTATTATTATCTTAATCGCATTTGGATTCCTAGTCGTGATAATCTCCGTAATTTGCTAATGACGAAGCTCATAAATCCCGATATTCCATTCATCCCGATGCCGGAAAGATGTACCAAGACCTTCGTCCTAAGTATTGGTGGCCGGGCATGAAAAAGGATATCACCTTGTACGTCTCAAAGTGCTTAACTTGCTCGAAAGTCAAAGCTGAACATCAAAGGCCCTCTGGCTTGCTCGAACAACCCGAAATCCCGATGTGGAAGTGGGAGAGTATAGCTATGGACTTCGTTACTAAACTTTCCCGCACTTCATCTGGTCACGATAGCATTTGGGTTATCGTTGATCGTCTTACTAAGTCTGCGCACTTTATTGCTATACGAGAAGACTATAAGGTCGAACGGTTAGCCCAAATCTATACCGATGAAGTTATATGTCGACACGGGACACCTCGTGACATCATCTCTGACCAAGACGGTCGCTTTACTTCGCGTCTCTGGGAGACTTTTCAATCCGCTCTCGGTACTACTCTCAATCTCAGTACCGCTTTTCACCCTCAAACCGACGGTCAGACTGAGCGCACGATCCGCACCCTCGAAGACATGCTTCACGCGCATCATAGATTTTGGTGGTAGCTGGGATACGCATTTACCTTTAATCGAATTCTCGTACAATAATAGTTATCACACCAGCATTCAAATGGCTCCTTTTGAGGTATTGTATGGAAGAAAATGTCGATCGCCTATTGCATGGCATGAGATCGGAGAAGCACAAATCACCGGTCCCGAGCTAATTCAAGAAACGACGGACAAGATCCTCCAAATCAGAGACAATCTCTTGCAAGCTCAGAGTCGCCAAAAGAGTTACGCCGACAAACGACGCAAGCCCCTGCAGTTCGAAGTGGGAGACCACGTTCTCCTAAAGGTTGCACCTTGGAAGGGAGTGGTCCGCTTCGGCAATAAAGGAAAGCTAGCACCTCGATACGTTGGACCCTTTAAGATTCTGGAAAGGATCGGTAGAGTAGCCTATCGTCTCGAACTACCGGCGGAACTAAATAATGTACATCCGACTTTACATGTGTCTAATCTCAAAAAGTGCTTAGCCTAAGAAAATCTGCATGTCCATCTCGAAGACCTGCAAATCAACAAGACCGAGAGACCAAGAAACTCCAACGCTCTCGCATCCCTATCGTGAAGGTCTGATGGGAAGGCAAACGCGGCGCCGAGTTCACTTGAATTTCGGGACGAAATTCACTAAAGTAGGGGAGACTGTAACAACTCGAAAATTCGATTGTTATCTTTCCATTTTGTTTTTCCGTTTATCTACCTTTGTAATCCCGAGATTCGGTTTATAATAAAGTTTATGTTAAGTAATTATGGTGTTTTACGTTATTATCGCATCTAATCTCTTATTAAATCGCATCGCTAATCTCATCGCATCGCGAATCGCACTTATTTACGTGGTATTATATTAATTATGTGTTATGTGTGTTATTGGTTATGATTACAATCGCATCGCTCTCGCACACTCAAATCGCTAAATCGCACTATTATATCAACTATAACGCTTAACGCTTTAATTTAATGCTTAAGATAACTAACTAATACGAACCGAATAACCAAACGAACACTTAACGCGAAACAAACGAAGAAAACCCACCTTTTGGGTCAAGTTCGCTCGAACTTGGTGTTACCAAGTTCGGCCGAACTTGACTGGCCCAATTAACCTCTCTCAAACTTCAAGTTCGCTCGAACTTAACCTTATCGAGGTCAAGTTCGGTTGAACTTGGCTCTCTTTCTCTCAACATCCTACAAGTTCGCGCGAACTTGTACACTTTTGTACAAGTTCGGCCGAACTTGGCTTCACCAGCTCACCTTTTTTTTTCTCCTATAAATACCAAGCTCTGTTCTCTCATTTGAACTTGCTGCAAGTTCGCCTAGAGCTCCCGTAACCCAAAACCCTCGGATTTCTAAGTAAGAATCAACCCGATTTCAACTACAACAACGTTTATCAACGATTTACAAAGGTTTACAATGATTTTGGCACAAGGCATAGCCTTCGTTTTCAACAAATCTTCTCTGTTTACAAAAATCTTCACCTGTTTACATAAAACATCTGCTTTTCACTCAGATCTAAGCTTATATCTGAGCAAAAACCTTTTGAACATTGATTTTTACACAAATACGGACTTTTGATGATGTTTTGTTCATTTTCTAATATGAAACGAAGCATTTGTCATTCAAGATCCTAGATCTGAAAGCACAAGGACGTTTATTTTGGTTTACATAAGCCGGACTAACCTGAACGAACCCCGAGTTCGCCCGGATTAGCCCACGCTTTTGTAAAACGGCTAAAACAGCTCTAAAAGACCTCTCCGACCTAAGTTTGCTCAGTAGCACAGGGTTGGAGGGATGAACACTCTATTTTACTCAGCAAATGACACGAAAACGCAAGATTTTGGACCCGAAAACATCAAGTTCACTCAAGAATCCCCAGCTCACTGGTCAAGTTCGACCGAACTTGCACCCATATGGGTCAAGTTCGACCGAACTTAGGTCAATTTCTCCAAAATTTCTTAGCTAGTATGGTACTATAGTGTGGCTTACACCCGACGGGGTCTAGTTAGGATGGACGCGCAAGCCTTCTCACGGTAGTTAGCATGACAAATGAGCCTATGTTATGTTAAGTGTTTTGGTGTATCATGATATGTAATTAGATTATTTCGCAAACGCTTTCTCGACTATGCTAGTATTATTCAAACTCGTATGCTCACCTTTACTTAATTGTATTGACTTGTATTTTAACGTATGTAACAGGTTGAGGATTTTAGCTATGGATGCTTGGATGTTGCATGCTTAGCGTAGTTTAGTTTTGTTTGTTTTGTTTAGAACGGTTTGTAATAAAAATCTTGGGGATATCGAACCTGGTTGAGTTTTATGAGAAATCTCCGTTTTGTAATGATTGTTTAATGTTACGTTCAATAGTATGGGATATTAAGCAGGTTGTGATATGTTAAATGATTGTTATGGAACATCTCGTGAAATCAATCTGGTCGCCTAGTGCCACTAACCCCGATGCTTCCGCCATCGGTTGGGGTGTGACATTACGCTATAGGGTGTCTTTTCAAAACTCATTGTTTATTCGTCAACACATGACCAAATTAACATTTTGACCTTTTTACCCATTATGGCTTACACCATAGGGTATCCTTCTCAAAACCCATTGTTTACCACCAAAATATGGTTTCCTACCATCTTTATTCGTTACGACCCGTATCGGTTCAGGTTAGAACGTCAAATTTCAAAGATTCATTCCAATACTAAATTACCTTGTTCTTGACCAAATGCATAATTAGAGATTTTATTTTAAGATGTAAGCTTCACTTAATTTGTGTCCTTGCGAGCTTCATACTTGAACTAGTATCCATTTGACCCGTTTATTTCCAAGCTCCTACCTAGCTTGTCAGAGGCAAACTACCACATCATATCCACAAGATGAATAGATTAGTCAATCATTAACATGACCATCACACCTTATGGATTCACACACACTTATACGTAAAGGTGTTATTTATTCAACAACTATATTTTTTTCATATTTCTTTCGATTTACTAATCGTGTGACCCGTAAGTGGAGTAACTTATACAAACTAGTTAGTAAGTGATTTTGAACACTTTATGCCTAAATCAAGTATACGCATTCTTATGTCTTTTCTTGATTAATAATAACATTATTAATGTGCAGCGTTTTTCAATACATTTGTTTTAATTCACCTTTTTGACCCATTTAACAACCATATGATCGAAAATAGTAAAAATTTACTCCATAAGCTTTCCGAAAAGGTATAGAACACCCAAATCGGATAAACGGTTGATTTTATATGATTTTTTTAAGATTAGTCAAAATCCATATAAGAACTACGGAAATCATGTTTAGCCCCCTTTCAAGTTCGAACTAAACCATCAAATGCACCCCCTTTCTATGGCTAAAACTTTTATTAAACTCTTGGAAATTGTTATAAACCTACAACACAATGATTATAGGTTAAGAGATGTCAAAAATATTATCAATCTCAAGAAATCATCATATGAACCTTATTTTTTTTACCATCTTCTCAACTTACACTTAGGCATTTCATCATACACCTTAAGTGCATAGAGTTCTGGCTTCTCATTTAGTTAGATTTATTAACCTCCTACACCCAATTTTTCATAACATTGTGAGCATGCTTTCACTAGAGTCAATTCATTCATAACACATGTCAACCAAGATCATCACTCTTGACTAATTTACATAATATAATTTGGGGTTCTTCACTCTATTATAAAACTCATTTCCTAATACACTTGAATGATCATATAAACAAGTGATGGAGCAAAATTTCACACAATTATCAATTAACACTATTATAGTTGCTCCTACATACTTCTAATCATATCTTAAAGATCACCCCTTTAAGACCTTCTAATTCCATGAATTCCTCCAACTAGAGAATTTAATAAATCATAAAATTGAAACATACCTTGTGTTAGGATGAAGTATTAGTTATCAAAACTTCAAACATGCACTCTAATCACTTTGATTTCGGTTTGAATTGAATGATTTGAGAAGATCTTCAAGAACAAGGGATTATCCCTTCTTCTATCTCTCTGTACCACACACACACCTGCATGTGTGTGTTTTGTGTGTTAATTTTTTTTTAATAAAAACTAGTTTTCCAATTTTTCTGTTTTAGCCCCTCATTTAAGGTTTTGTTATAAAAGAGAATTACTATCCATTGTTTCATTAAACATTAACTTAATATTAACTAGGTTATTTGTTCCTAGTTAATTAGAAAACTCGGGAAGACCATAACCCGTTTTATTTTAAGTCCCGATATTCCGGTCCTTTATAACTTTATTTACTAAAACTACTTGTTCACTCTTTATTTAACATTACATTTATTTAATCAAATCTTAATATTAACCGGGTTAACTTTTACCCTTAACGGTATTTTACCTGCTCATCACAATTAACTTGGTTTGATTACCAAACTCATTTTCGGGGTGTTACAATATTTTTATGTAAGTATTTAGTTAGTATGTATTTTCCTACATTTTCTAAATACATACATTTAATACACAAATATATATATATACATATATATATATATATATATATATATATATATTATATATATATATATAGGACAAGGATCCGTTATGAACCACCCTTTATTGTGAGAATCGCGAGAACCAGTGTGAACACAAACAGTAATACCTAAAAAAATCTAAAAATCACCCAAAAAAAATTTTTAATATTTTTTTTTGTAAAATTCGCTATATTTCGTCACCAATAAAAAAAATTATCCAAAAAAAAAGTTTTTTTTTTGCGAGTAACAGTTATCCATGCACATATGCATTTTTATTATTTCTTTGTCAAATTCCGTAATACATTACAAACATTAGACAATTGTACTTTCATTTACACTACCATGTGTAATACACTACTTTTTACGTTACCAATATGCACATGTGCATCTATATGTATAAATACGAAATAAGGTGTTCTGGTACACTACTTTTAATACACTTTCTATTTTATCTATCATACCATCCATAATACACTACCATTACCTCCTACCATCCATAATACAATACCATTACCTCCTACCATCTATAATACAATACCATTAACAATACTTTCACGTTTTTACATATATATCAACACCGTCTCTACCTTCCAATCAACATATTACATCATAAAGTGACAACTATAACCAAACCATCAATCACTAGATATAACTAACCAAAAGACATGTATATGGGCCTACTTCATCATTCAAAATCTCAAATTTTTTGTACCAAAACACGTTATATCATGGTTATTTATAATGATGCACATGTGTATTTTGAATATTAGTAATGTATTTAGTTTTGGTATTGTAAATTAAAGTGCATTGTCTACTACTGATGATGTATTATTGAATTTGTCGAAGTAATGATTAAAATGCACATGTGCATGGATAACTGTTACTCACAAAAAAAATTGAAATTTTTTTTGAAATTTTTTTTGGTAACGAAATTAAGCGATTTTTATTAGAAGAATATTAAAAAAATAAAAAATTTTGAGTGTTTTTTTGATTTTTTTTAGAATTTATTTTGTGTTCACACTGGTTCTCGCGGTTCTTACCCTATATATATATATATATATATAGGGCCGCTAGAATGAAAACCACCACGAGTTGAGAAAACCGTGAGAACTACACCATATGGCGCGAGTTGGGCCAAAAAAAGTTTCGTAGTCCAAGACGAATATATTATAAACACATATGGAAAAAAAAATTCAAAAAAAAATTGTTGTGTATGTAGTTTTGACCACCCAAAGTTTAGTGTAAAATTTAAACTAAATTTAAATCTTACACTAAACTTTGAGTGGTCAAAACTACATACACGACAATTTTTTTTTGAAATTTTTTTTACATATGTGTTTAGAATATATTCCTCTACGTTTATGAAAAAAAATTTAGCCCAACTCGTGCCGTATGGTGTAGTTCTTATGGTTTTCTCAACTCGTGGTGGTTTTCATTCTAGCGGTCCCATATATATATATATATATATAGGGAGAGGGTCATGAGAAAACTAGAAAACTAACTGAAAAAGCCAAAAAAAGCATAAAAAACATACAAATTTTGGTTTTTTTTACAATTTTTTTATATAAAATAGGTGGATTTTATGTATAAAAAAAACTTTTTTTTCAAAAAAAAATTTGTATTGTACATGTGCACTATGTGTACTACACATGTGCATTATATGTTTATATTGCACATGTGTATTATATGCTTTTTTTTATTTTTATTTTTATTTTTTAAAGTTTTTTATATAATATATATAGCAAATTTTAATAAAAAATAATTTTTTGATATGTTTTTTTGGCTTTTTTAGTTAGTTTTTTGGTTTTCTCATTCAAACTAGTTTTCTCATGATTCATCCCCTATATATATATATATATATATAATCTATTTTTAGTTTAAGAAAATCTAGTAAATTTAACTTAATTTTTTTTCACGAAAAACTTGTATAATTATGATTAAGGTTGCTAATAATATTTTAGCCAAATTTATCCCTTGTTAATTACACCTTAATCATGATTAGATTTTAGAAAAAAAATTGCCATAGTTGCTCTTAAACTATGGACTCTTTCTATGTTTTATAAACATGTTTTAAATCATTTTCAACTCACCAATTTGAGAGTACTCGAGGAGTATTCGGCCTATACAAAGAGTACTCGAGCCTCCACAGCCTACCTTGTAGGAAGTACTCAGGCTTCGAGACCTTGTTTTACAATCATGGTTGTAGGCACATTATGTGTCTAAACCTAGTTAAAAAGAGTATGAATGTGAGGCTGGTGTAGGCAGGCAAGTCTATAAAAAAACATAACAGGATACAAATTCCAAAAGATCAAAGCAAAATTGTTGTGTTCTTTACGTGTAATGTCATTTATTGATAAACAGAACAGTTAATCCAGTGTGGACCTCACAGTATAGCCTTTAAGCTAATCTGGTGTAGCCCATTGACAATACAAAGCAATAAAAATGCACAAAGCGTGGGGAACGTTGCCTGGTTTGAATCATTAGGTAGCTAAACACAACATATGGCCTTATTTGGTATCCCATAAGTTAAAATTTTGGTTGCCATTATTTGCTATCTCATAATTTCGTTTAAACTCACAACAATGATAAACCCAAAACAATAAGCACACACAATAGCAAAACAAAAACCAAATCACCAAAAAAACAAATAGCAATATAACACCCATATCTAACAACACAATCAAGAAAAGCATATATGATAATACAATACCAAAAGAATACAAGCACCAATTCTAGTTAACAAAACTGGGTTAGCCATACCGAGTACTTTGTTGCAACTTAGTTCATCATGATATAATCACTGCAAAATCATTGTTGTAAGCGCCACAAAATCGTTCTGAATTCCGATTATTATTGGGCCTTTTAATTGGATCACTTACAACAGTGGCAGATCCATGATTTTTTTAGACTGGGTTCATTTTTTGAATGCTCTAATTTCATAAGACCAAAAATAAAAAAAAATTGAGCAGGTTCGATGGTTCAGATCGGGTAAGCTTCATCAATTAATAAAAATACAATACAAATATTTCAAAATAAAAACTAAAGTTGATATTGAAAACAATAAAAAAAAACCTTACAAATCAAATCAAAAATCCTATATTTACACTTCTAATATTTTGTTGACCGACTAAGTAACAATTCCCTCTTGATAGACAATATGAAATCCAAAAAACTGTAACTCTATAAAAAATTCATTGGTCCACCATTGGTATAGAAGATAACTTATAGTAGTTGATATTGAAAATTAATAAAAATACAATACAAATATTTCAAAATAAAAACTAAAGTTGATATTGAAAACAATAAAAAAAAACCTTACAAATCAAATCAAAAATCCTATATTTACACTTCAAATATTTTGTTGACCGACTAAGTAACAATTCCCTCTTGATAGACAATATGAAATCCAAAAAACTGTAACTCTATAAAAAATTCATTGGTCCACCATTGGTATAGAAGATAACTTATAGTAGTTGAAGCGTTGATCACGCCTCTTAGG
This sequence comes from Scalesia atractyloides, assembly GCA_947069175.1. Lineage (NCBI taxonomy): Eukaryota > Viridiplantae > Streptophyta > Magnoliopsida > Asterales > Asteraceae > Scalesia > Scalesia atractyloides. The sequence goes on from CAMTDV010000017.1 coordinate 43,933,538, forward strand.
CGTCGATCACGCCTCTTAGGCGTCGATCACGCCTCTTATTTGCTGAAAGCACTCGGGTCACTATAAATGCATAAATTTGTTAAAATCGTTGCTGAGTTTATTCTCAACAACGGGTTGTCTAAGGTGTAAACAAGATTCTCATGAACTTTGAGTTTCAAGATTCGGTGGTAGTTGTACGTGCTTTTGAATGCCAACATCACAAGCACCTCCCTGCTGCAATCCTCACGTGATCCTGATCTGCATGCATCCCTTCTTTAAAGAAATTATTTAACTCATTGAACACTCATCCCGTCCCGTCCCCTCGATCCTCTCGGTAGCATTCTTTTTTATTGCCAAACTTGTTAAAATCTCAATCCTGAGTTTCTGTAACATCAGGTGTCTCTCACCAAATCTTAATAAACCTCGTATTTCACTAATCGTGAAGACAACCTATTTCTACCCTAGCCATAGTTTCAAATTCTGATTCATGATACCTTAGTTAAAAGTTCTAAGTTTCAAATTTATAATGCCTAATTAATATCATATATCATAATCCTATAACAAGTATCAACAAATTTAAACACAACAATCAACAAATTAAAACACACCTGTGAGAGAGATGACGGATGGAGTGGTGAATGGTAGTGGCTATGGTTGAAATTGGCCAGAAAGGTAGTTTTCTTATGTTTTTCGAAAAACCAAACTGATAATGGCCAAACTTTTGCCGTGTGTTAGGGGGGGGGGGGGGGGGGGGATGACCACCGTCCCGCCGCGAAGCGCAGGAAAAAAACCAGTTGAGTAAAAAAATTGATGTGAAGGTGGATTTTGAAATGACACTAAAAACATCATCAACCACTGGCTCATGCACCACTTTCTTCTTCACGTCCGTGAGTTTTTCCTTCCCCACAAACACACTCTATTTCTCTTCTGACATCACGGAACTCCCTCCTTCCTTGGTTTGTGAAGACACTTTTGTGTTAAGAAATCGTGATATTTGCGGATGGTCTTAGAGGGGATCCATACCCATACCACTAGGCCAGTGATCCACACAATTGTGAAAAAGTGGCAATGATCATTGATAGACTTTTTTTCATGTAGTTTTTTTAGTAATTGTAAGTGCTATAAAATGAACTTTATTCCATACCACGAAAAGATAAATTTTAAACTATAGACAATGAATAGTAAGAGATGTGCCTTATAGCTGAGTCTTCTTTTCAATGAAGAAACTACAATTGAATACTATAATGAGTGGTTTCATCTCCTTTGGAGATGAAGAATGTTAAGTTAGAAGTCCTATTTCCAAAGTCAACATTGACCATATACTCACCCAAGAACCCATCAAAGCTAAAAGTCCCATCTCCATCACTTTGACCATTGACCACCCCCGTTGACCATTCTTTTAACAATAATTTGTCTACAACATCCCCAGCAGGTAGGTTTTGAAAATGGGGATTTGTGAGACACATTTGGTAGCAACCATTTGGGTCCAATGCTGTCCATAGCATTATCCCATTTACTGATGGGTGTGAGTACACTTCTCTCAATACTACCTCCAAATACTTTCCCTGTTCACAACCCAAAAAGAAGTCAAAATGTACACTTCTAGTACCTTAGTCAAAGAAAGTCAAACGATTTTAATTTTATTTGTTCCTTAGTTAAAATAGATTCATTTAAAAAAGAGTTAAATACCATTTTAGCCAAGTGGTTTGTGCTATTTTGCCAGTTTAGTTCAAATGTTTTATTTTTGTCTGTGGGTCCAAAAAGGTTTCACTTGCAATTTTAGTCCAACTGGGTTAACTTCATCAATTTTTTATGTTAACGAGAAGGGCAATTTGATCATTTTATTTGTATTTCTGTTAACTAGAAGCGCAATTCGGCCATATAAAATGATAACAAATGGATGGTTTTTTGTTGCACTTTAAATATGGATTAGTCGCTTTCTAAGATAGTGACTTTAGAGTTGAAATCGCTAGCGACTTCACTTTGCAAAATCTAGATGCGTTCAAGTTTCAGAATTTTTGTTTTCGCTATCCCAGATAGCGAAGTCAACAACGAAAAGATAAAACAAAATAGATATTCGTCTATTCTAGTCAGATTTGTTACGTCGCTATCTTAGATGTCGAATCATCCTGGTTTAAAGTCCTACAAAAACCATCCATTTTTTATCATGGGTTTTCAAAAGAACCCACTTTTGAAAATAATTCTTACAAAACAATATATAAAAGGCTATGTCCTTACTTGGGTATCTTGATCAAGGGTGTTGCTGATATCAACTTCTGTAAGCCAAATAGGAAGATGCAACGCGGCAAGTTGGTCCAATACACCTCTAATCAACGGAGGATTTGGGATTGTAAAATGGCCTTCTAACCCAACACCATCCATAGTAACACCACCCTCTTCCACCTCCTTCATCCTACCGACATATGCACTGACACTTGAGTTCAGATCACCACACGTCTCCACCACATTAAAATCATTCATAAACAACAACGCTAACGGGTCAATTTCATGGGCCAATATAAACATTTCCAGCGAGGTGTTTTGACCGAGTCGTTTCTCATAGAAGTCAAAGTGTAGCATCTCGTTGGAAACGTCCCAATGGACGAATTGGTTCTTGTAGTGAGTCATTAGGCATTGTATGCGCGACTTGACAGCTGAATAAAGCGCACCACCGGTTAGGTTTTGGACCCATGAAGGGATATACATTGGGTCTTCCCAGAATATGTTATGCCCTCTAATCGTAATCTGGTTAGCTCTGACAAAATCTAGCATCAAATCTGGTATAGTGTAGTTGACATTCCCATGTTCAGGCTCAGTTTCACACCATTTTAGTTCGTTTTCGAAAACAGCTGCGTTGAATCTTTCTAGGAACCATTTCTACAAAATAACAAAACATTCTCGACATCATTTCACCCTAATAAACAAATGATACTCCTTTAATTTTTAGTCTGAAGTTCTATTGTTTGTGTAATGGTAAACTTGTTACCTGATATGGTAAGTTCCCAAGAATATTCTTTGATATGGCTGAACCAAAAAGAAAATCTCTATTTGTTTGCTCGACTACGATCCTAGCTCCTTGGATCATGTTTCCATCCTCATCTGATACATGGATTGTTACAGTGCGTTTTCTTTCCTAAAAGAGGAAGTGTAAGTTAGAACATGCTAAAGGTAAAGTTCAAGAAATCTTTTATGTTTTGTAATTTCGTTTTTTACTCTATCAATGCTGCTTTCTTGATCTTTTTTCCATTGTTGATGTGTAAATGGTTCCAAAGAAGCGCTTGCAAGCGTCACATTGATGTTATTTCCATTGGAATCCTGCGAGAAACACGAAAACAAACATGCATATAGTTGAGTGATATACAATATGGTATATGGTTATTGTTCTTTTTAGGGGTAAGAAACGTTTTATGACTTTATACAAAGATTTTAAATAAGGGAAAATTATCATGATAACCACATGGATTGGTGAATTTAATGACATAGGACTGACTTTTATAAAATTTCCAATAAATGAGTGCTTGACATTTGTCCTTTGGCGTAACATATGTTCATATGGCACCGTATCCATTTTCTTGCACCAGATTCTTCACCACCTTTCTCAAATTTACGCAACAGATCGATCCACCAACCACCAAGTTGCAATCTCAAGTCAAATAACGTATGCAAGAGACTCTGGCGTGGCGAAATGAATCTGTTGCGCTGGCGTAGCGGGTGTCCCGTGAAAGCTTATGGTTAGATAAAACGTTTTTTTTTTAATTAAAGACAAAGGCTATTTTGTGAAACTCGTAAGTCAAGATGGCCATTTTGGTGACTTTCCCTTTTAAAAATGTTGACTATCTGTCACTGAGCAATCGTACAAACTAATGTAGCGCATTAGACTAATTGTGATACAAATTTACCAGAAAATACATGATGGCATGGTCCAAGGGTGACTCGAGTACAAATCCACCTTTCAGAAACGACCAACATTCGCTTTTTGCAATGACATTTCCTATACACATTTTTGCGTCATTGCCTAGAGTTAGGCTCGCCTTGATCGCGGTTGCATTGGAGCCATTTATCTTCACCCAACCTATTGTATAAAACAAGTGTTAACTACTAGTTTGTGAGACCAAAACTTGCGATTAGTTAAAGTTAATCATAAAAGGCAACTCAACTAGAGAATGAGTAGATTGTGTTGCCTGAGAGATTTGGCAACATGAACGTAGACGAAACAGATTGGTTTTGATTAATGACGATCCCACCATTATAAAGTGGATCTTCCGGCTCGTTTTTGCACTAACAAAAAACAAATGAGACTGACTAAAAACTATGTGACCAATGCCAAAACACTTGTTTCAGATTTACCTCAATGTAGCCTGAATAATCATAAGACGGCCTGTCTACAAAATCAAGAAAGAAAATAATCGAAAGAACATTAGTTTATACTATGAACAAGTAAAAAGGCTCCAAAATTTGTTGTTGATAGTATTACCTTCGGTTGCAGCTGCTAAAGGTATGATGAGAAACAATACAAACATTTTCAAGAAAACAAGTTGTTGTTCTTCCATGTTTAATTTCTTGAACTCAAATCGATATGGTTCGAACGGAGAAATGATGCAGGCATAAGTATGGCCTGTGAACGACCACAAAACCAGAAACAAACATTTTACAAATCTTGTAGTTTATTAGGAAAATGCCATGGTTGTGCTTGTGTTTTGTACTATAGTCAGGTATATAATAGAAAAAGATATTGGAATTTAGTTAAGGACTCATGTTTACTCGTTTGGACGGCTTATTTGTTGATTAATTTAACTCTTTCTGTCGGTTAATTTTAGTACTAACGTTAGATTTCTGAACATTTTATCAGTCTTTTTTGTTTTCTTCTGTAAAAAGCTTGTGTCACGAATTCATAAGTGTCCATAGGTACCAGTTACCGTTACTTTTGTGAAAAATAAGAAAACAGTTTTAGTCATGATTTTTTTTTATGAAAATAGCCCGAGTACAATGAATGTTTGGTTTGTGGGTGATTTTTGAAACTTATTTCGTTTATTGGGCTGTTCTTATCAGTCAACTCTTACTTTTTAAGTTTGAATCTGCTCCTTCTACATGCGGACTTAGGAAATGAGTTATGTGGTAATTGGAGATTGGAGAAATGGTGGAACCCTCCTCAAGTCTGCTTGTCGGTGGAGCGTATTCAAATAAACCAAATCATTTATTATAGCTTCATTATTATACTCAAATAAACCAATCTCAACACTTTTATCAAAATTCCCAAAATACCCCTGGACCAAATATTCAAAACATTACACATTTTGCTCTAACTTTAAGCTATGTCCCTGTGTAATATGTTCAAGCACCTGTCCCTCAAGTCCAATATGTTTAAGTTCAAGTTCCACAAGTTCAAGCAACTCCAGCAACTCCAGTCCCTGCACTTGCAGAGGTAAAACAATAAAGTTTCTTCACACAAGGCTTTGTTGACTGGAGTAGTTTGCCTGAGGACTTAACTGATTAAAATTTTGTTCTCATATCAAAACCTAATGATGAACGTGTGAATTTTTGTTTTTATGGCACTTGAAACTATTGCAAAAGAAGTTGAACCTAAAGAAGAGATGACTAATGGTGAAGATCAATTTATTGATGCTGAGAATGCAGTTAACATAGTAGAAACACTAGTTTGTGAAAAGGTTGTTAAAGAGAGTTTGAAAGAACTTCCCTTGAAATACACTGATTGTGCATTGATAGCTGCTACTAAGATATCTCCTCAAGCTCTAAAAGAAGCGTGTTCTGACAAATGTATTATTGTATTTGCTTACATCAAAGAGGTGAATGAAAATCTTGGGAGCGGGTCTTAGATAGTGAAAAGAAATTTGAAAAGTTAACCAAGACGTAAACCTAAAATCACTAAAAAGGATCAGGAAATTAGCAAACTCAAACATGAAGCAACTATTATCAAAGAATAGCTCCAGACCATGATAGAAAAATATCAAGGCTACAAAAAGGAGCTTGTGTCCAGCCAAATCACTTGTGAAAAATGGGTGGAATCATGTATTGGATTTGAGATGCTTCTCAATCAGCAAACAAAGAGTAGTGTGAAGTTTGGAATAGATCATTAGTGCATAATGTCTAATTCCTATGTCTCTGTCAGAGTCTGTTTAGTTTATGTTTGAGTTTGAAGTTAGTTTTGAAATGGAATGGAGTCATGCGCGCATATGAGGACCAGTGTAGGAGTCATGCGCTTAGGGTTCAATGTCTATATATAGATGGTGTCATGCGCATGAGCTCATAACTTGAACTTTGGAAATTTTGGAGAGCTTATTAAACATCATTGTATGGAATTAATGATTATGAAACTTAAGTAACTAGCTAGTAGATTGGATTCCGCACTTTCTATTGGCTCATAGATATCTAGTTGGTGTTATACAAGTCATTTCTACACTCAACATGATCCTACAAGGGTTCAAAGAACTAGATAACTAATGTTCCAAAGAAACCGATCACATTGACTCTAAAATGGTTGAAGTAATACCAAAAGTTTAGTTGGTAAACAAATTATGATCACTGACCCAAATGGGAAAAATATTGTCCTTAAAAAACTATCAGACCCATCACCAGCTTCTGAGAAAGAATAATATGAATTTAAACCAACTTGGTCTAATGAGTGTGATGTCCTTGAAAACTTCAAACTAATGGATTTTACAACCATTGATCGATTGAAAGCACCCATGGAAAAGATCATTCCTATTATTAACTTTCAAACAAATGATCAAACATCTGTTTTAGGAAAGAGTGACAAAAGTAATAAGATAGATAAGATCATAAATTCTGTTTTGTGAATTTTGTGAAAAAATAAATCACGTGACTAAAGATTGTTTTCTTTAAAAAGCATGTGATATAAACAGAGGCAACAATATTTGTGAAATAAAGCCAGAATGCACCATCTGTGGTAAGAGAACCATGTGACTCATAAATGTTACTATCTTAAACCCTTATGACATCAGCAGAAGAGGTCATAGATAGAACATCTATAAGTGAAGGAGTTGGTCCTATCAAAAGGAAACCACAACTAACTCCTGAACCAAAACCATATCCATAGGGAAGTTCATGTCATTGATGCCCTACCATCAAACAGATTCCCAAGAGGGTATGGGCAACCACCTTGTCACAAAATGGCCTACAAGTATGAAGAACATGTCAAAATGCCTCAAAAACCAAGGTTCAACAAGTACCCTCTTGGATATAATTAACTCACTGGAAAAGGTCAAACATATATCGACTCAAGTGCTAACATTCGAGCACTTGCAAAGAGTCAACAACAACTGACAGAAATGGTCCAAATACAAATAGTCACAAAGATCATTCTCATAGAAAACCATAAAAACAAAGCCATTATATCTTTGGATTCTCTTCCAAATTGACTCATTCTGTTGTGTAAGGAGCTTCTGAATCTGTTAACCATTTGTAATTTGCAAATAGTGGATAGCTCCTTGCAAAGGATAAAATACGAAAATACCAAATTATCAAATTTGAAACTTTTAGTCTTGTTAATAAAAACATCAATCTGTTGATTTGAAAATACCAAAATTTTTGTATAAAACATTAAAAAGATTGTTTAAAAATCATCAAAAACAAACTGTAACATTAACAACATTTTAAAGTTTGTACATTTTCGATCGTTTCCATGTTTAATAAAATATTATATTTTATTTACGTAATCATACAATCGAATAAAACGATATTCAAGACATTTCCGGAATAAAATCCAAGTTACATATGCCTTAATACCCTTCATATAGCTTAAATAACAAGTTAGAAGGGTTAAAAATGGCAAACAAGTGATAATACAAGTCTTGGGGCCAAAATTGCCAAAACGTAAAGCTTTTTGGATCTGAGTGCCTTGCAGACCGTAAGATATAATGCCTTACGGTCTGTAAGACCTTCCCAGATGCAAAATTTTGCTTGTTCTTCAAGTTGTGCCACCTATCTTCAAAACTTGACACCTGGAACAAATTTTTCCACTTTCATTCTGGTCTTGACACTTGTTAGGACATTAATCAACATCATAGCACATCATCAAACACTTGGCAACACCTCCTTGATCCTCCATTAGTAGAAATAAGCAGTTGTTCCTGAGCTACAATCACACCATTCTGTTCTTTCACTCTCAAATCACTCTCTTGGAGCTTGCTTCTATATTGAGGCCTCCACTCTTGAGTTATGATCTTCTCTTTGAAGCACTTGTAAGTGTTTCTCCTAGTCTGTTTCTTTTTTTAGCTAGTTAAAAGTCAAAAGTCAAAAGTCAAGCAATTTGACTTTTTCTTTGACTTTTGGTTTTGACCGTTTCGGTCAAGTCAAAATTCAAAATGAACTTTGCTACGTGATCGTAATAATGATGGTGTTAATCCCTTGCGATTACACCCTCTGATCATCATGTTTAGTAGGTGAAATGACGAGTCAAACGTGTTTTAAATAAAAGTAAAAAACACATAAAATGCATTTTACGACGAATAAGTTTTTAAGTATTAAAAACCAAAAGTTTTGACACCAAATTAGTTTATATAGCATTATAAAACATTTTTTAACATGTCTAGCTCGTCATTTCTAGTTTAACACTTATTCCTCAGTCGAAAGTCAAGTAGTTTGACTTCTACTTAGACTTTCAAATCTGACCCATTTGGTCAACCTTAGGATCCGACCAAGCCCAATTATATGACCATAATAATATAGGGAATAACCCTTTGAGGTTATACCTTATGGTCATACCGTTTGATGGGTTAAATGGCGAGTCAACTATACATACTTTAAAATGTCAAAAATACCCTTTTTGCGTAAGATGGTTTTAAACTTATGTGATCAGCATTTTTGACATTTAAACTGATCATACAACATCATTAAACATGTTTTGGCATATCGGACCCGTCATAGGACCCATTCGACCGTCCGGACCCGTGTTTGCGCATACGACTAGTTAAATAGCGTAAACTAGTCGTACCGGTCAAAAACACTTCCGAACACTGTTAGGTGTAACCAACCATGTTACATGAAATCCCTTGCTCATATGGTTATAAACCACATTCTATCCACTATTCCATCAAAATCCGTATTTTACGCATTTATTAGGCTTCCGACGGAAACATTCTGTTTTGGACCCTTAAAGTAAACTCTTACATTACGTTTTAACCAAGCATAACTTGGTCAAAACTTAACCAAACAAATTAAACTCTTATATTTTGATTAAGTCCATTAAAATACGATTTCAAAGATGTATGATACATAAATAAACACCTCTGTTTGGACCCTGAAATGTCTAAAACCAAATCAAAGGTCATAACTGGACAATTTGCAAAGATTAATAGTTTTGACCACTTTCCGAGTTGCAAAAAGAAAACTTTCTAAATGAAAGTTGTAGAATACACTTCAAATGAGTAGACTAGATATATTTATATTTTTCAACAACATTTTCTATTTTTAAAGTATTTTACAAAAACAACACAGAAGGCTGCCAAAACTTCTATCTTCTAAAACATCTAATCTTCTTCAAAGTTATGATGTTTCCATAACTCACATTCATCCATAAACATTATCACAACAAAACAATTGACGAACGAATCCTTATTTCTAGGAAACACTTGAGCTTTGCTAGTACAATTAAGCACGACATCGACAATTCAGGTGAGTACATAGTCCCCACTTGTATGTTTTTCAAATTTTTTGGGGTGATTCATATGTGCCTACTAGTATTTTTCCCAAGTTTTCGAAACATTATGGTTTATATATAGAACTATATGCTTTTCTATAATGTGTGAAACTTGGTGGTGCGTTATCCATAACACGAGTACGTTCATTAACTTTTGCCATGCTGACCGGTAGTATGTTGTGGGGAAGTTTGGGGAATGATAGAAACTGTGAAACATAACTGATAAACCCTTTGGTGGTTTGTCTAACGAGTCAACACAGGCTTGAATGTATTCACCATACGCCCGCTCTTGTTTACACAAAGACGAGTAAAACAAGGGCACTTGGTTTAAACAAAAAAGGACGATGGGTTTATACAAAACAAGGACGAATGGTTTATTCGAAAAACAAGGACGAATGCTTTATACAAAACAAGGATGAATGGTTTATACAAAACAAAGACGATTGGTTTAGATAAAGTCACAAATGGTTTTCAATTAAATATACATAAACTATACAATATTTTTAAATCGATTAATTATTTACTTGGTTTTACAAAGAAACACTTCCATCAAGATTCATGGCTACAAGGTTTTTCTTGTTTATACCAACTTTCAATGTTGGTTAAACATATTGCAATACCAAACACGATTGGTACACTATTGGTTACAAGGTTTTCAACCATCGACTCTCGTAATCGGACGAGGTATTGCAATACAAATTCATAGCCACGAATTTGACTACACAACCTACATTACTCACCAACTTTATTGTTGACATTATTTTTACATATGTTTCAGGTGAAAATGTGTGATGATATACGAATATGCAACACATAGGAATGGACTCGGGGCTTAGTTTGCTTAAAAATAAAAAAGTAGTTGTTTGTGTTTTGGTTTCGTATTCCAAAAGACAATGTAATTTTAATTAATCAATGAAACGAAACATTAAGTACCATGTGCCTGAAACAATTTGTAATGTGACTGCCCGACATTTTCGTCACGGGTTTTTATACATGGTCAGGGTGTTATAGATTGGTATCAGAGTCATGGTATAGGGAATTAGGTTATTAGAAATGCTTTTGACCTAGACTATAAGCTTCCTAGGACCCAAATGTGAGGTAACTCACGTCTAGATTCTTAGTACAACAAATATACAAAACCATCATCTATCCTTAGGTGATTACAAAATAATACAAAGTCATAATTCAATCTTAAAAGTTAAAGTTTCCAAAACTTTACAATAAATCATCATCTATTATTAGATGATTTGTTTTTAGGCTTTTAAGCCCTAAAAGTTTTCCAAAATCTTGTCAAAGTTTGGGTTTTAATAATGTGAAACGTGCAATCTGGAAGGGTGGATGCCTGTACCCTAAGTTTTATGTCTAAGGCTAGAGTGTTCGTACAAATCTACTTAATCAGACCAGTCAATCTTACCTGGGAACTCTTGGGGTGAGTGTCCACTTATAGGCTAAAGCATGTCTTCGCGATACATTATAAAATCCATGTACTTTGATTACTCACCATATCGTTTATTCATTTCAAGTAATTAATAAATGATTACAATCCTTATGCTTCATTAATGTTTTAACGTTTCTTTTTTACTACCCTATATCGATCTCACTCGTTTTCCCTCATGATTCCTTTCTTTTTTAGAATGCTTCCTCGTCGTAACACTATCCAAAATGCTGAAATGGCGGCTTTGATCGCCCAACAAATGGCTACGATACTTCCAAACCTTGTGACCCAACTCAATCAAGCCAACAATGTACCTATGCCTTATAACTACAAACAGTTCAACTCGGTTAAATCCCTCAAGTTTTATGGGTCTGAGGGAGCTATCGGGCTCCTACAATGGTTTGAAAGCATCGAGAGCACTTTCCGCCATTGTGAGTTTTCCAATGTCACACCCCGACCCGCAGCGGATAAGGTACGGCGCATGATGATTGTCCATAGCTTATGACACTAGTATAAGTTTAGATATTTAAAGTCACCAAATTTAAAATTTTACACATAATCATAGAAAACATTTTGCATATTTTATATATTATTCAAAAGATAAATAATTATGAACAAAGGTTCAGTTTATTACTAAGGCATGTCATACGTGTCTTTGCCTTCAACTCCATATCCTACTTGTGTACATGCATCATGCGTAAAAAGGTTTTTGATAACCAAAATGTTTGGGAATAGATCTAGATTTTAAATAAAATGTTTTACTTTATTAATTGATTTATTTTACTTAGTAATCTTTTTAAAATATATTTAACATTCAATTCCATGTATTGTAGAAACAATTGTAATAAGCACAACCACAACAACAATCCACAAATCACCACAATCACAAATATATATACAACAGAAAAAGTAAGACTCAAATACAATAGCATGCATTAGTCTCAAGCCCCAAAGAGCGAGTCTAATACTGTTGGCGATACTAAGCTATCACCCATGGTCGTGGGGAACCTAGTCAGCCAGGTGGATCCACGTGAAATCTGTGACAAAAAGGGAGTAACCACATAGATACACATATATGCAATTATATATACTAGATAAATAGAAACAATGAAGGCGATACACATAGAGACACATTGACTTTGTATGTTAATTAATCAAGTAGAAAACAATAGAAAACATGACACATGATACACCCCAAAAATATTTAATGACTAAAATGGGGAGAGAAATAGATATACTCACTGGTTGCGAAGTAACGATCCACGAGAAATACTGCCCTAACATGAATAGGTGGAATCTAAATAAATATCGTAATCACCCTAAGAAATCAATAAATGAAATACTAAACAGAAGGATAACATATTGATTTTAGGAAATTGGTTTCTCCTATTTAGGGCTTAAGTTATAATAGTTCAACAAAAATAACCAAAACAATATATCTTTAATTCTAGAATTATTATACATGGCAAAATCATAGTTTTAGCATTTTAATGTGATTTAAATATTCTTAATAATGTAAGTAATTAAATAAGTTAATCGAACTCATATAAAAGGTATATATATATATATATATATATATATATATTAATTATCCCAAATTTTATATATTTAAAACCATAGTTCTATAATGGAATTTATTTGTTTAAACAACTCCACGAATTCTTTAATACATAATAATTATTAAAAATTATAGAAAGATTCCACAGAAATTTATAACCCTTATATAACCTGTAAATCAGTAGAATTATTTAGAAAATTTATTTACGATAAACTCGTATATATTTTGTATTAATAAAAGGATTAAAAATATATAAATTCAATAATCCAAATTAAATCTATAAATTCCAAATGTTATGGAAAAATTCCCTAAATATTTTATAGTGTTCATATGACCTGAAATACTCAGTAAAAATGTTTGGGGAATTCATTTATGAATATTTTGTATTTTTAGTTGATTTAGCAATTAATTAAAACATGAATAATTCATCAAAAATCCATACGATATCTAAAAATCACCAAAATTTCCACATAATATATTAACATGATACATAACAATATTCTACCCTCAATTTCATCAAAGCACAGGTCTAAACCTAAAAGCCCTAAAATATATGAATGAAGAACCCTAATTTCAACTATAATTAACTTCGAATAATTCAGTCTTCTATTATTGAAATTGATAGAGGACTTTTGTAGAGAATGAAAAACTAAACACAATGGGCTTTGGAATCACTTGAAAAGGTTACAAATTGAAGGAGATATCGTCCGTTGAAGATACGAGCCCTAAAATATTCTCCGGATCAATTCGCGAGAAATAATGGATGAAATGAAGAAATACTAGTGGGGTTTTGCATGCTTTCATCAAGAGAACAAATGATATAAAATGGCAAGCCAATTTTACAAATTGAACATAAACCCAAATGATGTACAAGAAACTAATATGGTGATGATAGTTTGATTAAATTCAGAGTTGTTACGGGATGATCAAGGGTCTCAAACATAAAACTCAAAGTTAATAACTGACGTGGGGGTCTTGGGTTCAAAACCAAATGACGTACAAGAAACTAGTAAGTTGTTGTGGTCTGGTGGTGAGTATGTTGCATATTGACGCGGGGGTTTTGGGCTCGGACCCGGACCTCAACACATTTTGCTTTTTTTTCTATTTTATAACTTACATTATATACAATTCAGACCCTTGAGTTTATATTAACTGTTAACTTACTAACTAAAGACACTAACTTATTTAGTGTGTTGCTTTTGTAAGACTAACCAGAGACACTAACTTATTTAGTGTGTTGCTTTTATAAGACTAACCAATAACTAATCTAGTTTACTAACTTCTTACATAAATAACTAAATAAGCTAGCTGGTTTTGCTAACCGAGTTAGTCATTTTGCTTTAATTTTTATAGTTTCTATTACTCACAAGAACAACCTTTAAGTTGTAACTTTGATATTTCGACAGTTTTAAACCTTTTAAGTTTAAAACTTGTTTTAACTACCATTTTTAACGCAGCCAGCTATTTCCCTTATAACCATTTACCGAACTAACCGAATTTTGCTTATACACCTCCGTTTATCCTTGTCTTAATCCAGCAACATACGTGATGATTTAACTTAATAGTATAATATTAAGAAACAATAACATATTATTAAAACTCTTATTTTTTATTTAATTGAAGGGGTCCGGTTTAGCAATCCGGGTCGGATATTGGAGATCCGATTTTTAATGGATGTTACAATATCCTCAACTTTTGGGAATTTCGTCTCGAAATTAGGAGGAAATTGTGCATATAAGATGAGGTGTAGAGTCTTCCATAAGCGTCAACGACACCGATTCAATCTAGTAATATGAATTAGAATCTTAGGATCAGATTATTCTTAGGGATGTCAGGTAACATGTCTTAAACACAAGTCCTAACGTTGTTGAGAATAGGCTGGATCTAAGGTATATCAAAAGTTGCAGATCTCATTAAGGCGGTAGCATTCCTGATAGGGGTCGCATACCTAAATAAAGGAACCGCTTTTAAATGCCAAGGTTGCAGACATGATGAACGCTAACAATTATGTACGAAAGATCCGGTCATAGGCCACACGATCATTACAATCGAGAAGCCCAAAAATGCCGTATCGAAGATTGATTGCGGCTTAAAAGAAAATCATGTCCCAATGATGCATGTAACATGAGAGAGTTTGCAACCGAGTCGTAACGCATACTCGTGATACTTAAACTAATTTGTGTCATGGTTTAGGATCTTGAATAAATCTCTCATAAAACGCCACAATGATAGAATTAGATGTGTGAAATCATAGAATTTGAATCTTCAATCACAAAACCAAAACCACCTAACTAAAACTCTCATGATTAGTCCAACGCTACTTTTGAAAGTTTGACAAAGACACTTATATATAGGATTTACCAGCAGCGTATCCACCATGTCTCTATCAAATTTTCATCCACATTGTTATTTGAATCATGATTGACGACTCTTACAAAACTTACATAGACTTCTCATGATTAGTCTAAACACTGCGTTTGAAAATTTGACAGAGACACTTATTTATAGGAAGTAGCAGCGGCGTATCCAAATGTCTCTACCAAACTTTCATCCACGCCGTTATTCGAATCATGATTTACAACACAAACGAGATTTCTCATGACCAGTCTAACGAGGCTTTTGATATTTCGATAAGAACACTTATATAAAGGAGGTACCATCGGTGTATCCACCACGTGCTTATCAATTTTCATCGGCTTCGTTATACGGGTCAAGGTCAACAACACAACACAACTTACATAGAACTTATCTTAAACAATCTAACGAGGCTTTTGATAGTTTGATAAGAACACTTATATATAGGAAGTACCAGCGGCGTATCCACCATGTTCTTAAAAAATTTCATCGGCTTAGTTGGCGGTTTTGATTGGTTCCATGCGACGACTCAAACTTACTAATTAAATAAATATATCCAAACCATAAATAACTAATGCGTGAGTCTCAAACCAAAAAGGACGTGACTAAATGATGGCAGTACCTACATCCATAGTTACAAGAAAATGGCCAGTCTATGAATAAGTGAGACGATACCCACATCACATAAATTTTGGTGAAAGGTAAGTCGTGATGAGTGATAATATTAAAAGATAACAAAACAAACCAACAAGGGCAAACAAAACGGCGATAACATATAATGTCGGAGTAAAGGATGAAAACGATAATAATTTCCGAAATAATAACGTCGAAAGCGTGGCAACGACACAAGCTATCAATGGTACCGATTAAGAGTTAATGATTGTATCGTTTGACGTTAGTTCGAACGTCAAGGATACATAGTGAGAATAGCAGATAAAGTTGATAACGAGGGAGAAACCAACATGAAGTCGAATGACGGGATAAATGAAGTAGTAGCAATGATCTTAGCTTCCTCCAGTCAGGCGATATTTACGATTCGGGTAGAAGTAGAAGGGTCCTAAGATAAATTAAGGAAACCATAACTTTGTTACTAGACTCACGTTTATTTCGTTTTGTTAACTATATTTACACTTTACCAACTGTAAAACATTAGTATTTCAAATTGTTCATATACAAAAGCAACTTGGTTTATTTAGAAAAGTATTTTTGTTATATTTTATGAAAATTTTTTTGCTCTGAAGTAGAATATTTACTAAATATAACCAATTTTTGAGGTCAGAAAAATTTTATCGTCACCATGTGCCCTCGACTCGAATTTGTCGAACTCTGGGCACAGGTTATGAAAGTGATTAGGGTTGGACATTCAAATCATATTAGAAAGACTCTTTAAGGTTTAGAACATGTTATCGAGAATCACATCATTACATTTGTATTTGAAAATTTATAACAATCCTTATCTTATTAAATTAGTTCAAAGAAAAACTCAAAATGTTGTATTTAAGGTAGACTCATCGCATAAAAATGTTTTGGTGTTGCTGACCACGTCTTGGTTGTCTTGGAACTGGATGAGTGCTCGTTTGCGTGCCTTCTAGTTATCCTAGTTCTCTGGGTTGGCTTAAATGTCTCAACTATAAGGAACGAGTTGGGTGTCATACGGTATGGTCGATTGATCCATCAATGGAGTGTCTAGTTGAACATACAGTTGGATCCTAAGGTGGGTGTTTGGTTTTCGAATGGGGGAGTCATGGGTTTGTGAAATCATGGAACTTAAGGGAAATCCCATGATTCAAAAATACAAATCACATGAAAGTATTACGGAGTATCAAAGGGTAGCAAAAGTTGAACCCTTCGACAAGGTACAAAAGTTAGGGTGATTTGTTATAAAATCATCAGAAGAATATTATTGATTTATTATGGTAGCTTATATGCGAAACAATATAATAATCACATGGAATATGATAAAATAATAAAACTTATGATAAATAATATTTCGTTATAAAATATTGAAGATCATAGGTTTGACACATCATTGGGTTTAGTATGACTTACGTGCGTTACTTTCGTAATTACATGTGCACCCTCAATCGCCGAGCTTTCGCATGGTCCTCATATGTTGACCCGTTAACATACACTTAACCCGAAGAAAATCGTGAATTAATTATACCCATATTCAAATCATCATCCTAATCATGTTAGCAATTACCATTCCTAGTTTCATGCTATGAATCAAATCAACAACTAAAAAGATTCAATAATCATAATCTCTACATGGGCTTTCCAATACTACATGTAAATTTTTATGATCAAACACTCAAGAATAATAACTTTAAACATGAACATGCATTCCAAGAAACTTGAATAAATACCATCATTGAGATTAACATACAATAATCACCACATCTATTTCCATATTGTCAAGTGTTCATTAGCTTCAACAAAATTCAAACAACACAATTGTTTAGCCTAGAAGGCTCATGATAACTAAGACAAACATAAAGTAATATGGATTGTGCATGAATAACAAGTGAAAATACTAATGTTTAAGACAAGATAATTAGCTAAATGAGTTGGATTATCAAGTGATACAACCTCCTAAAGGCTCCTTTCTTCAATCTCCAAGCTTCCAAGATCAGCTTCTTGAGAGAGAAATCCACCCAAATGCTCCAACTCCCCTTCAAATGAGCTGAATTCACGTATTTAAGCTACTGGGCATTTGGCACGACCGTGCCACCATTTGGCACGGTCGTGCTTGGTAAATGTCAGGTGCCTTTCTGAGTTGTTGACCAAGTTTGATGCCAAATCCGGAAAGATCCCGCTAAAATTTCCCGAGGTGGCACGACCGTGCCACCATTTGGCACGGTCGTGCTTATCGATATCGCACTCGAAAATGACTAAGTTGAACTCGGAAACTAGCTGATCAGAGCCTGTGATTGCACGCGCACGGTCCAAGTGTTGATTTGGTTCGGATTGTGCAGTCTTATGATAGTGCTTGTGATAGTGCTGACTTCTTGATGCTTGCCACGGTCGTGCCATATCTGGCAGATATGTTCCATTTTTGCTCCAATTTGCTCCAAAAGCCTTTGTTTCTTTACCGGGCCGAAGCCCGAACCTGCATTTTCACAAATAACTCAAATGAGTATCTAAATCAATGAACACAACGAATTTCCGCATTAATGTGGGATATTTGACGTTTAAAAGATGTATAAATTCTTATACATCAGTAGTCGGGACCACCTGTCTAAGCTGACATTCGTATAAATCCAATTAATGGACCAGTTTGCCTACCTGGGGACTATCGATGAGAGTACCAATAGCTATTAGGCCAAAGCATGTCACACCAAACGTTACATAAAGTAACAACACTTTGATACGTCAAAGGTGTTCGTGTTAATTCATGGATACAATCACAAACATCATTTTACAACACCCCAAAAAATCGAGTCATTTATGAATTCTTGCATTTGGATTTGTAAAGATCTTATGAATGTTTATATGAATTCTATGGTTTGTGTTCATGTTGGATTGATGATTTAGGCCAAAGTTGTTGTTTAGCATGACCACGCTTGTGATTTATGTCAAGAGCTTGTTGAAGATATCATATTCTTGAAACCAAGTTAGGGTGATTAATGTGTTGTTCATGTTAGTTTTCCTTAATTTGTAGAGTTTGGAATTTTGATTAACAATTAACTCATTATTAAACATTAACATCAATTTAGCAAGAGAGCTTAAAGAATGAATCTTAGGTGATTAAAATGTTGTTCATTATAATTTTCCCAAGATTTACAAAACTAGGGGACCTTGATTGGAAACTTAGTTGATTCTAAGACTTGCATCACCATTAGTTTTCCTTAAAAGTTGTCATATGTTTATTAGTGGATACTTAATTCAAGCAACCTTTCTTAGATATTGTTCTTGTTAATTCATTTAGTTAATTTTTATCCTTGCATGATAGTTTAAAAAAAATCGAGAAATCAACTCATTGATCAAAACAGGTTTAAAAGTAATGAAAATTTAGTACTGAGACACCGAGTCCATGGATTGATATCCGGTTCTTACCATTGAACTATACTACCACCCTGACGGGTGCACTTGCCCTATGTGGGTGTAGTTGGTTTTAAGTAAAAACTATTTTAAAACCTAATCTGTGTGAACAAAAATTATAATAATAAAAAATATTTAATTCACGCACATCAACTACAGATACGTAACCCTTCCAGTTACTACATGTCTGTCACAAAAACTCACTTTGATGAGAATGAAATTTTAATTGACATTCGAAACTCAAAAATAAAATCAAACCCAAGAATAATTGAAATGCAATAAAAGAAACAAATCGATTCAAGACTTTGGATAGAAAAAAGAATTAAATATCGAATATTCGTATATAGCATAAGGCGTGTGCACAATGTGACAAAGAAAAAAGAAATAATTGACTATGGTTTAATAATAAAAGCATATAACACTTGGCATATAACAATGAAAGTGCTCACATACATTTGTGTGTGACATTAATATTTATAAGCTAAGACAATTTAAACAATTAAGCACGTAAGGTACCTATGATACCTAATCAACTATATTCTAAGTCTAAGGGTCTTCCCTATAGACATTGGCACTAATACCAATCTGTTACACCCCGACCCGCAACGGATAAGGTACGGTGCATGATGATTGCCCATATCTTGATGACGCTATTATAAGTTTAGATATTTAAGGTCACCATATTTAATTTGTCACACATAATCATAGAAAACATTTTACATATTCTATACATTATTCAAAAGATACATAATTATAAACAAAGGTCCAATTTATTCTAAGGTATTTCCTACGTGTCTTTGCCTTCAACTTTATATCCTACTTGTGTACCTGCATCATGCGTAAAAAGGTTTTTAGTCAACAAAATGTTGGTTAATAGATCTAGATTTTAAATAAAATGTTTTACTTTATAAATTGATTTATTTTACTTAGAAATATTTAACATGCAATTCCATTTATTGTAGAAACAATTGTAATCACCACAACCACAACAACAATCAAACAAATCAACACAATCACAAATATAGATACAATAGAAACAACAAGACTCAAAGACTATAGCACGCATTAGTCTCAAGCCCCGAAGAGCGAGTCAAATATTGTTGGTGATAGTAGGCTACAACCCATGGTCGTGGAGAACCTAGTCAGCCAGGTGGATCCACGCGAAACCTGTGACACAAAACGAGTAAACTCATAGATACGCATATATGCAATGATAGATACTAGATATAATAGAAACAATGAACGCGATACACATCCAGACACATTGACTTTGCATGTTATTTAATCAAGTAGAAACATGACACATGATACATCCTAAAAATATTTAATGATTAAAATCAGGAGAAAAATAGATATACTCACTGGTTGCGAAGTAACGATCCACGAGAATTACTGCCCGAACAGGAATAGGTGGAATCTAAAATAAATATCGTAAACAACCTAAGAAATAAATAAACGAAATGCTTAACGGAAGGAAAACCTATTGATTTTAGAAAATCAGGTTCTCGTATTTGGGGCTTAAATTATAATAGTTGAACAATAATAACCATAACAATATGTCTTTATTTCTAAAATTATTATACATGGCAAAATCATAGTTTCACCATTTTAATAAGGTTTATATATTCTTAATAACGCGAATAATTAAATAAGTTCATGGAACTCATCTAAAAAGTATACATATCAAATATATCAAATGTATAATTATCCTAAATTTTATTTTTAAAACCATTGTTCTATAATGGAATTATTTGTTTAAACAACTCCACCAATTCTTTACTTACATAATAATTATTAAAAATTATAGAAAGATTCCATGGAAATTTATAACCCTTATATAACCTGTAAAATCAATAGAACTATTTATAAAATTTAGTTACGATAAACTTGTATATATTTTGTTTTAATAAAAGGATAAAAAATATATATAAATGCAATAATCCAAATTAAATCTATAAATTCCCAAATATTATGGAAAAATTCCCTAAATATTTTATAGTGTTCATATAACCTGAAATATTCAGTAAAAATATTTGGGTAATTCATTTATGACTATTTTGTATTATTAATTGATTTAGAAATTAATTAAAACATGAATAATTCACCAAAAATCCGCATGATTTTTAAAAATCACCAAAATTTTCACGAAATATACTAACATGATACATAACAGTATTCTGCCTTCAATTTCATCAAAACACAAGTCTAAACTTAAAAGCCCCAAAATATATGAACCAAGAGCCCTAATTTCAACTATAATTAAATTCGAATAATGCAGCCTTCTACCACTGAAATTTATAGAGGGCTTTTGTAGAGAATGAAAAATTAAACCAACAATGGGCTTTGGAATCAATTGAAAAGGTTATGAATTGAAGTAGATATCAACTGTTGAAGATACGGGCCCTAAAATCTTCTTCGGATTAATTCGCGAGAAAACATGGATGAAATGAAGAAATCCCAGTGAGTTTTGCATGGATTTATCAAGAGAACAAATTATATAAAACAGTAACCCTTCCAGTTACTACATGTCTCTCACAAAAACTCACTTTGATGAGAATGAAATTTTAATTGAAATTTGAAACTCAAAAATAAAATCAAACCCAAGAATAATTGAAATGCAATAAAAGAAACAAATCGATTCAAGACTTTGGATAGAAAAAAGAATTAAATATCGAATATTCGTATATAGCATAAGGCGTGTGCGCAATGTGACAAAGAAAAAAGAAATAATTGACTATGGTTTAATAATAAAGCACATATTTTCATGTAAAGCATATAACACTTGGCATATAACAATGAAAGTGCTCACATACATTTGTGTGTGACATTAATATTTATAAGCTAAGACAATTTAAACAATTAAGCACATAAGGTACCTATGATACCTAATCAACTATATTCTAAGTCTAAGGGTCTTCCCTATAGACATTGGCACTAATACCAATCTGTTACACCCCGACCCGCAACGGATAAGGTACGGTGCATGATGATTGCCCATAGCTTGATGACGCTATTATAAGTTTAGATATTTAAGGTCACCATATTTAATTTGTCACACATAATCATAGAAAACATTTTACATATTCTATACATTATTCAAAAGATACATAATTATAAACAAAGGTCCAATTTATTCTAAGGTATTTCCTACGTGTCTTTGCCTTCAACTTTATATCCTACTTGTGTACCTGCATCATGCGTAAAAAGGTTTTTAGTCAACAAAATGTTGGTTAATAGATCTAGATTTTAAATAAAATGTTTTACTTTATAAATTGATTTATTTTACTTAGAAATATTTAACATGCAATTCCATTTATTGTAGAAACAATTGTAATCACCACAACCACAACAACAATCAAACAAATCAACACAATCACAAATATAGATACAATAGAAACAACAAGACTCAAAGACTATAGCACGCATTAGTCTCAAGCCCCGAAGAGCGAGTCTAATATTGTTGGTGATAGTTGGCTACAACCCATGGTCGTGGAGAACTTAGTCAGCTAGGTGGATCCACGCGAAACCTGTGACACAAAAGGAGTAAACTCATAGATACGCATATATTCAATGATAGATACTAGATATAATAGAAACAATGAACGCGATACACATCCAGACACATTGACTTTGCATGTTATTTAATCAAGTAGAAAACAATAGAAAACATGACACATGATACACCCTAAAAATATTTAATGATTAAAATCAGGAGAAAATAGATATACTCACTGGTTGCGAAGTAACGATCCACAAGAATTACTGCCCGAACAGGAATAGGTGGAATCTAAAATAAATATCGTAAACAACCTAAGAAATAAATAAACGAAATACTTAACAGAAGGAAAACCTATTGATTTTAGAAAATCAGGTTCTCGTATTTGGGGCTTAAATTATAATAGTTGAACAATAATAACCATAACAATGTGTCTTTATTTCTAAAATTATTATACATGGCAAAATCATAGTTTCACCATTTTAATAAGGTTTATACATTCTTAATAACGCGAATAATTAAATAAGTTCATGGAACTCATCTAAAAAGTATACATATCAAATATATCAAATGTAATAATTATCCTAAATTTTATTTTTAAAACCATTGTTCTATAATGGAATTATTTGTTTAAACAACTCCACCAATTCTTTACTTACATAATAATTATTAAAAATTATAGAAAGATTCCATGGAAATTTATAACCCTTATATAACCTGTAAAATCAATAGTACTATTTATAAAATTTAGTTACGATAAACTTGTATATATTTTGTTTTAATAAAAGGATTAAAAAAATATATAAATGCAATAATCCAAATTAAATCTATAAATTCCCAAATATTATGGAAAAATTCCCTAAATATTTTATAGTGTTCATATAACCTGAAATATTCAGTAAAAATATTTGGGGAATTCATTTATAACTATTTTGTATTATTAATTGATTTAGAAATTAATTAAAACATGAATAATTCACCAAAAATCCGCATGATTTTTAAAAATCACCAAAATTTTCACGAAATACACTAACATGATACATAACAGTATTCTACCCTCAATTTCATCAAAACACAAGTCTAAACTTAAAAGCCCCAAAATATATGAACCAAGAGCCCTAATTTCAACTTTAATTAAATTCGAATAATGCCGCCTTCTACCATTGAAATTTATAGAGGGCTTTTGTAGAGAATGAAAAATTAAACCAACAATGGGCTTTGGAATCAATTGAAAAGGTTATGAATTGAAGTAGATATCAACTGTTGAAGATACGGGCCCTAAAATCTTCTTCGGATTAATTCGCGAGAAAACATGGATGAAAATGAAGAAATCCCAGTGAGTTTTGCATGGATTTATCAAGAGAACAAATTATATAAAACAGTAAGCCAATTTCACGAATTGAACATAAACCCAAATGATGTACAAGAAACTAATATGGTGATGATAGTTTGATTAAATTTGGAGTTGTTACGTGATGATTAAGGGTCTCAAACATAAAACTCGAAGTTAATAACTGAATGGAATCATTAATTGGGCTTAATTATACATAAAAAATGAAGTTCAAACGATTGGATTAAGTTTTTTTTATGTTTTTTCGCGTTTCAGCAAAGAAGGAAAGGGAAATGGAAGGTATTTCCGAATCGAGTTTGTTTATTTAAATATCACGTGCTGGGTTATCTCCCAAGGTGCAAGGTAGTCAAACGGTTACTGGGCATGTTTATGGATGAAGGGTATCGGGTTTGAGTCCTCCTAGCATCAATTTTTTTTTAAACATCCATGGATTCAACTTAATAACAATTAGATCAACTTTTATTACCAAATGGTGTTGTGGTATGGCTGTGAATATGTTGCATATTGACACGGGGTCTTGGGTTTGAACCTGGACCTCAGCGCGTTTTCCTTTCTTTTTTCTATTTTATAACTTACATTATATACAATTCAGACCCTTGAGTTTATATTAACTGTTAACTTGACTAAATAAAGACACTAACTTAGTTAGTGTGTTGGTTTTATAAGACTAACCAATAACTAACCTAGTTTACTAACTTCTTACATAAATAAATAACTAAGCTACTGGGTTTGCTAACCTAGTTAGTCGTTTGCTTTAATTTTATAGTTTCTATTACTCACAAGAACAACCCTTAAGTTATAACTTTGATATTTCGACAATTTTATCCCTTTTAAGTTTAAAACTTGTTTTGACTACCAATTTTAACGGAACTAGCTATTTCCCTTATAACTGTTTACCGAACTAACCGAATTTTTCCTTACAAACCTTTGTTTTATCCCGGTATTAAACCAACGACATACGTGACGATTTAACTTAATAGTATAATATAAAGAAACAATAAATATTATTAAAACTCTTAATTTTTATTTAATTGAAGGGGGTCCGGTTTAGCAATCCGGGTCGGATATCGTAGATCCAATTTTTGTGGATTTTACTTCCAATGAACGCAAGGTAAAATTTGCTTCGAGTGTTTTCTAAAAGGGAGCACTCATGTGGTGGAATGGAATTATGAGAGATCGGGGTGCGGATGTAGCTACGGCACTTTCTTGGGAGGAACTCAGAACTCTTATAATGAAAGAATGTTGCGCACGCAATGAGATGAAGGCACTCGAGAACGAATTCCACAATCTCAAAAAAGATAGTGGAGAAAATCATGTGTATACCGACCGTTACGAATAGTTGAGTCTGCTATGTCCCACCATGGTTACGCCTTTAGATCGGGCAATTGAGAAGTATATTGATGGCCTACCTGATCCGGTTCAAGATATTGTTACTGGAAGCAAACCAGTTACAGTTAGGGAGGCAATCGAATTAGCATCAACCCTAACTGATTCTCAAGTTAAGAAGCACAAACTTTTCCGCAAAGGAGGCAAGAAAAAACCTGCCAAGATTGCTCAAGAAACTCCGAAAGAAGCGAAAACCAAACCCTCCAAGAATTCAAGGAAGCGTAAGGCTTCAAGAAATTTTGCAAAGTTTGCCCAAAACCCAGTTAACCAAGTTACTCTAAACCAACCAACTCAACCACAACTCGGAAACCTTATGTTGGTACTGCATCTTTGTGCAATTGATGCAACGGTCACCACCAAAATCAATTCCCCTGTCGTCAATGTCCATTATGCGGACGACTCGGTCATTGGCCAATGTTTGTCGATCTATTCCAAACCAAGCTATCCCAAATCATGTTCAACCCAAACAAATCCTGCTCGTCCTCATTTTCCAGCTGGGTGTTGTTACAATTGTGGCAAGATGGGCCACTTCAAGAACAATTTCCCAAAGCTTGTTAATGCCAACCCAGCTTGTGGTGCATTTAACATCAATGCTAATGAGACTCGTGCTAACAATAGCGTAGTTAACTGTACGTTCCTTGTAATAATCGTCCTGCTTCTATTCTTTTTTATTCAGGTGCCGATAGAAGTTTTATATCCTTAGCTTTTGAACCTTTTCCATTTATACCTCAAACTAAGCTAGGAAAACCTTTAATGGTAGAGATACCTAGAAGCGAACCTCTTGTACTCGATTCTGTCAATTGTAAAACCAACTAAACCTCAATAACCATCGCTTTCCCTTCGACCTCACACCGATGTAACTTGGGAGTTTCGACTTCATAGTAGGCATGGACTGTTTAACCAACCACCATGCCGAAGTTATCTGTCTCGATAAAATCGTTTGCGTGCCTCTTCCGTTTGACGAAGCCTTAGAAGTTCATGGAGAGAAACCTTCTAAAGGAATAAAACTCATGACTTGTATCCATGCCTAGAGATACCTACGAAAGAAATATGTAGCCTTTTGGCACATATCATAGAGGAGAAAGGCAAGGGCAAGAGTATCCAAGACCATTCCTATCGTTCGGGACTTTCCCGAACTGTTTCCAGAAGAACTACTTGGCTTACCCCCAGTTCGCCAAGTGGAATTTTGTATAGACCTTGAACCTGGTGCCAACCCAATTGCTAAATCCCCTTACCGTCTTGTACCATCTGAAATGCAAGAGTTGTCGAAACAACTTGAAGGTCCGTGATCAGGTGGTTCTAGACGAAAGTTAATGCGTAAACGTATATAACATTTTCGGTAAAATGTTATTAAGAATGGAGTAGAAACAGAATGCAACGGAAGTCTTCATTCATACCAAAAGAGTATACATCTTTATAAGTCCAGCTGCCGGAGTTCCTGGAGAGAATTCGGCAGCACCTCCCCGTAGGGATGGAAAAACTTAAACTGCAAATGAACACACACATATATAGGGAGACAAGTTCGCCCAGATGTGCCACAGTCAAGTTCGGGCGAACTTGTCCTTCACAGGACAAGTTCGGGTGAACTTGACTAAAGGCACATCAAGTTCGGGCGAACTTGACCAATACAGCTCAAGTTCGGGCGAACTTGTTCCCTTTTACACTGTAATCTCCGTATTTCGGTCGTGTATTCGATTCTAACCTATACAATATTTAACACATGCTCAATCTAGCCTATTCGACAAGTGACGAACACAATAGTGCATCAACAGATTCCCCCTTGTTCGTTACTGTCGAAGCTTTATCTTGATCTTCAAAACTTTGAGCCGTGTTTGAATATTCTGCAACTTCAATCAAGGTGACTGCCGATGACGTCGAAACGCGTCAACAAATTCCCCCTTAATTGATGATCCGGGTTTGCATTATCAACTTTCAATACCGCTAAAGTCTCCAGTTCAGATCTTAGGATGGCCTAGAAGAATAAACAAGTTATTGCGTTGGAATAAACATTTAGATTTTTTTTGTATTTGTATGAACTTTGTTTATTGGATATTTGAATTGTAATTTGAATTTAATAAATATGAAACTTCTTAGTAAATATCATGAGCTTTGGTGATAACCCAATCATCCCCCGACTTTTATTCCGTTGCGGGTCGGGGTGTGACAGATTGGTATCAGAGCCAGGTTTCGATCATGGGACCTGTGGGTTTATGGTGTACAAATCTGTCACACCGACCGCACGGAGAAAAAGTCGGGGCGATGATTGGGTTATACAAAGTCATGTTTATTTACAAGAAGTTCATATTTATTAATTCAAATTACATCAATATTAACAAAACAAATTCATATCAAATTACAAAACAAAAAATCTAAATGTTATTCCATAACGAATAACTTGTTTATTCTTCTAGGCCATCCTAAGTGTTTCTTTCCTCAACTGGATCACCTGTATCATGTGTAAAACAGGGGATATTTTAGGTCAACAAAAGTTGGCGAGTGAACCTTGATAAAACATTTTAAATAATTGCACGTTTTATTTAGTAAAGAAAATTCATGCATAAATCACATGTGAGCAAATATATATATGTAGACAATCACAAACCACATTGAATGAATATATGACATGAATGATGATGTATTTGAGATCAAGGCTCAATCAAACGGAGCCGATCTAATGAGGCACCTGATGCTCAACCCGTATCCCACGAGGAACTGATGGGCCTAATAAAATGAGTGCGCTGAAATGATAAATTTAATCCACATAATAATCACACAACAACCATTACACATTTGATCACAAGATGATATAAGCACGAGTGTTTAAATAAAATAAAGGAATTGTATGACACATGATACACCCAAAACGTAATTAAAACGGGGAATTTATAGAGAGTCACTCACAGTGGGTATGGTCCTTGCTTGGTGATGGATGCGCACGAGTTGAGAATTTGACCGACGAAAGAATACTAACCTAAAATAATAATCCGGTAATTCGATAAATATAACAAAATCAATATCTTAACTTAATACTTTCTGTTCGATTTTTAGGTTATTTTTATGATATTGTTTGAGATTTCTAAAGCTACCAAACCGTGTCTTTAAGCGTTTTTAATTAGTTCTTAAGCAAAATGTATATATGTAAAAATAATATAAGATAAAATAATAATTAATAAAAAAACCTGTCAGACCTTACAAGGGGGGGGGGGTCTGACCGGTTCATGCTTGATATTGGTAACTTGCGGAGGGACTCGAACCCGCGATCACACCAACAACTTGCACCCAGCCCAACCAACTGGGCTGGGTGTCTAACCCATAATAAACTGAGTTTCTTTTATCTTTATATACCTACTGAAAGAATCTGATTAGGCTTGTTTAAAAAGGATATTTTATTTCCGGAAAAACCGGGGTTGCCCTAGGCTCGAACTCGGACAAGCATGTTAATTATGCACACAGTCCACCACTGGACTGTGTGTCTAACCCAATTAAAAACTCGCTTTTAATTACATTTGTATACATACTGCCACTGATATATTTTATCCAAAATAAAAACGGTTATGTGTATTTATGCTGTCATGAGCCGGATTCGAACCTGGGACGTCTATATCATGTTTGCACACAGTCCACCACTGGACTGTGTGTCTAACCCATTTGAAACATTCATTTTAATTACATAAAAACACTTAACCCACTTCGTCTTCTTCATTTTAAACTTAACCCAGAACTTTTACCCACCTGAATATATTTTCTTTCTGATTGTTGTTAGTGATCGACCGCATATAATGTTAATTAGGTGAAAAAAATTTAGTAAAGGAGGTCTACCGTAACAGAGATGGCGGCACGATTCCGGCGACTGGATTCCGACGATTCCGGTGGTTCTCCGGTGGAACAGAGTTTCTTTCAGACGACCGAGTTTTAGAGAGTAAGATAGAGAATATGAGCGAGTTTAGTCGAGGGGAATCCGTCTGGTATTTATAGGGGTGATCGAGAGCTTGGTTTCGGCAACAATTGGCTTGGATTGATTGCCAGCTCAATCACAGACAGACATTTACCAAAATTAGATCGGACAGTTGTGATTTTAGACGCAACCGCGTAGATTGCCAAGATTTCCGGCGAGGGGAAGAATGCGGGTGTTGTAGGTTCTTTTTAACTTGAATATAAGGGAAATAAGAATCTAAAGATAGCACAATTGATGTATGCAGCGCAGTGGTGTTTGTTGTGTGTGGTTACTCGGGCGACCCGGGTTCGATTCCCGGTTCACCTATTTCCTTTAATATATATTTTTTTGCTTATTAATTATCTAAATATTTATTATTTAATTGGTTATTTATTAAGATTATTTTTAAACACTAATTATCATCATTTATATAAGAAAAATAAAAATAACCGAACGACAAGAATAAATATACTTTGATTGATAATTTGGGGCGGGCTTTCGAAACCCGATTTATGCAAATGTTACAGTATCCTCTACTTTGGAAATTTCGTCCCGAAATTTAAGTAGTAGTTGTAACCGGAAAAAAATGCGGGTATTTCTTGCGCATTGAGTCTTCACGTTCCCAAGTAAACTCAGGTCCTCGTTTTGACTCCCAACGAACCCTGACGATTGGAATACGACTTCGCCTTAAGCGCTTCTCACTGAAATCCATGATTTCTACTGGTCTTTCGACGAAGTGCATTGATTCATCGACTTGAATGTCTTCTAGGGGAATATGGAGGTTTTTGTCGGCGAGACACTTTTTCAAGTTTGATACGTGGAACGTGGGATGAATTCTGTTGAGCTCTTCTGGTAGGTCAAGCTTGTATGCTACAGGACCTACTCTTTCGAGTATCTTGGAAGGTCCTACATAGCGTGGTGCTAGCTTGCCCTTTTGGCCAAAACGAACCACTCCCTTCCACGGTGATACTTTCAAACGTACTTGATCACCAACGCCAAATTCCAAAGGCTTTCGTCGTTTGTCAGCATAACTCTTTTGCCGACTTTGAGCCGCTAGAAGATTGATTCAAATTTGAAGGATTTTGTCGGTTGTTTCTTGAATCAATTCAGGTCTGGTGATTTGCGCTTCACCAATTTCGTGCCAACATACTGGAGATCGACACTTACGACCATATAAAGCTTCGAAAGGAGCCATGCCGATACTTGAATGATAGCTATTGTTGTACGAAAACTCGACTAACGGTAGGTGAGCGTCCCAGTTCCCTTTGAAGTCTATGACACATGCTCGAAGCATGTCTTCAAGGGTTTGGATGGTGCGTTCAGATTGACCATCAGTTTGAGGGTGAAAGGCGGTACTGAGATCTAACCGTGTACCCAAAGCGGTTTGTACGGCTCGCCATGTTCGTGATGTGAAACGACCATCGCGGTCTGAAATGATGCTTAACGGTACACCATGACGGCTTACGATCTCGCTGATGTAGATACGAGCTAGCTTCTCGTTCTTGAAGTCCTCGCGAATCGGAATGAAGTGAGATGATTTTGTAAGACGATCAATGATTACCCATATGGTTTCATACCCACTGGAGGTGCGAGGTAACCGGTAATGAAGTCCATGGTTATGTTTTCCCACTTCCATACAGGTATTTCGGGTTGGACTGAAGTCCTGAAGGTCTTTGATGTTCAGCTTTCACTTTGGAACAGGTAAAGGACTTGGAAACAAAAACAACGATGTCTTTTTTCATGCCAGGCCACCAGTAGGTGTATCGTAGGTCTTGATACATCTTATCGGCTCCTGGGTGTACAGAGTATTGTGTTTTGTGTGCCTCATTCATGAGGAAATCATGAAGGTTATCGCGATCAGGAATCCAAATGCGGTTTAAATAGTATAGAATACCTTCGGATTTGGTTTCAATTTTGAGTTCAGCTCCATATGACAGCTCATCGCGTGCATCATTTTCTGTTACAGAAACATGTTGAGCTGCCCGGATTCGATCTTTGATGTCGGTTATGATTTGCGAACATAGAAGACGAATAGAGTTTGCATAACCTTTTCGACTGAGCGCATCGACCACCACGTTTGCCTTGCCAGGATGGTACCGAATTTCTCAGTCGTAGTCGTTGAGAAGTTCGACCCATCTTCGTTGCCTCATATTCAACTCTTTCTGGTTGAAGATATGTTGGAGACTCTTGTGGTCAGTGTATATTTCACATTTGGTACCGTAGAGGTAATGTCTCCATATCTTGAGAGCGAACACAACAGCTCCAAGTTCCAGGTCGTGGGTGGTGTAATTCTTCTCATGAACTTTGAGTTGACTAGAGGCATAGGATATCACTTTTCCTCTTTGCATCAATACACAGCCTAGTCCTTGCCCTGAAGCGTCGCAATAGACCACAAGGTCATCGCAAACCTCAGGGAGTGTAAGGATAGGTGCGTAACAAAGCCTTTGCTTTAAAGTTTGGAAGGCCTCCTCTTGCTTAGGTCCCCAAATGAAGGTTTTTCCTTTGTGAGTCAAGGCCGTGAGCGGTACGGCGATACGGGAAAAATTGGCAATGAAACGTCGGTAATAACCAGCCAAACCAAGAAATGACCTAACTTCGGTAGGAGTACGTGGCGCTTGCCATTCCCGTACTGCCTTGATTTTTGAAGGATCGACATGAATCCCTTTGTCATTGATGACATGACCAAGGAATTGTACTTCTCCTAACCAGAATTCGTATTTTGAGAACTTAGCGTAAAGCTTTTCAGACCTTAAGAGTGTAAGAATGAGTCGAAGGCGTCGCTCATGATCGGATTTTGACTTTGAGTAGATAAGAATGTCGTCGATGAAGACTATGACGAAACGGTCGAGGTAGGGTTTGCATACCCTATTCATTAAATCCATGAAGACAGCGGGGGCGTTGGTTAAACCGAAGGGCATAACCATGAACTCGTAATAACCATAACGAGTTTGGAAGGAGGTTTTTGGGATATTTTCTTCGCGCACTCTAAGCTGATGATAACCAGAACGAAGGTCAATTTTGGAAAAACAGGTGGCGCCTTGAAGTCGGTCCAGGAGGTCATCAATGCAAGGCAGTGGATAGCGATTCTTAACCGTCAACTCGTTGAGTTCTCTACCCCATGATGTAACCCATGCGAGCCTGTTTCAATTGTGGGGACCCAAACCACTTCAGGAACACTTGCCCACGTCTAGTGAACATCATCCATGCCCAAGCTCAAGCAAACCCGGTAAACCAAGCCAACCAAGCTCCTCCACCTGCTAGAGGAAGAGCTTTCAATATCAATGCCAACCAAGCCAGGGCTGACAACAATGTGGTCAACGATACGTTTCTCATCAATGGTAGTTATGCATCCATATTATTCGTTACTGGTGCGGATAAGAGCTTTGTGTCCTTAGAATTCAAACCTATCCTCAACCAACCTCGTGTTAATCTCGTTGAATCTCTGGCGGTGGAAGTTGCTGACGGAAAACCCACTTCATTAAATTCTATTATACGCGATTGTACTCTCACCCTAAATGGTCATGATTTCCCAATTGATCTCATTCCTATGAAATTGGGAAGTTTCGATGTTATCATTGGCATGGACTGGCTCAGCCAGCATCACGCTGAAATGGTGTGCCACGAAAAATTCATTCGTATTCCTCTCGCTGACGGTCAGACACTACGTATCTTTGGGGAAACCCCTTCGAAAGGACTCACATTGATGTCCTGCCTTCAAGCCCGAAGTTATCTTCGCAAGAATTACGTCGCATTTCTAGCTCACATTGTCAAGAAGGAAGGCAAGGAGAGAAAACTCGAAGATATCCCAGTTGTGAAAGAATTCCCGCAAGTTTTTCCCGACGACGTTTCAGGACTTTCTCCGGTGAGAGAAGTCGAATTTCGAATCGATCTTGTGCCTAGCGCGACACCGGTCGCAAAATCTCCTTACAGGTTAGCCCCATCCGAGATGCAAGAGTTGGCCAGTCAACTGCAAGAGTTGACTGACAAAGGATTCATACGTCCTAGCTCATCGCCTTGGGGTGGCCAGTCAACTTTGTTTATTGGATATTTGAATTTAATAAATATGAAACTTCTTAGTAAATATCATGAGCTTTGGTGATAAACCAATCATGCCCCGACTTTTATTCCGCTGCGGGTCGGGGTGTGACAAGAAAGATTTAATCAGCAAATCGGTAATCTGTTCAATCAGCAAATCTTCATCGGAAACAAATAATCTAGTGAAGCATCGAATCTAAGAAACATATGTCCGTGACCAAAATCACATTCTTCCTCTTCAGTCACAATGACAGATATATAGCTATCTCCGGTAGACCGGCACCACTTAATCACCAAACATCATCATCCAATGGCAGTTAGTCCAAAGAGAAGAATGATTCATCTGCTTGAAGACTAAAAATAATGGCCACCAAAGGTTATCATCAGATTTCCTTGGTAATTTTGAAACCATCCTTCTGCGGAGCTAGTCATTAATTCCTAAGATCACCACCGAACGTTTTGAACGTCCTCAGTTCCTCACTGGTACTAACAACGGCTAATCCAGCTAACTGTTCCTTCACCGGAGATTAGGACTCTAACCCTTAAGCATCACTCTGTATCATGAACTAAAAAATCTGAACTTCCTGTGATCACAGAATCCCAAATGTATAGCCTCTTTTTTCAGCAACTGGTATACACAGCTTTATCCGAAAGATCCGATCCCTTAAATCATCTTCTTTAATCATGATACCGCGTACAACCCGGGGCAACTGAAACTACAGAGCATCCCTATCTCCTGGCGGTTAGTCCAGTCAATAGTTCATGTGCAAAGCAGAGTTAAAGATAGGCAGTCGTGTGTGCTTGCAAACCATACGCGCAACTCAGGTGTCAATCCACAACCACGACCTCAGAATCTGATAAACAACTCCTTCAAGACTCAGTTATGTAACCACCCGCTTTCAAAATAGACATCAAATTGAAATACCCAATGTATCTCGATCCTCTGCATTTCCCGGTTAATCTACAATCGGTAACCACCCGGATACTGTTGCAGTAGTCACGAATTTCAAAAATGCTGGAATCTTCAAATATTGAAATTTTTTTATTCCCCCTCATTTTTGCAAATTCTGACCATACTGAAATTTTCACTGAAATTCCCCCTGAAATCCGGAATATTCAGTTTTTAACAAATGCGGATTTAACGTTTAGGCCCATTATTAGTCACGACACCCAAATGATCAACGTTCTGCATCGGTATCAATGACTCTCCCGTTATCTTCAAAATTTTGTGACCGTATTACCAAATCTGTATTTGAAGCTCTAGACGGTATCCCCGAACATCCCAGTTCGGTCATTGGAAAACCCGAAAAAAATTCTATTGCCAAATTTTTCTTGGACACTCATCCCATCAATACGATCAACAAAATTTTTTTTAGGCATTGGACCAAGTTCGGGCGAACTTGGTCTCCTAACTCACAAGTTCGGGCGAACTTGATTAAAGTTTGGGCGAACTTGATCAATTTCGGGCGAACTTGACCAATACAGGTCAAGTTCGGGCGAACTTGATCTCCAAAAATCAGCCCATTTTCACATTTTTCGATCCAGAATCCTTATTTCTTTGAATTTCGAGATGATTCCACCATAGTTCTGGTCGAAAATGGTTTTCTAACAATCCTATCCGTTCAATTTTACTTTTCATCCATGGACTGTATGTTTATTTGATGATTTACGTCTAAAACCCCTCCTAATGTCCATAAATATCCAAATTCATGAGCGTAGGTGATAACCGTAGCTCTGATACCAATTGAAGGTCCGTGATCAGGAGGTTCTAGACGTAAGTTAATGCGTAAACGTATATAACAGTTTCGGTAGAATGTTATTAAGAATGGAGTAGAAATAGAATGCAACAGAAGTCTTCATTCATACCGAAAGAGTATACATCTTTATAAGTCCAGCTGCCGGAGTTCCTGGAGAGAATCCGGCAACACCTCCCCGTAGGGATGGCAAAAACTTAAACTACAAATGAACACACACATATATATAAGGAGACAAGTTCGCCCGGATGTGCCATAGTCAAGTTCGGGCGAACTTGACCAATACAGGTCAAGTTCGGGCGAACTTGTTCCCTTTTACATTGTAATCTCCGTATTTCGGTCGTGTGTTCGATTCTAACCTATACAATATTCAACACACGCTCAATCTAGCCTATTCGACAAGTGACGAACACAATAGTGCATCAACACAACTCCAAGAGCATTTAGACAAAGGCTTCATTTGTTCGAGTTTCTCACCTTGGGGCGCTCCTGTGTTATTTATGAAGAAGATGGATGGATCCTTTCGCATGTGAATTGATTATCGAGAGCTCTACAAACTCATGATTAAAAATCGATATCCCCTACCTTGTATTGATGATCTTTTTGATCAACTACAGGGTGCAACGTGCTTTTCCAAGATCGGCCTCTGTTCTGGGTATCTTTAACTTCGTGTACTCGAAAAAGATATTCCCAAAACTACTGTTCGCACCTGATACGGCTTTTACGAGTTCACAGTCATGCCATTTGGTTTGACAAATGCTACAACCATGTTCATGGACTTAATGAATAGGTTTTGTAAACCTCATTTAGATAAGTTCATTATTGTTTTCATTGATGACATCTAGATTTATTCAAATCTCGAGTTGATTACGAACATCACCTCCGTCTAACGATGGGAATCCTAAAGAAAGAATAACTTTATGCCAAATTCCCCAAGTGTGAATTTTGGCTTAAAGAAGTACAATTATTGGGTCACATTGTTAATGAACAAGGCATACATGTAGATCCCGCCAAAATCACTATGACTAGGATTGGAGTACACCTACTATTCCTACCAAAGTTCCTTCTTTTCTTGGTCTCGTCGGCTATTACCGCCGCTTCATTGAAAACTTCTCAAAGATTGCGGTTCCCCTCACTACTTTAGCTCAAAATAATAAACCTTTTGAGTGGGGACCCAAACAAGAAGAAGCTTTCCAAATTTGAAAATAAAACTTTGTGATGCTCCAATTCTATCCTTACCTGATGACAACAACGATTTTGTTGTATATTGTGATGCCTAAAATCTAGGCATTGGCTGTGTTCTCATGCAAAGAGACAAAGTCATAGCCTATACTTCGAAACAATTAAAAATCCACGAAAAGAACTACACAACTCAAGATCTTGAGTTAGGTGTTGTTGTTTTCGCTCTCAAAATTTGGAGACACTACCTCTATGGTACCAAACATGTGGTTTTCACGTACCATAAAAGTCTATAACATATATTTAATCAGAAGGAATTGAACATGAGACGACGATGTTGGGTTGAACTTCTGAACGACTATGACAGTGAGATTCGCTACCATCCTGGTAAGGCGAATGTCGTAGTCGACGCACTAATTTATATAGAATGTGTCATACTTCATTGTGTTCGAGTTCAATATGATATTCAAACATGTATATTCCAAGCCCAACGTCCTTGTGTAACCCAAGGCATTATGTGTGACGAACTGCCACATAATCTTAAGCTTTAACTTGAAACTAAAAATGATGGGTTACTATATTTCTTAAATCATTTGTGGGTTCCAAACCAAGATGATCTTCGTGCATTGTTAATGAACAAGGCCCACAAGTCTCGTTATTCTATTCATCTTGGTGCTAGCAAAATGTACATGGATCTTCGTACCTAGCATTGGTGGCCGGGTATGAAGAAGGACATAGCCTTGTACGTGTCTAAATGCCTTACTTGTCTTAAAGTCAAGGAAGAACATCAACGTCCATCTGATTTGCTTGAACAATCAGAAGTTACGGCATGAAAGTGGGAGAACATCGCTGTCGATCTATTACTAAATTACCACGCACTTCTAAAGATATGAAGGTACACAATCCTCTCCTCCTTTAGCCAATGAGGCTTAGTACTTTTCATATTCTCTAGAATCACATAACGAGACACCAATCACAATTTTCCCAATTACCTTCTCCAAGTTCATTTCAGACATAATCTAATGTTTATTTCTGTTACCTCCTAGAAGTTGCAAGTTGTATATACATAAAAAATTCAAATAACTTAATTGTGAAAAACTTATAAGCGTATGGAGTCAACTTATGTATATACCAACAACTAGGAAAAATACTATATGTGCATAACACAATCTTAACAGGTTTTGTTGATCAAAAGAACCTAAATATCTGGCGTCGAATCCAATATTTTTCATCAGGGGAGCCCAAAAATGAGCCAAGTTATAGAGGGCTATGCCCAAACTAGTCAAGTGAAAAAGTCACATTAAACTCTAGTAAAAACAAAACTCCCAAGAATATGACATACGAACTACAATCAATTAATATTCTTTATATCGCATAAAATTTGTAAATAACTAGTATTAAGGGCCCTCGTGTTGCGGCTGGGGCATAGACCGTGCCAAGTAGCACTAATGCTACACAACTACCAGCAACTACATTGCAAACATCGAATGGATTAGCACAAATGTTATATGATGCGTTAACCATATGAAAACACGCGTTTCGATGTATCCGATCGAACTTAATGTAACCTATATAAGGATTGCGATGGGATCAAAACATAAAGTAAATCAAATTTATACCGTACAATCATAACGTATTATATGTGACCCGGCTTGGGTCCAAATCCAGGCAATGGGGGATTTTAATATTAACTTGGTGATACTAACATAATAACTACTAACCCGATTAACGACATCCAAACCATACGCCATTAAAAAATAAGTAAAAAAATTAAAGTGGTCAAATTTAAAAGATAAAAACCTTTGTGTTGACAATGAAAATATCAATTATTTTTTGAAAGACCCCAAATACATAGTGTACAACAATATAAAGCAACTTTGTGTTGCTAATTAATATTATGGTTTTTTGGAAAGACCCCCAATACATAGTGTACAACAATATGAAGCAACTAGGTGTTGCTAATTTATATTATGGGAATTGATTTGATACTTCAACACAAGTCCAAGGTTGCATCAATATCAGTGGTGGAACTAGCCCATTAATTTAGGGGTATCCCGAATTTTTTTTACCGTGCAGTCATACAATATTAAAAAAACGATAATCAATAAAGTAAAAAAATATCTAATAGATCTATCCACTTTTTTCATAGCTTGAAATCGTTCTATCACATCTTCGTCTTTTACTTCATCAAAAGTTTCTTTTTGACATCACAAACCATAGTATTGCTCAAATATTCCGGCCTCATTCAATTTAGAAAAAACATATTTCAACGGTTGCGGTTGCCACCGGTAAAATAAAAGTTCGCTTCACTGCCCGATAAACCAAAGGACAAGAACTATGTGTTCCGGTTTCCATCATAAGATTAGCAAGATCACTTATTCAATTATAATATTGTTATGGGTCTTGGGCTAACTTTATCGATTATATTTAGGGTCTCCTTTCAATTCCATGATTATTAATTTGGGATTATCTTATTATTCGGGCTTAATTATTCTATAAGTTTTCGAGTTGTAAAATGTTTGGGCTTATAAAAATTGAGATTTTAGTAATATCAAGTATCCTATTTTTTGTTTAAGGGTATCCTCGTATTTTTTTTTGGGGGGGGGTATCCTTTGTATAAAACAGAAAAAAAACATTATGAATACCGGGTTGAGCCGTAGCCCGTGCATTATGTGTGACGAACTGCTACATAATCTTAAGCTTTAACTTGAAACTAAAGATGATGGGTTACTATATTTCTTAAATCGTTTGTGGGTTCCAAACCAAGATGATCTTCGTGCATTGTTAATGAACAAGGCCCACAAGTCTCGTTATTCTATTCATCTTGGTGCTAACAAAATGTACATGGATCTTCGTACCTAGTATTGGTGGCCGGGTATGAAGAAGGACATAGCCTTGTACGTGTCTAAATGCCTTACTTGTCTTAAAGTCAAGGAAGAACATCAACGTCCATCTGATTTGCTTGAACAATCAGAAGTTATGGCATGAAAGTGGGAGAACATCGCTATCGATCTATTACTAAATTACCAAGCACTTCTAAAGATATGAAGGTACACAATCCTCTCCTCCTTTAGCCAATGAGGCTAAGTACCTTTCATATTCTCTAGAATCACATAACGAGACACCAATCACAATTTTCCCAATTACCTTCTCCAAGTTCATTTCAGACATAATCTAATGTTTATTTCTGTTACCTCCTAGAAGTTGCAAGTTGTATATACATAAAAAAATTTAAGTAACTTAATTGTGAAAAACTTATAAGCGTATAGAGTCAACTTATGTATATACCAACAACTACGAAAAATACTATATGTGCATAACACAATCTTAACAGGTTTTGTTGATCAAAAGAACCTAAATATCTGGCGTCGAATCCAATATTTTTCATCAGGGGAGCCCAAAAATGAGCCAAGTTAGAGAGGGCTATGCCCAAACTAGTCAAGTGAAAAAGTCACATTAAACTCTAGTAAAAACAAAACTCCCAAGACTATGACATACGAACTACAATCAATTAATATTCTTTATATCGCATAAAATTTGTAAATAACTAGTATTAAGGGCCCTCGCGTTGCGGCTGGGGCATAGACCGTGCCAAGTAGCACTAATGCTACACAACTACCAGCAACTACATTGCAAACATCGAATGGATTAGCACAAATGTTATATGATGCGTTAACCATATGAAAACACGCGTTTCGATGTATCCGATCAAACTTAATGTAACCTATATAAGGATTGCGATGGGATCAAAACATAAAGTAAATCAAATTTATACCGTACAATCATAACGTTTTATATGTGACCCGGCTTGGGTTCAAATCCAGGCAATGGGGGATTTTAATATTAACTTGGTGATACTAACATACTAATTACTAACCCGATTAACGACATCCTAACCATACGCCATTAAAAAATAAGTAAAAAAATTAAAGGGGTCAAATTTAAAAGATAAAAACCTTTGTGTTGACAATGAAAATATCATTTATTTTTGAAAGACCCCAATACATAGTGTACAACAATATAAAGCAACTTTGTGTTGCTAATTTATATTATGGTTTTTTGGAAAGACCCCCAATACATAGTGTACAACAATATGAAGCAACTAGGTGTTGCTAATTTATATTATGGTAATTGATTTGATACTTCAACACAAGTCCAAGGTTGCATCAATATCAGTGGTGGAACTAGCCCATTAATTTAGGGGTATCCCGAATTTTTTTTTTACCGCTCAGTCATACAATAATAAAAAAAATGATAATCAATAAAGTAAACAAATATCTAATAGATCTATCCACTTTTTTCATAGCTTGAAATCATTCTATCACATCTTCGTCTTTTACTTCATCAAAAGTTTCTTTTTGACATCACAAACCATAGTATTGCTCAAATATTCCGGGTTCATTCAATTTAGAAAAAACATATTTCAACGGTTGCGGTTGCCACCGGTAAAATAAAAGTTCG
The DNA here is from genome assembly GCA_947069175.1 of Scalesia atractyloides. Taxonomy (NCBI): domain Eukaryota; kingdom Viridiplantae; phylum Streptophyta; class Magnoliopsida; order Asterales; family Asteraceae; genus Scalesia; species Scalesia atractyloides. The sequence goes on from CAMTDV010000017.1 coordinate 43,974,178, forward strand.
CTTCACTGCCCGATAAACCAAAGGACAAGAACTATGTGTTCCGGTTTCCATCATAAGATTAGCAAGATCACTTATTCAATTATAATATTGTTATGGGTCTTGGGCTAACTTTATCGATTATATTTAGGGTCTCCTTTCAATTCGATGATTATTAATTTGGGCTTATCTTATTATTCGGGCTTAATTATTCTATAAGTTTTCGAGTTGTAAAATGTTTGGGCTTATAAAAAATGAGATTTTAGTAATATCAAGTATCCTATTTTTTGTTTAAGGGTATCCTCGTATTTTTTGAGGGGTATCCTTTGTATAAAACAGAAAAAAACACTATGAATACCGGGTTGAGCCGTAGCCCGTGCATTATGTGTGACGAACTGCCACATAATCTTAAGCTTTAACTTGAAACTAAAGATGATGGGTTACTATATTTCTTAAATCGTTTGTGGGTTCCAAACCAAGATGATCTTCGTGCATTGTTAATGAACAAGGCCCACAAGTCTCGTTATTCTATTCATCTTGGTGCTAACAAAATGTACATGGATCTTCGTACCTAGTATTGGTGGCCAGGTATGAAGAAGGACATAGCCTTGTACGTGTCTAAATGCCTTACTTGTCTTAAAGTCAAGGAAGAACATCAACGTCCATCTGATTTGCTTGAACAATCAGAAGTTACGGCATGAAAGTGGGAGAACATCGCTGTCGATCTATTACTAAATTACCACGCACTTCTAAAGATATGAAGCTACACAATCCTCTCCTCCTTTAGCCAATGAGGCTTAGTACCTCTCATATTCTCTAGAATCACATAACGAGACACCAATCACAATTTTCCCAATTACCTTCTCCAAGTTCATTTCAGACATAATCTAATGTTTATTTCTGTTACCTCCTAGTAGTTGCAAGTTGTATATACATAAAAAATTCAAATAACTTAATTGTGAAAAAATTATAAGCGTATAGAGTCAACTTATGTATATACCAACAACTAGGAAAAATACTATATGTGCATAACACAATCTTAACAGGTTTTGTTGATCAAAAGAACCTAAATATCTGGCGTCGAATCCAATATTTTTCATTAGGGGAGCCCAAAAATGAGCCAAGCTAAGAGGGCTATGCCCAAACTAGTCAAGTGAAAAAGTCACATTAAACTCTAGTAAAAACAAAACTCCCAAGAATATGACATACGAACTACAATCAATTAATATTCTTTATATCGCATAAAATTTGTAAATAACTAGTATTAAGGGCCCTCGCGTTGCGGCTGGGGCAAAGACCGTTCCAAGTAGCACTAATGCTACACAACTACCAGCAACTACATTGCAAACATCGAATGGATTAGCACAAATGTTATATGATGCGTTAACCATATGAAAACACGCGTTTCGATGTATCCGATCGAACTTAATGTAACCTATATAAGGATTGCGATGGGATAAAAACATAAAGTAAATCAAATTTATACCGTACAATCATAACGTATTATATGTGACCCGGCTTGGGTTCAAATCCAGGCAATGGGGGATTTTAATATTAACTTGGTGATACTAACATACTAACTACTAACCCGATTAACGACATCCTAACCATACGCCATTAAAAAATAAGTAAAAAAAATTAAAGTGGTCAAATTTAAAAGATAAAAACCTTTGTGTTGACAATGAAAATATCAATTATTTTTTGAAAGACCCCCAATACATAGTGTACAACAATATAAAGCAACTTTGTGTTGCTAATTAATATTATGGTTTTTTGGAAAGACCCCCAATACATAGTGTACAACAATATGAAGCAACTAGGTGTTGCTACTTTATATTATGGTAATTGATTTGATACTTCAACACAAGTCCAAGGTTGCATCAATATCAGTGGTGGAACTAGCCCATTAATTTAGGGGTATCCCGAATTTTTTTTTACCGTGCAGTCATACAATAATAAAAAAACGATAATCCATAAAGTAAACAAATATCTAATAGATCTATCCACTTTTTTCATAGCTTGAAATCGTTCTATCACATCTTCGTCTTTTACTTCATCAAAAGTTTCTTTTTGACATCACAAACCATAGTATTGCTCAAATATTCCGGCCTCATTCAATTTAGAAAAAACATATTTCAACGGTTGCGGTTGCCACCGGTAAAATAAAAGTTCGCTTCACTGCCCGATAAACCAAAGGACAAGAACTATGTGTTCCGGTTTCCATCATAAGATTAGCAAGATCACTTATTCAATTATAATATTGTTATGGGTCTTGGGCTAACTTTATCGATTATATTTAGGGTCTCCTTTCAATTCCATGATTATTAATTTGGGCTTATCTTATTATTCGGGCTTAATTATTCTATAAGTTTTCGAGTTGTAAAATGTTTGGGCTTATAAAAATTGAGATTTTAGTAATATCAAGTATCCTATTTTTTGTTTAAGGGTATCCTCGTATTTTTTTTTTTTTGGGGGGGGGGTATCCTTTGTATAAAACAGAAAAAAAATACTATGAATACCGGGTTGAGCCGTAGCCCGTGCATTATGTGTGACGAACTGCCACATAATCTTAAGCTTTAACTTGAAACTAAAGATGATGGGTTACTATATTTCTTAAATCGTTTGTGGGTTCCAAACCAAGATGATCTTCGTGCATTGTTAATGAACAAGGCCCACAAGTCTCGTTATTCTATTCATCTTGGTGCTAACAAAATGTACATGGATCTTCGTACCTAGTATTGGTGGCCAGGTATGAAGAAGGACATAGCCTTGTACGTGTCTAAATGCCTTACTTGTCTTAAAGTCAAGGAAGAACATCAACGTCCATCTGATTTGCTTGAACAATCAGAAGTTACGGCATGAAAGTGGGAGAACATCGCTGTCGATCTATTACTAAATTACCACGCACTTCTAAAGATATGAAGCTACACAATCCTCTCCTCCTTTAGCCAATGAGGCTTAGTACCTCTCATATTCTCTAGAATCACATAACGAGACACCAATCACAATTTTCCCAATTACCTTCTCCAAGTTCATTTCAGACATAATCTAATGTTTATTTCTGTTACCTCCTAGTAGTTGCAAGTTGTATATACAAAAAAATTCAAATAACTTAATTGTGAAAAACTTATAAGCGTATAGAGTCAACTTATGTATATACCAACAACTAGGAAAAATACTATATGTGCATAACACAATCTTAACAGGTTTTGTTGATCAAAAGAACCTAAATATCTGGCGTCGAATCCAATATTTTTCATTAGGGGAGCCCAAAAATGAGCCAAGCTAAGAGGGCTATGCCCAAACTAGTCAAGTGAAAAAGTCACATTAAACTCTAGTAAAAACAAAACTCCCAAGAATATGACATACGAACTACAATCAATTAATATTCTTTATATCGCATAAAATTTGTAAATAACTAGTATTAAGGGCCCTCGCGTTGCGGCTGGGGCAAAGACCGTGCCAAGTAGCACTAATGCTACACAACTACCAGCAACTACATTGCAAACATCGAATGGATTAGCACAAATGTTATATGATGCGTTAACCATATGAAAACACGCGTTTCGATGTATCCGATCGAACTTAATGTAACCTATATAAGGATTGCGATGGGATCAAAACATAAAGTAAATCAAATTTATACCGTACAATCATAACGTATTATATGTGACCCGGCTTGGGTTCAAATCCAGGCAATGGGGGATTTTAATATTAACTTGGTGATACTAACATACTAACTACTAACCCGATTAACGACATCCTAACCATACGCCATTAAAAAATAAGTAAAAAAATTAAAGTGGTCAAATTTAAAAGATAAAAACCTTTGTGTTGACAATGAAAATATCAATTATTTTTTGAAAGACCCCCAATACATAGTGTACAACAATATAAAGCAACTTTGTGTTACTAATTAATATTATGGTTTTTTGGAAAGACCCCCAATACATAGTGTACAACAATATGAAGCAACTAGGTGTTGCTACTTTATATTATGGTAATTGATTTGATACTTCAACACAAGTCCAAGGTTGCATCAATATCAGTGGTGGAACTAGCCCATTAATTTAGGGTATCCCGAATTTTTTTTTACCGTGCAGTCATACAATAATAAAAAAACGATAATCCATAAAGTAAACAAATATCTAATAGATCTATCCACTTTTTTCATAGCTTGAAATCGTTCTATCACATCTTCGTCTTTTACTTCATCAAAAGTTTCTTTTTGACATCACAAACCATAGTATTGCTCAAATATTCCGGCCTCATTCAATTTAGAAAAAACATATTTCAACGGTTGCGGTTGCCACCGGTAAAATAAAAGTTCGCTTCACTGCCCGATAAACCAAAGGACAAGAACTATGTGTTCCGGTTTCCATCATAAGATTAGCAAGATCACTTATTCAATTATAATATTGTTATGGGTCTTGGGCTAACTTTATCGATTATATTTAGGGTCTCCTTTCAATTCCATGATTATTAATTTGGGCTTATCTTATTATTCGGGCTTAATTATTCTATAAGTTTTCGAGTTGTAAAATGTTTGGGCTTATAAAAATTGAGATTTTAGTAATATCAAGTATCCTATTTTTTGTTTAAGGGTATCCTCGTATTTTTTTTTTTTGGGGGGGGGGGTATCCTTTGTATAAAACAGAAAAAAAATACTATGAATACCGGGTTGAGCCGTAGCCCGTGCATTATGTGTGACGAACTGCCACATAATCTTAAGCTTTAACTTGAAACTAAAGATGATGGGTTACTATATTTCTTAAATCGTTTGTGGGTTCCAAACCAAGATGATCTTCGTGCATTGTTAATGAACAAGGCCCACAAGTCTCGTTATTCTATTCATCTTGGTGCTAACAAAATGTACATGGATCTTCGTACCTAGTATTGGTGGCCGGGTATGAAGAAGGACATTGCCTTGTACGTGTCTAAATGCCTTACTTGTCTTAAAGTCAAGGAAGAACATCAACGTCCATCTGATTTGCTTGAACAATCAGAAGTTATGGCATGAAAGTGGGAGAACATCGCTATCGATCTATTACTAAATTACCACGCACTTCTAAAGATATGAAGCTACACAATCCTCTCCTCCTTTAGCCAATGAGGCTTAGTACCTCTCATATTCTCTAGAATCACATAACGAGACACCAATCACAATTTTCCCAATTACCTTCTCCAAGTTCATTTCAGACATAATCTAATGTTTATTTCTGTTACCTCCTAGTAGTTGCAAGTTGTATATACATAAAAAATTCAAATAACTTAATTGTGAAAAACTTATAAGCGTATAGAGTCAACTTATGTATATACCAACAACTAGGAAAAATACTATATGTGCATAACACAATCTTAACAGGTTTTGTTGATCAAAAGAACCTAAATATCTGGCGTCGAATCCAATATTTTTCATTAGGGGAGCCCAAAAATGAGCCAAGCTAAGAGGGCTATGCCCAAACTAGTCAAGTGAAAAAGTCACATTAAACTCTAGTAAAAACAAAACTCCCAAGACTATGACATACGAACTACAATCAATTAATATTCTTTATATCGCATAAATTTGTAAATAACTAGTATTAAGGGCCCTCGCGTTGCGGCTGGGGCATAGACCGTGCCAAGTAGCACTAATGCTACATAACTACCAGCGACTACATTGCAAACATCGAATGGATTAGCACAAACGTTATATGATGCGTTAACCATATGAAAACACGCGTTTCGACGTATCCGATCGAACTTAATGTAACCTATATAAGGATTGCGATTGGATCAAAACATAAAGTAAATCAAATTTATACCGTATAATCATAACGTATTATATGTGACCCGGCTTGGGTTCAAATCCAGGCAATGGGGGATTTTAATATTAACTTGGTGATACTAACATACTAACTACTAATCCGATTAACGACATCCTATTCATACGCCATTCAAAAATAAGTAAAAAAATTAAAGTGGTCAAATTTAAAAGATAAAAACCTTTGTGTTGACAATGAAATATCAATAATTTTTTGAAAGACCCCCAATACATAGTGTTCAACAATATAAAGCATCTTTGTGTTGCTAATTTATATTATGGTTTTTTTGAAAGATCCCCAATACATAGTGTACAACATTATAAAGCAACTAGGTGTTGCTAAATTATATTATGGTAATTGATTTGATACTTCAACACAAGTCCAAGGTTGCATCAATAATTCAATATACAAAAAGAAAAAAAAACATAGGTCACATGACCTTACCATTTTAACCTTATAGAAAACTACATAAAATAATTTAATATAGTCGACCATTAGTTTTTTTCCATTTCCTGGCATGGTCCAGATTTTCTTAAACGTGAGGGCCATTTTGGTGATAGTCCATGTATATAATACTTTTCACACACTAACACCCGCCCTATTCCATCCTTCTCTCCCACAATCTTTTTCACACATTCAACCCTAAAACAAACACACTTTTTTTTTCTCTAACCTCACTACAACATTCATCCACCATGGCTATGGCTTTCAAGATGGTATAATTTATTAGTTTAATCAATCAAGTTTACTAACATTTAACTAGTTTCATAATCTTCATCTTAATATTATCATGTTTGTTTATGAGAATCTGCTTAATTTGCATGATTTTTAGATGATTGTGAGTGATGATGATCTTGATAACAATAATGGATTTACAGGCGACGACGGGAATGTGGGTGACGGATGAATGCAAGAACTCGTTCATGGAGATGAAATGGAAGAAAGTTCATCGGTACATAGTGTTTAAGATCGATGAGAAGTCGAAACTTGTGATGGTCGATAAGGTTGGAAGTGCTAGCGAAGGGTACTCGGATCTCGAAGCTTCGCTGCCTGGAGACGACTGCCGCTATGCCGTCATCGATTTTGATTTTGTCACCGTTGGTAATTGCCATAAGAGCAAGATCATCTTCATTGCATGGTCCGTCATGATCCTTCCCTCTTATTTATATATAATCATATTATTTGTATAATAATAATAATTGCTAATTTCTATCAAGAAAGAATAATAATTTTGAACCGCGAAATAATACAATACTTTAAATAAAACAATATTTTCAATAGTTATTATTATGACTTTTGATTCTATACAAATATTTACATTACCAAGTTAGACTTGTTTGATGGTTTGAGACTTCTCTAATAATTGTCTTCAATATATATGTATCTTATAATCTAGAGAAGCATCAGCATGTGAATTTGGTTTCTTACAAGGGCAGAACATGGGATGAGGTATAATAAATTTTCTATTTTATATATAGTATTTGAGTGAAACCGTATATTTTCGGTTATTTACATTTACAACATAAAATAAGAGAAACAAGTATAGGGAAATATAAAAACTTAAGGAAAAAGTTTAATGACATGTTTAAGGATCCCAACCACCAAATGAAAATGGAAGCCTACATTGATAGGTATTGCTTCATCCGGAATTAATAGCATCTACTTCAGCCTCTCTCTTTTTTTTTCGGTTTACCTTGGCTTTGCTTTCAATCAATTTAGTCTCTTCGGTTTCTTTAGTAGCTTCTAAACAAACTAGTAAGATAAGCGATCTCTAGTTTAACTCTTCTACCTTGTAACCAAACCAGAAAGATATGTAGTCTCTAGCTTACCCGTTCGAATCAGCCGACTGCTTTAGTGTTGATTAAAACATTGCTAGAGATCGAAACTAAGTGAAATTATATAAAAAAAATTAATAGTAATAATTCCTAAATTTGTAAATACGTCTTTATTTAGGTAAAATATTAATACCAAAATAAGTGAATTGATGGACGAAAGATTATATTATATTATATTATATATAATATAAAAGTAAAGAAGTTCAATAGTATTGTACTACATCTCATGCATGTTTTACAAGTTTATTCATTTTTTTTCCTTTAATATATTTCGTCATTAGTGTAAATTTTTTTTCATTTACAACCCATATAGTTTAACTATTGTATTTTTTTCTTTTACTTTAACCAAATTACTTTTCTACTCATAAATAGTTTTTTAACGAACATGTTAATACCGTTTTAGATATTTTTTAATTTTTCTTTTTCTTTGCTGCAACGAGTATGACAAAGATTTTTTTAGTTTAATATTTTTAATAAACACGCCGATACTCTTTTGAACATATTTTTTAACTTTTTTTTTCTTTGCTATAACGAGCGCACCGAAACCGACCGAGTTTCTATCGTTTTCTTTTTGCTTATCTTATTTTTACCTCTGTTATTTACTATATTGTTTTATCTTTGTTATTATTTTGATGTTCAGAGCCAAGTTACGACGCAAATAGCATAACCCATTAATATATCATTTTAATTAATTTTACAAATTTATTTAATCGGTTGTCATTGTGTGCTATACTTCCAACCGCGTTCATGCGCAACGCGCGGGTAACTACGACCTAGTTTATAAATAATAATAATATATAATAATAATAATAATAATAAATAATAATAATAATAATAATAATAATAATAATAATAATAATAATAATAATAATAATAATAATATAATAATAATAATATAATAATAATAATAATATAATAATAATAATAATAATAATATAATAATAATAATAATAATAATAATAATAATAATAATAATAATAATAATAATAATAATAATAATAATAATAATAATAATAATAATAATAATAATAATAATAATAATAATAATAATAATAATAATAATAATAATAATAATAATAATAATAATAATAATAATAATAATAATAATATAATAAATAATAATAATAATAATAATAATAATAATAATAATAATAATAATAATAATAATAATAATAATAATAATAATAATAATAATAATAATAATAATATAATATAATAATAATAATAATAATAATAATAATAATAATAATAATAATAATAATAATAATAATAATAATAATAATAATAATAATAATAATAATAATAATAATAATAATAATAATAATAATAATAATAATAATAATAATAATAATAATAATAATAATAATAATAATAATAATAATAATAATAATAATAATAATAATAATAATAATAATAATAATAATAATAATAATAATAATTAATAATAATAAATAATAATAATAAAATAATAATAATAATAATAATAACAGCTTTAGATTACTTCCAAATATGAAAAGAAGGATCACTAGGAAAGGTAAAAAAAAAGTGTGGGAATCATATTCTTCCTCTAATACAACATTGATCTAAACACTTCTCCTTTTTCGTTATAATGCAATTTTTTTATTTTTGAACCACGAATTTGAATCATTAACGGATTATTAGAATATTATCATGTCACGAGTGGAACTATCTGATCATATCCATCTTTTCTAGGCAGAAATGTCTATAAATCAATTTAGAAGAAAACCCAATAAATTTGGAAAACCCCCTTTGAGAATCGAACACAGAACCTAATGGTCTTTAAACTTTATCTTATCCTAAAGATGTCACTAGGCTATAATGTTATGAACATTGTAATTTTTTTTATTAATTGTTATATGTGACTGAAGTTAATTAATCACTCCGAACCATGCTACAAAAACCATGTCACATGTTATTTCCTTATATTTATATTTTTGCCTTGAAATACTCTGTAGTCAAACATTAATTAATCAAAGAATTTTAATTTAATGAAATAAGGTAATTATAAATGACACCATAGCGTTGGATTTGATCATTATTTATCTAACAAATTATCACTACAGACTTACTAAACCGTATTCCGGTAAGAATTTTGTCTGTTAACATAAAAAATATTAATTAAAATGTTAAAATACGCATTTTCCATAATATAAATATTTTAGCTTAAATATAATGATTATTATGTAAGAATTATAATATTGATGTTATATTCCCTCAAAATACCATACAGGATTATTATGTTAATATGTTTAAATACTATTTTATCAGATTGTATATCCTTGGTTATAAATTCATCAATAACATGAACTAGAATGATAACAAGAACTAAAATAACGAGTACAAGACTATGTAAATGAGTTCGATTTGATTGTTGATGATCTTTTAAACCATGATCATAGTCACCTTTTATTGATTTCGTAGACATCAAACTTTTGACTGTTGATGACCGTTTAAAACACGAGCGTATCCAACCTTTTGTATTTGTTTCAGGGCTCCAAATGCATCAAGAATAAGAGCAAAGATGTTATATGCTACATCAAAAGATGGAATAAGAAGAGTATTGGAGGGCATCCATTATGAACTTCAAGCAACAGATCCAACTGAGATGGGATTTGATGTCATTCAGAATAGAGCCAAATAATTAAATATGAATGGTTACTTACTAATAAAGACCAATTAATCTGAACAATATGTTACTTTAATCAAGTTGTTAAATATGTGATTGATCACCACCTTATGGATTACATGATAAAGGTCTTTTTGGTAAATAGCCTTAGATTGTTATTATGCTTTCTTTAATTCTAAAAGAGAGCATGAGATTGGATCCTAAATAACATATAATTAGGCCCACCACATCATGTTTTTGGCCTATTATATCTTTAATAACTCAATTATAGAACTGTCTCTTGTTCTTATCACTAGATATCCACCCATTTTGTTAATTATTGTACTAATGATGTGACTTCATGTACTAATCGTGTAGCAACTTCTCTCCTTGTTTATTCTAATGTAATGGCAAAGGGTCCTTTCTATCACTTCCCTACAATTATTCGACATGGTCTTATAATGTAATCATTGTTAATACAATTACTCCTAAATTAAAATAAGGATATTTACAGTATATAACATATTTACATTAATATTGTTTCATCTGTGTTCTAATGTAATTACTAGTATTTGAGATTGGCAGGACATGTATTATGATCTGAGAACTTGCCTAGCGTGTTGCAAATACCGATATGCATTTATATCTATATAATATATAGGATGCAATCAATACAAAATGTAAATATAAAAACTTTCATGCAAGTAACACCATATATACACATGTCTATGTTTATCTTTTATATATATGTGTGCTTTTACATTTCTTATGCTGACAACTAGTACTGATTATATGATGCATTTGCTTCGTCATATAAACATATATAACTTTAATTTTTTTATAAATAAAAAAATAAAAGATTAAATGTCTTACACACTAGATTATATAAGTGGAATTTAAATCAGTTTTCCCAATTATTTAATCTTTCTTTCCATGATAAATTTAAAGTACATAGGATTGCATCTGGTTTTGTTGCTACACAAGACTAGAACGCCTATATTTTACTTGTGGAAAATTCTTTCATCTCCCATATAACCTTTTGTGCAAGTTTAGAACTGTTTTTACATGCAAATTTAGAGTGAAATTTGTTACACTAAATCATTGTTTTGTCGTCCTGTTTGTTTGGTTATTTATTTAGTTTCCGGTAATGCCGACTGTAACGTTTTTAGTTATACGTTTTTTAATCACAATTTAATAAATTTCCAAAGACTCTTGTTTTAGTATCCTAATTTTTTAACAATAAAATAATTCAAAAAAATTATAAGTAGTTACAAGTAAAATCTGTTTTACCATTCATCCAGTTTTCAATAAACTATAAATGTAGATATATATGATCCTGTTATAAGACATAAAGAAAGGGATAATAATTTATTAAATAAAACCATTAGTTTACTCAAATTTCTCAATATATTTTTAATAAAACCATTAGTTTACTCAAATTTCTCAATATATTTTTGGATTTATATAAACATTAAGTTAACTGAAATGATGAATCAGTTGGGCCGGAACATTGAGTAGGCTAGCCGCTAGAATAGTGGGGCGGTTATCCGGGACCAGTGGGTCAAAAGAACAGACCAACAAAGCGGGCCAAAGCCCCAAAAGTTATTCAGGGCCCATTTAACCTACATGATCCAACATTATTTAATAAAGAAAGTGATAATAATTTATTAAATAAAACCATTAGTTTTACTCAAATTTCTCAATATATTTTTAATAAAACCATTAGTTTACTCAAATTTCTCAATATATTTTTGGATTTATATAAACATTAAGTTAACTGAAATGATGAATCAGTTGGGCCGGAACATTGAGTAGGCTAGCCGCTAGAATAGTGGGGCGGTTATCCGGGACCAGTGGGTCAAAGAACAGACCAACAAAGCAGGCTAAAGCCCCAAAAGTTATTCAGGGCCCATTTAACCTACATGATCCAACATTCATCTTTTCCGATTTACGGTCCTTGGAACTAATTTACCCAAACCACACAATATTCAAATTATGATTAGTTATATAGATGATTTGAGATATTACCTTGCTTTTGAAATATTACCTTGCTTAAGTGGAATAACATTGGATGGGTCTAAGTCGTATGAACATAAAATTTTCAAGTGATTTGAATAACATTACGATGGATAATACAATAAAAACACTTATATATAGGAGTTATCAGCGTCGTATCCACCATGTCCTTATCACATTACCCTCGTCTCGTTATCTAATCACTCTAGATTTTATGTCATCATATCTAATGTGACTTACTATGATTTCCATGAAGCGAATTTTATAATTATGTGTGCACCCATAATTACTCAATTCGTCGCATAGTCCGCATAGCTATCTTGTTAAGTGGGGGAGAACAAACAGGGTCAAAGAAAACGCTTAAATCAAAAAAGTTTCTCAATCGAGACAACACCAAATGAGAGCAATATGTGTTTTATGTGTTTCACACTAGTAATAATGGCAATATGTGTTTCACATGTTTCATACTTGCAACAATGGTAGTACGTGTTTTACTAGTAAAGGAGTTCATAGGTTTGGTAGAGAATGTGTGGTCGCACTAGGCGCGGTCACAAATGGAAGAAACTATGAGAATAGTTCAAATTTATAAAGAACAGAATCTTCCTAGTCGGTATATAAATGCATATTACACACACGTGCAATCATATTGGATTTGTAAATGATATAGGAGTACTAATATCATTATAAAATAGCCGAGAGGTGTTGGGATTGAACCCTATCAAAGTAACAGATGATACAAAGCCAAAACTACATCAGATGTTTGATCCAGAACAACAGAGTTTCTATACTCTGATCCAACCCACTGTTGAAGCTAAATTCTGCTATACAAGCATTGTTGATGCCAAGGTCTGATGACACAAAGCTCTGATGAAGAATAAAGCTAAACTCTGATGAAGACAACGGAGTTTAGGTTTAGCAGTGTTTATCAGTGTTTTTAATGTAACAGTATTTGTAATAATCAGATGATAGGTTAAACAGTGGTTAGGGTTAGTTATTTAGTTGTTAACAATCACTATCATCCTGACGTCATCAAAGATGCTCAGAGGTTAGACATTTTGTATAAATAGAACAGTACATTGTACTGTTCCATCCATCTATTGAAAAGATCATTTACCAATCATCTTCTCTGCATTTCTGTATTATCAAACTTAGTTATAAAAGGCTGAGGGGAATTTTTGATTCACATGCAAAACTATAAGTTAAAAGCATGATGATGAAAACAATCTTCCATTAATTGTAATACAAAGTTTTTTATTTCCGCTGCAAAATCACTTTGTTTTACCTTCTTCCATTTACCATCTTTAAAACAATTACAATCAATTCAAACTCAGATCCTAACAAGAGGTGTTCACAAGTTTTGGATAACAAAAGGGAAATGTTTATAAGTGCATCGTTATTGCCACGAGCTTTGGTAACCGCAATGTTAAATGCGCGTCCATGGGTTGGGTTGGCATTTGCAAGCCTAGGACAATTGTGTTTGAAGTGATTAGGGTCACCACAATTGAAGCAGGTTCCACGAGGGTAGTGAGGACGAACATGTAATGCATGAGGATTAGGTGCGGTGGGTTGAGCAGGAACTGCAACAACTTGGTTTTGTGTAGCGGCGAAACGACAAATGTTAGCCATATGACCAAAACGTCCACAATTCGAGCATTTTCGACTAAGTATATTGGCATAGTGGTGAAGGTTACAATGATTGCGCAGAGGTGCTCTTTCACCATAGGGTTTCCTAGCGGGTGGCGGGGCCACCTGGTTAGGAGCCACTTGAGTAAGTGGAATTGGAGCAATAATTGTAAACTTCTTTGAAGCTTCAGGTTTCTTAGAATTTTTAGAGAGTTCGGCTATCATTTCCGTCGGTTTCTCTTGGGCATCCTTAGCAGGTTGTTTCTTACTATCTTTACAAAAAAGCTTTCCTTTCTTAACTTGTGAGTCAGTTAGGGTTGCGGCTAGTTAGATTGTAACAACCCGACTTTTCGGTTGTTCCTATTTTACCGTTTATTCTATTTATAACTGTTTGTACTATGAGATTCCTATGTAACAAGGATTAATGTTAAACTAAATACATTTTCATCACACGCAATCACAAAATTGAAATGCTTAACACTTGAACGCTCATCGTAACACAAACTAAACGCGGATATTAATGATGGTTATGTGATGCTGTGTTTTTATGTGTATACATGCTTTATATATTATCCTCGCTCAAACGTTCAAGCGCTCACATAACTCGATTTACCACACTAATACACAACACAACACTTAATGTCTCGCTAAAACGCTTACAAACAATTAACTAATACGAACAAAAACCCCAAACCAACAGGCAACGGGTGAATTGGAAACAATTTGCATGAATCTGGTCAACTTGTACGAATTGCTCAGTTCGTAGGAATTGCCCAGTTCGTACGAATTGCCCAATTCGTACGACTTGACCAATTCGTACGAATTGCCTCCAAAACCTCACCTTCTCCTCTCCTACAAATACCACACTCCCTCACACGCACTCCTCTTGCTGCCACTTTGCACAGAACCTCTTCTACTCGTAATTCTCTGTTTTCCAAGTAAGTAACAACTCGTTTTACACAAACCACAACGATTTGTACAAGATTATCTCTGATTTCATCTAACTTCTTCTGTTTATGAAAATCTTCATCTTTTTACATAAAACTTCTATTTTCACCTTGGATCCACACTTAAACGGTTATATTGGGCTTAGCCTTGATTTCCCAACTTAGAAATCTTGTTATTTCAACTCACCTAATGTGTAAACCCAAGAAAACTGTTTTAAACTTGATTTTTACACTAAAACAGGACTAAAACTGACATATTTTTCATTCACTAGAGAGTGGGAGGAAACGGTGTCAAAACCTGCCTGTAATGGACTCGAAATCAAATATGTTTCAAGCGAAAAATCTGTTCCGGACGCACGAAGACGCAAGCAGTCAACTCGTGCAAACTGGACTGGCTCGCACGAACTGACCTGTTCGTACGAACCAGTCCAAGTTCCCACAAGTGACTAACTCCTCAAAAGACCTCTCCGGCTCACGGTTTGATCAAGTAACTTAAGGCTGGAGGGATGAACACTCGATTTCCCGAAGAAAGAAGTGAAAAACACTCGATTTTGGACACAAAACCGGTCACTTCGCACAAAGCTTCAACTTATACGAATTGGAACAAATCGTACGAACTAAACCACTTCGTACGAAGTGCAGTTCGCACGAACTGACTATTCCCCACACGACGCTCTGTTTCGACCGTTTCAGCACTATGGAAGACTGATGCACTTCTATTCCCATTCGCAGGCTAATTTGGCGCTCTCCTCACTCCATCTCGCTCGTGCTAAAGTGTTCAAGCACTCACTGTGAGTATACTTGAACCCTTTCGCTTTAATGCACTTTATGTGCTATGTTACGCCTAATTACTTGCATACCACTCGTAACATGATAGTACAATAGACTGACCCATCACCCGTAGGTTCGGGGGGTTGTTAAGGCTCACTCTCACTTTACTTTTATGTACGTGGATAATTAGGTGAACTCGTGATGCGCACACTCATTTGCTGTCTGTTGGTTATCTATTTTCGGTGTTAGTGGCATACATGTTCACATAATTACATTAATACATGCTGGTTATGCGAACGCTTTATCACTATTACCATGCTAAACCTGTGTACTCACTTTTACATTTTTTATTGACTTGTATTTTAACGTATGTGACAGGTTAATAGATTGTTGTATGCTGTAAATGCATTAGGCCTTTAGACACTCGCTTAATCTAGTTGCTTATTTTTGGATACATTGTTTGAGAATCTTGTAATCCATTTCGGTTATTGTATGGATAATTGTTTAGTTTTATGGGAAATTTAACCTTATTAATTATTGTCATAAAATAGTCGTTATGGATTCTCTCGAGAAATCTCGTCACTTAGTGCCACATCCCGATGATTCCGCCATCCGTTGGGATGTGACAGATTGGTATCAGAGCCATAACTATAGGGAATTAGGTAGAACTGCATGATTCGGCCTAGTCTATAGTCTAAGCACCAAAACAGACCACTCGGTACGAAGTGGATCAACCCGTACGACTTGACCAGCTCGTATGAATTGGACAATTCGTAAGACGTGAATTCCCCTCGCACGAGGAAGATCCCCTCGTCAAAGAGGGCAATTCGTACGAAGCAAGTCAATTCGTACGAATTGAGCAGTTTCTCGATTAAACGGCCAAATTTTTCCTGTTTAGCTTCTGACCTAGCCTTGTTAACTAAACTAAATATGCTTTTCCTAAAGCTACCACAATACAAGCTTGAAGACGCTCGTATAACACAAACGAGTGATAGTGTCGAGAGTAGGTGTGAAAACCGAGAACTCTCGATGAAATCACTCATCCCTCGTATTATCCTCTGCACGAGATTCTTTCGTTGAGTTAGGAGTGATATCCACATCTCGACGAAAATATCCTTTTCCCATCCAGTGGAACTCCTGACTTGTTCGGTAAGAACAACCACAGGCATGGTACGAAGTTGTTAAGTTATGGGTGAAATCCGCATCTTAATAACTAGTTCCACTCCTCGATTTTTGTAACACCTCGAAATTTTCATCCAATAAAATTCTGACACGTGTCCTGAAAATTCTGGGTGGCCACATGTAACCAAAAGGGACTAAAAGACGCCGTCATGTTATTATAATAACCTCTAAACGAGCATCGGAATAAGTCGGAGGATCAAAAGTGACAATTTCTAATCTCTGAAGGTCCTTACGGACCGTAACCATACCTGGTTACGGACCGTAAGATTAAACAAATATTGTTTCAGTAAGGCGGTTACGGACTGCAAGCCTCAATGGTTACGATTCGTAACCATTCAAAATATGTGGGCGCCAGAGGTCCTTACGTACCGCAAGGCTAAACCCTTACGGTCCGTAAGGGACTGCCCGAGGCAGAATGCTTGGCAGCTTGCTGCCCTGCCACCTACTCGCGAATGCCACCCTCTTGGCTGGTTGTGACACGTCCAAAAACACCTGGAGACTCCTTGTAGCACCCCTGGACAGTTGTCATGACCTCATGCTCCATCCTTTGCTATAAATAGCACCCTTGAGTGAAGCTCCAACTTGCTCACTTCTATTTCATCTCCTCTCTTCATATATGGAGGTTCCGAATCCTTGGGGACTTCCTAATTAGTCTTATTCCGTGCAAAGGACCTTGTGTAAGTGTTCTTAGCCCTCCTTTTCGGTTTTATTAAGTTTTAAGCCAATGTCAAAGCGTTGACGTAAAAACGCTTTGACTTTGCGCTAAGACCATTATGGTCCACTCAATGTTCGTAACAAATATGGCTACGTGATCGTAATAAGGTAGGTGTTAATGCCTTAAGAGGCCATCTCCTGATTACCACGTTTGCTTGGTCAATTGACGGGTTAAAGTTATGTTAATAAAAGTCAAACGGGTCAGTTTTGAAATAAAATCATAACTAGAAATGTAGGTGTAATAAAATCTGTTTTAACACTCTAATAACTTGGTAATAATTATAAGAACATGTGAGAACATGTTCGTTCTGTCAATTCCAGGTCTAAGGTCGGTTCGCAACCGAAGGTCGTGAAAGTTGACTTTTGCTTTGACTTTCAGTTCTGACCCGATCTAGCAACCTTAGCAAATTGTTTCTTAGTTGCATTATGACCATATTATAGCATACTATAACCCTCTGGAGTTATAGGACATGGTCATGTAGTAATCCGAGTTTTTACGCAAGTATCCGTTAAATATGCCTAAAACGCCATTTTTACGTATAAAACGGTTTAAACATAAACTTGACATCAAAACTCTATACCTACTCATGTAATATCATTATTAGGATTATTTGGGATATTCATTCAGGTTGCAAACTAAGTTTAAGCTATAGTTTGCCTATTATGTCTTTAAATGACGATATCGCCCTTTCGACACTTTAAATGGGTTTTAAACATTTTAATGGACCAAAACCTCATACTTACTAATGTAATATATAAATTAACATATTTTGGTCATACAAACCTGGTCACAACAACAGTTTTACTCAAATACAATTTAAATCGTCATTTAGCGACTTAATCGCCGTTTCACGCATAATATGGTTTAAAACCATATTAGAGCATTAAGGCTTGATACCTACTGATTTCAAAACATATTTTGAACTTATTTACAGTAGGTACATGTCCCAAACTCAGATTCCCAAATAAGTTATCAATTATATGTGAAATGACCAAAATACCCTTGTCGGGACATAGTTTGGTCTTAAACGATAAACCACATATATAATTGATATCCTACTGATATAACATCATAAAATAAGTATTTTTACAAAATGATTATGATAATTGTTGGTGCATATGTTTGTTTCCTTCGTCATAACACGAGAACGAGTCTGGGATAAACGAGAGTTTCTGAAGACCGAACAAGACAAAGTAGATATCCAAGAGGGAGTCTATTGGTACATAATGTTTGTATAATAGTCTTTTATTGAGTTTGTATAGTATAAGTGAAACGAGGCGTATTTAATAGGGTTTAGAGCCAAGTTCGCTTGTGATGGAACTTGAGAAGTCAAGTTCGGGCGAACTTATGTACTCTCACCAGCGGACTTGTGCATCTATAAATAGATGCCTTGTGATTTCATTTGTAACGGGGAGATATTTTGGCACAGAGACGGCGAAGCTCTGTCGGATCCGGATCTCGAATGTATTAAACTTTAGATCAATGAAAACAACTATTAAACGAGTAATTCTTGTTATTTGGTTAACTTGTCATTAGTTTCCGCCTAATCGGACAATAGATAACAAATTTAGTTTCCCGTGCTAATCGTGGATGTGAATTTGTTGAAATCAGGACAAGAATCTCTCTATTTCATCTCCATTAATCTATTTTTCTTAACTTTTGACCAAAAATGAAGAATTCACGGACAAATTTTGTTCAATCTTGAATATGTCATGTAAAACACTAATAACAAACCCCTGAGAGTTTGGACATGAATTTCAAACGTGTTGACATCAAAAAGATGCAAAAACCATGTTTTTGAAACAAGCCATGGCCGAACTTAACATCAAGTTCGACCGAACTTGATTAAAATCTCACTGATTTTCATCAAGTTCGATCGAACTTGATAGGATTTTCAAGATTTTTCAAGAAGTTCGACCGAACTTGAGAGGTATTTCAACATTTTTTACGACCGAACTTGAGTAAATTGTTTATTTTTCTTACGCAAGTTCGCCTGAACTTGATAGTTATCTTGAAAGTTCACCTAAGTTCGACCGAACTTATCTGTTTCTTGATAAGTTCACAAGTTCGCTCAAAATAAAAAAAAATTAAAATTCTCTATCCATGTTCGACCGAACTTGGATTAAAACTGAAAATTTTCATCTTTCAACTACAAGTTCGACCGAACTTGTAGTTAGTTCTAATATTTTTCAAAGTTTCAAGTGTTTTCAGCGTACGTGTCTCGATTTTCAAAATGGAAGATTTCCATAACGCATTTGCAGCTGGAGTAGCACAAGCCTCAACGCCAAATTCAATTGCGGTTAACCAGATGAACCTCGATAATGAAATGGGTACTACTCAGAAACCGCCGAAGTTGATGAGTATGGACGAGTTCGAGGGATGGAAAGAAAAGTTCGTTAATTGGATTCAAGCGAATCAATTCAACAGCTGGGTTGCGATTGAAGACGGTTATACATGGCCCAAAGATGAACGTGATCAAGATCTTCCACTGAACAAGTTTTCAGCGATTGACAAAGAAAAATATGTTGCTGAAAAGAAGATGATCAGCTTGATACAACAATCTGTCAAAGAAGATATCTTGATATTATTACCAGAATATGATACTTCTCAAGAACTATGGAATTCTCTTTACGAAAAATTCAAAGGTAGTGATGAAATGATCAAAGCAAAAAGGCTTTGATAAAGAAAGAATTCGAGATCTTCACGATGATCAAAGGAGAGACAATGAAGCAAATGATTGATAGATATTGTCACCTCATGGTCCAGATGCGAAGACATGATATCAAGAGAACTAACGAAGAGCAGATTGAGAAGCTGGCCGATGCACTTCCAGAAGGTGAATGGACAACGTATCTGATGATTCTAAAGAATAGTCCATCTTGGAGACATTTTAAGTTGTCATCTTTCATTGACAAACTTGAAGGTCATGAAATGGAATTGATGAAGATTACAAAATCCAAAAACACTAATGTTGTTCAGGATGTCGGCGTTTATTACAAAGGTGGTGTTCCAGATACTCCGATTCAAAGTCCAAAAATCCAAACGGCATTTAGTGTAAGCATGAATACATCAGATCAATCGTCACAAAATCAGTATTCTCCAAACATTGGTTATTCATATGTTGGTTCAAGTTCTTCTTCTCAAAGTCAATCTCATCAGACAAGCCAATCCACTTCTAATTCAAATGTTTTCCAATGCAACATAACAGTTGATTTAAAGAATGTGTTTCCTGAAAAAGTTGTGAAACAGCACATAGCACTTCTTGCTACAGTTCTGGAATCGTATGAAAGTCTTGTTGCTGGAAAGATCGGAAATCCTGAAATGACAACTGGGGATTACGATCAGGTAGATGAGGAAGAGTTAGAATTGATGGACATCAAATGGTCCTTGGCATCGATTATCCGGAGAGTTTCAAAATTTGTAGCACTCACTGGAAGGGATATTGGTAATTCAAGCAATAAACTTGGTTTTGACAAAACGAAAGTTACTTGTTTCAGATGTCGAAAAAAGGGCACTTCTAACGTGTGCCATAACCAAGAAGCAAGTGGAAACCAAAACCCTTCTGGAACCGGTAATGAATATTACAAGAAAGCGCTGCAATACAAATCATATCCGAATAGAACACAAGTTGAAGTTGAAGATAAGCCTGCAAAGAAAGCTGAACAAGCTCTTGTTGCTAATCATGAAGACGATGGTTTCGATTGGAACAAATACATCGGAAAGAAGACTGGTGTTGCTATGATGGCAGAGGTTGTGAATGAATCTGAGACATCATTTGTGGAACCTGCTATCAAAAATGCTATCCAAGAAGCATTAATGCAGAGAGCTGAGGAAGAAGCTGTCCTGGAGAATGCAGTTCTGGAAAGAGACATGCAACAAATAGAGGAAGAAGGAATAGCTTACCTTGAGACGCAAAAGCAAGAAGAGTTGAAAGTAGAAGCTGAAAAGGTAAAAGCTGAGGTAAGCATGTCTGAAAAGGAAGTTGTGAAAGTTGTGGAGGTTGAAAAACCTTGCACAAAGTGCGCAAGTCCTTGTGAACCTTGTTTGGATAAAGTCAAAGTCATAAGAGAATTGACTGAACATAACGAAAACTTTCGTTATGATTACAGAACCATAAAAGAAGCTTATGACAAAATATCAGGCAATTATAAACATGTTGAAAGAGCTAACAGTGAACTCAACGCTAATGTCACCATGTAAAATGCCACAGTTATTGAAAAACAAAAGGCAATTAACATTAATACAATTGCTGAGACAAAGCGCGAGTTTCACGAAATGAAAATTGAAACAGAAAGAGTCAGACAATTACTTAAAAGTTACACCACAAACGCATATGTCATTGATCACATTCTTCTTACGATCAAGTCGGAGGAGAATGTTGATAACTTAAAGCGTAAAGTTTACGGAAATGTTTCTCCACCATTTCTTGCAAGTTACTGCTGCAAGAAAGATGATGGTATTGAAAAGGCATTTAATCTTTTACTTCTTTCAGAAAAGAAAGATAAATTGCCTGAAAATATTGAGGTAGACTTTATGAAATCAAACGATGACAATGAATCGGTGGTAAAAGATGTGGTAAAGAATGTTTTGGGAAATGATTCTAATGATGGCAGCTTTAAAAGCGCCAACTCGAGTTCAAACAGTTCTGGTTCACAATCCGAAAGTGACGATACATCATCAGAAAATGATCTAAGTGATGATCCTAACGTTGTCATGTACAAGGTTAAGGAATCTGATAGATTATATTTCAAAGATAGCTTTCCGATTTAGAATGTGAAAGAAGATCAAGTTGATAAACTGTTTAAACTTGTGGAAGTCTCATCAGATGATCTCGAGAAAAATGAAAAGAAGTTTTATTCTAAACCGAAACGGAATTTTAACAATTACCATAGAAACGGTGGTGATTTTCCTAAGAACATGAGAGCAGGTTTAGGTTTGGAAGAAGCTCAAGATGAACCGAAGAAGAGTCAGAAGTAAACATTCCAGGAATACAAAGGTAAAGACATAAAGTTTGTGTACGGAACGAGTACGGTTCAGGAAGAAAACTTGATCGGTAAGAAGTCAAACGATGAATTCAAGAAAGAAAAAGAACTTCGGGACAAGGCTAAGACCAAGTCCACAAGTGGAGTAAAACCCACTAGTGGAAATGTTCATGATACTCGGACTTGCTTCAAAATGCAATAAAGTTGGTCACATTGCTCGCAAGTGTCCAAAGTCTAAGCTTGTGAATCCCCGAAGAAAAGAAATTTCAAGAGAGGTAAAACAAAAGCAACCAGAAAATGATCAAACCAGGATTATAAAAAGAAACGTTGACATCAAAGAAATGAAACATAATGTTGAATTCAATCTTGAAATAAAACCTAAAAATGAATCAAAATTTGAAAATTTAATTTTCTAGGAACGCCCACGAACAGCTCGGGAACCTAAATTTGTTATCTATTGTCCGATTAGGCGGAATCTAATGACAAGTTAACCAAATAACAAGAATTACTCGTTTAATAGTTGTTTTCATTGATCTAAAGTTCAATACATTCAAGATCCGGATCCAACAGAGCTTCGCCGTCTCTGTGCGAAAATCTCCAACTCCTTCCAAATGAAATCTCAAGGCACCTATATATAGTAGAACAAGTTCGCTGGTGAGGGACAGCCATAGGTCAGTTCGCCTGAACTTGACCTAGTCAAGTTCGGCCGAACTTGACTTCTCAAGCCACTTCTCAACCGAACTTGCTATCTAACTCTTAAATACGCCTCGTTTCACCTATGTTATACAGACTCGATACAAGACTGTTCTATAGACATTAAGCACCAATAGACTCTCTCTTGGATATCTACTTTGTCTTGTTAGGTCTTCAGAAACTCTCGTTTATTCCAGACTCGTTCTCGTGTAATGACGAAGGCAACAAGCATATCACCAACAGACTCCCCGTTGGATGTTGCCGCAGTCATCTACTTTTATAGACATCTTTTGACAATAATCATCCTCGTCAGTCTTCAAGTGTCATAGTCTTCTTTGAATGCCTCGTAATCATCAGACTTCAAATAAGTTCCTGAGTCTTTATCTTTATCCTTGAATAAGCATTAAACTTTATAATCTTCAAACGTTCTCTTTTCTTCAATTTAACTTGATAAAACTTTAATCTCCAAGCTCCCCCTTGCTGTGAGCTGTGCTCCCCCTAGCTTTGAGCTTTATCTTCAATCACGTTTCATCCTGCTCCCCCTAAAACTTTACTTCCTGTTTCAAAGTACTTGGGAATTCAAATAAACATTTCAAATTCTAACTTTGAAATTTTGTTCCACATGAATTACATACCACCTGTACAAACCTTGTACTTCAAATTTTAATCTTCATTTTTCAGTTATTTCAAGTTCAAATTAATGACCTTGAAACATTTTACGTTTAAAAACTTCAAATTTCAATTATTGAAATAAAATCCACTTAGTTGATCAAGTCCAAGTTAATGACCTTGATTAACTAATTTTGTTTACCAAGTTCAACTTAATGAACATTTTCTTACCAGACTTTGATGATCCGTTCACCAACATTGGCTCATTGAAAATCTTTTTGGATTTTCAAAAGTAAGTAAAGTATTTACAGAACTTTTAACAAGTAAAGTAAACTATGTACAAACATATTTACAGATATATTTTTGTGAATTTGCGTCTAAGGATCATATCAGTTTGTTTGAGACATATCACCAGTACCGTTGACCTTTTTGAGATTTTAAGTTTTAAACTTGTTTACCGTAGATTGTCGATACGTTTGTCCACTTAAACTTCATCATGTTTCTCAATTGTTCCAAGATATGTTAGATATGATTTATGAAACTTGACTTAACTGTGTTTCCCACTTCTTGAATATCCTCCCGAATCCAGATACCCTAGATTTCATCTTACAGGTAGTATAGCGTAATTGATATCTGTATTTGGGTTATGCGAGGCCTTGAGAGCTCAGGTTAGTACTACCGTACAGACAAAGAGATGAAGGCTCGTCTTTCAGGAGGGTTCCACTTAGATCTTTCGATTTTTTCAAGTTTTGCATGCTATTTTGGGGTTTTTAGCAAAAATATTATAGAAGTTCTAGGCTATTGCTTCCGCAAAATCAGAAGAACTTGTATAATACCCCATATATCAATCATCTATAAAGACCTCGTATCTCAGAATCAGGCAACCCTTCAATCGAATTTCGGAGTACTAAGTCCATATATCCAAGATGTGTTAATCCACGAGATTAAGCAGTTGTAAAATTTAGTTTATATTACGGAAACAATCTACTGAACGTGTAAAGCCTATCGATATATATACAGTAAGACTTGTTTATCACTTTTAAACTTTACAAATCTTTAGCATACTGTGATAGTCCACTGATGTACTATCATTTCTATTTTGACAACAAATTCTTTTTGTCTTTTTCATGTTTTTGTACTTTTTGAATTTTTCAATGTTTTTGAATTTTTCAACTTTTTCATATGGTTTTGATTTTTCAACAATTTTTAAAATTTTTAGAATTTTCTTACTCCCCCTAAAATTAAAAACATATTTTTGGTTTTTAGATTTAAAGAAATTCTTCTAAAAATGTAACAAACCAATGCGGATCCCGTGACCTCGTCGTCCGATCCTTTTTTTCAAACCTGTATCTGCAATTATTTAACAAACAATCATTAAACTCATTTACCACTTGTAAAAGCAGTTTGAACTTGTAGAAACTTTGAAATCAGTTTTTCTGTTCAACGGTGTGGATTTTCATAATTTTGACTTTTAAAATTTTTTCTTTTAACAACCACTTGTAATTTCAAAAATGATCCTTTTTCTTAACTACTCCCCCTCAAAATGACAAAGATATGACATTTCTGGATAAGTTAAATTAATATGAAGCTCCTCAATCCCGAATCAACTTTTGATAAGCTGGATCTTGGAACTCCTGCACATGAAAGAATTTAATTAAAAAGTTCAACCCAAGCCTGTCTTGGGTTTTGGATATAACTCCTCATACACCTCTTCGCAATCACTTTCGTATGCTCTTTGATAAGCATATTCAACATCACAAACTTCAAACTCACAATCAACTTTACTTTTATCTTTCTTGATTGATTTGACATTTTCGGATTTATCACAAACAAACTTCATTTTTTCAGGTGATTTCTTTTTAGCAATCCAAGCTTGAGAATTAACTCTAGCTTTCTTGATATAAAACCTAGAATCGTTGTTTGACTTTGAAGCTCTCCTTTTTGAAAAATTGAATTTTCAAATTTTGATTCATTTTTAGGTTTTATTTCAAGATTGGATTCAACAATACGTTTCATTTCTTTTAAGTCACCGTTATTTTTACAATCCTGTTTTGATCATTTTCAGATTGTTTTTGTTTTACCTCTCTTGAAACTTCTTTTCTTTGGGGATACACAAGCTTAGACTTCGGACACTTACGAGCAATGTGACCAACTTCATTGTATTTGAAGCAAGTCCGAGTATCATGAACATTTCCACTAGTGGGTTTTACTCCACTTGTGGACTTGGTCTTAGCCTTGTCCTGAAGTTTTTCTTTTTTAAATTCATCGTTTGATTTCTTACCTATCAAGCTTTCTTCCTGAAAAGTGCTCGTTCCGTACACAAACTTGATGTTCTTACCTTTGTATTCCTGGAACGTTGACTTCTAATTCTTCTACGGTTCATCTTCAGCTTCTTCCAAACCTAAACCTGCTCTTCTGTTCTCAGGAAAAACACCACCGTTTCTACGGTAATTATTAAAGTTCCGTTTTGGTTTAAAATAAAACTTCTTTTCATTTTTCTCGAGATCATCTGATGAAACTTCTACAAGTTTAAACAGTTTATCAATTTGATCTTCTTTCGCATTCTGAATCGAAAAGCTATCATTGAAATATAATCTATCAGATTCCTTAACCTTGTACATGACAACGTTAGGATCATCACTTAGATCATTTTCTGATGATGTATCGTCACTTTCGGATTGTGAACCAGAACTGTTTGAACTCGAGTCGGCGCTTTTAAAGCTGCCATCATCAGAATCATTTCCCAAAACATTCTTTACCACATCTTTTACCACTTATTCATTGTCATCGTTTGATTTTGTAAAGTCTACATCAATGTTCTCAGGCAATTTATCTTTCTTTTTTGATAGAAGTAAAAGATTAAATGCCTTTTCAATATCATCATCTTTCTTGCAGCAGTAACTTGCAAGAAATGGTGGAGGAACATTTCCGTACACTTTACGCTTTGAATTATCAACATTTTCCTCTGACTTGATCGTAGGAAGAATGTGATCAATGACATATGCGTTTGTGGTGTAACTCTTTAGTAATTGTCTGACTCTTTCTGTTTCAATTTTCATTTCGTGAAACTCGCGCTTTGTCTCAACAATTGTATTAATTTACATGTTAGTTGCCTTTTGGTTTTCAATAACTATGGCATTTAACATGGTGACATTAGCATTGAGTTCACTTTAGCTCTTTCGACATGTTTATATTTGCCTGATATTTTGTCATAAGCTTCTTTTATGGTTCTGTAATCACAACGGAAGTTTTCGTTATGTTCAGTCAATTCTCTTATGACTTTGACTTTATCCAGACAAGGTTCACAAGGACTTGCGCACTTTGTGCAAGGTTTTTCAACCTCCACAACTTTCTTTACAGACATGTTTACCTTAGCTTTTACCTTTTCGGCTTTTGCTTTCAACTCTTCTTGTTTTTACGTCTCAAGGTAAGCTATTCCTTCTTCCTCTGTTTGTTGCATGTATCTTTCCAGAACTGCATTCTCCAGGACAGCTTCTTCCTCAGCCCTCTGCATTAATGCTTCTTGAATAGCATTTTCGATAGCAGCATCCAAATGATGTATCCGATTCATACACAACCTCTGCCATCATAGCAACACCAGTCTTCTTTCCGATGTATTTGTTCCCATCGAAACCATCATCTTCATGATTAGCAACAAGAGCTTGTTCGGCTTTCTTTGCAGATTTATCTTCAACTTCAACCTGTGTTCTATTCGGATATGATTTGTATTGCAATGCTTTCTTGTAATATTCGTTAACGGTTCCAAAAGGGTTTTGATTTCCACTAGCTTCTTGGTTATGGCATTCACGTTTGAAGTGCCCTTTTTGTCGACATCTGAAACAAGTAACTTTCATTTTGTCAAAACCAAGTTTATTGCTTGAGTTACCAATATCCCTTCCAGTGAGTGCTACAAACTTTGAAACTCTCTGGATAATCGATGCTAAGGACCATTTAATGTCCATCAGTTCCAACTCTTCCTCATCTACCAGATCGTAATCCTCAGCTGTCATTTCAGGATTTTCGATCTTTCCAGCAACAAGACTTTCATACGATTCTAGAACTGTAGCAAGAAGTGCTATGTGCTGTTTCGCAACTTTTTCAGGAAACACATTCTTTAAATCAACTGCTATGTTGCATTGGAAAACATTTGAATTAGTAGTGGATTGGCTTGTCTGATGAGATTGACTTTGAGAAGAAGAATTTGAACAAACATATGTTGGAGAATACTGATTTTGTGACGATTGATCTGATGTATTCATGTTTGCACTAAATGTCGTTTGGATTTTTGGACTTTGAATTGGAGTATCTGGAACACCACCTTTGTAATAAACTCCAACATCCTGAACAACATTAGTGTTTTTGGATTTTGCAATCTTCACCAATTCCATTTCATGACCTTCAAGTTTGTCAATGAACGATGACAACTTAAAATGTCTCCAAGATGGACTGTTCTTTAGAATCATCAGATAGGTTGTCCATTCTCCTTCTGGAAGTGCATTGGCCAGCTTCTCAATCTGCTCTTCGTTAGTTCTCTTGATATCATGTCTTCGCATCTCAACCATGAGATGACAATATCTATCAATCATTTGCTTCATTGTCTCTCCTTTGATCATCGTGAAGATCTCAAACTCTTTCTTAATCAGGGCCTTTTTGCTCTTGATCATTTCATCACTTCCTTTGAATTTTTCGCAAAGAGAATTCCATAATGCTTGAGAAGTATCATATTCTGGTAATAATATCAAGATATCTTCTTTGACAGATTGTTGTATCAAGCTGATCATCTTCTTTTCAGCAACATATTTTTCTTTGTCAATCGCCGAAAACTTGTTCAGTGGAAGATCTTGATCACGTTCATCTTTGGGCCATGTATAACCATCTTCAATCGCAACCCAGCTGTTGAATTGATTCGCTTGATTCCAATTAACGAACTTTTCTTTCCATCCCTCGAACTCGTCCATACTCATCAACTTTGGTGGTTTCTGAGTAGTTCCCATTTCATTATCGAGGTTCATCTGATTAACCGCAATTGAATTTGACGTTGAGGCTTGTGCTACTCCAGCTGCAAACGCGTTATGGAATTCTTCCATTTTGAAAATCGAGACACGTACGCTGAAAATACTTGAAACTTTGAAAAAATATTAGAACTAACTATAAGTTCGGTCGAACTTGTAGTTGAAGGATGAAAATTTTTCAGTTTTAATCCAAGTTCGGTCGAACTTGGATAAAGATTTTGAATTTGAGCGAACTTGTGAAAAATTTATCAAGAAACAGGTAAGTTCGGGCGAACTTGTGAACGGATTTCAATGAAACTTGATCAAGTTCGGTCGAACTTGATCAAAGATATTGATTTTTCTTCAAGTTCGAGTGAACATACAACAAAAACTCTTGAAAAATTATCAAGTTCGGTCGAACTTGATGTTAAGTTCGGCCATAGCTTGTTTCAAAAACATGGTTTTTTCAAATTTTTGATGTCAAAACGTTTGAATTTGAAGTCCAAACTCTCAGGGGTTTGTTATTAGTATGATTTACATGACATATTCAAAATTGGACAAAATTTGACCGTCAATTCTTCATTTTTGTTCAAAAGTTAAGAAAAATAGAAGCATGGAGATGAAATACAGAGATTCTTGTCTTGATTTCAACAAATTCAGATATCCAGGCTCTGATACCACTTGTAGGAACGTCCACAAACAGCTCGGGAAACTGAATTTTTATCTATTGTCCGATTAGGCGGAAACTAATGATAAGTTAACCAAATAACAAGAATTACTCATTTAATAGTTGTTTTCATTGATCTAAAGTTCAATACATTCAAGAACCGGATCCGACAGAGCTTCGCCGTCTCCGTACCAAAATCTCCAACTCCTTCCAAATGAAATCCCAAGGCACCTATATATAGTAGAACAAGTTCGCTGGTGAGGGACAACCATAGGTAAGTTCGCCCGAACTTGACTTCTCAAGCCACTTCTCAAGCGAACTTGCTATCTAACACTCTTAAATACGCCTCGTTTCACCTATTCTATACAGACTCGATACAAGACTATTCTATAGGCATTAAGCACCAATAGACTCCCTCTTGGATATCTACTTTGTCTTGTTCGGTCTTCAGAAACTCTCATTTATTCCAGACTCATTCTCGTGTAATGACGAAGGCAACAGACATATGCACCAACAAATTTTTCAAAAAGGAGAGACTTCAAAGTCAAACATTGATTCTAGGTTTTATATCAAGAAAGCTAGAGTTAATTCTCAAGCATGAATTGCTAAAAAGAAATCACCTGAAAAAATGAAGGTTGTTTGTGATAAAACCGAAAATATCAAATCTATCAAGAAAGATAAAAGTAAAGTTGATTGTGAGTTTGAAGTTTGTGATGTTGAATATGCTTATCAAAGAGCATATGAAAGTGATTACAAAGAAGTGTACGAGGAGTTATATCCAAAACCCAAGACCAAGAAGGCTTGGGTTGAACTTTTTAACTAATTTCTTTCATGTGCAGGAGTTCCAAGATCCAGGTTATCAAAGTTGATTCGGGATTGAGGAGCATCATAATATTTAACTTATCTAGAATGTTAAAATCTTTGTCATTTTGAGGGGGAGTAGTTAAGTAGAAAATTTTTAAACAAAGTCAAATTCATGAAAATCCACACCGTTGAACAGAAAAACTGATTTCAGAGTTCTTACATGTTCAAACTACTTTTACAAGTGGTAAATGAGTCTAATGATTGTTTGTTAAACAATTGCAGATACATGATTGAGAAAAATGATCGGATGACGAGGTCACGGGATCCACATTGGTTTGTTACATTTTTAGAAGAATTTCTTTAAATCTAAAATCTAAAACTATGTTTTTGATTTTAGGGGGAGTAAGAAATTTTAAAAATTGTTGAAAAATAAAAAAACATATGAAAAAGTTGAAAATTCAAAAACATTGAAAAATTCAAAAAGTACAAAAACATTAAAAATTTTAAAAAGAATTTTGTTGTCAAAAAGGAAATGATAGTATATCAGTGGACTATCAAGTATGCTAAAGAAATGTAAAGTTTAAAAGTTGTAAACAAGTCTTACTGTGGATGTGTCGATAGGCTTTACATGTTCAGTAGTTGTTTTCGGGATATAAACTAAATTTTACAACTGCTTAATCTTGTGGATTAACACATCTTGGATATATGGACTTAGTACTCCGAAATTTCGATTGAAGGGTTGCCTGATTCTGAGATATGAGGTCTTTATAGATGATTGATATCTGGGGTATTTTACAAGTTCTTCTGATTTTGCGAAAGCAATAGCCTAGAACTTCTATAATACTTTCGCCAAAAAATCCCAAATAGCATGCAAAACTTGAAAAGAATCGAAAGATCTAATCATTTGCAATGCTTAAAAGATTCCTTAAGTGGAACACACCTTAAAGACGAGCCTTCATCTCTTTGTCGGTACGGTAGTACTAACCTGAGCTCTCAAGGCCTCGCATAACCCAAATACAGATATCAATTACGCTATACTCACCTGTAAGATGAAATCTAGGGAATCTGAATTTGAGAATATATTCAAAAGGTGGGAACCATAGTTAAGTCAAGTTTCATAATTCTTACTTAACATATCTTGGAACAATTGAGAAACGCGATGAAGTTTAAGTGGATAATGTCACACCCTCAATTTCAACTTGCGGAGTTCTACTGCGAGACGTGTGAACAAACCAGAATCTAAGACACTAGTACATCGAACGACTCTACATGATTTGATAATACGTTTTCCAAAATCATTTGTTGTAAATTTTAGATTACCAATCTTTAGCATAAGTATCAGTTTTTAAAGTTTGAGCGGAAGCAATAATAAGTAATGATGCGGGCGCCAACACAAACGCCAAAACAAAGGAAAAATCCCAAAACAATATTAATAAATGAGACTCGATAATGATGTCTTGTTCAATGCATGTGCGTGCACCTAGAGCTCCTAGCGTCCTGAGAAACATGTAAAGAAACAAGTGTCAACATTAAAGATGAGTGAGTTCACAGGTTTTTATAAATTCGTTTGTTCGGTTATAGTTTGTTACTCCGTTATCCCCAACCCGGGATAACATATCAGTTCCATTATTCCAACCCGGAATAATAAGTTGTTGTTTCCAATATTCCCAAACCGGAATATTAAGTTGTTGTTTCCATTATCCCCAACCCGGGATAATAAGTTGATGTTCCAATATTCCAAACCCGGAATATTAAGTTGTTCCGTAATTAAGTTCAATATTAATGTATATAGGTAGCTAGCCTAAAGTCATGTCACTAAGTGTTCGCGATCGAAGCTGACTGTGTGCCTCCGTTTTGCCAGGCCTATCACATGACCATGGCGGTGTTAGGCCAATCATACATCCGTTGACCATACCCGGTCGGCTAGCGCGACTAGCTCGGATGGGGCTCGTCAGACCCAGTAGTACTACTTATAATTCCCCCGCTATTTAACCCAAATACTAACGATCCGAGGAGATTGTCGAGGACTTAAGTGATAAAGCTGCATAGTGACCATAACATTACATTAACATTAACTTAGTTACCGTATAGTTATGTGACGTTAAATTCGTATAACGTAAAGAGTTTTAGTTTGAGAGTGTATACATGTTTCTCCCCCTGTTGTTTAAAAACCGGATAAAGTTAGGGGCCGTGAACTCACCTTTATTTGCTCGGTTAGTGTGGCAAAGATGTTATAAGGAATGGGACCGCTAGTTGCGTCCTAACAAACCAATTAATTCCACGTCAGTGTGTAATCACACCAATACAAATTCCACACGCAATTTACTCACAAAGTGATACACACAAACAACATATCTAACACTCAAACATGCAGGCAAGTATTCTCATGTGATCATAGAAATCAAACAACTTATCATGAACATATTCCAACTCCATACAACACTTTAATGCATAAAATCACAAGGTATCAACTTTCTGCTTAACACTCAATTATTCAGCTGTTTTCTAGGATTTTTATAAAATAGTTCTAACATTCAAAAAATTCCCATATTTTTACAGTAGGTGACATTTATACCATAGAAATTTATATAATTTTTCCAAGTCCTAAATCTTTACCAATTAACCATAAATATTAATTCATTAAGCTGCAGTCAGATTTACCGCTTTCTGACTGCAGTCCACGAAAGAATTTATTTAAAAATCACTGATCGTCCGATTAACAAAATTCCAGTTGGAGTTGCCCGGAAATTTCTATACCTAGTTGCTGTACAAAAATCATGACTCAACCCTCTACTGACTTTAAAATCTAGCTTGATAAACAACCAACAAAATTCCAGAATTTTAACAGCTTTACCTACTGAACTTGTTTAGCCCTTTAAAAATATCAAACGATTTCAGAAAATTATGAATCCAGTGCCATTAGATTCCTTATTCAAATCTCTACGTTCTAGACCTCAGAAAATCCGTTTTTCGACAACTAACGACCAAGTTACAGCCAGATGAAGTCGGCTGTAACTTTTAATCAGCATCCTGTTTCAGCATCCCTTTATAATAAGTTCGTATAACTCGTTCATGCGATTAGCCTAGGTGATCAAGAACTGATTTCTAGTCCTAGATTAATACTAATAACCTATCCATGCAACCCTTCTCAATACTTTAGTTTTTATACACAAATCACAGCCTATACATTCCGCTTTCAAACAACATTCCACCTAGTGTGAACAATCCGAAACAATAAGATCATTCAATGTAAACATCATCATCAAATCGGCTAATCTAACATCTCATTCAATCATGCTTGGCAATCTTATATGTTCCAAAAACTATCATAACTATAAACAAAGATTAACAAAGCCGCTTTTATTCAGCAATCATCGTCCGGAATAACTAACCATTCTAGCATAGATATAATTCAAGACAACTAAACCATTTAAGCATACATATTATCCGAAACAACTTAAACATCTAAGCATACATATCATCCGAACATGATCTTGTAATCAGAGATAACCTCTAACAGTGTAAACGAACCGTGAATGAGGGCTGCTGCTTGCTGAGACCGAGAGAAGGAAAGACTGATCTTGCGATCTAGACTGAACGGGACTGGAGATAACCGGCTGTTAGCGACCGGACAATTGAACAAAGCTGATCAGATCAAGATGCTGAAGGAGAGAAGATATTCGCGACCAAGAGGGATGAAGGTGAGGCTGCCGACGGCAGTCTTGTTGGTTAGGGTTTTCGGATTGTGAAGGAAACATGCAAGAGCTGAATTTATAGGCGCACATGATAAGGTTTACGGTTTGGGATAAGTGTTGTTGGCCGAGAATCTTGGGTTGTTTGGTTTGGGTCTTGATCACGTGGCCGAGGGACTAAAGTTACATGCTATGAGTTTCGGTTTTGGTTAGTGTTTGTGGCCGCGGGATTAAGGTTACGGTTGGGTTTGTATATTGTGGCCGAGAGACTAGAATGGTTGTTTTGGTTTTGATCATGTGGCCGATTAGTTTGAGTTGGATTGGGTTTGGTTTTAAACAAAATAAGTTTGCGGTCTTGGGCTTGGTATCGACCGAGAATGATTTGAGTTGTTCACAAAGGGTTTGCGGCTTGATCTTGTAGCCGAGATAGGTTTGGGTTTAAGGTTTGATCTCGGTTTGTGTTTGCGATTTCGGTTCCGTTCGTATACATATTTATTATACATACATATATAACTAAAAATCCACACAACACACAACACGTATTTAATTCATGCATACTTATCATATATATTATTCGACAAATATCACGTGTAAGTTATCCGAAAAAATCCGGGATATCACATTATCCCCATGTTGAAAGAATTTTCGTCCCGAAAATTGAGTAAACGCGGTTTAGCATGTAACGTACATGTTTAGAGTGCCATGCACAAAGAGTTAGTTCGTTTATAATGGTACGCAATGTTACAAGAAATTCCCAAGTGTCATACACAAAGATTTCCAAGTGCCATGCACAAGAACTTAGTCAACAATAGTACACGAAAGTATGAGAAATTTCCAGGTTGTCACATCATCCCCTTGTTGAAAGAATTTTCGTCCCGAAAATTTAGTTACTGGTATCGTTAGTTTGCTGCTCAGTTGTGAAGAGGTGTGGGTATTTACTTTTCATTTGATCCTCTCTTTCCCACGTGAACTCCGGTCCACGCTTAGAGTCCCAACGAACTTTAACGATTGGAATCTTGCTGTGCCTTCGAGTCTTGACCTCACGATCCATGATCTCAATAGGCTTTTCCACGAAGTGTAGTTGTTCATCCACTTGGATCTCATCCAATGGAATAACTAAAGTTTCATCTGATAGACACTTCTTCAGATTTGACACGTGAAATACGTTGTGAACTCCACTGAGTTTGGCAGGGAGGTCTAATTGGTATGCTACGGGTCCAATTCGTTTCAAGATTTCAAACGGGCCTACGTACCGTGGGTTAAGTTTGCCCCGTTTTCCAAAACGGATTACACCCTTCCAGGGTGACACCTTTAGTAGGACGCGATCGCCTACTTGGAATTCGAGCGGTTTGCGTCGTTGATCAGCGTAGCTTTTCTGTCGATCTCGTGCCGCCGCCATGCGGTTTCTGATTTGTACAATCTTTTCAGTGGCCTCAAGTATTAACTCTGGGCCTGTGAGTTAACTGTCACCGACTTCTGCCCAGCAGACCGGTGATCTACATTTGCGACCGTATAATGCTTCAAACGGTGCTACCGAAATACTCGTGTGATAGTTGTTGTTATATGAGAATTCCACTAGAGGCAGGTGAATTTCCCAATTATTTCCGAAGTCCACTACGCATGCCCTAAGCATGTCTTCCAAGGTTTGTATGGTCCTTTCGCTTTGACCATCAGTCTGAGGGTGATAAGCTGTGCTCATATCCAAGCGTGTTCCCGACGCTTTCTGGAGTGACTGCCAGAAGTTTGACGTGAAACGAGCATCTCTATCTGAGATGATGGACGTTGGCACTCCGTGCCGAGAAACTACTTCCTTAATGTAGATGCGAGTCAACTTCTCCATCTTATCCGTTTCTTTGATAGCTAGGAAGTGTGCGGACTTAGTTAAACGATCCACAATCACCCAGATGGTGTCGCAACCACCCAAGGTTCGCGGGAGTTTAGTGATGAAATCCATTGAGATCTGATCCCACTTCCACACTGGGATCTCAGGTTGTTGGAGTAGCCCCGATGGCTTTTGATACTCCACCTTGACTTTTGCACAAGTCAAACATTTACTCACGTAGGTGGCTATATCGGCTTTCATGTTGGGCCACCAATACGCAGCTTTAAGGTCTTGATACATCTTATCCGAACCCGGATGGACAGAGTATCGAGATTTGTGAGCTTCATCCATGACTAGCTCTCTAAGGTTTCCGTAGAGAGGTACCCATATGCGATTCATGAAATACCGGGCTCCATTGGGCTTTACTTCCCAATCGCGTTCCATTTTTCCCACTGATTCGGCTTTGATGTTTTCCTCCTTAACTGCTTCTAATTGGGCGTCGCGTATTTGTTCGGGTAGCCCCGAATGAATAGTGAGTTGTAGTGCTCGTACGCGACGAGGTTTCAAGTGTTCCTTCCCGCTGAGGGCATCAGCTACCACGTTAGCTTTACCCGGGTGATACCGAATGGCACACTCATAATCGTTTAAGAGTTCGACCCAGCGACGCTGTCGCATGTTCAACTCCTTCTGATCGAAGATGTGTTGGAGGCTTTTGTGGTCAGTAAAGATGGTGCACTTCGTTCCATATAGGTAGTGTCTCCAAATCTTGAGTGCAAACACTACTGCTCCCAATTCTAGGTCATGCGTCGTGTAGTTTTTCTCGTGAACCTTCAGCTGTCGTGACGCATACGCGATGACCTTATCGCGTTGCATGAGTACGCATCCCAATCCCTGAATGGAAGCATCACAATACACCACGAAGTCATCTGTCCCTTCTGGCAAGGACAGAATGGGTGCACTGCAAAGTTTCTGCTTCAGCAATTGAAATGCTGCTTCTTGTTTTTCACCCCAAGCATACTTGATGCCTTTCTGGGTGAGGGTAGTGAGCGGTTGTGCAATCTTTGAAAACCCCTCGATGAAGCGTCTATAGTAACCAGCCAATCCTAAGAATTGGCGGATCTCCGTTGGTGTCTTAGGTGCTTCCCAGTCTTTGATGGCTTCAATCTTGGCAGGGTCTACGTGGATACCCTTTTCATTCACGACGTGCCTGAGAAACTGAACTTCTCGGATCCAGAAATCACACTTCGAAAGCTTGGCGTATAGCTTTTCCTGTTGAAGTAATCCTAGCAGTAATCGTAGATACTCAGCATGTTCTTCTTCACTTTTGGAGTAGATGAGTATATCATCGATGAACACAATGACAAATTTGTCGAGGTATGGCTTACACACGCGGTTCATGAGGTCCATGAACACCGCAGGTGCGTTAGTGAGACCGAATGGCATGACCAAGAACTCGTAATGGCCATACCGAGTGCGAAATGCTGTCTTAGCGATATCCTCCTCTCTGACGCATAGCTGATGATAACCAGACCGTAAATCAATCTTAGAGTAGTAACTTGACCCTTGTAGTTGGTCGAATAGATCGTCGATGCGAGGTAACGGGTATCGGTTCTTGACTGTAACCTTGTTGAGTTCCCTATAGTCGATGCACATGCGGAAAGTCCCGTCCTTCTTCTTGACAAACAGGACTGGAGCTCCCCATGGCGAAACGCTTGGTCAGATAAATCCTTTTTCTAGTAGCTCTTGAAGTTGGGTAGACAGCTCCTGCAGCTCGGCTGGAGCTAGGCGGTATGGAGCTTTGGCGATGGGAGTTGCATTGCTTGCCAATTCGATTTCAAACTCCAATTGTCGATGTGGTGGAAGACCAGGTAGTTCTTCTGGGAATACATCGGAAAAATCACGGACGACAGGGATGTCTTCTATACATTTCTCGTCCTTAGGCTGTTCGGTAATTAGCGCGAGTAAAGCGAAAGAATTCTTTCTCCGAAGATACTTCTGAATTTGCATAAATGAGATAATGTTGGTGACGGCGCTTGCCTTGTCGCCTTGTACCGTCAGGATTTCGTCGTTCGTGAGTGGAATACGGATAGACTTTTCGAAGCAGAGAACTTCAGCCCGGACGTCGGATAGCCAGTCCATTCCGACTACCACGTCAAAACTACCCAGGGTAGTTGTCATCAGATCGATGGTAAAAGTGTGGCCCGCGAGTTTGAGTTGACAGCCGGATACGATTTGGGTCACATTTACAGATTTACCATTGGCTAATTCTATCACATAAGGGGTCTCTAATGGTTTAAGCGTGAGATTTAGGTTCTTCCTAAAAGACTCAGATATAAAGCTCCTATCCGCACCCGTATCAAAAAGCACAGAAGCAAAATGTTCATTAAGGGGAAACTTACCGGTGACCACGTTCGTGTCGTTTCTGGCCTCTCCGCGGCCCAATGTAAATGCGCGACCTTTGGCACCTCCTGTGCCACCGTTCCCATTATTGTTGTGGTTGTTGTGGTTGTGTTTGTTTCCACCATTATTGTTGTTGTTGCGCAACTGTGGGCAGTCTTTTCTGAAATGAGCGGTGCTACCACACTGATAGCATCCCCGGTTTATACCCTGCTGCTGACCTTGGGGCTGATTCTGATTTTGTCGGGACATAATTTCCCCACGACAATCCCTTGCCGCATGTCCCATCTTGCCACATCTTTGGCAGCGATTTCCGGCACAAGGGCCGTTATGATGGAGATTACAGCGGTTGCACTGCGGCTTTCGACCTACATAACCGCCTGCATTCTGGTTGTTGTTGTTGTTGTAGTTGTTGTTGTAGTTGCTGTTGTTGTTGGAACGATTTTGATGACCCCGGTGGCTGTGGTAGTGATTGAACCGTTTCTGGTTCCCTTGCTGTGGATGAGGTGACGAAGACTGTCGAATGGTGGAGTCTTCAAACTTTCTTTTGTTATCTGAGGCAACTTCAGTGGTACCCCGTGCTGGCAGTTTCTTCTGTTCCACCGCTTTATCGGTGAGTTTGTGAGCCAATCAGATTGCTTGATGTTCTGTTACAGGAATTTCCGGAACCAGACCCCCGAGATAGAACTCGAGTCTTTTCTCCACCGTGTTGGCCAATTCAGGACACAGAAATACCAAGTCATGGTGTTTTGCGGTGTAAGCCTCAATTTCCGATCCCACCATCTTGTGGTTCCATAGAGCTTGCTCTAACTGTTGCACTCTGTCTCGTGGACAGTACTCCTCTTTAATCAGGGCCTTGAACTCAGTCCATGCCATTGCATTTGCAGCTAACAGTCCACGTGTTTGGACTTGGGCATTCCACCATGTCAGTGCCCCCTCTTCCAGTGTTGAGGCGGCGTATTTGACCTTGTTGGCCTCTAAGCAGTTGCACATTTCAAAAACGGATTCCGACTTTTCGATCCAGCGGACCAGTCCAATGGGTCCTTCCGCCCCCGAGAACTTGCTTGGCTTTGCGTCAAGGAACATCTTATAGGGATTAAAGCCCCCTCCTGCTGACAGAGAACAGGAAGTCAGCAAGGAATTGTACTAGCCTCACTATTAGATTTTCACGCGAAAACTTAATAATGGTTACCTGCCGGCTGGTTCTGAACACCCGCTAATGCTGCGTTCACATGCTCCTGAATCATGGCAGCTAGCTCTTCGGGCGTCAAGTTTAGGTTTCCACGTCTTCCAGTCGCCATTTAGATCTTCGAAACACAACATATACACACTCCGATAAGTCTATATATCCAATAGAGTTATCCTACTTCGTACTTTAATAATTATTAAGTTATGTCAAATCAATATGTCAAATAGTCAAAAGAAATACTTGATTAACTGAAATCTCAACGTCTTACAAAAGTGCAAATCAAACATACGAATTCACTATAAAGTCTCAAGTTTAAATACAAGTGGAAAATAATAAACTGAAGGAAAATAAATAATATAAACGAGACGTGTCAGTCGTCTACGTCTCCATCCCCTAAGTCACTGTCGTTGCCGTCATCCTGTGCGGCATTTCCAGCTTCCTCAGCTGGGTCCTCCTCCGGATCCTCTTCAGGATCCTCCTCTGGATCCTCTTCTGGATCCTCCTCTACTGGCACTGGAGGGGCAGGTGCTGGTTCAAGTGCTTGATTTTGCAGTTCCTGAATGTTCCAACTATTTTCCAGGACTCTGTCCTCAAGCCAGTCAGCTCTTATCTGCTCAGCACGCAGATCTCTGGCTATGGTGTTACGAGCTATCTTACTCGTACGATGCTCTTCCTCGAGCGAGTCGGTCTTTCCCGTAAGGTGTCGGATCATCCATCCTTGTGCTAAGATGGTTTCTTGCATTCTTTCTAACTGTTTTTGTTGTGTATGTACCAGGATTCTAAGCATGTCAAGTCCTATTTCTACAGGATTAACCGGTTCAACCGGTACAGCAATAGTTGGGCGCAACGATGACTCCTCCCCCAGAGCGAGCCTTTTCCTCACTGCTGAGCGTGTCTCCACGCCATAAGGTGGTATGGGTTCCACCATTGGTGCCTTTCCTGGTGCTCTTGCTGGCATAAGTCTGTCGGACGATGATGACGATGAGGATGATGACATTGCCTGTTAGGTCGTGTAGTTAGTTACGAGTTGTTTTCATTTCTTATTATGAAGGTATAACCTACCAAACATGTTTGTAGCATATTACATAACAAGATATAATAATTCAGTGCCAAACTAAGTCTAGTGTCGTGATATCAGCTATAGTTTAGGTCTACTTCTAATGCAAACCTGGTTCTCTATAGCTAGTGGCTCTGATACCAATCTGTCACACCCTCAATTTCCACTTGCGGAGTTCTACCGCGAGACGTGTGAACAAACCAGAATCTAAGACACTAGTACATCGAACGACTCTACATGATTTGATAATACGTTTTCCAAAATCATTTGTTGTAAATTTTAGATTACCAATCTTTAGCATAAGTATCAGTTTTTAAAGTTTGAGCGGAAGCAATAATAAGTAATGATGCGGGCGCCAACACAAACGCCAAAACAAAGGAAAAATCCCAAAACAATATTAATAAATGAGTCTCGATAATGATGTCTTGTTC
Organism: Scalesia atractyloides; assembly: GCA_947069175.1. Taxonomy (NCBI): domain Eukaryota; kingdom Viridiplantae; phylum Streptophyta; class Magnoliopsida; order Asterales; family Asteraceae; genus Scalesia; species Scalesia atractyloides. The sequence continues at coordinate 44,015,007 of CAMTDV010000017.1, forward strand.
AATGCATGTGCGTGCACCTAGAGCTCCTAGCGTCCTGAGAAACATGTAAAGAAACAAGTGTCAACATTAAAGATGAGTGAGTTCACAGGTTTTTATAAATTCGTTTGTTCGGTTATAGTTTGTTACTCCGTTATCCCCAACCCGGGATAACATATCAGTTCCATTATTCCAACCCGGAATAATAAGTTGTTGTTTCCAATATTCCCAAACCAGAATATTAAGTTGTTGTTTCCATTATCCCCAACCCGGGATAATAAGTTGATGTTCCAATATTCCAAACCCGGAATATTAAGTTGTTCCGTAATTAAGTTCAATATTAATGTATATAGGTAGCTAGCCTAAAGTCATGTCACTAAGTGTTCGCGATCGAAGCTGACTGTGTGCCTCCGTTTTGCCAGGCCTATCACATGACCATGGCGGTGTTAGGCCAATCATACATCCGTTGACCATACCCGGTCGGCTAGCGCGACTAGCTCGGATGGGGCTCGTCAGACCCAGTAGTACTACTTATAATTCCCCCGCTATTTAACCCAAATACTAACGATCCGAGGAGATTGTCGAGGACTTAAGTGATAAAGCTGCATAGTGACCATAACATTACATTAACATTAACTTAGTTACCGTATAGTTATGTGACGTTAAATTCGTATAACGTAAAGAGTTTTAGTTTGAGAGTGTATACATGTTTCTCCCCCTGTTGTTTAAAAACCGGATAAAGTTAGGGGCCGTGAACTCACCTTTATTTGCTCGGTTAGTGTGGCAAAGATGTTATAAGGAATGGGACCGCTAGTTGCGTCCTAACAAACCAATTAATTCCACGTCAGTGTGTAATCACACCAATACAAATTCCACACGCAATTTACTCACAAAGTGATACACACAAACAACATATCTAACACTCAAACATGCAGGCAAGTATTCTCATGTGATCATAGAAATCAAACAACTTATCATGAACATATTCCAACTCCATACAACACTTTAATGCATAAAATCACAAGGTATCAACTTTCTGCTTAACACTCAATTATTCAGCTGTTTTCTAGGATTTTTATAAAATAGTTCTAACATTCAAAAAATTCCCATATTTTTACAGTAGGTGACATTTATACCATAGAAATTTATATAATTTTTCCAAGTCCTAAATCTTTACCAATTAACCATAAATATTAATTCATTAAGCTGCAGTCAGATTTACCGCTTTCTGACTGCAGTCCACGAAAGAATTTATTTAAAAATCACTGATCGTCCGATTAACAAAATTCCAGTTGGAGTTGCCCGGAAATTTCTATACCTAGTTGCTGTACAAAAATCATGACTCAACCCTCTACTGACTTTAAAATCTAGCTTGATAAACAACCAACAAAATTCCAGAATTTTAACAGCTTTACCTACTGAACTTGTTTAGCCCTTTAAAAATATCAAACGATTTCAGAAAATTATGAATCCAGTGCCATTAGATTCCTTATTCAAATCTCTACGTTCTAGACCTCAGAAAATCCGTTTTTCGACAACTAACGACCAAGTTACAGCCAGATGAAGTCGGCTGTAACTTTTAATCAGCATCCTGTTTCAGCATCCCTTTATAATAAGTTCGTATAACTCGTTCATGCGATTAGCCTAGGTGATCAAGAACTGATTTCTAGTCCTAGATTAATACTAATAACCTATCCATGCAACCCTTCTCAATACTTTAGTTTTTATACACAAATCACAGCCTATACATTCCGCTTTCAAACAACATTCCACCTAGTGTGAACAATCCGAAACAATAAGATCATTCAATGTAAACATCATCATCAAATCGGCTAATCTAACATCTCATTCAATCATGCTTGGCAATCTTATATGTTCCAAAAACTATCATAACTATAAACAAAGATTAACAAAGCCGCTTTTATTCAGCAATCATCGTCCGGAATAACTAACCATTCTAGCATAGATATAATTCAAGACAACTAAACCATTTAAGCATACATATTATCCGAAACAACTTAAACATCTAAGCATACATATCATCCGAACATGATCTTGTAATCAGAGATAACCTCTAACAGTGTAAACGAACCGTGAATGAGGGCTGCTGCTTGCTGAGACCGAGAGAAGGAAAGACTGATCTTGCGATCTAGACTGAACGGGACTGGAGATAACCGGCTGTTAGCGACCGGACAATTGAACAAAGCTGATCAGATCAAGATGCTGAAGGAGAGAAGATATTCGCGACCAAGAGGGATGAAGGTGAGGCTGCCGACGGCAGTCTTGTTGGTTAGGGTTTTCGGATTGTGAAGGAAACATGCAAGAGCTGAATTTATAGGCGCACATGATAAGGTTTACGGTTTGGGATAAGTGTTGTTGGCCGAGAATCTTGGGTTGTTTGGTTTGGGTCTTGATCACGTGGCCGAGGGACTAAAGTTACATGCTATGAGTTTCGGTTTTGGTTAGTGTTTGTGGCCGCGGGATTAAGGTTACGGTTGGGTTTGTATATTGTGGCCGAGAGACTAGAATGGTTGTTTTGGTTTTGATCATGTGGCCGATTAGTTTGAGTTGGATTGGGTTTGGTTTTAAACAAAATAAGTTTGCGGTCTTGGGCTTGGTATCGACCGAGAATGATTTGAGTTGTTCACAAAGGGTTTGCGGCTTGATCTTGTAGCCGAGATAGGTTTGGGTTTAAGGTTTGATCTCGGTTTGTGTTTGCGATTTCGGTTCCGTTCGTATACATATTTATTATACATACATATATAACTAAAAATCCACACAACACACAACACGTATTTAATTCATGCATACTTATCATATATATTATTCGACAAATATCACGTGTAAGTTATCCGAAAAAATCCGGGATATCACATTATCCCCATGTTGAAAGAATTTTCGTCCCGAAAATTGAGTAAACGCGGTTTAGCATGTAACGTACATGTTTAGAGTGCCATGCACAAAGAGTTAGTTCGTTTATAATGGTACGCAATGTTACAAGAAATTCCCAAGTGTCATACACAAAGATTTCCAAGTGCCATGCACAAGAACTTAGTCAACAATAGTACACGAAAGTATGAGAAATTTCCAGGTTGTCACATCATCCCCTTGTTGAAAGAATTTTCGTCCCGAAAATTTAGTTACTGGTATCGTTAGTTTGCTGCTCAGTTGTGAAGAGGTGTGGGTATTTACTTTTCATTTGATCCTCTCTTTCCCACGTGAACTCCGGTCCACGCTTAGAGTCCCAACGAACTTTAACGATTGGAATCTTGCTGTGCCTTCGAGTCTTGACCTCACGATCCATGATCTCAATAGGCTTTTCCACGAAGTGTAGTTGTTCATCCACTTGGATCTCATCCAATGGAATAACTAAAGTTTCATCTGATAGACACTTCTTCAGATTTGACACGTGAAATACGTTGTGAACTCCACTGAGTTTGGCAGGGAGGTCTAATTGGTATGCTACGGGTCCAATTCGTTTCAAGATTTCAAACGGGCCTACGTACCGTGGGTTAAGTTTGCCCCGTTTTCCAAAACGGATTACACCCTTCCAGGGTGACACCTTTAGTAGGACGCGATCGCCTACTTGGAATTCGAGCGGTTTGCGTCGTTGATCAGCGTAGCTTTTCTGTCGATCTCGTGCCGCCGCCATGCGGTTTCTGATTTGTACAATCTTTTCAGTGGCCTCAAGTATTAACTCTGGGCCTGTGAGTTAACTGTCACCGACTTCTGCCCAGCAGACCGGTGATCTACATTTGCGACCGTATAATGCTTCAAACGGTGCTACCGAAATACTCGTGTGATAGTTGTTGTTATATGAGAATTCCACTAGAGGCAGGTGAATTTCCCAATTATTTCCGAAGTCCACTACGCATGCCCTAAGCATGTCTTCCAAGGTTTGTATGGTCCTTTCGCTTTGACCATCAGTCTGAGGGTGATAAGCTGTGCTCATATCCAAGCGTGTTCCCGACGCTTTCTGGAGTGACTGCCAGAAGTTTGACGTGAAACGAGCATCTCTATCTGAGATGATGGACGTTGGCACTCCGTGCCGAGAAACTACTTCCTTAATGTAGATGCGAGTCAACTTCTCCATCTTATCCGTTTCTTTGATAGCTAGGAAGTGTGCGGACTTAGTTAAACGATCCACAATCACCCAGATGGTGTCGCAACCACCCAAGGTTCGCGGGAGTTTAGTGATGAAATCCATTGAGATCTGATCCCACTTCCACACTGGGATCTCAGGTTGTTGGAGTAGCCCCGATGGCTTTTGATACTCCACCTTGACTTTTGCACAAGTCAAACATTTACTCACGTAGGTGGCTATATCGGCTTTCATGTTGGGCCACCAATACGCAGCTTTAAGGTCTTGATACATCTTATCCGAACCCGGATGGACAGAGTATCGAGATTTGTGAGCTTCATCCATGACTAGCTCTCTAAGGTTTCCGTAGAGAGGTACCCATATGCGATTCATGAAATACCGGGCTCCATTGGGCTTTACTTCCCAATCGCGTTCCATTTTTCCCACTGATTCGGCTTTGATGTTTTCCTCCTTAACTGCTTCTAATTGGGCGTCGCGTATTTGTTCGGGTAGCCCCGAATGAATAGTGAGTTGTAGTGCTCGTACGCGACGAGGTTTCAAGTGTTCCTTCCTGCTGAGGGCATCAGCTACCACGTTAGCTTTACCCGGGTGATACCGAATGGCACACTCATAATCGTTTAAGAGTTCGACCCAGCGACGCTGTCGCATGTTCAACTCCTTCTGATCGAAGATGTGTTGGAGGCTTTTGTGGTCAGTAAAGATGGTGCACTTCGTTCCATATAGGTAGTGTCTCCAAATTTTGAGTGCAAACACTACTGCTCCCAATTCTAGGTCATGCGTCGTGTAGTTTTTCTCGTGAACCTTCAGCTGTCGTGACGCATACGCGATGACCTTATCGCGTTGCATGAGTACGCATCCCAATCCCTGAATGGAAGCATCACAATACACCACGAAGTCATCTGTCCCTTCTGGCAAGGACAGAATGGGTGCACTGCAAAGTTTCTGCTTCAGCAATTGAAATGCTGCTTCTTGTTTTTCACCCCAAGCATACTTGATGCCTTTCTGGGTGAGGGTAGTGAGCGGTTGTGCAATCTTTGAAAACCCCTCGATGAAGCGTCTATAGTAACCAGCCAATCCTAAGAATTGGCGGATCTCCGTTGGTGTCTTAGGTGCTTCCCAGTCTTTGATGGCTTCAATCTTGGCAGGGTCTACGTGGATACCCTTTTCATTCACGACGTGCCCGAGAAACTGAACTTCTCGGATCCAGAAATCACACTTCGAAAGCTTGGCGTATAGCTTTTCCTGTTGAAGTAATCCTAGCAGTAATCGTAGATACTCAGCATGTTCTTCTTCACTTTTGGAGTAGATGAGTATATCATCGATGAACACAATGACAAATTTGTCGAGGTATGGCTTACACACGCGGTTCATGAGGTCCATGAACACCGCAGGTGCGTTAGTGAGACCGAATGGCATGACCAAGAACTCGTAATGGCCATACCGAGTGCGAAATGCTGTCTTAGCGATATCCTCCTCTCTGACGCGTAGCTGATGATAACCAGACCGTAAATCAATCTTAGAGTAGTAACTTGACCCTTGTAGTTGGTCGAATAGATCGTCGATGCGAGGTAACGGGTATCGGTTCTTGACTGTAACCTTGTTGAGTTCCCTATAGTCGATGCACATGCGGAAAGTCCCGTCCTTCTTCTTGACAAACAGGACTGGAGCTCCCCATGGCGAAACGCTTGGTCGGATAAATCCTTTTTCTAGTAGCTCTTGAAGTTGGGTAGACAGCTCCTGCAGCTCGGCTGGAGCTAGGCGGTATGGAGCTTTGGCGATGGGAGTTGCATTGCTTGCCAATTCGATTTCAAACTCCAATTGTCGATGTGGTGGAAGACCAGGTAGTTCTTCTGGGAATACATCGGAAAAATCACGGACGACAGGGATGTCTAAAGTCATGTCACTAAGTGTTCGCGATCGAAGCTGACTGTGTGCCTCCGTTTTGCCAGGCCTATCACATGACCATGGCGGTGTTAGGCCAATCATACATCCGTTGACCATACCCGGTCGGCTAGCGCGACTAGCTCGGATGGGGCTCGTCAGACCCAGTAGTACTACTTATAATTCCCCCGCTATTTAACCCAAATACTAACGATCCGAGGAGATTGTCGAGGACTTAAGTGATAAAGCTGCATAGTGACCATAACATTACATTAACATTAACTTAGTTACCGTATAGTTATGTGACGTTAAATTCGTATAACGTAAAGAGTTTTAGTTTGAGAGTGTATACATGTTTCTCCCCCTGTTGTTTAAAAACCGGATAAAGTTAGGGGCCGTGAACTCACCTTTATTTGCTCGGTTAGTGTGGCAAAGATGTTATAAGTAATGGGACCGCTAGTTGCGTCCTAACAAACCAATTAATTCCACGTCAGTGTGTAATCACACCAATACAAATTCCACACGCAATTTACTCACAAAGTGATACACACAAACAACATATCTAACACTCAAACATGCATGCAAGTATTCTCATGTGATCATAGAAATCAAACAACTTATCATGAACATATTCCAACTCCATACAACACTTTAATGCATAAAATCACAAGGTATCAACTTTCTGCTTAACACTCATTTATTAATATTGTTTTGGGATTTTTCCTTTGTTTTGGCGTTTGTGTTGGCGCCCGCATCATTACTTATTATTGCTTCCGCTCAAACTTTAAAAACTGATACTTATGCTAAAGATTGGTAATCTAAAATTTACAACAAATGATTTTGGAAAACGTATTATCAAATCATGTAGTGTCGTTCTATGTACTAGTGTCTTAGATTCTGGTTTGTTCACACGTCTCGCGGTAGAACTCCGCAAGTGGAAATTGAGGGTGTGACAGATAAAATATCGACAATCTAGGTAAACAAGTTTAGAACTTAGAGTCTCAAAAAGGTCAATGGTACTGGTGATATGTCTCAATAAAACTGATATGATCCTTAGACACAAATTCACAAAAATATTTCTGTAAATATGTTTGTACATAGTTTACTTTACTTGTTAAAAGTTCTGTGAATACTTTTCTTACTTTTAAATCCAAAAAGATTTTCAATGAGCAAATGTTGGAGAACGGATCATCGAAGTCTGGTAAGAAAAAGTTCATTAATTTGAATCTTTAGAATTGAAGATAATATCAGTTGTTCAAAACGGGTTTAGCCAAGGTCATTAACTTGGACTTAAAATATAATTAGTTAATCAAGGTCATTAACTTGGACTTGATCAATGAAGTGGATTTCATTTCAAAAATTGAAAAATTAAATGAATTGAAAAAGGTTTTAAACATAAAATATTTCAAGGTCATTAATTTGAACTTGAAATAACTGAAAAATGAAGATTTGAAGTACAAGTTTTGTACAGGTGGTATGTAATACATGTGGTACAAAATTTCAAAGTTAGAATCTGAAATGTTTATTTGAATTCCCAAGTACTTTGAAACAGGAAGTAAAGTTTTAGGGGGAGCAGGATGAAACGTGATTGAAGATAAAGCTCAAAGCTAGGGGGAGCTTGGAGATTAAAGTTTTATCAAGTTAAATTGAAGAAAAGAGAACATTTGAAGATCCGGATCTCGAATGTATTGAACTTTAGATCAATGAAAACAACTATTAAACGAGTAATTCTTGTTATTGGTTAACTTGTCATTAGTTTCCACCTAATCGGACAATAGATAACAAATTTAGGTTCCCATGCTAATCGTGGACGTTTCTACAATAATAACATCAGTTTACTTATAAGCTCATTTATTACATTTTAATATGACGAAATTACCATTTTAAGGCGTAGTTTGCTTTTAAAACCAGAATTATAATAGCATATATTAAACTTAATGGCATATGGAACTTGTATGGGACTCACCCGGTTACCTGGTTTCGCTTATATGCGTACGATTATGCCCACGTGACTAGTTTACGCAACTTAACCGGAACGGGTTTAACCATATCAAAATATTCTCAAATTCCAGAATGTAAAATAGTAACCCATATTATACAAGTCCTAGTACTTGTCGGGTCCAAAATACATTCTTTTCCAGTCGTCGCTTAATCTAGCGTTTTCGTACCGTTATCTTTATTTTAAGTTAGCCGGTCTAAGTCAATGACTATATAAAGACCCGCTAGCTAACTAATCGGTTAATAATACCATCCATTCTAGACTAGAGACTTCTAGTAGATTGTTTTCCGGGCTAATTATTTTGATTACGGCTGTGCTCTGCTTATTTTCTTATTTACTAAAGAATTTGCAAGCCAGGTAAATACTTTAACTTATTTTCCCTTATACGGGCCTGGGATACGGTATACTAATACCGCATGGTTGGATATGGGATCGAAGACCAATGAGTCGGGAATTCAAATAATCCATTTTAATTCGTATTGCTTAATATTAAACATTTGGGGCTTAAAACGACCGTGTCCTGGATATCCACGGCTCATTCAATTGCAAATGGCCACGACCTAAGCACGGGGTGTAGGCATACACCCGTCAGATGCTAAATTAAATTATAACCCATTAGGGGTGCACCTATTAAAGGTGTTAAAGTGGCGTGTCGATTAATCATGTTCCCGGCATAGTTTTCGGGCTCTAAATGTATTATTGGCATGTACAACTGATAACATGAAAATTATTTATCCCAAGTTATTTATTAAACTAAGTACCATGGTGTACACTAAATGTTTTTGAAATGTTTTCAAAATTAGTCAGTTAAATGTACTTACCAGTGAAAACTGACGTATTTTTAAAAGACTAAGCGCAGGTGACAAGTATACGTAAATAGGATGGAATTGCAACCCTTTGCTTAGAAGGCCTTAGTCTGTCATGTTTCCTTTTTGTATTCACATTTCGATCCGCCTGTGGATCTAGTTACAAGCGTTGTATATTATTTTTGAACTTTGAACATTCAAACGTTTATAATAGTAATTATCCAGACTTCCGCTGTGTTTATTTGTATTGTTTGGGAATGATGATATCAACTTACGTCATGATATTCCCCAACCGGGCCCACCGAGTTACACGTGGAAATTAGGGGTGTGACAAACTAAAACGCTAATTAATCGCAAACAAACTAAGACTCACAACTCTCTTACGCGCATGTCCTCATGCGCTGTATTACTCTCTTATATCACGCTATATTACGCTTATCTCGTACGCGCTACGCATGATTGAATGAAGGTGAATACGTGTAAAATATGTGTTTAAGTGCTTATGTGATTATGTGTTTATGTGACTACGTGATTTGTGCCTTATATGAATAATAATAATAATAATAATAATAATAATAATAATAATAATAATAATAATAATAATAATAATAATAATGTACATTGTAAAAAAACGCAAAACCTTTAAACAAAGCCCGTTACGATCGAATCTCATCCAATCTCCTTATGTATATGGCTTCCATGGGATTTCACACTCGCAAGACCGTCCAGCTAAACAACGTCGACAAAAGAATCGCCTCTCTCGTGGCCAAGGAAATGGCCAAGGTGATTCCTCATATTATCAGTGAGATTCAAGATGCCAGCAACAACTCATCCGTCAATTCCAAGAACAATGCGCCGAAAACGTCATTCAGCTTCAAACAGTTCAAAGCCTACAGTCCTATGACTTCATAGGCAAAAATGGTCCCAGCAAAATGTTCCAATGGTTCGATTCAATCGAGGTTACTTTCCGCCAAACCAAATGTCCTGAGAATCTACGTACCATTAACGCTACCGGTGTATTTCAGTTGAGGGCACTTGATTAGTGGACCGCCGAGCGCAACAAGCGCGGAAACGTGCAACTTATGGACTCGCTTGGGAGGAACTGAGAGAACTTATGATCAAGGAATTATGTCCTCCCAACGTAGTTCAAAAGTTGGAAGACGAGTTCTGGAACATCAAACAGGTTGGAGGTGTAACGCAGGCCTCACCGCCCGATTCAAGCAGCTAAGAATCATCTGCCCAAGTCAAGTTGATACGATAGAGAAAGCTATCAAGAAATATCTTCGCGCTCTCCCAGATTGTTTTGCTGATTTTGTTCATGCAGCGAAACTGACAACCATCAAGGAAACCTATCAGCAAGCCGCCGAAATCAACAATAAGCGAGTCTTGGCTGAAACTTTCAAGGTCCTAACCAAGAGTCTTAGCCAAGCCACAGTTGAACCAAGCACCGACACCGCACCATCTCAAGTCTCCAAGTCTAAGGGTCGCAAGCGAAAGAATTCAAGCAAGAACTGCGCGGTAGTCGCACCACTGAACTCCCAGTCTCACTAGCTTACTACTCCCAATGCACCGTCTGCTAAGCGTGCGTATACTGGAAACCATCCTCAGTGCCCTAGTGCATCTACCACCATGCAGTCAGAGGCAACTGCCTTTTCTGCATCCACTGCAACTGCTATGGTCACTTCACCGTCAACTGCCGCACAGGCCCTCGTCAACAATCTCCTCAACCTATCGCAGCACTGCCAGCTCCACCCCGCACTCCTCAAGTCAACCCGACACCCGAAGCACCAGTCGCTCCTACACGTGCTTGCTACCCTTGTGGCGATCCCAGCCACTTCAGCAATGTCTGCCCACACCGCATCGTGAAACAAGATCTGCAGCAGCAGTAGCCATAGCCACAACCACCACAGCCGCAGCAGCAGCAACAACTACAAGCTGTGCGTGGAGAAGCTTTTAACATCAACCATCGACAGGCCCAGAATGACAACAATGTTGTCAATGGTACGTTCCTTGTTAATGGTATTTATGCTTGTTGCTTATTACATACTGGAGCCGATAACTGTTTTGTATCATTTGAATTCAAAAATATTTTAAAATGTGAACGCGTTAAACTCCCAAAGACATTCGATGTCGAAGTCACCACTGGAAGAGCCATTACCGTTAAATTCATTCTATGTGATTGTATTCTCAACCTCAACAATCACTCTTTTACCATTGATCTCATACCTATGCAATTAGGTAGGTTTGATGTCATAGTAGGCATAGATTTTCCTCGTGTGAATCGTGCTGAAGTTGTTTGCTACGATAAGATGATTCACTTTACACTTCCAAATGGTGATCAACTACATGTCTACGGCGAAGGACCCTCAAGAGAATTGAAGCTTATGTCGTGTACTCAAGCGAACAAGTACTTACACAAAGAGTACCTCGCTTTCTTAGCCCATATTATGGAGACGAAGAACGAGAAGAAACCTTGAGAGACATTCCCGTTGTATGTGATTTTCCTAAAGTTTTTCCCGATGATTTACCTGGTTTAACCCTACTCATGATATTGATTTTCGTATTGATCTCATACCTAGTGCTACACCTGTCGCTAAAGCCCTTATCGCCTTGCACCATCCGAAATGCGCGAGCTATCTAGCCAACACAAGAGTTGCTTGATAAAGGCTTTATACGCCGAGCACGTCACGATGGGGCGCACATGTTCTTTTTGTGAAAAAGAAGGATGGATCGTTTCGAATGTGCATCGATTATAGGGAACTTAAGAAACTTACGGTCAAAAACACTACCCTCTTCCTCGAATCGATGATTTATTTGACCAACTTCAAGGTGCTACTTGTTTTTCGAAGATTGATTTACGTTTCAGATATCACCAGCTACGTGTACATGAGCAAGACATTCTGAATACCGCCTTTCGTACTCGCTATGGCCATTATGAATTCGTGGTTATGCCTTTTGGTAGGGGTGAGCAAGAAAACCGAAATAACCGAACCGTAACGGAATAACCGAAATAACCAAACCGTAACCGAAACAAAAACCGACGGTTCGGTTTTCGGATTTTTAATAACCAAAAATTTCGGTTCGGTTTTCGGATAAACGTTTTCAATAACCGAAAAAACCGAACCGAACCAAACCGAACTAATAAATTATATGCATATATTTTTATGTTTAAGTTTAAATTTTTATGTTTAAGTTTAAATTATTTTTATGTTAAGTGTTTACAACATAAACATTACATGTTTATTTATAATTCAAATGATTTATTTATTACCTATAAAAATAACAAAATTTAATATGAAAATTAAATGATCTTCAAATTATTATAAAAGAAAATGTCTTAATAAAAACTTTGAAGAAACATGAAAATAGATTAGAAGATTAGTTTATGTAAACATATAAAATGATTGTTATAATATAAATTATACTTTTTATTTTTTGAATATTATATAATTTTGTTTCAAAAACCGAAATAACCGAACCGAACAGACGTAAAAACCGAAAGATCGAAACCAAAAAAACCGAAACCAAACTGTTTTTAAAAACCAAAAACCGACATTTCAGTTTCGGTTTTGATTTTGCCCAAAAACCAAACCGAACCGAACCGTGCACACCCCTACCTTTTGGTCTCACAAACGCACCCGCGGTCTTCATAGAGTTGATGAACCGTGTGTGCAAAGCCTTTTTGTATTGTTTCGTCATTGTGTTTATCGATGACATTCTTATCTACTCGAAGTCGGAAGCCGAACATGCGCGACATCTTCATTTAGTTCTCAAACTTCTCCAAAGAAATCGTCTCTATGCCAAGTTCTCCAAGTGCGAATTTTGGCTTAAGGAAGTCCAATTCCTTGGTCACATCATCAACGACCTAGGAATTCACGTCGATCCCGCGAAGATAGAAGCTGTAAAGAGTTGGAATACACCAAAGACTCCATCCGAAATCCGTTTTTTCTCAGATTGGCGGGTTATTACCGTCGATTCATCGCCGACTTTTCGAAGATCGTTGTACCTTACCACGTTAACTCACAAGGATAAACCTTTTGTTTAGGGTTCCAAACAAGAGAAATCCTTTCAAACTCTCAAGTGTATGCTTTGCGACGCTCCCGTTCTCGCACTTCCCGACGGAAACGATGACTTCGTTGTTTATTGTGATGCCTTAACCTAGGTGTCAGTTGCGTTCTTATGCAATGAGACAAGGTTATCGCGTATGCGTCTCGACAACTCAAGATCCACGAGAAGAACTACACCACCTACGATCTCGAACTCGGTGCAGTTGTTTTTGCGTTGAAGATTGGCGACACTACCTTTACGGTACAAAGTGTACGGTCTTCACCGACCATAAGAGCTTACAACATATCTTCAACCAGAAAGAACTGAACATGCGCCAACGCAGATGGGTTGAATTTCTCAACTACTATGATTGTGAGATACGCTACCATCTCGGCAAGGCAAATGTCATAGCCGATGCACTCAGTCAACGAAGCTATGTGTATAGCATTCGTGACGTTCAAGCCCAGAACGAACTCGAAACCCTGATTCGCGAAGCTCAGCACACATGTTTCTTTGAGAATACCTTGTATGAGGAAATGAAATCTGGTGCCGAAACTCAATTAGTGGATAAACCGAATGGTATCTATTATTATCTCGATTGTATTTGGATTCCCAAGCTTATAAGTCGCGATATTCCATTCACCCCGGTACCGACAAAATGTTCCAGGACCTCCGTTCTAGGTATTGGTGGTCGGGCATGAAAAAGGATATCGCTCTGTATGTTTCGAAATGCTTAACTTGCGCAAAAGTTAAAGCCGAACATCAACGACCCTCTGGTTTACTCCAACAACCCGACATCCCAATGTGGAAATGGGAAAGTATAGCTATGGACTTTGTTACGAAACTCCCTCGCACAACCTCTGGTCACGATAGCATTTGGGTTATCGTTGATCGTTTTACGAAATCTGCTCACTTCATTCTGATACAAGAATACTTTAAGGTTGAACGATTAGCACAAATCTATACCGATGAAGTTATTTGTTGACACGGGACGCCTCGTGACATCATCTCTGACCGCGAACGGTCGCTTTACCTCATGTCTCTAGGAGACATTTCAATCTGCCCTCAATACTACTCTTAATCTCAGTACCACGTTCCATCCTCAGATCGACGGTCAGACTGAGCGCACGATTCGCACCCTCGAAGACATGCTTTGATCGTGTGTCATAGAATTAGGTGGTAATTGGGATTCACATTTACCCTTAATAGAATTTCTGTACAATAACAGTTATCACACTAATATACAAATGGCACCATTTGAGGCAATATACGGTAGAAAATGTCGATCGCCTATTGTTTGGCACGGGATTGGAGACGCACAAATCACCGGTCCCCAGCTAATACAAGAAATGATATTCAAGATTCTCCAGATTAGAGACAATCTCCTGAAAACTCGCAGTCGTCAAAAGAGCTACGCCGATAAACGATGCAAGCCCCTACAGCTCGAAGTTGGAGATCACGTCCTCTTAAAGGTTTCACCTTGAAAAGGGGTGATCCGGTTCGGAAAGAAAGGGAAACTAGTGCCACGATACGTAGGTCCTTTTAAGATTCTGGAAAGAATTGGCAAAGTGTCCTATCGACTCGAATTACCGGTAGAACTCAGCAACGTACATCCCACTTTCCACGTCTCAAACCTCAAAAAGTGTTTATCCGAATAAAATCTTCACGTACCTCTTCAAGATTTACAAATAAATGAGACACTTCACTGCATGGAAAAGCCAGTAGAAATCATGGATCGAGAGATCAAGAAACGTCGACGCAATCGCGTTCCCATTGTGAAAGTCAGGTGGAAAGACAAACGCGTCACCGAGTTCACTTGGGAGCTCAAAAGTGTATGAAAGCTAAATACCCACACCTCATTGTTACGTCTACCGCTTAAATTTCGGGACGAAATTTCCTAAAGTAGGGGACACGGTAACAACCCGACTTTTTGGTTGTTCCTATTTTACCATTAATTCTATTTGTAATAGTTGTACTTTGAGATTCCTATGTAACAAGGATTAATGTTAAACTAAATACATTTTCATCACACGCAATCACACAATCGAAACGCTTAACACTTGAACGCTCATCGCAACGCAAACTAAACGCGGATATTAATGATGGTTATGTGATACTGTGTTTTTATGTGTAATGCTTTATATATTATGCTCGCTCAAACGCTCGCTCGCTCACATAACTCGATTTACCGCACTAATACACAACACAATGCTTAATGCCTCACTTAACACAATTAACTAATACGAACGAAAACCCAAACGAACAGCCAACGCGTGAATTGGAAACAATTTGCACGAATCTGGTCAACTCGTACGAATTGCTCCATTCGTACAAATTGCCCAATTCGTACGACTTGACCAATTCGTGCGACTTGACAACTCGTTCGAATTACCTCCAAAACCTCACATTCTTCTCTCCTATAAATACCACACTCTCTCACACGCACTCCTCTTGCTACCACTTCGCACAGAACCTTTTCTACTCGTAATTCTCTGTTTTCCAAGTAAGTAACAACTCGTTTTACACAAAACACAACGAGTTCCACAATGATTTGCACAAGATTAGCTTCGATTTCATCTAACTTCTTCTGTTTATGAAAATCTTCATCTTTTTACATAAAACTTCTTTTTCACCTTGGATCCACACTTAAACGAGTATATTTGGCTTAGCCTTGGCTTCCCAAGTTAGAAATCTTGTTAGTTCAACTCACCAAATGTGTAAACCCAAGAAAACTGTTTTAAACTTGATTTTTACACTAAAAACGGACTAAAACCGACTTATGTTTCGTTCACTAGATAGTGGGACGAAACGGTGTCAAAACCTGCCTGAAATGGACTCAAAATTGCATCTGTATCAAGCGAAAACTCAGTTCCGGACGCAAAGACGCAATAAGTCAACTCGTGCGAACTAGACTGGCTCACACGAACTAACTAGTTTGTACAAACCAGTCCAAGTTCCCACAAGTGACTAACTCGCTCAAAAGACCTCTCCGGCTCACGGTATGATCAAGTAACTTAAGGCTGGAGGGATGAACACTCGATTTCCCGAAGAAAGACACGAAAAACACTTGATTTTGGACACGAAACAGGTCACTCCGCACAAAGCTTTAACGCGTACGAATTGGAACAGATCGTACGAACTAAACAACTTCGTACGAAGTGCAGTTCGCACGAACTGACTGTTTCCCCACACGACGCTTTGTTTCAACCGTTTCAGCATTATGGAAGACTAATGCACTTCTGATCCCGCTTGCAGGCTGATCCGGCGCTCTCCTCACTCCATGTCGCTCATGCTTAACTGTTCAAGCACTCGTTGTGAGTATACTTGACCCCTTTTCGCTTTAATGCACTTTTGGGTGTTACATACGTTCTCTATAACAAAACATAACACACAACACTTAAAACGCTTTGAACGCAAACCGCACCCGCATGCTTTACGTGAAACGCTGAACTTTTATGTTCTATGTTTACGCATGATTACTTATATACCACCCTTAACATGATACAACTATAGAATGACCCATCACCCGTAGGTTCGAGGGTTGTTAAGGCTCGCTATTGCTTTACTTGTACGTACGTGGACATTTCAGTGAACTCGTGATGCGCATATTCACTCTCGGTCTGAGATTGCACGGAATAAAAAGTCGTGGCATTCTATATTGATAAAATATTTTATTTTGAAACTATCTCTATATCCTTGATCATTTCCTCTAAGAAGTGGAGTTCCTGTAATTTTATGAATTTTTCTAGAATATTCTTTTGCTCATGGTTGAGTCCCTAAAAGGTTGTAGTCTAGATTAAAAACAATCTCATAACCTAATTCCCTATAACCATGGCTCAGATATCAAATTGTAATACCCCGACCGCGTATGCAACCTGCGATGGAATCATCGGGCTGTCACGTTGCAAATTGCTCATAACACATGGTACTAAATTTTCATTATATTGATTTTATTGTTTTACAGACACAAGGAGTACAAGTCATTGTTTTTATATTTTAAAGCAATCTAAGGCCCTAGTTTGTTACTATGTGTAGCATGCTTGAAATGTTGATATCTGAAACATATGTAAAAATAGACGGTTAACAATAATGTTGGAGAGTGACATAGGTTTTGTAAGCCATAATCCTCGTTTTTATGTTAATCATTATGAAGAGAATGACAATTAAATACGGAATGTCTTAATGACCCATCCAATGAGAATGAAGAAGGTTAAGGCTAAGAAATACTCGCTAACACATGATTTAAATCAACTTTTGGTGATATGCTTTTAAGAAGAATGAAAGTGATGACAAACTTTAATTAGCACTAACATGTATAAGTTGTTTGAAAAATAAAAGATTTATCTAAAGAAAAAAAAATGAATAGAAATGGAATAACAAATGGTGGAAAGGAGGCAACAAAGGTTGAAAATGCTGCAAAAAGAGAACGTATATGATTGTTGCCTATGTCGTAGCAACATGACTCAATAATGTAATGTTTTAGTTTTAGTTTGTACAATACCATGTTTTAGTTAAGTTTTGATGTTTTTATAAGTTATAAGTTATACTTTTTAATTATATCATATTTGTATGTAGTGTATATGATATAAAAAACTCAATTAGTTATTAAACAAATCAAGCGGTGATAAAAAGCTCAATTAGCTATTAAACAAATCAAGCGGTGATGAAAAAAATACTATAAAAGATGATGTGAAGTTGTAAAGACATGTGTCGTGGTAAGGGTTATTTACTATTCAAACAATGTTTGTTGTTTATGTATTAGGACTACGGGTTATTGAGTTTTTGTACTATAGATGCTTAAAATAAATCATTATTGCACATAATAGATATATAAAAAATATAATAAAATAGTTTGTTCGTTTTCATTCCATCTGTTTAGTTCTTGTCAATCCTTTCAATGACATGATCAATTTACGAACATTTTAAACGGAGTTATGGAAATATGTTCTCAAACATTGTTGAATAACTAGAGAAATTAAATATGCTTTATAGCATTGTTTATCAACTCATTATTTCAACGTCATTCCACATCGCAATAAATCATCTATCTAAACGATCCCGCAACATTCTCTTTATCTATCATTTGTGACCTAGTGGTTGAGAGGCTTGGGTTCTCCAATGGAGACTCAAGTTCAATCCTCACTTATGTCACTTTGGTGAATATGGCAATGACTAATAGAGCCTAGCCTACTTGCAGAGGTGCCAGACTCTGTCATGAGCCCACCCGGGTTTTCGTCCTACCGAGTGTTACGCCAGAGAGTTCTGCTCTTGTGGTGGCACAACAACTGTCAAGTAGCAGCCGGCGGTATGGTTTCCTGGGGGAACGCCTAGGGCTGCAAACGAACCGAACGAACACGAACAAGACCTTGTTCGTGTTCGTTTGTTAAGAAATATATGTGTTCGCGAACCGTTCACGAACACTTATCGAACGGGATTTTATGTTTGTGTTCGTTTGTTAAGGAGTTAAGGAGTTAAGGAAATGAACTTGTTCGTGTTCGTTTGTGTTTGTTTGTTAATTTTAGACAACGAACAAAATCAAACATTGACTAACACAAATGAGCACAAACTAACGTTCATGAACAGAATATATAATATACCATATAATATACCGACACTTATTAGATATTTAATTTGTCGGAATTTTCAAGTACTTAAATAAATATAAAAACTAAAACACTAATGAACTATCAAACACAAACAAACACGTTATCGAACGTTCACGAACATAAACAAACAAACAAACACGATATTTGTTCATGTTTGTTCATTTAACTAAACGGACCAAATTAATTGTTCGTGTTCCTTTGTTTAATAAACGAACGAACACAAACGAACTTCCCGCCGAACGGTTCACGAACTGTTCGCCGATCGTTTGGTTCGTTTGCAGCCCTAGGAACGCCCAAGCCAAACTCTGAAGCCAGCGTGGGCCCGGTTAAGACAACATAGTCTGGCCGGAGTGGGGCAACGGGGCTCTTCAATTTGGAAAGTGCGGTAGCCTAATACAAGAAAGTCGCCATTCAAAAAAAAAACCAAACTTCTAACTATGCATTTATAGTCTAAAATAAACCCTTCATATCTTGTTAACAGCTTACACAAATATTTTAATACCAACTAATTGAGAAATTGTGTTCTAGGAAAAGAAACATCAACATTATCTAGTTGCTTAACTTCGTACATAATTACAGGTAACGACTCTTGCACATAATAGGACCTAAAAGCTTTGACTTTTACTTGATTTGTTATCCCTTTCTAACACAACTTTCATTCATGACTTTTACTTGCTTTGTTATCCCTTTCTAACACAACTTTCATTCATTGAATATTCGTTCGTACAAAGTTTCTTCGGCACGTTTTTCATGACTTTTGAAAGCCGCCTTTTTATAACCTTATGTTTTGTGTTGTTTCAGAACTCGATTGCCTTAGTCGCTTTAGTGGTTGTTTGTTTACCTCTTAATGAAGCTCTGAATGGTTCAGACCTCTTACTGGTTCAGCACTTAATGGTTCAGCCTGTTTGTTTCACAAGGAAATGTCTAAATGGTTAAGACATTTGCCTCTGAATAGTTAAGCATTATACTAAGTCTGAATGGTTAAGACCTTTAATCTGAATTGGTCAGACATTTGCATCTTAACGGTTAAACATTATACTGGCTCTTAATGGTTCAGACCTCTTACTGGTTCAGCACTTAATGGTTCAGACCTCTTAATGGTTCAGCACTTAATGGTTCAGACCTCTTACTGGTTCAGCACTTAATGGTTCAGACCTCTTAATGATTCAGCACTTAACCATTCGGAAGTTGCCAAACAGCCGCTTAGTCGTTTTCCCTCGTTAGGTGTTTCATTTTGCTTTCACTTTACCTATCTTTGGAATTTTGTTGATCTTATATTAGGTACTCTACTTGTCTGATAGGTTAGTGATATAGGTTTGTCAACAAAACAGATCATGGTTCATATGTAATTTATTTATTTCTCTCTAAATCAAGTTCCTTCAACACGTCAACTACTTTTGATTATTCTGAGGTCGAATACACATAGTATTAGTGAAACCTAATAATTTTAACTGGTATATATATATATATATATATATAGAGGTAGAATCAAATAAAAAAATTATTTTGCCTAAATAGGATAAGAAGAAATCTTAACTTTGATTTTAAATCAATAATTAAGATGAAAATGAAAAAAAAATGTAAGGGTATCTTTGAAAAAATCTTAGTTATTGATTTTCTCTCTCCACATGCAAGGCACATGCATATTCCACCTCCATCTTTTAAACGTTCCGCATTATTTTATCATAAATATTTCACCACAAAAGCGAGCGTCTTTTTATTTTTAATTTGAGTACCATATTACTATATAAAATATGACAACTAAAAAAACCCAAAAAAATATGTTGTATAAGATTTTTTGTGCTAGATTTTGTACTACATTTTTGCGCTCCATTTTTTTCTTAATTTTTTTTCTAAATTTTTTGTGCTGGATTTTTTAGTAGAATTTTGGTGCTAAAACTTTTTGTACTAGATTTTTTTGTGCTATATTTTTTTGTACATGATTTTTTGTGATAGATTTTTTTTCACTGGATTTTTTTTTTTCGTTGTATTGTTGAGAAAACAAAATGGGTGCCACATGTCATCGTCACACTCCTACTTATAAGGACCAAAATGTTTTAATACCAAAATACTTTTCCTTCCTACTTATAAGGAGTGTCACATGTCATCATCACAATCCTTGTTAGGCCACTTAGGCGAAATACATCAAACGAAGTAGTTTCCGGTTAACAGAACGTCTTTGATTATAATGCGCACCGTATCATCCAAACATGCATTGCATCATTCGTCATGCCAAAAAGGATTAACTGAATACGTATATATTTGATGTGAAATAAAAGTATAAACATTCGGTTTTATATTGGGATCCGATCATTTATTTTTATTTTTAAAGAAAACCCCTAGTAACTTGGCATACTAGTTATAAACATGAGAGATATTAAATTTACATATCATATATTGTCGACGAGTAAGTAACAAGCAAGATGACGATTTGGGACGTAAGGTATTTAGTCAGGTGTTTAGTATTACAGGACAACATTTTATAATAATAATCAAAATATATTATATCTGACCTTAATTTGTTTTTAACGAAACTTAGGTTAAAATGTAAAGAAAAATAAGCTCATTTCAACAACATATTCATAATGTTGTAAAACGCTATATTTCAAAAGTAATAAGAGTAAAACAAATGTACCAGCTGAATTAATTATAATATAATATAACAGCAACAACAATCCTAATAGCAATCCTAAAAAGCACCTTCAAAAATTTTTCTTTCTTTTTATCCGTTATGTCTGATCGGACATATGTCCATACACACACATATGATTTCTTCATAAAGCAAGCCTTTACCTCATAAACTCCATTTCGCTTCTGCTCCAATATTTTTAAACATTCCCCCATCAAAAATCTAAGGTATTAAGCTCTTTCAGAGTAAATTTTCATGTCTTTTTATGTTATAAAGTAAAATAAACAAAAAGAAAGTGTTTTAATCCATAAATCGTTAATCTTTTGGCCATGAGGCTGTTCAAACTTCGAATATGTATAACAAGTTAGTTCATGATGTTTGATGGTGCAAAACTACGGATACTGGAGCAAAAACACTAAGGAATCAACAAGAAACGTTCCGAAAAACATAATCTACAAGGCTTGATATGTGATATTGCATACATGTTTGTGTTGTTACCTTATACAAGATCTGGAAGCGTAGAAATTGCTCAAACTAGCGAGAAAAGAAAGGTATAACAATCGAAAGCCGAAAAACATGTGGGGGTTTTTGATCTTAATCTTTGGCGTGAGTATGTTACCTTATAAAATTTTGTAGGGTGATCACATACAGTAAAAATAAAATCTCTGCAAAATTTGGGATTTTTTGGAATATTTGAGAATTTTGATGAATTTATTGGTATTTAATGGCTTTAATTCGGGGAAAATAAGCAAACGGATTTAATAAATCTTCAAATTTTGCAGAGAGGTTGTATTTGACATAAAAATGATCCACACAAAATTTGGGGTAAATTCATTAACCCTATCTGTGGTTCTAAAAATCGGGTTTTATCAAACTTTCGGTAACCAAAAACACTGTTTAGGAAGCTCGGTTGAACCTGAAAATTTTACAGGGAGTTTCTAGGCATATTTCATCATTAAGTAAGTATGAATCGCCGATTTATGGGTTAAACTTTTTATTGACTAATTGGCGTATGAATCGCCAATTTATCGGTTAAGCTTTTTAATGACTAATTGGCGACAATCAGAAAGTCTGGAGAAAATCCGAACTTTTCTTGGGTCGGGTAATTTGGGTGAATTACCCGCTTGTTTGACGAATTCCCAAACAGCCAGAACTAGAACTGTCATTTGGACAAATCTGACTGTTCAAACGCCTGAACTTTCTTTATAAAACAAGTCATTTTATATTATCATCAAGTTGTATGTGATCATGCCATTATCCTAACTCCTAAACTGAACAACCATGACACACAAGAAATGGTGAATGAAAACCAAACCTGATTTTTAAATCATAACATTACCCAACGCCATACTTTGAGGTTTATTATTTATACTAGTTTTAAGTAAGTTAAAGCTTAATTATTTATTTGTTAAACTATAGTTTTCGTGCTTGGTGTCACGTCTAGGCTTGAACTAATTGTACCAGGCTTTGGGGCTCGAGAGGAAATTAACATATGATAATAGGGCGTTATGAGATAAATAAACTAATCATCCTAATAATTCTAGCCCCCATCCACAAGACCCCCGCGACCATCGTCCGACCAAGCCAAGTCAACCGCCCCTCGCCACCTTCATCCGGTGTCATTGACCACAACCGTAGACCCCACTGTTTCGTGTTCGTGTTCTAGCACTCGTTTTTTTTACCTTGGTGTCTCATTCAGTTAATCTTTAACCACAAATGTGTATCTATCTCATTGGTAGATTAATAATATATATCATGTTTGTAAACATGATCCTGCTTGGGTTCGCTTTAGTGTTGATTTTAATATATTATTTTGTTGCGTTTATTAGTTAAAGATCAAATTAATAAAATTGTCAAACACGATTTTAGTAAAACCAAAACAATATCACCATTGAAACCCAACAGTACTAATATCCCAACAATTTATTTGTGAGATTGTAAGAATAGTCTCAATCAAAACTCGTTTTAAAAATGTTAACCTAAAATCAATTAAGTCGGGTTTTTCTCTTTTATATCATTTTTTTATATATTTTGCAACCGCTCAACGAGACCAAGGAAGAAATGTTGTGCTTGGAGGAGTCATGTTACACCCAACCGATGGCAGAAACATCAAGGCGGGACGAAATAGACTGCTCATTGTTCAAAACGCTAATAGTGACAATAATTAATTTAAACCAAATTTCATTTCATAAGTAAATCGTTATTACAATACAACGGAATTTCAAATAACAACAATAACAAGACAAATTTGATACAACATTAATAAACCTAAACGTCTATGTGTGTATCTAGCATCAACGCTACTTCGATTTTATAGCATCATCTTCATCAACCTGTAACATGTTTTAAAATAGAGTTCAATGCAAAAGCAAAGGCGAGTACATAAGTTTAAGCATAAGCATACGTATATGAATAAAGTTAAAACGAATCAAATGATACTAAGTTCATATGAGAGCATTATACATGGCATGCAATATTTCTAGTCAAATCCCTTGTTAGCGCGAATTACGATTTTTTAACAGTGCCAAGTTTTCCTTCCCACCGAACCTTGACGATAGGAATTCGACTGCGCCTCAATTATTTGATTCCTCGATCCATGATTTCGACTAGTTTATCCACGAAATGCAATGTCTTGTTGATTTGAAGATCTTCCAGTGGAACTTGAAGTCCTTCTTTAGCTAGACATTTCTTGAGATTTGAAACATGGAAGACTGGGTGAACGTTGTTGAGTTCTTGAGGTAGATCCAGTCGATACGCAACCTTGCCAATCCTTTCGATAATCTTGTGCAACACCTCGTAAAAACCCATCCTGTAAAAATCCAAAACGTGTCACTGATCCTCGTATGCCACGTGCTAAAACGAGAGGGACCAAATGCATCGTTATGTTATTTTATAACCTCTGAACGAAAAATTAATAGTTAAGGGACTAAAAGTGTCAACATGCTCAAAATAATCCTCTGAGTGACCTTTTAATGAACCGAGAGTCTTATGATGTTAATCATACTCTTGTGTGTGCCTAATCTGGGCCAAAAATAGCCTTATGCGCTAATTATAACATTATACGCAAGTTTGGAAGTTCAGGGGCTATTCCTGACAAACTGCAGAAACTTGCTGATACTCGTATTTTGATTACGAATCCTATATATAAATCCAAATATGTTGTATACAATAAAATCTTGTATTTATTGATGAGGATACAAGGATGTCCATCGTTGCGAAAGTTCGATCATTTTTGTGTTCGTTTAAGCGTCTTACGCATATCTGCGAAACGCGCGACCATACAACCAAACGAACCAACACCCAGGATATTTCCAGACATAATCCAAGTCAGATATACCTTAACGCCCTTATTGAGCCTAGAAATCAGGTTAAAAGGGGTTACGGGTGACAAAAAGCGACGAAACAAGTCCAGGGGCCAAAACTGCCAACAAGTGAAACTTAGGCTTGCTGACCTGGTCCTTACGGACCATATAGAAGGACTCTTACGGTCCGTAAGCAGGTCTGCAGATCAAAAAATTCCTTGCTCACCAAGCATAGCTTCATAATTCGACACCTAGCTTGTTTTGCCACCACTTCACCTTGTCTTGACACCTCCTAAACACTTGTAATCATCCTAACAACCCTCTAAACACCTGGAATGATCTCCTTGATCCTCTTCCACTATAAATAGGTGATAGGTTTCATTGTTTAATCTTGCACCTATCCTTCTTTCTTTCTCTTAACTCTCTTGTGGAGGTTCCTGATTATTTGGGAGCTTCCTTTGAGTCTTCTTCAGTAATTAGGACCACAAGTAAGTGTTCCGTCCATGGCTAGTTCTTTTATTTTGGCTTTTAAAGCCAAAAGTCAAGCGTTTTCGATAAATGCTTTGACTTTTGGTTTAGACCTTAAAGGTCCAGCAATTGTTCGCAACGAACGTGGCTACGTGATCGTAATTAGGTAGGTGTTAATCCCTCAAAAGGGCACCTCCTAATTACCCTGTTTGCTTGGTCAATTGACGGGTCAACATTTTAATGTTTTAAAAGTCAGCGGGTCAGATTTTAAAATATTCATAATCTGAGTTTATACATATTCAAAAATATGTTTTAACACTTAAACAACTTAGTAATAATTATTAGAACATGTGTAAACATGTTCGGCTCGTCAATTTTAGTTTTAGGGTCGGTTCACAACCGAAAGTCGCAAAGTTTGACTTCTGCGTTGACTTTCGATTATGAACCGAATTAGATTAGTATGCTACTGATTTAAGGTCACATTATGATCATATTATTATGTAGCATAACCCTCTGAGGTTATATTACATGATCATAATAGTAATCCGAGTTTTATGCGAGTTTCCGCAAATATGCCATACTTTGACTATTTTGCCATTTTATTTAAAAATGAGGTTTTAAACACCAATGAACTTGCAAATGCTTTAGATACTATATTTGTAACATGTTTAACATATTTTGGTGTTACAAATCTGACCATAAACTGAGTTTTCATATAATGTCGTAAAATATGCTTTAAAGCGATCGAAAGGCCCTTTCGGCGCATAGAACGATTTTAAACGTAATATATCATACTAAACTCATTACATACTGATATAATATCATAATTAGGATATTTTGGGATATCATTTCAGTTTATAAACTGAGTTTATGCACAAGATCTTGTATTACGCTCTTAAATGATGATAACGCCCTTACAACACCTAAAATGGTTTTTAGTCATGATTTTCATACAAACCTTTTACATACTGATGTGTTATATTAAATAACATATTTTAGCTATTTAAACCTGTTCAAAACATCAATTTTCATAAAACATCGCAAATATCATCATTTAACGACTTTAACACCTTTTCGGCTCGTAATATGGTTTTAAACTATATTTACCAACCAAGACTTGTTACCTACTTATTTTATAACTCATTCAAAGTATTTTTACAGTGGGTACATGTTATAAACTCAGAATCCCAAATACGCTTTCGAAACTATGTGTGAAATTACCAAAATGCCCATTTGGAGCATAGCTTGGTCTTAAATTATAAAACACACATATGTTTGATATCCTACAGATATTATATCATAAATAAAGTGTTTTCACAGAATGTTTATGGTTGTAACATCAGATTATACGCAAGTTTCTTTTATACGTCACTTAATGACTGAAACGCCCTTATGAGGCATTGTTTGATTTTAAAACCTAAATGGACATACAAGTTGATGTCCCACTGATATTATAACTTGTTTAAAGTATATTGGCATATGGAACTTGTTCATGACTCATCCGGTTACCGGGTATCGCTTATATGCGCACGGTTAAGCTTTTGTAACTAGTTTACGTAATTTAACCGAAACGGGTTTAACCTTATCATTTTTATCTCAAATTCCAGAATGTAAATAGTTTACCCATACTATACAAGTCTTAGTACTTGTCGGGTTTAAACTACATTCTATTCCGGTCATCGCTTAATCAAGCGCATCGTACCGTTTTTAATACTTTAAGCTAGCCGGTCTAACTCTATGACTTAAATAAAATCTGTTAGCATTCTAATTGGTTGTTTATACCATCATTCCAGACTAGATCCTTCCGGTAAATTGTACCTATGTTTACTTAAGAATACGGATGAGTTATTATAAATCTACATTATAAGATGAGTGCTAGCTTAGGTAAATACGCTTAACCTATTTTCCCTATACAGGCTTGGGATACGGTAAAATATTTACCACATGGTCGGGTATGGGATTCAAAGACCAATGTGTCGGGAAATTCAAATAACCCGTTTTAATTCGTATTGCTTGACTTAAACATTTGGGGTTAATTCGACCGTGTCCTGGATATCCTTGACTCATTTAATTATAAGTGGCCATGACCTAAGCGCGGGGTGTAGGCGAAATGGTTTAAATAAAATTTTTTATAACCCAATACGGGTTTATCCAATATGGTTGTTCCCAATAAGGGAATAAATTATAATTTTATAACCCAATATGGCTTTTCCCAATAAGGGAATAAGTGGTGTGTCGGTTAATCATGAACCGACATAGATTCTGGTCCCGAATAGTATTGTCAAGTTATGTAAAACTGATAACATGAGATATAGTTTATCCCAAGTATAAAAATATTTTTCGTGTCTTGTGCACCTAAATCAATTTTGAAAAGATTTTCAAAATATGTCGGTTGATTGTATTTACCAGTGTAAACTAACGTATTTTCAAAAGATTAAACTACAGGTACAAATACGTAAATAGGCTGGAAGCTACTTAGTAGCGACATAAGAGGATCTTGCAAGTCCTTATATGTGCCCAAAGAATAATGAACCTCTTTTTTATATATTTTTTCGATCCGCTTGCGGATCTTCATTACAAACCATTGCTATTGCATTTTGAACTTTGAATATTTCGGTTTGTAATGATATCATAAATCCTAGACTTCCGATGTGCTGTTATGTGTTGTTTGGAACATACGTCACAATATTCCCCACCAGGCCCACCGGGTTACACGTGGAAATCGGGGTGTGACATCATGAAAGGACCTACATAGCGAGGAGCGAGTTTTCCTTTCTTACCAAATCGAACAACACCCTTCCAAGGGGATACCTTGAGAAGTACGTTATCACATACGTTGAATTCCAGGGGCTTGCGTCTTTTATCAGCATAACTCTTTTGTCGGCTTCGAGCTTTGAGAAGATTATCACGAATTTGTAGAATCTTGTCTGGTGTCTCTTGTATAAGTTCAGGACCGGTAATTTGAGAGTCTCCGATCTCGTGCCAACAAATAGGCGATCGACACTTACGACCATACAATGCTTCAAATGGAGCCATTTGAATACTAGCGTGATAACTGTTATTGTACGAGAATTCTACCAAGGGTAAGTGCGAATCCGAATTGCCGCCAAAATTGATTACGCATGCACGGAGCATATCCTCCATGGTTTGGATAGTACGCTCGGTTTGACCTTCAGACTGAGGATGAAAAGCGATCCTAAGATTGAGACAAGTACCAAGGGCGGATTGAAACGTTTGCCAAAGGCGGGAGGTGAAACGAGCATCACAATCAGAAATGATGTCAACGGGAGTACCATGACGACTAATGAATTCATCCGTGTAGATACGAGCCAATTTCTCGACTTTGTAATCTTCACGAATGACGAGGAAATGAGTGGATTTGGTCAATCGGTCAATGATAACCCAGATACTGTCGTGACCAGACGAGGTACGAGGAAGCTTGGTAATGAAATCCATAGCAATACACTCCTATTTCCAGACATGAATTTCTGGTTGTTTGAGCAAGCCAGAGGGGCGTTGATGTTCAGCTTTCACCTTGGAACAAGTAAGACACTTCGAGACATAAAGGGCGATATCTTTCTTCATCCCAGGCCACCAATAAGACGCACGAAGATCATGATACATCTTATCAGCGCCAGGATGAATGGAGTATCGGGATTTATGGGCTTCATCCATCAAGGTGTTTCGAAGGTCGAGATGATTGGGAATCCAAATGCGATCATGGTAGTAAAGAATACCATTAGGTTTAGCTTCGAGTGGGTTTTCAACTCCACAATTAAATTCGTTATCGAGGTTACCCTCGTTAATGACTGAGAATTGTGCTTGACGAATTAGCTCGTGAAGTTTTCCCACGGTTTGGTAACAACGAATACTCGTGAAGTGAGTTTTACGACTAAGTGCATCGGCTACAACATTCGCCTTACCAGGATGGTAGCGAATGTCACAGTCGTAGTCGTTTAACAATTCTACCCAACGACGTTGACGCATGTTGAGTTCCTTCTGATCGAAGATATGTTGTAGGCTCTTGTGGTCGGTGAAGACCATACACTTAGTACCGTAAAGGTAGTGTCGCCAAATCTTTAATGCAAAAACAACTGCACCAAGTTCAAGGTCGTGTGTAGTATAGTTTTTCTCATGAATCTTGAGTTGTCTCGACGCGTAAGCGATAACCTTGTCCCGTTGCATAAGAACGCAACCAAGACCTTGGTTTGAGGCATCACAATACATGACAAAATCGTCGTTCCCATCAGGGAGTGTAAGGATAGGAGCATTACAGAGAATGTCCTTGAGAGTTTGGAAAGACTCCTCTTGTCCGGGACCCCAAACAAAAGGTTTATCTTTTTGAGTCAAAGACGTAAGGGGAACAACGATCTTAGAAAAATTGGAGATGAAACGACGATAGTAACCAGCTAGGCCAAGAAACGAACGAATTTCAGAAGGCGATTTAGGTGCAATCCAATTCTTCACAGCTTCAATCTTTGCGGGGTCAACATGCATACCGAGTTCATTGACGGTGTGACCAAGGAATTGAACCTCTTTTAGCCAAAATTCACACTTGGAGAATTTTGCTTAAAGACGGTACGCAAAAGTTGAAGGATAAGTTGAAAACTTCGCCCATGCTCTTCTTTCGTCTTGGAGTAGATGATAATATCTTCGATGAATAGGATTACGAAACGATCGAGAAAAGGCTTACACATGCGGTTCATTAAATCCATGAACACTGCAGGCGCGTTAGTCAAACCAAAAGGCATGACCACGAACTCGTAGTGCCCATAACGTGTGCGAAATGCGGTCTTAGGTACATCTTCTTGGAGAACTCGAAGTTAATGATAGCCATAATGAAGGTCGATTTTCGAGAAATAAGTCGCACCTTGAAGTTGATCGAAGAGATCATCAATACGAGGGAGTTGATATCGGTTTTTGACTGTAAGCTTGTTGAGATCACGATAGTCAATGCACATCCGAAAGGATCCATCTTTCTTCTTCACAAACAAAATGGGAGCACCCCAAGGAGAAGTACTAGGGCGTATCAAGCCTTTATCAAGAAGTTCTTCAAGCTGGCTTGATAGCTCTTGCATTTCCAAGGGAGCTAAACGATATGGAGCCTTTGCAACAGGAGTTGCGCCAGGAATGAGATCAATGCGAAAGTCAACGGATCGAGGAGGAGGAGGACCAAGAAGATCCTCTGGAAAGACATCGGGAAAATCACAAACAACAGGAACGTCACTTATGCTCGGCCCTTTGTCTTTCTTTTCCACAATATGGGCAAGAAAGGCAAAGTATTCCTTACGTAAGTATTTGTTTGCTTGGATACACGACATCAACTTAAGACCTTTAGAAGGTTTCTCGCCGTAGACGTGTAAAGAATCACCATTTGGAAGGGGAAGGCGAATGAACTTTTTGGAACAAACAACTTCAGCACGAACTCACCTAAGCCAGTCCATGCCTACTATGATATCGAAGCTTTCCAATTGCATGGGTATGAGGTCAATCGAGAATGTATGATCGTTAAGATTCAAGGAGCAATTGGAAAGGACGGAATCAATAGTGACGGATTTCCCGTTGCGACTTTGACCGAGAATGGATTGGGCAACTTAGAACGTATGCACTTAAGCAAGGGTTCAAATTCATTAGACATAAAACTCCTATCTGTGCCAGTATCAAAAATACATGAAGCATAGACATGGTTTACAAGGAATGTACCGGTTATGACGTCGTTCACGTTTTGCGCCTGAGCGAGAACTGGTTGAGGCTGATGTTGCTGCTGTTGCTGTTGCTGGTTGTTGACACGTTGGGGGGTAAACATTGGCGAAGTGATTAGGGTTGCCACATGTATAGCATGCTCTTGCAGGAGCAGCTTGAGCTTGAGGGTGAGCAGGGTTAGGGTTCGGTACGATGGCTTGGGCTTGCTGGTTGTGGGGTTGAGGGAAATTTCGGCAACGGTTAGCAAAATGCCCCAATCTCTGACATTGGGCGCACTTGCGGCATGGTGGTATTTGTCACATCCCGACCCGCAGCGGAATAAAAGTCGGTCCAGGTGTAGACACAATGACAACTCAAAGTGGGGTTAGCTTACACGACGTTTGGTATAGCATGCTTTGGCCTAATAGGTCCTTCGTACTCTCATCGTTAGTCCCCAGGTAGGCAAACTGGTCCTTTACTTTGGATTTATACGAATGCCAAGCCTAGACAGGACGTTCCGACTACCGGTACTCGTACCCTTCCAGTTACTACATGCCCGTCGTGAGAACTCACTTTGATGTGATTTAAAAAATATAAAATCATTGCAAAAATCATGGAAATCGTGAGGTGTGTGCTCTCATATATATGATATGTTATGAGGATATAAATTATGATGAGCATTGCATATTAACATGTACTTGTGAGCGTGCTTGCATAATATTGGGTGTGAAAATAAACATGAAACATATAAACATCATGAATTTTGCATGTAACGCATAAACAATTAAAATTTTATCAACTATAGTATAGGCTCTAAGGGTCTAATAACCATCCTATATCCCTATAGTCACAAGCTCTGATACCAATCTGTCACACCCCGACCCGCAGCGGAATAAAAGTCGGGGCATAATTGGGTTATCACCAAAGCTCATGATATTTACTAAGATGTTTCATATTTATTAAATTCAAATTACAAACTCAAACATCCAAAAATAAAATTCATACAATTACAAAGGAAAATGAAGCTATATATTTATTCCAAAGCATAAACTTGTTTATTCTTCTAGGCCATCCTAAGTGTTTCCTGTCTCGGCTGGATCACCTGTATCATGTGTAAAACATGGGAGATTTTAGGTCAACAAAAGTTGGCGAGTGAACCTTGATAAAACATTTTAACTATTTCTTGTTTTATTTATTAAAGAAAATTCATGCATTAATCACATGTGAACAAACATATATATATATGTAAACAATCACAAACCACTTTGGATGAGTATATGACATGAATGATGATGTATTTGAGATCAAGGCTCAATCAAACGGAGCCGATCTAATGAGGCTCCTGATGCCCAACCCGTATCCCACGGGGAACTGATGGGCCTAATGAAATGCGTGCACTGAACTGATAAATTTAATCTACATATAATTCACACAACAATCAATACACATTTGATCACGGATATGATGTATGCACAAGTGTTTAAAGCGACACATGATACACCCCAAAACATGATTAAAACGGGGAATTGGTAGAGATTCACTCACCTTGGGTGCGTGTTCTTGAGTGATAAAGAGAGCGCACGATTTAACCGACGAACTACTAACCTAAAAGATAATAATACGATAATTCGATAAATATAACAATCTAATATTTTTATTTAATCTTTGTGTTAAAATTTTAAGATTTTTTTTGGTGGTTTTATATTTCTTGAAATTTATTATCATATGTTTTTAAATAATTTTTTTATTAGAAAGGATGCATAGTTTAAATTAAGATAATAAATAAATACTGAAATAAATAAAATAATAATAAAAATATTGTCAGGCTTCTGACAAGCCTGACCGGTTCTCTCAAAGTTTTTTGGCAGCGCGATACGG
Organism: Scalesia atractyloides; assembly: GCA_947069175.1. Taxonomy (NCBI): domain Eukaryota; kingdom Viridiplantae; phylum Streptophyta; class Magnoliopsida; order Asterales; family Asteraceae; genus Scalesia; species Scalesia atractyloides. The sequence continues at coordinate 44,047,383 of CAMTDV010000017.1, forward strand.
GATTCGAACTCGAGACATCTTGCTTACGTGCACGCAGCTCTACCAACTGAGCTACGTGTCTAACCCGAAAGTAATCTGATTTTTATTACTCTTATATACTACTCAATCATTTCAGAAAATCATTTTAATTAAAAAGGTTTTAAACCAATTGAAGCAGTATCAGCGCATTATTCGAACCCGAGAACCATCTGTTGTCTTGCACCCGGCCCAACCAACCGGGCTAGGTGTCTATCCTATTCGTATCATGATTTTCGTTAAACTTAAACACTACCGGAACACCTTCTAAATTATTTTAAAAAAATTTGAGTTTTATTATAAGAAAACCGGTTGTAAGCATGGATCGAACCCCGACCTTGTATACTACAATTGCACACAGTCCACCACTGGACTGTGTGTCTAACCCGGTTAGTATCCGGATTTTTTTATATTTAACCCCTTAAATGATTCGTCTTCTTCAACAGTTTGAGCACAGAATGATACCCAAATCAAGAATTTTTCATACATGAATTATAACAGTTATACTTTTCTGATATGATTTAGTACAGTAAATGAATGAGGTATAAACAAAGAATTTAGAGAAAATTACCCACTACGGTTGCTTTCGGTTTTCCGGTGGAACTTTCCGACGACTGAATATCCGAGGTTCTTTATTTGCCAACGTTAAAAGTTTCGAGAAATGTTCAAACAGATGAAGTGTCTAGTGTTCAGTCTGTTTATATAGCCACGATAGGAGTATTGTTTCGGTTTCAAAGGAATTGATTGAAATCGGTTTCAAAACAATGATTGAATTCGGTTTTGATTTATCGAATTAAACATCATCGGTTACTAGTCGGTTACAACGTTTTTATTTGAACGAATATAGAGACTGATTCTGAGATTTTAGCTTCGCCGGCGGTTTCAAATGTGCGACTTGATTTTGCAGGTTTTGGTGTTTGACCTTTTTAAATGTTATTAGTTTTGGTTTTATGACACTAAAGTGGGTGTGGAGTAGTGGTGTTATGAGTGTGTGTGAGTCCTGGAGACCCGGTTTCCAGACCCGGCGACTCTATTTATTATTTTTGGGTTTATTTTACTTATTATTATTATTTATTAATTATGGTTTTTAAATTCTATAATATTTATTAATTATGAAATGTTTAAAATAATCGGCACAATAAATACGCAACGAACTTTTAACGGAATATTTGATTATTAAACGAAGCGGGTTTTGAACCCGTTTTTCATAAATGTTACAGTATCCCCTACTTTTAGGAATTTCGTCCCGAAATTTAAGTAATAGTGGTAACCGGAAAAAGATGCGGGTATTTTTCGCGCATTGAGTCTTCACGTTCCCAAGTAAACCCAGGTCCTCGTTTTGACTCCCAACGTACCCTGACAATTGGAATACGACTTTGCCTTAACCGCTTCTCTTCGAAATCCATGATTTCCACTGGTCTCTCAACGAAGTGCATCGATTCATCGACTTGAATGTCTTTTAGAGGAATATGGAGGTTTTCATCGGCGAGGCACTTTTTCAAGTTTGATACGTGGAATGTGGGATGAATTCTGATGAGCTCTTCTGGTAGGTCAAGCTTGTATGCTACAAGACCTACTCTCTCGAGTATCTTGAAAGGTCCTACGTAGCGTGGTGCTAGCTTTCCCTTTTGGCCAAAACGAACCACTCCCTTCCACGGTGATACTTTTAAAAGTAATTGATCACCAATGTCAAATTCCAAGGGATTTCGTCGTTTGTCAGCATAACTCTTTTGACGACTTTGAGCCGCTAGAAGATTGTTTCGAATTTGAAGGATCTTGTCGGTTGTTTCTTGAATTAATTCTGGACCGGTGATTTGCACTTCCCCAATTTCGTGCCAACATACTAGAGATCGGCACTTACGACCATATAAAGCTTCGAAAGGAGCCATGCCGATACATGAATGATAGCTATTGTTGTACGAAAACTCAACTAATGGTAGGTGAGTGTCCCAGTTCCCTTTGAAGTCTATGACTCATGCTCGTAGCATGTCTTCAAGGGTCTGGATGGTGCGTTCAGATTGACCATCAGTTTGAGGATGAAAAGCGGTACTAAAGTCTAATCGTGTACCCAAAGCGGTTTATACGGCTCGCCATGTTCGTGAAGTGAAACGACCATCACGGTCTGAAATGATGCTTAAAGGTACACCATGACGGCTTACGATCTCGCTGATGTAGATACGAGCTAACTTCTCGTTCTTGAAGTCCTTGCGAATCGGAATGAAGTGAGATGACTTTGTAAGACGATCGATTATTACCCATATGGTGTCATACCCACTGGAGGTGCGAGGTAACCCGGTAATGAAATCCATGGTTTTGTTTTCCCACTTCCATACAGGTATTTCGGGTTGGACTAAAAGTCCTGAAGGTCTTTGATGTTCAGCTTTTACTTTGGAAAGTGTAAGGCACTTGGAAACAAAAACAGCGATATCCTTTTTCATGCCAGGCCACCAGTAGGTGTATCGTAGGTCTTGATACATCTTGTCGGCTCCTGGGTGTACAGAGTATCGTGTTTTGTGTGCCTCATTCATGAGGAAATCACGAAGGTTATCGCGATCAGGAATCCATATGCGGTTTAAATAGTATAGAATACCGTCGGATTTGGTTTCGATTTTGAGTTCAGCTCCACATGACAGCTCATCGCGTACGTCATTTTCTGTTACAGAAACATGTTGAGCTGCCCGAATTCGATCTTTGATGTCGGTTATGATTTACAAACATAGAAGACGAATAGAGTTCGCATAACCTTTTCGACTGAGCGCATCGGCCACCACGTTTGCCTTGCCAGGATGGTACCGAATTTCACAGTCGTAGTCGTTGAGCAGTTCGACCCATCTTCGTTGCCTCATATTCAACTCTTTCTGGTTGAAGATATGTTGGAGACTCTTGTGGTCAGTGTATATTTCACACTTGGTACCGTAGAGGTAATGTCTCCATATCTTGAGAGCGAACACAACGGCTCCAAGTTCTAGGTCGTGGGTGGTGTAATTTTTCTCATGAACTTTGAGTTGCCTAGAGGCATAGGCTATCACTTTTCCTCTTTGCATCAATACACAGCCTAGCCCTTGCCCTGATGCGTCGCAATATACCACAAAGTCATCGCAACCCTCAGGGAGTGTGAGGATAGGTGCGTCACAAAGTTTTTGCTTTAGAGTTTGGAAGGCCTCCTCTTGCTTAGGTCCCCAGATGAAGGGTTTTCCTTTATGAGTCAAGGCCGTGAGTGGTACAGCAATACGGGAAAAATTGGCAATGAAGCGTCAATAGTAACCAGCCAAACCAAGGAATGACCTAACTTCGGTAGGGGTACGTGGCGCTTGCCATTCCTGTACTGCCTTGATTTTTGAAGGATCGACATGAATTCCCTTGTCATTGACGACATGTCCAAGGAATTGTACTTCTCTTAACCAGAATTCGCATTTTGAGAACCTAGCGTAAAGCTTTTCAGTCCTTAAGAGTGTAAAGATGAGTCGAAGGTGTCGCTCATGATCGGATTTAGACTTGGAGTAGATAAGGATGTCGTCGATGAAGACTATGACGAAACGGTCGAGGTAGGGTTTGCATACCCTATTCATTAAATCCATGAAGACAGCGGGGGCGTTGGTTAAATCGAAGGGCATGACCATGAACTCATAATGACCATAACGAGTCCGGAAGGCGGTTTTTGGGATATCTTCTTCGTGCACTCTGAGAAGATGATAACCAGAACGAAGATCGATTTTGGAAAAACATGTGGCGCCTTGAAGTTGGTCTAGAAGGTCATCAATGCGAGGCAGTGGATAGCGATTCTTGACCGTCAATGTCACACCCCGACCCGCAGCAGAAAAGGTGATCGGGGCATGATTGGGTTTTCATCAAAGCTCATGACATTTATTATAATGTTTCATATTTATTATTACAATCTTAAAGAAGATCATACAATCAAATCACAAGTACAACATGTTCTATACATCTTTCTAGACTTCATTATTTTTCTTCTAAGGCACTTTCCTATGTGTTCCTTGCTTCATCCTGTCCACCTGTATCATGTGTAAAAATGGTTTTTGGGTCAACAAAAAGTTGGCGAGTGAATCCTATGAAAAACATTTAAACGTGTTTATTGTATTGATTATAAAATAAAGTGCATAACCACATATGAGTAAATGTAGATGTAAATTTATTCACAATACACATAATATTAAATATTCCACACACATACAACAATTGATTGTTTTGAGGCACGCGTTGTTCAACTCGTCTCCCACGAGGAACTGATGGGCCTAGTGAATGAGTTTTGAGGCACGCGTTGTTCTACGAACTGATGGGCCTAATGAATGAGTTTTGAGGCGCGCGTTGTTCAACTCGTCTCCCACGAGGAACTGATGGGCCTAACAAATAATTTGCATACAACTTGACAATATGTAATACATAACAACAAACAATATTTACATTCTAAGTTTAGATCATAATATGGTATAGCACGAGTTTGAATAAGCGAATTAGTTTAAGCGACACATGATACACCCCAAAACATGAATAAAAAGGGGAATTTGTAAGAATTCACTCACAGTGGGTGCGTTTCTTGGATTGATGATGAATGCGCACGAATTCGGATTTAATCGACAAGGGAAAACTAACCTAAATAATAACATAATAGTTCGATAAATAAATAAACTTTTATTTGAGATTAGTGTTTTTAATTAGTGTTCTTAATGGGATTGTTCGGTTTATTTTTGTGAGTTCAAGGAAATTTTCTAACTTTAAAAATATTATTTTTAAGTATTTTTAATTGATTTTTAAATAAAATAAATAAATAAAAATATATAAAAAATGTTGACTTTTTGGGGTTGACCGTTGACCATTGACTTTGACTGTTGACTGTTGACCGGTTCGGACGTGTGTATGTATGCGCTGGGTGAGGCTCGAACCCGAGACCTCCCGTACGCGTGCACGCAGCTCTACCAACTGAGCTACGTGTCTAACCCAAAATATTTCTGTTTTTAATTATATTTATACACTATTTAATTTTATCCAGAAATCATTTATTTTAAAAAGGGTTTTAATTACGTCGGACCGATGCACACAACAGGTCTCGAACCCGGGACCCGTTGTTTAGTGTTGCACACAGTCCACCGCTGGACTGTGTGTCTAACCTGGTTAATATACTGATTTTTATTATACTTAACATCTTACAGCGAGTTGATCCGTTTCGGTTTAAAAAGAACATTTTTATTTCAGAGAGTTGAGGTGGTGTCAGGGATCGAACTCGAGACGTGTGTTAATTGTTTGCACACAGTCCACCACTGGACTGTGTGTCTAACCCGTTTATATAACTTGTTTTAATTAATCTTATAAACATCGTCGACTTCGTCTTCTTCGCTCAAAGACTCAGACGACCGATATTCTTCTGTTCTTGATTGAGTCGTTCATCGAACATATTAGTGGTTGAAATGTAATGAATAAAATGAGTTAAGGAATCGAATGTACCGATCAGACTGTATTTTCTCAGAATTCCGGCAATGGTCGTCGGCTCTGATTTGTGTTTTCCGTCTGATTGAATCAATTAACATTTTTGATCAATTAGTTATGAAATTGGGTTACTAAACAAGGATTAACAGAAGGTTTGAATGATTATACCGATTCACAGCGTGATTTTGGAAATTCCAGAGGTTTTCCGGCGAGTGCAGAATATTCCGGCTACGTCGTCTGGGATTGATTCTGGTTGACAGATTGAAGTTAGTAATAGTCTAACAATGGATTGAAACCGAAAGAGTCGAGGTATTTACCGTTTTGATGAAAGTCTCGGTTTTCCGGCGAAAGTCCGGCGATTGCAGAAAATCTCCGGCGAGTGAAATTGATTCGAGAAATGGTGCTATTTTGAGCGAAATGATTTCCAGAGGCTTGGGTGTGTATTTATAGGGAAGAATCACAATGAATTGGGTCTGATTTCAGTCTTGATTCGTTGGTCAGCCTTTCTCCGGCGGTTATGACTGATGTCGCGGGATTAGACATCAGCTATAACCGATGTCGATGTTAATACATACGTTAAGTCAAAAGAAACCGTCGATAATTGGCGAAATCGTCGGAATTTCCGGCGACTGCGAATTGGGAGCGCTGTTGACTGAATTCGATTTCGAGTTTTATTATAAATGTTATTTGTTTCACTGGATAGCACAAGTGAGTCAAGTGGCGGAGTGGTTAAGTCTTTGTGGTTTTATTCGGCTGACCCGGGTTCGAAACCCGGCAGCCTTCTTTCTTTTTTATTTATTTTATTTTCACTTTTTATCAATTATAGTTTTTAAATTCTAAATTGTTTATTAATTATGTATTGTCTAAAATTAAAAAAAATCATAAATACGCAACGAAATTTTATAACTTGATATTCGATTAATAACCGAAGCGGGTTTTGGAAACCCGTTTTTCGACGGATGTTACAGTATCCCCTACTTTTAGAAATTTCGTCCCGAAATTTAAGTAGTGGTATGGTTGACTCGAAAAGAGGGTTGAATACCCGGCTACAGGAATCGCTTTTTGTTGCCTAAAGTGTATGAATACGGAACATGGATACACAGAGTTGATTGACTAAGTATGATTTCATGCGCAAGAGTTTTTGATACGTTTGGAAAGATAAGGTTATATCCTAAAACAAAACTTTTACTACTAAAACCTACATGGAACTTCTCATAACCGCCTGACAATGCCTCTGATCCTTTGGCAAGAATACTTATATATAGGAAGTACCAGCTGCGTATCCACCATATTCTTGTCAAATTTTCATTGGTTTTATCAGTAAGTTATGATTAGTTCTATGATGTGACTCTAGACATAAACAAATACAACAACCAAAGCTTGAGTCTTAATTCTGATAGTATAGATGTTTGAATGATGACAGTACCTCTCTCGTTTGTTATGATGGAGAGGTTAGTCTATGTAGAAGTGAGACACAGCCCAACTTCTTTAAATGATGAGATTGAAATACGTTGAGATGATATGAATGCTAAATCAGTGTGTATAAAACAAACTTCAACCAAGACATTCCTAAATCCTACATGGAACTTCTCATAACCGCCTGACAATGCCTCTGATCCTTTGCCAAGAATACTTATATATAGGAAGTACCAGCGGCGTTTCCACCATATTCTTGTCAAATTTTCATTGGTTTTATCAGTAAGTTATGATTAGTTCTATGTGACTCTAAAACATAAAAAAACACCACAACCAAAGCACGAGTCTAAATTCTGAAAGTATACATGTTTGAATGATGACAGTACCTCTCTCGTTTGTTATGATGAAGAGGTTAGTCTATGTAGAAGTGAGACACAACCCAACTTCTTTAAATGATGAGATTGAAATACGTTGAGATGCATGATGATATGAATGTTAAATCAATGAGTATAAAACAAAACTGAAATAGTAATTCGCATTAAGATTCTTGGGTAAATTTCCAATTTATAATTGAGATACATGAAAATTGAGATAACATAAAGAAAACATAAAAACTAAGCGGTTGGAGTTGAATCTTGATTTTTGGTGAAGGAAACTAGTTGGGTGTTTCGTTTAGGCCGTCATTATCTTCAACAGGATTGGCGTTGATGTTGAAAACTCTTCCTCTTGCTGGTGGCCTAGTGGTTAGGTTTTCTTGATTTGCTTGGTTAACTGGGTTTGCTTGAGTTTGGGCGTTTATGATGTTAACCAAACGAGGGCACGTGTTTCTAAAGTGGGTATGGTCACCACAATTGAAACAAGCTCGAACATATGGGAACATGGGGTATTGGGGTTGTTGATAGGTTTGGATCATGTTTTGAGTAGGGGGTGAGGTTTGGTTTTGAGAGGTGCGGCAAACCTTGCTCAAATGACCATAACGTCCACAATTCGCACATAGTCGACAAGGTAAGGTAGATGGATGGTGATAAAAACAGGTGTTGCATTGAGGGTGAGGTCCAAGGTAAGGTTTCTTATTTGGGTAAGTTGAGTTGGGTGCTACTTGGGTGATTGGGATAGCTTGGAGGGGTACGGCTTGTGAGGCTGGTTGATTGCGTTGGGTGACAGCGAAAAGTTGCCCATCTCGTTTTCTCTTAGAAATGGGTTGAGAAGGGGATTCGGTTTGGGTGGAGTTTGAGGTTTCAGTTGATGCTTTATCCTTCTTCTTCTCCTCCTTGAAGTCCTTATTTCGTATGCGGTTCTCGGTGAGCTCTGTAGCTAACTCCGTTGCTGCTTCCAAAGTTGCAGGTGTGGTACTTATTACAGAGTCTTGAATTTTTGAAGGAAGACCTCGAAGGTAGTGCTCGATCAAACGGTAAAGAGGAGTGAACAAGTTGGGAACCATTTGATTTAACTCGAGGAATCTCTTGTTGTATGTGGTGTGGTCGCCTTCCTTTTGTTTCAAAGAATAGAACTTATCCTCCAATTTCTTGATTTCGCTTCTTGGGCAAAACCGTCTTGTCATGATTTCCTTCAACTCTTCCCAATTCAAAGTCATAGCATCTTCAACACCTCGCTTGGCCTTCTCTGTATTCCACCATGTAAGTGCTATTCCAAGTAAACGACCAGTAGCATATCGCACTTTGCAATCATCGGGGCAATCGCAATTTAGAAAAGTGTTTTCCATTTCTTCAAACCAATGGAGGAGAGCGGTGACACCTTCAGTCCCTTCGTATTTTGGAGGGTCGCAGGATTTGAAATGCTTGAAGGTGCATTTAGTGGTAATTGGGGGAGGGTTGACAACATTTTGATCTTCTTGATTGACGGGATTAGCGGTAAGGGCTTGTTGAACTTGAACTACAATGTTGGGTATTACGGCAGCTATTTGTTGAGCGATTTGGGCAGCCATGCGCTCGCGGGCTTTTCCTGATCTCATCTTCCTACGAGCGAGATTAGAAGACATCTACAAGGAATACATATCAAGAGTATGAGTTGGACGTTTTAGGGGTCATGTGTCGTATTTAGGAATGAACATTCGTAAAATAAATATAGAATAATAAATCTACTACATCCATAGGATGTCTTGGGCTTTGCTCGTAATTGGGCGTTGCATGCCGCCATACTTCACCTTCGTAATCATGTGGGCCCCCATGATTACCGGGTTTTTCATATGATTCACATGTGTTAGCCTGGTAACGTACACTAAAACCCGGAGAAAATCGAGAAATATGTATGTAACGTATGAAGTTCGGAGTGCATCCAGGTGTGGACACGGTGACAACTCAAAGTGGGGTTAATTCGAACGACGTTTGGTGTGGCATGCTTTGGCCTAATAGGTCCTTCGTACTCTCATCGTTAGTCCCCAGGTAGGCAAACTGGTCCGTTATATGGGATTTATACGAATGCCAACCTAGACAGGACGTTCCGACTACCGGTACTTATACCCTTACAGTTACTACATGCCCGTCGTAGAACTCACTTTGATGAGATTTTGAAAAATGAAAAATGCGACAAAATCTTGAATAACGGAAGTATGAAGGTGATTTGAATATGTGAACATTGAAATATGTATGATGAATATGTATGTAAGTATGTATGTTTGACTGTAAGTATAATTCATTATGTATCACAAAATGTAATATTGGAAGTGTTTGCATGCATTTGTGTATGTAATAAATATGAAAGAAATAAACATCATGAGTTTGCATGTAACCACATAAACAATTAAAATCTAATCAACTATAGTATAGTCTCTAAGGGTCTAATAACCTATCCTATATCCCTATAGTCAAAAGCTCTGATACCAATCTGTCACACCCCGACCCGCAGCGGAAAAGGTGATCGGGCATGATTGGGTTTTCATCAAAGCTCATGACATTTATTATAATGTTTCATATTTATTATTACAATCTTAAAGAAGATCATACAATCAAATCATACAAGTACAACATGTTCTATACATCTTTCTAGACTTCATTATTTTTCTTCTAAGGCACTTTCCTATGTGTTCCTTGCTTCATCCTGTCCACCTGTATCATGTGTAAAAATGGTTTTTGGGTCAACAAAAAGTTGGCGAGTGAATCCTATGAAAAACATTTAAACGTGTTTATTGTATTGATTATAAAATAAAGTGCATAACCACATATGAGTAAATGTAGATGTAAATTTATTCACAATACACATAATATTAAATATTGCACACACATACAACAATTGATTGTTTTGAGGCACGCGTTGTTCAACTCGTCTCCCACGAGGAACTGATGGGCCTAATGAATGAGTTTTGAGACACGCGTTATTCTACGAACTGATGGGCCTAATGAATGAGTTTTGAGGCGCGCGTTGTTCAACTCGTCTCCCACGAGGAACTGATGGGCCTAACAAATAATTTGCATACAACTTGACAATATGTAATACATAACAACAAACAATATTTACATTCTAAGTTTAGAACATAATATGGTATAGCACGAGTTTGAATAAGCGAATTAGTTTAAGCGACACATGATACACCCCAAAACATGAATAAAAAGGGGAATTTGTAAGAATTCACTCACAGTGGGTGCGTCTCTTGGATTGATGATGAATGCGCACGAATTCGGATTTAATCGGCAAGGGAAAACTAACCTAAATAATAACATAATAGTTCGATAAATAAATAAACTTTTATTTGAGATTAGTATTTTTAATTAGTGTTCTTAATGGGATTGTTCGGTTTATTTTTTTGAGTTCAAGGAAATTTTCTAACTTTAAAAATATTATTTTTAAGTATTTTTAATTGATTTTTAAATAAAATAAATAAATAAAAATATATAAAAAATGTTGACTTTTTGGGGTTGACCGTTGACCATTGACTTTGACTGTTGACTGTTGACCGGTTCGGACGTGTGTATGTATGCGCTGGGTGAGGCTCGAACCCGAGACCTCCAGTACGCGTGCACGCAGCTCTACCAACTGAGCTACTTGTCTAACCCAAAATATTTCTGTTTTTAATTATATTTATACATTATTTAATTTTATCCAGAAATCATTTATTTTAAAAAGGGTTTTAATTATGTCGGACCGGTGCACACAACAGGTCTCGAACCCGGGACCCGTTGTTTAGTGTTGCACACAGTCCACCGCTGGACTGTGTGTCTAACCTGGTTAATATACTGATTTTTATTATACTTAACATCTTACAGCGAGTTGATCCGGTTCGGTTTAAAAAGAACATTTTTATTTCAGAGAGTGAGGTGGTGTCAGGGATCGAACTCGAGACGTGTGTTAATTGTTTGCACACAGTCCACCGCTGGACCGTGTGTCTAACCCGTTTATATAACTTGTTTTAATTAATCTTATAAACATCGTCGACTTCGTCTTCTTCGCTCAAAGACTCAGACGACCGATATTCTTCTGTTCTTGATTGAGTCGTTCATCGAACATATTACTGGTTGAAATGTAATCAATAAAATGAGTTAAGGAAACGAATGTACCGATCAGACTGTATTTTCTCAGAATTCCAGCAATGGTCGTCGGCTCTGATTTGTGTATTCCGTCTGATTGAATCAATTAACATTTTTGATCGATAGGTTATGAAATTGGGTTACTAAACAAGGATTAACAGAAGGTTTGAATGATTATACCGATTCACAGCGTGATTTTGGAAATTCCAGAGGTTTTCCGGCGAGTGCAGAATATTCCGGCTACGTCGTCTGGGATTGATTCTGGTTGATGGATTGAAGTTAGTAATAGTCTAACATTGGATTGAAACCGAAAGAGTCGAGGTATTTACCGTTTTGATGAAAGTCTCGGTTTTCCGGCGAAAGTCCGGCGATTGCAGAAAATCTCCGGCGAGTGAAATTGATTCGAGAAATGGTGCGATTTTGAGCGAAATGATTTCCAGAGGCTTGGGTGTGTATTTATAGGAAAGAATCACAATGAATTGGGTCTGATTTCAGTCTTGATTCGTTGGTCAGCCTTTCTCCGGCGGTTATGACTGATGTCGCGGGATTAGACATCGGTTATAACCGATGTCGATGTTAATACATACGTTAAGTCAAAAGAAACCGTCGATAATTGGCGAAATCGTCGGAATTTCCGGCGACTGCGAATTGGGCGCGCTGTTGACTGAATTCGATTTCGAGTTTTATTATAAATGTTATTTGTTTCACTGGATAGCACAAGTGAGTCAAGTGGCGGAGTGGTTAAGTCTTTGTGGTTTCATCCGGCTGACCCGGGTTCGAAACCCGGCAGCCTTCTTTCTTTTTTATTTATTTTATTTTCACTTTTTTATCAATTATAGTTTTTAAATTCTAAATTGTTTATTAATTATGTATTGTTTAAAATTAAAAAAATCATAAATACGCAACGAAATTTTATAACTTGATATTCGATTAATAACCGAAGCGGTTTTAGAAACCCGTTTTTCGACGGATGTTACAGTCAACTTGTTGAGTTCTCTGTATTCGATACACATGCGAAACGTTCCATCTTTCTTCTTCACAAAAAGAACAGGTGCACCCCAAGGCGATGAGCTAGGACGTATGAATCCTTTGTCAGTCAGCTCTTGCAGTTGACTGGCCAGCTCTTGCATTTCGGATGGGGCTAACCTATAAGGAGATTTTGCGACTGGTGTAGCGCCAGGTACAAGATCGATGCGAAATTCGACTTTTCTCACAGGAGGAAGTCCTGAAATGTCGTCGGGAAAGACTTGTGGGAATTCCTTCACAATTGGGATATCTTCGAGTTTCCTCTCCTTGTTTCCCTTCTTGACAACGTGAGTTAGGAATGCGACATAGTTCTTGCGGAGATATCTTCAGGCTTGAAGGCAGGACATTAATTTGAGTCCTTTCGAAGGGATTTCCCCAAAAATACGTAGTGTCTGACCGTCTGCAAGAGGAACGCGAATGAATTTTTCGTGGCACACCACTTCAGCGTGATGCTGGCTGAGCCAGTCCATACCGATTATAACATCGAAACTTCCCAACTTCATAGGAATGAGGTCAATTGGAAAATCGTGATCGTTTAGAGTGAGAGTACAATTGCGTATAATAGAATTTAATGAAACGGGTTTTCCGTCAGTAACTTCCACCGTTAGAGATTCCATGAGATTAACACGAGGTTGGTCGAGGATAGGTTCGAATTCTAAGGACACAAAGCTCTTATCCGCACCAGTATCGAATAATATGGATGCATAACTACCATTGATGAGAAACGTACCGTTGACCACGTTGTTGTCAGCCCTGGCTTGGTTGGCATTGATATTGAAAGCTCTTCCTCTGGCAGGTGGAGGAGCTTGGTTAGCTTGGTTTACCGGGTTCGCTTGAGCTTGGGCATGGATGATGTTCACTAGGCGTGGACAAGTGTTCCTGAAGTGGTTTGGGTCCCCACAGTTGAAACAAGCTCGCATGGGTAGCATCATGGGGTAGTTGGGTTGGTAGTAAGGTTGGGCTGCGTGTTGTGCAGGTGGTAGAAGTAAGGGTGGTTGAGCTTGGCCCACTATCTGATTTTGGTTTGGGTTGGAGGTTGATTGTGGTTCATTCGTTGAAGGGTACGGCAGGTTTGGATGGTGTGACCTGCACGGCCACAACTTGTGCAATGTTGGCAGGGGTTTTCGGGAGGGTTATGGTATTGACAGCGGTTGCACTTTGGGTGTGGGCCAGTGTATGGCTTTTTGTATGGTGCAGCTGGAGGAGCAATTTGGGTGATTGGTGCAGCGGTGATAGGAGGGTAGGTTTGAGTGACAGCAAAATTCTTGCTATTTCGCTTCCTCTTACCAGCAAACTTCGAGGAAGAGACGAGGTGGTTTGGATTGGGTCTCAATGGGTGCTTTCTTCTTCTCATCTTTGAACTTTCGTTTCAAATGCGATTTTTAGTGAGTTCTGTGGCTAACTCCATTGCGGCTTCAAGTGTTGCAGGCGAAGTGCTTAAAACCGAATCTTGGATTTTCGAGGGAGGCCTCGAATGTAATGTTCAACTAAGCGGTACAAGGGGGAATAAATTGGGGATCATCTGGTTCAACTCTAGAAATCTCTTATTATATGAAGTGTGGTCTCCTTTTGTTTCAGTGCGTGGAATTCGTCTTCCAGCTTTTTGATTTCGCTTCTTGGACAGAAACGTCTTGTCATAAGTTCCCTTAACTCTTCCCATGTTAAGGCCATGGCATCTTCAACTCCTCGCTTACCCTTTTCCATGTTCCACCAGGTAAGGGCTACCCTAATTAGTCTTCCAGTCGCGTAACGTACCTTACGGTCCTCGGGACAATCGCAATTGAGGAAAGTGTTTTCCATTTCTTCAAACCAGTGAAGAAGGGCGGTAACACCTTCGGTCCCTTCATATTTTGGGGGATCGCAGGATTTGAAGTGTTTGTAGGTGCACTTGGGGGTTTTGGAAGGAGGGTTGGCGACGCTCTAGTCTTCTTGGTTGGGAGGGTTGATGGGATTAGCAGTGAGAGCTTGTTGAACTTGAAGCACGATGTCAGGAAGTACAGCGGCCATTTATTTAGCGATTTGGGTGGACAAGCGTTCGTTTGACTTTCCTTACTTTCTACCTCCACGTAATTGCCTAGCCGACATCTACAGGAACACATATAGGAAGATTGTGAGTTTAAGAATTTTCTAGGTGTCATGTGTCGTAAAAAGAATGAAAAACAACATAACTGACAATAATTTAACTACATCCATAGGATGTCTTGGGTTTGCTCATGTTTGGGCCTCCAAATGTCCCCCATACCATTGCCTGTGTAGTCATGTGGGCCCCCATGACTATTGGGCTTGGTAGGATTCACATTGGTGTCGGCGGATTAACATTCGCACCACCCGAATGAAAATCGTAAAACATGATTGCGAGATGTATGGTAGGAGGGTGTCCAGGTGTAGACACAATGACAACTCAAAGTGGGGTTAGCTTACACGACGTTTGGTATAGCATGCTTTGGCCTAATAGGTCCTTCGTACTCTCATCGTTAGTCCCCAGGTAGGCAAACTGGTCCTTTACTTTGGATTTATACGAATGCCAAGCCTAGACAGGACGTTCCGACTACCGGTACTCGTACCCTTCCAGTTACTACATGCCCGTCATGAGAACTCACTTTGATGTGATTTGAAAAATATAAAATCATTGCAAAAATCATGGAAATCGTGAGGTGTGTGCTCTCATATATATGATATGTTATGAGGATATGAATTATAATGAGCATTGCATATTAACATGTACTTGTGAGCGTGCTTGCATAATATTGGGTGTGAAAATAAACATGAAACATATAAACATCATGAATTTTGCATGTAACGCATAAAAAATTAAAATTTTATCAACAATAGTATAGGCTCTAAGGGTCTAATAACCATCCTATTTGCATAATATTGGGTGTGAAAATAAACATGAAACATATAAACATCATGAATTTTGCATGTAACGCATAAACAATTAAAATTTTATCAACAATAGTATAGGCTCTAAGGGTCTAAGAACCATCCTATATCCCTATAGTCACAAGCTCTGATACCAATCTGTCACACCCCGACCCGCAGCGGAATAAAAGTCGGGGCATAATTGGGTTATCACCAAAGCTCATGATATTTACTAAGATGTTTCATATTTATTAAATTCAAATTACAAACTTAAACATCCAAAAATAAAATTCATACAATTACAAAGGAAAATGAAACTATATATTTATTCCAAAGCATAAACTTGTTTATTCTTCTAGGCCATCCTAAGTGTTTCCTGTCTCGGCTGGATCACCTGTATCATGTGTAAAACATGGGAGATTTTGGGTCAACAAAAGTTGGAGAGTGAACCTTGATAAAACATTTTAACTATTTCTTGTTTTATTTATTAAAGAAAATTCATGCATTAATCACATGTGAACAAACATATATATATGTAAACAATCACAAACCACTTTGGATGAGTATATGACATGAATGATGATGTATTTGAGATCAAGGCTCAATCAAACGGAGCCGATCTAATGAGGCTCCTGATGCTCAACCCGTATCCCACGGGGAACAGATGGGCCTAATGAAATGCATGCACTGAACTGATAAATTTAATCTACATATAATTCACACAACAATCAATACACATTTGATCACGGATATGATGTATGCACAAGTGTTTAAATAAAATAAAAGAATAGTACGACACATGATACACCCCAAAACATGATTAAAACGGGGAATTGGTAGAGATTCACTCACCTTGGGTGCGTGTTCTTGAGTGATAAAGAGAGCGCACGATTTAACCGACGAACTACTAACCTAAAAGATAATAATACGATAATTCAATAAATATAACAATCTAATATTTTTATTTAATCTTTGTGTTAAATTTTTAAGATTTTATTTGGTGGTTTTATATTTCTTGAAATTTATTATCATATGTTTTTAAATAATTTTTTTATTAGAAAGGATGCATAGTTTAAATTAAGATAATAAATAAATACTGAAATAAATAAAATAATAATAAAAATATTGTCAGGCTTCTGACAAGCCTGACCGGTTCTCTCAAAGTTTTTTGGCAGCGCGATACGGGATTCGAACTCGAGACATCTTGCTTACGTGCACGCAGCTCTACCAACTGAGCTACGTGTCTAACCCGAAAGTAATCTGATTTTTATTACTCTTATATACTACTCAATCATTTCAGAAAATCATTTTAATTAAAAAGGTTTTAAACCAATTGAAGCGGTATCAGCGCATTATTCGAACCCGAGACCCATCTGTTGTCTTGCACCCGGCCCAACCAACCGGGCTAGGTGTCTATCCTATTCGTATCATGATTTTCGTTAAACTTAAACACTACCGGAACACCTTCTAAATTATATTAAAAAAATTTGAGTTTTATTATAAGAAAACCGGTTGTAAGCATGGATCGAACCCCGACCTTGTATACTACAATTGCACACAGTCCACCACTGGACTGTGTGTCTAACCCGGTTAATATCCGGATTTTTTTTATATTTAACCCCTTAAATGATTCGTCTTCTTCAACAGTTTGAGCACAGAATGATACCCAAATCAAGAATTTTTCATACATGAATTATAACAGTTATACTTTTCTGATATGATTTAGTACAGTAAATGAATGAGGTATAAACAAAGAATTTAGAGAAAATTACCCACTACGGTTGCTTTCGGTTTTCCGGTGGAACTTTCCGGCGACTGAATATCCGAGGTTCTTTATTTGCCAACGTTAAAAGTTTCGAGAAATGTTCAAACAGATGAAGTGTTTGGTGTTCAGTCTGTTTATATAGCCACGATAGGAGTATTGTTTCGGTTTCAAAGGAATTGATTGAAATCGGTTTCAAAACAATGATTGAATTCGGTTTTGATTTATCGAATTAAACATCATCGGTTACTAGTCGGTTACAACGTTTTTATTTGAACGAATATAGAGACTGATTCCGAGATTTTAGCTTCGCCGGCGGTTTCAAATGTGCGACTTGATTTTGCAGGTTTCGGTGTTTGACCTTTTTAAATGTTATTAGTTTTGGTTTTATGACACTAAAGTGGGTGTGGAGTAGTGGTGTTATGAGTGTGAGTGAGTCCGGGAGACCCGAATTCGAGACCCGGAGACTCTATTTATTATTTTTGGGTTTATTTTACTTATTATTATTATTTATTAATTATGGTTTTTAAATTCTATAATATTTATTAATTATGAAATGTTTAAAATAATCGGCACAATAAATACGCAACGAACTTTTAAAGGAATATTTGATTATTAAACGAAGCGGGTTTTGAACCCGTTTTTCATAAATGTTACAGTAGTGGCGGGGTGATGGTAGGAGCAGTTAGCCCACTGGGGATGAGGCCTAGTGTAGTCACGCTTGGGTTTCTCGGGGTTGGCAGGGGTAATGGCTGCTAGCGTTTGGATGGGTTGAGAGTTTGGCGGAGTAACAAACACGTAATTCTGACTAGAAGCCTTCCGCTTCTTGTTCTTGGGGTTGTTGTTTCTAGGGGGTTTGGGTGAGGGTTCAATGGCGGCGGTTTCGATGGTGCCTTGGTGCGCGCCTTTCAACGATGCCTTTGTGGCATTCTTGCGCTTGACATGGTTGCTGTTAAGGCGAGTGGCCAAGCGGTAGGTTTCCTCAATAGTCGTTGGGAAAGCAGCTTCTACGAGGTTCATGAAAGAATCGGGCAAACCGTGGATGTACTTGTTGATGGCCTTTTCAGTGGTACCAACTTGGCTAGGGCAAAGGATGCTTAGTTGTTTGAAGCGTTGGGTTAGACCAACGTTCTCATCTCCGTTCTGATTGAGATACCAAAACTCATGCTCCAACTTCCTGAGTTCACGAGGAGGACAAAATTCGTCCCTCATGATCTTCTTCAGTTCAGCCCATGGCAACGCGTGGGCGGCATCATTCCCTCTTGTGCTTCGTTCAGAGGTCCACCACTCGAGGGCTCTCGAGCGTAGTACCCCCGTAGCATTTTTGGTGCGCAAGTTATCAAGGCAGCCACTTTGGCGGAATGAAATCTCCATGGCTTCAAACTAAGTCAACAAGGTCGCCGCACCATCATTACCAGTAAACTCCATGGGTTTACAGACCATGAATTGTTTGAAAAGAAACTGTGACTTAGGCTTTTCCACCTTAGAGTCGACGGAGGATTTCGGGGTGTCATGGATGGTTTGAATTTGGCTACCGATGTTGGGGATGATCTTAGCCATTTGCTCGGCCATCTACTCGGCAACTAAACCTACAAATTCTTGCTTCGAAATGGAGTCCCCATGGTTGTGGGAACCCTTCTTGGAAACCTTTGATTTCTTTGAGGAGCTTGGATAAGACATCTAGGGTTGAAAATAGCAAGGAAAAGGATGAGACTTGGTCATAATGTAAAAATAAGTTTTGCATGTATAAGCATGGATATGTTCACGTTTGTTGCATGTATTTGACGAGTATTCAACATGTATTCAATAAGCATAATCACATATGAATGCGGATAAAGAGTATAATTTAGTTTGTTCACGAGGAGTATTATTGTTTTTGATTGCGAGAGATGTGCGAATTGTGTAACGGTTTCGAAACGAACAAGGTATCAAGTATAAAATCACATTAAAATGGAGATAACATATAAGATAGGCTCAATAAAACATGGGATTGTTTCGGGTAGAGAAACGTCGACTATTCCAAAGTGATTCGTAAGTCCTTTCGAGTTAGGGAACATGCTTTGGCCTAATAGGTAAAATACTCACGTCGAGAAGCGATTAACGGTATTTTACCCTTCCAGTTACTACATGTCCCTAGTCGATCGAAAATTCGAGACTTTGGCGAGATTGAAAATCGAGGAACGGGACTAGTTGACAAGGTGCGGGTTTCACCCTTAACTTGGCAACATCGTACCCTAAGTGTGGTTGGTACTTGTCGGGTCAAATAAATTTTGACACTTTGACAAGGTTCCACTAGAGTTGAATGGGAAGTTTTCCATCAAGGTGTGGATGTCACTCCTAACTTGATGGTGTAACTTCGTGAAAAGTAGAATACGCGGAATGAGGGATTTCACCAAAAATTGTAAGCCATTGGGCCTATCTTGGTGCAAATTGCCTCGTTTGCATCATGAGTGTCTTCAAGTCTTCAAGTGTATTGTGTAAACGTCTTAGGAAAGACGTTATGTAAGTTTTAAGACCAAAAGAAAGGAAGAAGCAATGTAGGAAGAATAAAGTTTTAAGCATAATAAAAGAATGGTAAAAAACGGGACGCTTAAACTATAGACTAGGTCGAACATTGAAATTCTACCTAATTCCCTATAGTTATGGCTCTGATACCAATCTGTCACACCCCAACCGATGGCGGAAACATCGAGGCAGGACGAAATAGATTGCTCATTGCTCACAACGCTAATAGTGATAATAATTAATTTAAACCAAATTTCATTTCATAAGTAAATCGTCATTACAATACATGGGAATTTCAAATAACAACAATAACAAGACAAAATTTGAAACAACATTAATAAACCTAAACGTCTACGTGTGTATCTAGCATCAACGCTACTTTGATTTCATAGCATCATCTTCATCAACCTGTAACATGTTGGAAAATAGAGTTCAATGTAAAAGCAAAGGCGAGTACACAAGTTTAAGCATAAGCATACGTATACGAATAAAGTTAAAACAAATCCACATGATACTAAGTTCATACGGGAGCATTATACATGGCATGCAATATTTCTAGTCAAACCCCTTGTTAACGCGAATTACGATATTTTAACATGGCCTCTAGATTTCACGAGTGAGGTGGTGCGTTACTCCTATAGCGCTATACATGTCAAATGAAGGCTTAAGATAAGCTAATGACTATGGTATTACATAAGAATGGTCCAAGATATAAGCACGAGTAATGTATCAAAGCATGCATGTATATTGGATTGTTTCGTGCATTTCATAAAGTTTAAGTTTAGTGACTTTGTATAAGGTAAACATGTGTCACACCCTCAATTTCCACTTGCGGAGTATTACCGCGAGGCGTGTGATCAAACCAGAATCTCAGACACTAGCAATATCGAACGACTCTATATGATTTATTTAAACGTTTTCCAAAAACATTTGTTGTAAACATGCATAGTCATTTTCAAAATATCAAGGTTTCAAAGTTTAGCGGAAGCATTAAAATAAAGTAACGGGCGCCAACATAAACGCCAAAACCAAAATCCCAAAAATTATTCGTAAATAAAGACTCGATAAAAATGTCTTGATCAAATGCAAGTGAGTGCACCTAGCGCTCCTAGCGTCCTGAGAAACATGCAAAGAAACAAGTGTCAACATTAAAGAAGAGTGAGTTCACGGGTTTTTATAAGTTCACAAAAAGGTTGTTTCCCCCGTTATCCCTAACCTGGGATAATGACCTAGTTCCATTATTCCTAACCTGGAATAATAAGGTTGGTTTGTAAATAAGTTCAATGTTAACATGTAGGTAGCGAGCCTAAAGTTACGTCACGTAAGAGTTCGCGATCGAAGCTGACTGTTGTTGCCTCTGTGTTTCCAGGTCTATCACTGACCATGGCGAAAGTTAGGCCAAATTAATCACCCGTTGACCATACCCGGTCGGCTAGCGCGACTAGCTCGGGTGGGGCTTGTCGGGCCCAGTAGTACTACTATAATTTCCCCGCTATCTAACCCAATACTAACGATCTGAGAGTTGGTTGAGGACTTCTGTGATAAAGCTACTTAGTGACCATAACATACATTAACATTAACTTAGTTACCGAATAGTTAACGGTGTTAATTTCGCATAACGTAAAAGATTGAGTTGTAGAGCGTATACATGTTTCTCCCCCTGTTGTTCAAAACCAGATAAAATAGGGGCCGTGAACTCACCTTAAATTGCTCGGTTAGATAAACGCAAAAGAAGCAAATGATGGAACCGCTAATCGCGTCCTAACATGTCAACCGATTTAAAGTTAGTGTGTGAACACACTGACACAAAACCCTACGCATAACTAACACATAGTACGGCACACGTAATAACCAATTCGAAACCATAATCATGCATGCAAAGTATCACCATACAAAATAACGATCAAACCAACTTGTCATAAACACAGGTTAACTCATACAACACTTAGGTACACACAAACGCAAGTTATCATGTTTCAGCTTGTACGCTCATAACTGGGCTGTTTTCGAGAATTTTTATAAAATAGTTCCAAAGTTCCAAAAATTCCATTTGTTTTACAAGAGGTGTCAATTAGACTGTAGAATTTTGTGTGAAATTTTCAAATCCTAAATCTTTACCAATTATATATAAACATTTATATACTAGGCTGCAGTCAGATTCATTGCTTTCTGACTGCAGTCCACGAGAAAAATTATTTAAAAATCATCGTTCATCCGATTAACGAAATTCCAGTGGGATATTTTCGGAAATCCCGTCTCCAGTTACTGTACATATTTCTTGACCTAACCCCATACAGACTATGAGATCCGACTCGATAAACAACCTGCAAATTCTGCAGAATTTACGCAGCTACAGCTGCTGCACTAAATGACCATTTAAAAATAGCAAACTACCTCAGAAAAATATGAATCCAGCGCCATTTGAAGCGTTTTTCAAAAATACACGTTTTAGGCTTTAGAAAATCTACTTTTCGATAAATAATGATCAGGTTACAGACAACTGAAGTTAGCTGTAAATGTCAATCAGCTTACTGTTTTCGACTTTATCGCATTAGAACATGTGTAAACGGCCATGATGCTTAGTTGTATTGATTAACAGCAGGTTAACTTGTCAAATATCATCATATATATCAATATTCATGCAAACCCTAAATATATATCATGATCTTTATCGATAAAACGCAACCTATGATTTTAATATTCAATCATATCATCACAATCGCAAAGATTCGCATATTCATCCGAACTAATCATACACCACAACGCTTTTTCATAATAACATCATACAAGCACATAATCATGATCAAGATTACACAAAACCTAGTGTGAATCACAATACAATTAAACCCTAACCTTGAAACGATGACAATTAGCGAACCGGGACAAGCTTGGAATCGATCTGAGGGGTGTAGAACTTGCGCGACCGAGAGAGGGGGGGGCTGCCGTCGACTTCAACTTAGAGTATTAGGGTTTGAGTGGCGGGTTGGGTTTGCTTGGTCGCGAATTCGAAACGTTTTGCATGCTTGGTTCGGTTCGGCTTATAAATAGAATTTACTAAAATATTATTCACGACACGGAGTTTATAAAATATTAAATCACGTATTTGGAGTGGGACGCAATTGATTCACAACGTCTAATAACACATAGCACGTAATTCAGATACAACCCGTTAGAATTTCCAAACATTGTGTATTCCCTAAAACTAAAGTTAGCGTAGTTATTGCGAGCGTGTAATTTAATTCTCCGAATTAAATCAGCGTAGGATGAATAACAATTAAGTAGCGTGTTTAAGATACCTGAAAAGCCGGGATGTCACATTATCTCCATGTTGAAAGAATTTTCGTCCCGAAAATTGAGTAAACGCGGTTTAGAATGCAACGCACAAAGATTCAGTTTGTTAGAATGGTACAAGTAAATCCCAGGCTGTCATAACATGTTACACCCAAAAGTGATATAAACGAAAAGTGGGTCGAGTGTACTCACGGTTTTGCAAGCTTTCCGACTTGTTAGTTCCGTGAAAAGTTGCTTGGTTGCGGGAGGAACACCGGGTTATCCTACAAGAGGAAAACGTAGGTGTGATTATTTGGATGATTATGGTAGATTCGGAATTTGGACTATTGCATAACAAAGTAAAGTATACGAAAATACTCACTAAGGTCTAGCACTCGTCTTGACACAATGGGAACCCATTAGGGTTTATGTGATTTCATAGGTTGTAACACCTATTAGAATCTAAACGAGGAACTAAACACTTCTAGTGATTAAACTTAGTAACTTGACATATGATTATTTGGTCATTATCAAGGTTTTGGTTTTAAGTATATATACTATATCGATTATAATAGTTATATCATAAGTCCACAAGGATGTCATAGAAGTCATGTAGGAGGTAGGAAGATGAATCTTCCATTTAGGAACCTCTTAAGAGTTCACCACTACACAAGTTGTCATAGACAACAAGGAGGGTCAAGAACAAGAACAAGAATAATAAAGAAATGAAATACATGTTACCATACACTAAGTAGCC
The DNA here is from genome assembly GCA_947069175.1 of Scalesia atractyloides. Classification (NCBI taxonomy): domain Eukaryota; kingdom Viridiplantae; phylum Streptophyta; class Magnoliopsida; order Asterales; family Asteraceae; genus Scalesia; species Scalesia atractyloides. The sequence continues at coordinate 44,070,919 of CAMTDV010000017.1, forward strand.
AAGTAATCTACAACCCGGTGAGCCGGCGCCGACACACGTCGAAGGCTAGACGGGGTTGTGTTACTTTCAACTAGCAAGCTACTTAGGATGAATGAGAAAACATCAAGTGTTGTGTGGACTTAGGTGTAGGATAGCCCAAGCTAACCTTGTAGTCACACTACTTCAAGTTCTTGACTTGGCAACACTTGTGAGCTTAAAGCTCATTGAAAACAGAAAGTTTAGGGTGTTAAAAAAGCCCTTAGTTCATGTACACAAGCTTGGTTAGGCTTTACTAATTATACACTTGATTAGGAGCTCAAGAACACAAGTTTGGTTGAAGAAAGCATAAGTTTTGAAAGAGTTTTGAACAAAACGGAAAGTTTGGAACCCTTTAGGTGCATTTCCAGGTCTGGATTCTCCATGGAGAATCCGTGGATTCAAACCTAACGATTATCCTAGCAAGTAGGACGAAGAATCAAGTAATTTCGTTACGAAATGAGCAAGTTATGCTCACTTTAGTAAGATGGTATGAATCTGTCCGAATTCTGATGTTGCAAGAGATTTGAGAGAGATTAGAGAGTTGTTAAAGTGTGAAATGGCTTGGAGGAGCTTGGTATTCATAAGGGGTGAGTTTAGGGTTAATAAGGAGGCTTAGAGGTGATTGGTGGGGTTAAAGAGTTGGGATTTCGTGCAATCCCGCAGAGGTTTAAACTTTCTGCCCGCCCAGACGTCCATACGGACCGTATGGGGAAACCCATGCGGTCCGCAAGGGCCGGGTCAGAAATAAGATTTTTTTTTGTTGTTTTATGGGTTGGGCCTTGTATGGATGTTATCTAAAACGTATTTTGGGCCAACTTAAGCCTTTTAAGCATAACAATCATGATCCAAGGTTCACATATGAATAAAACGAATACGCATAAGTTTAAGATTCACGAATAAGTTTCGTATGAAGTACGATTGCCACGAATTTACAAATTTGTCACGTTTATGAATATCAAGGATGAATGTATGAATATGATTAAGTATAAAACGATTATGAATAAGTACACCACGATTACAAAGATTACAAGGAAAGAACGAATACAAGATACAAAAGTTTCCAAAAATATAAATACAACACGAGCTTTCTAAATATGGAAAGTATGAAAACGCTGGGCGTTACAAGTCAGGACCAGCATCATCACACGACCTTCCCACTACTTAGCTAGAGTTTATTTTGCAAGATATTTCTTGTCTATATCATTTTTGGTATTTCGTGTATATTTTTGTGGCTTAAAGTATACTTTTTTTTATATAAGTACTTTTTATTTACATGTAAAAAAACTAGCATACTTATTTTTTTAATAAAATAAATTTAAATAATGAGGGAACATTTCATCCGTAATCTATCGCTACACTCTGTTAGTGATCCATCGGTGAAGATTCCATCGGTGATTGATCAACAATACTACCATGGTAATTGCTGTGATCTATGTCAATAATCCATAGCTAAACTCATGTCATTGCTTTCTTGGTAAATTATGTCCGTAATTCGTCATTAAGTACATTAGCCACATCATATTTTCCATTAGAGTATACACTTCGAATTGCCCATAACTACCTTAACCGACATTTTTATCTGTAAGTGAAATTCTTTTATTCATAGTGTTGTCATTCTTTTGATTTCTTAAGTTACCTATAAACAGGCTATTGGTACATCAAGCCAAATGCGAATGCATGTATGTACAGGCGGCCTTGAGCAAGGGACAGGTGGGCGTCGGCTCAAGGCCAAAAATGTATAAAGGCCCAAAATAATTTTTGTAAATTATATATATATATATATATATATATATATATATATATATGTATGTATGTACAGGCGGCCTTGAGCAAGGGACAGGTGGGCGTCGGCTCAAGGCCAAAAATGTATAAAGGCCCAAAATAATTTTTGTAAATTTTATATATATATATATATATGTGTGTTGGGATATATATGTGCTGAGTAAAAAAAATACATAATAAAATGCTTCCCCTAACAGTTAATATGTTGTCTTGACAACCAAAGGTTGCATGTTATAATCCTTGCATCCCCTGTTTAGTTGAATTTTTAGATATCCATTAAATGCAAAGATAAAATCATGTTAAATTCGAACTACGTTGTCCTTCAATTTCTATAATAAGGTGCTAGTTTTAATTCATCTTCATATATTTAAAGCTTTTCCAATATGTTTAAAAAAAGTTGACAACTTAGGGGCACACATTTTCTATTCACTACGTACCCCAAAATTTTTAAGAATTTTAGAAGACGGCCCTGTATATATGACTATTCTCTGTGCGACCGCGCATGGTCTCATAATTTTTTAAGCCTCCTAATTTACTTCCAAATATATAGTTGAGGATATAGCTATGAAATTAGAAAGGAAAAACTCATACAATTTTATGACGCAGTGATATACGAATAAAAGAAATACGTCATTAAAAAATAGAACTATTTTTTATACGGATGAGTAAATTATTTCGACTAACACTATTTAGAGGAATATATAGAGTATAAAAATATTTTAATTTATTATTTACTTAATCGCCATATTTTGATGACATTGTTCATGCTGTATACATCTTGAGATATAATAATATTCATAGAATAAATTATGTGTGCAGCTAAACCTGCTTGTTATTTTCTAATGTGTTTGTTCTCTTTATGTATGTGTGTGTAGCTAATGATGATGGTTTGATGGTGATATGGATAACGAAGATAAAAAATAGTTGGGTGCGTTTGTATGTTAGGGGGCGATATATTAAAATATCTATGGAAGCTTCTAAAATATCTACCTAACACCTTTGAATAAAAAGAGTGGGTGTACAAGATTGAAGTGACCCGGTCCACATCACCTCTCCCACTTGTTTATAGTATTGAAGGGCCATAATATTTGGTTGAGAGTACTCATCCGTTCATGACCGATGTTTTCTTTTCATCACAATCATCCGTTTTTAACGCCTTTTGTTGGTGGGGGCATGGGTGGGGGTGGATAGAAGATCCTTTATTGAGATTGCAAAAGTATAACCCCTCCTTTTTTTTCAACTAGATAAAATGGTCATATACAATAATACATACCACATATCAATGTAAATTAGGAATTAATTGCATAAAGAGTCCTTGTGTTTGTCCTACTCCCACCTAAAGGGATTAAGTTGAAAAAGTTGCGTGTTTGTTATTTTACAACAACTTTGTGTTATAAGACTAATTTTTGGATATCAAATAACTAATATACCTTTTTGAGGGACTACTAACATATATATATATATATATATATATATATATATATATATATATATATATATATATATATATATATATATATATATATATATTTATTATTAAAATAGCTTTTACATGTATTTATATGCAAAAAGTTCAAAAAAATTAGATAAAAATAATTTTTTTACATATAAATATAATTTTTATAGGTTTTTTATTTCTACAGTTCTCCATGTTTTTGTGGTTCCCCATTGGAGCTTACACTAAAAACTAAATTAATTACTACAAATATGTGTTTTTAAAAACCTTGGTGAATAAAGATTCAAAAAATCAAAAGAAAATCTAGTATGTGTTTTTATACAATCTATTATTGATAACTAAAAATCAAAATAATACTAAGCCTTCACTTTAAACTTTGATAACTATATAAATAAGCCTTAACTTTAAACAATATAGAAAGTTCAAGTACTTTTATAAACATTGACTGTCTGTTCATTAAACTTTGACAACTCTATAAACTTCGTAAATTCAAATCATTTTACATGTTTGTTATTTTACAACTTTGTGTTATATGACTAATTTTGGATATCAAATAGCTAATATACCTTTTTGAGAGACTATTTTTTTATTATTAAAATAGCTTCTATATGTATTTATATGTAAAAACTTTGAAAAGAATTAGATAATTTTTTTTATATAAACCAGAAAATTATTTTTTACATGTAATATGATTCTTTAAAGAGTTCTTTTTATATAGTTCTACAGTTCTCCACATTTTTATGGTTCATCATTGAAGCTTACATTACAAACTAAATTAGTTACTACAAATATGTGTTTTTAAAGACCTTGGTGAATAAAAACTAAAAAATCAGAAGAAAGGCTAGTATGTGTTTTTATACCATCTAAATGGAAACTAAAAATCCAATAACAGTATGTGTTTTTATACCATCTATTAATGAAAACTAAAAATCAAAATAATACTAAATATATGATTTTACTAATATTAAATACATAATTTTATTAAACCATCGGCAATTTATTAAGAACAGAAATAAAAAATAACGTTGTGTATAATTAACTTGTCATTTTCTTAAATCAGCAATAGTTTTATAGTATAAAAATAAAAATAAAAACAAAAAAAAAAATAATAATAATAAATGAAAAGGCTTGTGTGTATTGCTATCCCACTGGCCCAGTTACAATAAAAAAATATATATTCATTAATAAATTAAACTAATGTATTCGTAACTTATATACATATATTAACAAAACTAAAAATTTGATAGGTTTCATAAAAATTTATATTTTTATAACTTTAACTAGTACTTATATTTGTTTATTGTTAATTTTTGGAGCGGACAACTTTATAAATAAGCCTTAACTAAGTTTAGTACTTTTTATACAGTAAATTGCACAAAACATCCTTTATGTTTCCTCAAACTTGCAGGTTTCAGTTTTAATGCTTAAAAGTTGCTAAAAACAGCCTTTAAGTTTATTTTTGTTACGGGTTCAATCCTTTACAGCTAACCACGTTATTTTCTTCAGTTAAGTTCCCTCACATGCATAACATGTGAGGTATATTCGTCATTTTGGTTGATCTTCCACCCACGTCAATTATAAGAAAAAAGAATATTTAAGGTTTAACCTATTTTAAAAAAATTCTAACCGCAGGGACTAATGTGCAATAAAACCAAACTTTTAAAAACCAAACACCCTCTTTTCAGGTCTTCTTCTCCGGATTCCGGCGAACCCGAATTAAGATAGGAATCTTGTTAAGCTAGCCCACTAAGCTGTAAAGATTAACACAGATTTTGACCATGCCAATCAAACTCTTCAGGATTATCATCAGTTGGAAGAATCGGCGCCTTATTCGCATCAGACGGAAACGACAAACGACTCTTCAACCCTAGATACTTCTCACGGAACTGCGATGCCGTCAAATCAGAGAACTTCGTAACACCGTGTTCAGTAGTCGGATCCAGCAACTGGTGACGCTTAGGACGCCGCAAGTTAGACTTAAACACTATCAAACGGTAATCGTGCTCCTCTGTAGTCGCGTACGTTTTACCAAACTTTGTTTAAACTAGGTTAAAACTTAAGTATTTTTTTTATAATTGAAGTGGGTGGAAGATCAACCAAAATGACGAATATACTCTCACATGTTATGCATGTGAGGGAACTTAACTGAAGAAAATAACGTGGTTAGCTGTAAGGATTGAACCCGCAACAAAAATAAATTTAAAGGTTGTTTTTAGCAACTTTTAAATATTAAGACTGGAACCTGCAAGTTTGAGGAAACATAAAGGATGTTTTGTGCAATTTACTCCTTTTTATAAACATTGACTGTTTGTTCATTAAACTTTGACAACTATATAGACTTGGTAAAGTCAAATCATTTCAAAAACTTTAAAGAAGTTGGAAATTTGTAGTTTTTATAAACATATCGAGTGTAAAATGAAATTAATTAAATTATAGAGATAAATTATATTAGTTCTAAATATATCTTTACTATGATACTATGATATGATATAATTTCTCAAGCATATAAATAACTTAGTTATCAAAAGATTTATTTAGATTAGTCAATTAATATCATCAAAAGGTTTATCTAGGCCATGCGTAGTGATAATCCTCAATAACTCTTTGTAATGTCGGGTTATACGACATGTAGCAAATATGTAAGAAATAAGGGTTATACAACTTGAGTGCGTAGTGGTTAACCCCTTTAATTATATATATATATATATGTGTGTGTGTGTGAGAGAGAGAGAAAGAGAGAAACCTTAATGTAGCGTCATGATGAGCATAAAGGGCATAAAAAATTTCTAACCCATAGTGCCTAGGGGCCCGTTATGCGCGAGTACTTTGGAGCGTTTATTGTGGATGTGGCGCCATATAAAGGCCCACTACGGAAGGAATTAGATTAGTCAATTAATGTGCAGAAGTATTTGGTGTTGGAATATGGAAATTCAAATTATAAAGAAAAAATGCCACAGTCAAGAAAGTAGTTTGACATCAACTCCGAAAGAAAAAGAAACCCTATTGAAGAGTTCTAGATAAGCATGATAACCAAGAAAGAAAGTAGATGGAACTCAAATTGAAAATTAAGTATGAGGCCTTCTTTGAATTAAGACCATACGAACTACAAAGACTTGATAAAGAAATGAAATTTAATCCATTCAAGTCTACATACAACTGCGATAACTATTATATCATGCCTAAATATTCATTATTTTCACTAAATAAGGCATTAAAATTATAATTAGGTTGTACACGAGAGGTTTAGTAGACATTGTGCTAGGTGAGGTCTTGGGCTAAATAAAGTAAGATGAAAGCATTTAGTTTTCATTTTCTGAACAACGGAGATGTGTTATAAATCAACCGCAAGCGGGATCTAGCAAGACGCTAGAACACCGGAAATACAAACTTCAAAGTACTTAGGTTACATATTGTAAAATATTTCAGTTTTGGACATTTAATATTGGACGATTCAACAAAAACATGGGATTGTTCTTCTAGCTTTAATAGAAAATGAAAGGTTATGCACTCAAAAGAAGCTTGCACTGCAGAAGATTAATCTAGTACCAGTAAATGTTTTGATATGCCAAATGTTTCATATGATATATGCAAGACGAGCATATATCTGCAAAATCATATAGAGGATCATTGGATGGTTGTCAAGAATATCTTCTAGTATTCTTCATATGCGGCGGTCTGTCTAAAGACATTAGTGTAAAGTGTTACGCTAATTCTTGTTTTAAAATAGATCTAGATGATTCTCATCACAATCGAGATAACTATTAACTCCCAATGGAGGAGCTATTATTTGAGTTGCTTTGCATTCTCCTTAAAAAGATGAGCACATCATTGTTTAAAAGGAAACATAAACGAATTTCAGATGAAGTTCACAATTGGTCTCAGGTAGAGGTGGAATAGAATAACCTAGTTGAAGCATAATGATTATACATCTATACTATATTATTTATCCTATAATTGGTAACATAGTATTTTCCGAAAGAAAGTCGATGACTATTTATCATGATTACCTAAACACCAAAGAAGTGTTCGACCCAACGATTTCTTTTTGTCCTAGTTGAACATGATTTGACATTACACGTATGATTATATTTCCGTGGGAGATGTTGAATATGGATAGAATATTGAATTGTTCCTACTTCATCAACCAAGGAGAAATATATACTAGGTGTGTTCTAAAAGTTGCAAATTTATCCAAATCAATTCATACACTATCATTCTTAATAAAATCGAACATCAATGGCCCCATAGAGATTTTCTATGACAAAAAAAGAAGAAGAAGATGGTATCATGCATGTGAAAGAATCTAAGTCACAACACAAAACCAAACACATGCTATTCAAAAAGTGTACCAAAATTTTAATTTTAAGAAAATTATGAGAAACTTTATTAGAAAGCTCTACATATGATTACATGCTACGTTATAATGCATATAATACAATCCATTTAAACCGAGTTGGGTAAGTATATCTTCATAATCCATCATTAGTTATTGATAATTGAGATCAGACTATTTATAACAATACACTATTTGTAACTCATCACAAACAAAAAAAATCACAAGTAATGAAATATTCTACTTGGGGCTAGAGATGGGCATAAAAACTGGTTCCGAACCCGAACCGGTAGAACCGAACTGGAACCGGTTCCAGTTCCTACCCGACATTAAGTAGAACCGGTTCCGGGTTAAAAATACCCGATGGTTCCAACCCGGTTCCACAATTTTACCATTTGACTCGGGTAGTAACCGGTTCCTACCCGTACCCGGTTTCACTTGTACCCGGTTCCATCAGTACCCGGAAATGAAGTTCAAGAAGGAACCGGTTTTACCGTTAAAATGTTACCTTTGGAACCGGTTATAGCCGAAAAAGTGGAGACTAACGATAGAAAGAAACACAAAAATAACAAACACAATAGAAAGAAACATTACACAAACTTTATTAAAACACCAAACCAAACGGGTTACATCAAACATTGGAAGAACCGGTGCCGGAACCTTCTCCCGTCTCATTTTTCTTTGCCTTCGTCACTGGGCAATGCCGCTCAGTGTGTTTCTTAAGGGTTGAGTTGGCTGCGGCCTTCATAAATTTTCCGCAAGCTTTGCATCTAGCCATCTCGTGGCTGTCGGACATTAAACAGAGATCAAAATTCTTCCATATAGCTGGGTTTCTTTTCGTCTCTAAGACAGTAACAACTTGTTCGTTGCTTGCCATAGGTATTTTGCAAGATTTTTGAGAAGATGATTGAGTTTGTAAGTTGATGATGGTGAGTTTATAAGTTGATGATGGTGAGTTTGTAAGTTGAAATGGTAAGTAGGGAGGGGTTTATATAAAAAAACCGATTTCGACGAACAGGAACCGGTTCCCAACGGTAACATTTTTTATCAGGAACCGGTTCTACGGTAACATTTTTTATCAGGAACCGGTTATAACGGTAACTTTTTTATCAGGAACCGGTTCTGAACAGTAAAAGTCAGATTTTTCGACTGTCAGGAACCGGTTCTGAACAGTAAAAGTCAGGATTTACTGTTAGGAACCGGTTCTAAACAGTAAAAGTCGGATTTTCGACTGTCAGGAACCGGTTCTAAACAGCTAAAATCAGATTTTCGACTGTCAGGAACCGGTTCCACACAGGAACCGGTTCCACACCATATACACGGTTCCATATTCTTGGGTGTGAACCCGGGTAGGAACTGGACCCGGTTCCACACCATACCCGGTTCCAATGACATCCGAGCAGAACCAGTTCCGGGTTAGAATTGGTTCCGGGTAATAATAAAACCTGCTTATGCCCATCTCTACTTGGGGCCCACATACTCCTAGCTGACACCCGTGTACTTCTATTGTTTTGAGTGCATGACGTCTGGCGTTCTGCAACTACTAAGTTTAACCTGACATCCGCATACTTCACTTTTAGGCATCCAAGTATATTTTTACCATTTTTTTTTGCAGTTTCACATAATTGTCACTTAAGGTTTTTCATATGGAATACAAGACATATCATGGTTTCTATTTAATTCATATTACACAATATAATACATATATAATTATTATATGATTTATGCATCAACTACCCTCATGTTTCTAAGCTAAGCTTAGACACACTTATGAAGAGTCTTTAGAAAAAGATTAATCTTTAATGAGATTTAATAAGTCCAAATCTTCATTTTTGAAATTCTTTAATTTATAAATTTTCTAATAATTGTGTGGAAATTACAAATATACTCGTGTCATACAACCTCTGTTAATAATCTTCATATGTTTCGCATGCAATAATGTTGATTTAATCTTTTAATCTATGGTTCAACCTTAACTGGAAAATACCGCGCATTTTTATGGTCACAAGATATAACATCTAACTCAGATACTATAACTTCCGACATTTTACTTTGTTATCAAAGAAGCCTTTCGCCACTGAAAAATCATGAATGAGATTTGATAACACCAAATCTTTATATTGGAAATCATTTGATTTAAAATCTCTAATTATTGGATTGATAATAACAAATATACTTTGTGCTGCATACACATGTCCTGACAACTATTAACCTGCACGTACTCTAGATGTAATAACATTGATTGTATCCTTCAATTTTTGGTTTTAGATCTTGATTGAAAATACTGTGTGGTTGTAAGTTCATATTGTGAGTCTTCTTAAACTTTTTGTATAGGCATTGTTGAACATGAGACATGGATGACATTTCATTCTCGCCATTTGTGCAACTATTCTTTTCTCATTCTCCGAATCAAAATGGTCTAATAAACTTCACTAAGTTCGAGCGTGGCCACACATTTACACCAGTTTGAATCAATTAGGGTACAAGAATGCACAACTCCTTTCTGCAAAGGAGAACCAAATCCCTATGACAACATACAACTCCTACTCTTAGATATGTTCCCTTGTTCACGTTATAGCGTTTGGTTAGATTAAAGAATAACCTTAATCAAATGTTAGTTCCAATATGTCTCTTAGGTCTATAGAAATTTAGAGCATATAAACATCAAAACATCTTATGATCAGTGTTGTAAAAGTCGCTAGGTGGACCCTAGTTGGCCAACGGGGGAGTTGGGTGTACTCGGAGTACTCGGGGAGTACTCGGACATGGTAAATATAAAGAAACTAATTATTGGATATTATATATATGTCAAAATAAGCATAATTCAAGTCAAAATAAGAATAATCCATGTCAAAATAAGCATAATACAAAAGTCATCAGACGAGGTTGACCGACTAGGCCGACTACTCTCCGACTACTCTCGGATAAGTCAACAAACGAGGTTGACCGACTAGGCCGACTATGCCCGACTAGTCCCGACTAGACCAACTACTCCCCGATGTTGACCGAGTTTGACCGCCGGCGACTAACTGAGTCCGCCTAGGAGAAAATCGCCTCGGAGGGGTTCCGAGGACCGACTACTCGCCGAGTACAAGGCCTTGGAATCCGACTTTTACAACACTACTTATAACTATGATCCATGAAAATCGTTTTGAAACGAGTTACATCTGATATCATTCTTCAATGCATATCTATGAATGTTGGTCCTCACCAACTTGATGCTTCATTTCATGAATAACCAATCCTTCATTGTAGTCTTACTTTGGATTAATTCTCATGAATCCAATGACTTCGTACATTTAGAGAACTTTATCCAATGATACTTAAGCATACAAAAATGAACATAGAAACATATTTATTATCCATTTAACCGTTAAATCAAATTAAAGAAATGTGGCTATTAAATGTTCGAAGCACCAAATACATATTATCAAATCCATTTCCTAGCAAATCTTAACCATATCTTCTCTGCATGCCCTTCATGTTTAGCCACATGCATTGACTTAGTGAATGGGTCTACTAGATTTAGATCTGTCTGAACTCTAATTATCACTATGGCTTCTCGTTCCAATATGTCTCTAATATAATGGAACTTCTTGGGTATGTGCTTCATGTTGTGGTGCGACCTTGGTTTCTTTGCTTGTGCTATGGCACAAGTTTCCGTATGTTAGGTACCACATTGAGATCAACAATGAACTTCTTCATCCAAGAAACTTCCTTTGCAGCATCAGATGCAGCAATGTACTCGGATTCTATGGTGGATTGGGCAACTACACTTGTTTGGAACTCTTCCAAGTTATTCCTACACCGTTCAGAATAAACACATATCTCATTTGAGATTGAGAATCATCTCAGTCTGTTTGGAAGCTAGCATCAGTATAACATCTTACTGATAACTCTTCTTCCACTCCTCCATAACCAAGAACATGTTTTTGGTCCTTCTCAGATACTTGAGAATGTTTTCCACAACAATTCATTGACTCTTTCCTGAGTTCTGTTGATATCTGCTAGTCATATTCAAAGAATATGACACATCAGGTCTAGTACACAAAATTGCATACCTGATGGAACAGCTTAAAAATGTGGAACATCTTACATTTCCTTCATTTGCTCATTCGATTGAGGGCACTGCATTTTATTCAGTATTATTCCATGAATCATTGTTACGGATCCTTTCTTAGAGTCACCCATTAAGAATCGTTGAAGAACTTTGTAAATGTATATACTTTGACTTAAACCAATGAGTCGCTTTGATCTATCTTTATAGATATTTATTCTCATAATATAAGCGGCTTCACCATGATCCTTCACTGCGAAACATTTTCCCAAGCCAAGACTTTACATCTTTCAACATATGAATATTGTTCCCTATGATTAGTTTGTCATTTACATACAAGATTGTGAAATTTACAAAGCTCCCATTTACCTTCATGTGTAGACATGGCTCATCTTCATTCTTGACAAAATCAAACTCTTTGATTTTTTGATCAAAACAAAGATTTCAGCTTCTAGATGCTTGCTTTAATCCATTAGTGGATTCACTCTGCTTGCAAACTTTATTAAAATTATTCTGATCCTTAAAACCCTCTGGTTGCACCATTTAAACATCTTTAGTAAGATGTCTGTTAAGAATTCAGATTTGACATCCATTTGCCATATTGCATACTCATAATATGCAGCAATGGCAAGTAAGATCCTAATAGACTTAAGCATTGCAATAGGCGAGAAGTTTCCTCATAATCAATTACTGGAGTTTGAGTAAATCCCTTTGCCACAAGCCTTGCTTGAAAAGTTTTCACTTTTCCATCCATTCCAGTTTTTTCTTGAAAACCCATTTGTTTCCTGTTGTTCGACATTTAGGAGGAAGTTTAACTAAGTACCAGACTTGGTTGTCATACATGGATTGTATCTCAGCATTCATAGCTTCAAGCCACTTCTCAGATTCTGAATCTTTTATTGCAGCTCAGTAAGTTTTAGGCTCAGCTTGATCAATTAGGCCCAGCTTGATCAATTATCACTTGTAACAAATGCGTTATGACATACACTTTGGGATTTGTCCCATGCCATATCTCATATGGTGTCATACTAACTTTCTTTATTGGAGCCATGTTAAGGATTTAAACAATGGCTTCAGCTGCGAATGGCCAAAAGGAGCGCGGGAGGTCCGTACAGAAAATTATAGATCGAATCATATCTAATAAAGTTCGATTCCTTATCTCTGACACCCCGCTGAATTGTGGTGTTCTAGGTGGAGTGAGTTGAGAAATGAAACCACACTTCTTAAGATGTTCGTCAAACTCTTGCTAAGATATTCACCACCTCGATCTGATCGAAGCATCTTATTCATTCTAGTAAGTTGATTTTGTACTTCGTTTTGGAACTCTATGAAGTTGTTGAGTTTCATGTTTATGTTTCATAAGGTAAACATAACCATATCTAATATCTAATGAAATCATCAGTTAAAGTAACAAAGTATCTCTCTCCATTTCTACCCATTATTCTAAGTGGACCAAAAACATTAATATGTATGAGTCCCAATAGATCCTTGGCTCTTTCACCAACATTCGAGAATGGAGCCTTGGTTAACTTTCCACTTAAACAACATTCACACTTATGGAAATCATTCTAGTTGATAGAATCTAATATTCCATCAGTTTGAAGTTTCTTTAAGTGATTCTTGTTTATGTGACCAAGTCCACAATACCATAGATACATATCGTTCAAATAGATTTTCTTACACTTGTCAGAGATTTGATATAATGTTTTAGAATTACGGAGCTCTATCTAATATATTCCATTATGTAGTTTTGCTACAAAATGTCACAACCTATTCAAATATGCAGAAATATTATCATCGTCAGAAGCATATTTAAAACCTTGTTGTCTAAAAGCGGAAACGGAAATGATGTTCCTAGTCAAACTAGGCATTAAAAAAACATTGTTTAAAACGAGTTCTAAACCACTAGAAAGTTAAAGAACATATTCTTTACTTCATTGTTTAAAACGAGTTCTAAACCACTAGGAAGTTAAAGAACATATTCTTCACTTCCTTTAGTACGACCTAACGTGAGCGAGGTGGGTATAAATTTTAGATATATTTTAGGTACTTTTCACTCGTTTATTCAAGCTTCAAATTTATAAAAACATGATATAACACTATTACTCTCTATTTCACACTATGGCAAGTGCACCCATCGTTGGCGTAGTACAATGATGGTAAAATACCGATGTCGTCTAAGGACACAAGGGTTTTTAATACCGGAATATCGTCGGCGTCTAATCTAACCAATTTTTTAGGAAAAGGTTTTTAATAAATGAAAATAAACTAAATAAAAATAAAAGAAACAAGTAGACAAGATAGAATCACTTGGCTCCGACTTATTATTTACGTATCCTTTAATGATTTCTATGGTTTGGGTTTTTTAAGAGATTATCTTAGTTATAGTGACATGCCCCTCTTTTAGAGGCGACAGTACCCTCATCCATATTGGTCTGAGTCAGCGGGGATACAGTCCTGCAAGGCCGGAATATTGAAAGATAATTAAGTAAGTTATTAATGCAAAATGTGGCATGTCCCTCTTTTGGAGGCAACGCTACCCTCGGCCATATTGGTGTGAGTCAGCAGGGATACAGTCACACAAGGCCGGTTTAAAGTTTTAATAGTATAGGGGATTCAAGCCGTTCTTACTTCCCCCGATTTGATGCTATCTGCCTTAAAGGAAGTCCTAATAAGCTTTAACTAAATCCTCGCATGATTTATACACTAAACGAGGCAAGAGTTTTACCCAAACCATCCTTCTACCCTCCTTCCAGCAGTTAACGCGCTTTATATAGACCGTAAAGACATGAATGAGTGAATCAACGAAACATGAAGAATGATAGAATAACACTCACTTTCAGTATAAAAAAACTAGTTATTAAAGTCATTAATACATACCCAATTAAAAAGTTTACCAAATCTAGGAAATCAAAAGTAATACGTAAATAACTTATCTTCACCAAGTGATGTAAGAGATTAGCCAAGTATGGCCTTTGTTTGACAAAAACTCTTACGATCAATCTCGGATCCCGAGACTACTACACACTCTAAGGTGTAAATGGATGAATGTAGTAGATGACGGTGGTGGAGTGGTGGCTGGTGTGAGAGAAGTGGTTTGCCAAGGGATGAGTTGGAATGAAACCAAGCACCCCTGTTTATACCCAGAAACAGACAACTCACACGGCCCTGTGCCTTCTTTCTTTTTTGTCTTCATTTAATACAGATGTCAGATCAGCCTGCTACACGGCCCCGTGCGTCAATGGCTCGGCCCCGTGCTTCTTGTACTTGCTGTACTTTCTGAGATTCGCGAATCTGAGAGTTGACCATGGCTCGTGTCTCTTGTCTGCTTCTGTTTGTCTTCTTCTGCTCTGGAATCTTGAGGGGGCACAACCCCATGCCAGTCTTCTGACTTGTTATTTTTGTCTTTGGGTTGAAGCTTATTGGGTTTGTTTAGTACATTATCTCCCCGTCTTTCATACGTGTGCTGGATTTTGTCGTTAATTTGTTTCTTTTGTACATTTAAGCTCTTTTAATCCTGAAAATCAAAAGTATACAAAGAAACGCACTTTTTCCACTATTAGTATTAAAAAGGGTCAATTTTATACCGTATTTGGTATAATTTATATGTTGCATTTGACGCATATCAAATATCTCCACACTTGAAAAGCAATAGTTTTGCTTATTTATTCCTAGTAACTAGAGAGTTTTTTTTGATAGAATACTAAGTCACTTCTTTTTATAAAATTTTCAAAAGAACCGTGTTTTACTAAAATAAAGGGGTGTTAAAAGAAAAACTGGTTTTGGGTGATGGGTCGTTTGTGCAAAATGGTGTTTTTGCGGGTTTTGAAACGAACGGTTTTAAGCTCGAAGGGGTTTAACTAGGGGAATATTTTTGTTTTTTGGTGGAGAGATAAAAATAAGGTTGAAGATGAAAAAGATGGTTTAAAATATCCTAATGGCTCTATCACATAATTACTTGGATTTGTCGGTAAGGACCGAGAATGTATTGTCTTGTCAAGTTCTAGATTTGTAAGAAACATACGACTATTCACACAAGAAACGACAATGAGCTTTTAGTAAAGATATAGAATTGAATGCTCGATAATGGCTCAAAACTCACGTTTTTGTGGGAAAAGGGGTATATGTGTGAAAATGTATATATAATCAAATTTACAAAGAATTGTTATGCCATATTTTTCTTGTATGGTTCTTTTATGGTTTCCAACTTAAACTATAAACAAGACAAAACAAAATTAAAAAAGTGTTTTTGAAAAAGATTTGGGGTGTTTTAGCGTTTCCAAGTAGAGTTTTGTGTAAAGCTTGTTTTTAGAACAAACAAATTCAAGTTTAAGCTTACCTCCACACTTAAATTATAAATTGTTCTCAATGTGTCCAAAATTGGTTAGAGTTGATTAAATGTGTAAAAGTAGGATAAAATAAAAAAATTTAGAAAACCAGACACCGGACACGGGAGCGTGGTAGGGCAGCACGGCCCCGTGTCATAGAGTGCAAGTAACAGTTTACTGAGAATTTTCAGAAGGCAGACACGGGGGCGTGCTTGTGTAGCACGGCCCCGTGTCAAAAAGTTCCAGTAACGAAAATTTTCCAGAAGAAGCACGCCCCCGTGTCAAAAAGTGCCAGTAACGAAAATTTTCCAAAAGCTTAGCACGGGGGCGTGTCCATGGGACATGGCCCAATGTCTTTGTTCCAGAATAAAAAAAAAGATGGGGTAAATTACACTTTTCCTCCTTTATGTTTGTATGGAATTGCAATGAATAGTCTTTAACTTCAATAATTACAGCCACAGTCCTTTATTTGGAAAACCCATTACACCCTACATCCTTTAACATTAACCTAGTTAAAATTTTTAGTTTAGTCAGGTCACATAAGAGTAATTTGGTCATTGTACTATTCTATTATAAAATAGTTTAATAAATAAAAAAACAAGAATTGAAACTTAATATATTTACATATTCTTTCCTCTCATCCAACATCTAATCACCCACCCACCACCAACCACCACTGTCATCTCCGAAACCACCCGCTTGACCTTACCGCACCACCCCACCAAAACATGACCTAACCACCACCATGAGCCACCACCTCCATTAGGCCTAATCTAACCACCATAATGGATATCAAAAGCCTTGATTAAAATCCAAGAACACAAAACTCAACTACAGATTTGCGTTGAAAAGGAATAAAGGAAAAAAAGAAATTTGTTTACTGCACTCTTATAATTGCTTAACCAATACATAAAATTAACCCACATTTATACTAGTACGTTATCTATTCTTAAACAAATTCAAATACTAAATAAAATAATAATTAAAAACCTTCACATTTATCTAACCCAAATTGAAACCTCCATACCTGATACCTATGACGAAATCCCTGTTCAAGTCAAACTCTAGTTTCTTAATTAATAAACCCAACAAAAATGCCATTTTGCCTTGGTGATGAATTTCGATTCATCCAACACACTACCATTACCAAACCTACACACCACTAAAAGCTAATTTAAGATATTTGCAGGCTTTAGTTCCACAATCAACAACCATGTAATTTCCCCAAATCAACAACCATGTAATTTCAGAATCCACAATCACCATTTAAACTAAACAAGTCGAGAAACCGTCGTCGTTCAGTTTAACGAAAACAAGAGAAACTGTCGTAAGTGGATCGTTTCAACAGGAGAACAGGAATGAAATCGCCGTTCTTCCGGCGGCGAAGCTACAACTTCCTTCCGATACCAAAATCCGACGGTGTTGGCTGGCTTCGATGGTGGTGGTGGGGCTTGGTGGACGGATTTGATGGTGGTGGTTGCGGGATACGATGTTGGTGGCTAGGATATGACGGTGGTGATGAGGTTGGTTGGAGACAAAAAGAAAGATGGAGAGAAAGATGTTTGAGAGACGACTTAAAGATAGGGTTTTTAACATAAACAAACGCGTGAAATTTCCAATTTACCCTCATGTGCAAGGCAAATGTTTAGAGTTAACTGAAAATTTAAACTAGGTTAGTGTTAAAGGACATAGCGTGTAATAGGTTTTTCAAATAAAGGACTGTGATTGTAATTATTGAAGTTAAAGGTTATCCATTGAAATCCGATACAAACATAAAGGATGAAAAGTGTAATTTACCCAAAATTTTGTTTGCAGACTTGAGGCACGGGGGCGTGCTTACCAGACACGGCCCCGTGCTGCACTTATTGTTATGAAGATTTTGAGTCGGGAAGAGCCTGTGTATGTGCATGGGGTGTTGGTTTAACGCCCCTTTGGCTATTTTCCATTTCTCCTACATATCCCTACAAGTGGATTGCTTAAAGAAAAATATTAAACTAAACATTACACTAAAATTTAAACTAATTAAGCTAAGGATAGTCCAGGTATTTCCTCCATGGTGCGCCACGTTTATAAGGGTCCTTGGCTAGACCCAAAGTCGGTCAAATGTTACCCGAGCAGGATGACTCGCATCCCAAGTTGCATCGGCGAAGGGCGTAGTCTAAGCTCGAGTCTATGGCTTTGATGTAATTGACCGGGTCATCCTCTACTCGTTGTCCCACTTCAAACTTGATTTCCTTGTCACCTACCCTAATGTTAATCTTCCATCGCTCATATCCACCATAGCCCGTGCGGTGGCAAGGAAGGGTCTTCCTAATATGAGATGGTTTTCGGTGTCCTCCATATCTAGGATTACAGAGTCCTCCAGGAAAACAAATCCCCCAACCTTTACCAAGATATTTTCCACGACACCTTGCGGGTACTTTACCGACCTATCCGCCAATTGTATACTCATACGTGTAGTATGTGGCTTTCTGAGACCAAGCCAGTTGAACATAGAGGCTGGCATTACGTTGATGCTTGCTCCTAGATCGACAAGTGCATTGCTAACCGGTGATCCTCCAATGGAGCAAGGAATGGTGAAACTTCCGGGATCTATATTCTGTTGTGGGAGCTTGTTGAGGAGTGCCGCCAAGCAGTCTTCACTTAAGTGACTTGTTGTATCGATTCAATCTTCCTTTTTTGAGTGAGGAAGTCCCTCATAAACTTGGAGTACTTTGGCATCTGGGTGAGGACTTCTACAAAGGGGAGGTTGATGTGAAGTTATTTGAGCAAACTTTCAAACTTAGTGAATTGCTCGTCGGTCTTTTGCCGGAGTAAACGACCGGGGTAGGGGACCGGAGGAGGTTTGGTTGGTTCGGTATTTTGGGGTTGAGTGTTTCATTGGTCATTGGTTATGGGTATTTTTGTGGGTTGTGAGTTAGGTTGTTGGGGTGTTGGTTCGCCCTCGGGTCCTTTAGTAGTTTTAAAATTATATGCAACTCGGGAATTGTCTTGTCCCACCCATTCATATTGTATTTCAGAACAAGCTAGTCATATGACTTAGGCAATGATTAGAGGATCATAACTCCAACAAGTTCATTACTTAATGGGGTTTCAAGACGAGTTAGAGGATCAATGTACCCCTTCATTTTCAGCACATGAGCACTAACTAGTGAACCTTCTTGCATGTGACATCCCATGAGTGAACTCATCACCGCAAATCGCTCATGTTTAGCTTGTTTCTGAAACATATCTTCCAGTTGCACCCTCATGTCAAAAGATGGTAAGTTTTCAAACGTTTGCTGGAGTTTAGGAATCATGCATGCTAGCATGAGAAAAGAAAATTTTAGAGAATCATCAACATGTTTTCCCAGTTTCTTCGAGAAAGACCAGCTTGTTGGACAGGTTCATCAGGAATTGGTTGATCCAAGACATATTCTTTGGATTCATCTCTGAGAAAAAAATTCAGATTTCAATACTTATTCATGAAATGTTGATGCATAATGTCTATTGTCTAGGTCTTGGATCGAGTCTGTATGTTTAGAGCTTGAATTGTTAGATTTGATGAAGTATTTATGTTGTAATCAACAAGTTCGGCCGAAGTTATAGTCGGCTGATCAAGTTCGGCCGAACTTCCAGGACTAGCTTCGAGCGAACTTGCTTGTCTATATATAGGTGGTCGTGGTTCTTTCATTGTAACAACTTTGCGACTTCTACGACGAAGCTTTGTCAGTTTGGATTTCGAGTTGTAATATCTTTGGACTTAATAAACTGACGATTAAACTGTAATTCTTATGTATTTGGTTAAACTTGTCATATAAATTCCGCATATATGGACAATAGATACAAATTTAGGTTCCCGAGCTGAGGAGGACGGTCCTATCAAGTGGTATCAGAGCCTGGATACCTGAATTTGCTGAAATCAACACAAGAATCATTCTATTTCTACTCATTTCTACCATTTTTCTTAACTTTTTCACAAAATTGAAGAATTCATGGACAAAAATGGCTAAAAATTGAACATGTCATAGATAATCACATAATTACAAACCCCTGAAAGTTTGAGAATAAAAAACAATCGAATTCATGTCGAAATTGTCAAAAAACCAAGTTTTACAAACCAACTTCGCCCGAACTAACACTATAAGTTCGCTCGAACTTGATTAAAAATCATCATTTTTTGTTGATTTTTATCATCTTCGCCCAAAGTTGTTTAGTTTTTCAGGATAATTTGACCAAGTTCGACCGAACTTGATCATTTTTGTTGAATTTTTTGCCTCGCCTGAAGTGGAGTAAACTTTGGAATTTTTTTCAAAATCAAACACTAAGTTCGCCCGAACTTAGATAAACTTGAAATTTTCTCAAAACCTAACAACAAGTTCGTCCGAACTTGATTGTTTGTGAAAAAGCTTGAAGATTTCATACAAGTTTGCCCGAACTTGTTGAAACTGAAATCAAAATATGTTTTTTCTCACAAGTTCGACCGAACTTTTCAGTTTATTAATCGGTTTTCAATTGTTTTTTATCGTGCTTTCAGTTAAGCTTTCAGATTGCCAAGATGGATTATTTCCATAACGCGTTTACTTCACCAATGGCTTCTACATCCAATGCAAATGCTAATGCTAGCGCGGTTAACCAGATGAATCTGGATAACGAGATGGGAACTACTACAAAACCGCCGAAGCTAATGAGCATGGACGAGTTCGAAGGGTGGAAGGAGAAGTTTGTAAACTGGGTTCAAGCCAATCAATTCCACAGCTGGGTCGCGGTAGAAACCGGATACAAGTGGCCAAAAGACGAACGTGATCAAGATCTCGCTTTGGTTAAATTTACACCAGCAGATAAAGATGCGTACGTTGCTGAAAAGAAAATGATCAGTTTGATTCAACAATCTGTGAAGGAAGATATTTTGATACTTCTACCAGAATGGAAACTTCACAAGAATGGTGGCAGGCTCTTTGTGCTAAATATCAGGGAAGCGATGAGATGATAAAGAGCAAGAAGGCCTTAATCAAGAAAGAATTCGATATTTTCACATTGATCAAAGGCGAGACCATGAAACAAATGATTGACAGATATTATCATCTAATGGTCCAGATGCGAAGGCACAATATTCAGAAAACTACCGAGGAGCAGATAGATAAGTTGGCAGATGCACTTCCTAAGGGGGAGTGGACAACTTATCTGATGGTTTTGAAGAATAGTCCGGCTTGGATGCATTTCAAGTTGTCATCTTTCATTGATAAACTAGAAGGTCATGAAATGGAGCTGTTAAAGATTGCAAAATCAAAGAATGCAAATGTTGTTCAAGATGTTGGTGTTTATTATAAAGGAGGTGTTCAAGATATTCAAAGTCTGAAGATTCAGACTGCATTTAGTGCGAATATGAATTCCTCGAATCATTCGCCTCAAAATCAATCGAATACTCAATCTTATCCAAGTTATGATCAGAGTCCTCAGAACACAGGATATTCAAGTGTTGGTTCAAATTCACCGTTCCAAAATCAGAACAATCAATCCAATCAGTCGAATCAGAAAAACCATTCTAGTTCCGATCTGAATGTTTTCCAGTGTAACATAGCAGTTAATCTGAAAAATGTGTTCCCTGAGCAAGTGGCTTAACAACACATAGCACTTCTTGCAATTGTTCTCGAATCTTATGAAAGTCTAGTTGCTGGAAAGATCGGTAATCCAGAAATGACTGCTGAGGATTACGATCAAGTTGATGAAGAAGAATTAGAGCTGATGGATATCAAGTGGAGTCTAGCTTCAATCATTAGAAGAGTTACAAAGTTTGTAGCGCTTACGGGAAGAGACATTGGTAATTCAAGCAACAAACTTGGATATGACAAGTCCAAAGTCACATGCTTCAAATGCCGACAAAAGGGGCATTTTAAACGCGAATGCACCAACCAAGAAGCAAGCGGCAACCAAAGTCCTTTCGGCAACAATAACGACTATTACAAGAAAGTGCTACAATAGAAGCTGTATCCGAAGAGAACACAAGTTGAAGTGCAAGATAACTCTACAAAGCCAACCGAACAAGCTCTTGTCGTGTCTCACGAAGACGAAGGGTTTGATTGGAACAAATATATCGGCAAGAAGACTGGTGTTGCTTTGATGGCTAAGATTGTGGAAGAATCAGAATCAACAATTGATGATGCTGCTCTGGAGAATGCGATTCTAGAAGAATATCTGCAAAGAACAGAGGAAGAGGAATTGGTCTATCACCAAACACAGATGAAGAATATTCTTTCTCCTAACTTTAATGCTAGTTTTGCAGGTTGCTTCAAAAGTACATTGCAAGAGCAAGTGATTGATGAGAAGAAACCAGAGGTTGAAGAGGTCATTGACGTGACGAAGGAAATGAATGCAGAAAACCTTACAGATATTGCTAACAAAGTGATAATGGCTAATCTGAAACATGTGGGTAGTGAGGTAAAGGTGATTGAAAAGGAAGTTGTGAAAGTTGTGGAGGTTGAAAAACCTTGCACAAATTGCACAAATCCTTGTGCACAATGTGCTGAGAAATCTAAAATTATAAGTGAAATGACCGTGCATAAAATGAAAGGCACTTATTGCAATGTCGAAAAGGCTAATCGGGAACTAAGTGCTAATATAAAAATGTTAAATGCAACGGTGATTGAAAAACAAAAAGCAATTAACATGTATATTAATACCATTGCTGAAACAAAGCAAGAGCTTCAAGACATGAAAATCGAAACTGAAAGAGTAAGGCAATTGTTGCTCAGTTATACAACAAACGCTTATGTCATCAATCACATTCTTCCTATGATTAAGTCGGAGGAGATTGTTGAAAAATCAAAAGGTTTGAAGCGTAAAGAGTATGGCAATGTTCCACCTCCACTACTTGCAAGCTATTACCACAAGAAACTGGATGGTATTGAAAAGGCAATAAACATAACGCTTTTATTAGAAACAAATGATCAGTTGTCTGAGAACATTGACGTAGTCTATACGAAATCAAACGATGATAATGAAGCGATTGTGAAAAACGTGGTAGAAAATGTTTTGTGATACTGATGATGGCAGCTTTGAGAGCGCCAACTCAAGTTTGAACAGTTCGGAATCACAATCCGAAAATGACGATATATCATCGGAAAATGGTCTAAGTGATGATCCTAACGTTGTGATGTACAAAGTTAAGGAATCAGATATATTATTTTTTGATGATAGCTTTCCGATTCGAAACGTGAAAGAAGATCAAATCGATAAATTGTTCAAACTTGTGGAAGTATCATCAGATGATCTTGAAAGAAATGAAAAAAGGTTTTACTCAAAACCCAGGAAAGTTTATAACAACTACCGAAGGAATGGTGGTGACTTTCCTGAAAACAGGAGAGCGGGTTTGGGTTTGGAGGTAGAAGATGAACCGAAAAAGAAACAGAAGTCACCATTTCACGAATATAAGAATAAAAACATGAATTTTGTGTTTGGGACTAACACGGTTCAGGAAGAAAGTTTGATTGGGAAGCAATCAAATGATGAGTTTAAGAAGGAAAAAGAAATTCGGGATAAGGCTAAATCCGCAAGTGGAGTAAAACCCACTAGTGGACATTCTCATGATACTCGGACTTGCTTCAAATGCAATGAAGTTGGTCACATTGCGCACAAGTGTCCGAAGTCAAAACCTGTGTATCACCAAAGAAAGACAGTTTCAGAAGATGAGAAACTTAAGCGCCAAGAGATTGTTAAACCAATCACAATCTTAAAACGAAACAATGAATCTAAAAATGAAGTGAAACCTAAAACAAAATCAATGTTTGAAAATTCAACTTTCAAAAAAGGTGAAACTTCCAAATCGAACGAAAACAAAGATTCAAAATTCTATGTTAAGAAAGCAAGAATTAAGGGTTGCAAAGAAGAAAACATCATCTGAAAGTGCTAAATCTGAATCAGTCAAGAATGATAATGTCATTGGCACAAAGACTGATCAGAAAGTTCCAAATGCTGATTTGAAACTTCCCACTTACGATATTCTTATCCCACCCAAGACCGGAAAGGCTTGGGTTTCCCTTTTTAAGTAGTTTCTTAACATGTGCAGGGGCTCTAAAGATCTGTCTTATCGAAGTGGATTATGGATAGCGAAGCTTCTCACTACTTGACAGGGATGCGTGCCTTGCTCTATGATATCAATATTAATGGAGGGTACGTAGGATTTGCCGGAAATCAAGGAGGAAGGATCGTCGCTGAAGGAAAGCTATCAAATGGTGTGGTGTCATTTGACAAGGTTAATTACATTGTCGAACTAGAGAACAATCTTCTGAGTATCTCTCAGATTTGTGACAAGCAGTTCACCACATGCTTCAATGATAAGGAGTACATGATAATCAAACCGGGTTCAAGATCCCAGAGGAATGGAATCTTATGCGTGCTCCACGCGAGAATGATTTATACGTGCTAGACATGAGTATTGTAACTACTACTTCAAAGTCGGCTCAGTGTTTTGTTACAAAGGCCATAGAGAAGGAGTCTATTCTTTGGCATAGAAAGATGGGTCATATTCACCTGAGAAAGATGAATCATCTGGTCCACAAAAATCTGGTTGAAAGAGTGAATCTAAGAAGCTTTCATATGAGAGATAGTTGTCTTGAGTGTAAAAAAGGAAAGCAGATCAAGAAGTCTCATCCAATAAAGATTCTAAACTCCATAAAGCTGCCGCTTGAAAGATTGCACATGGATCTCTTTGGTCCAGTAAACGTTCAAAGTATATCTTGAGATCTGTACTGTCTTGTTTTAACAGATGATTATTCATGGTTTTCATGGGTCTTCTTCCAAGAGAGTAAAGATGAACGTTCGATAATCTAATGATTCTCTTTAGGAAGATCGAGAACTTGTACCATCTCCCCATTAGACGAATTCGAAGTGATAATGGTACAAAGTTTAAAAATGCCTGAATGAAAGAGTTCTGTAACGACAAAGGCATTCTACATGAATTTAGTGCTCCGTATACTCCACAACAAAATGGAGTAGCTGAAAGGAAAAACAGAATGTTGATTGAAACTGCAAGAACAATGCTTGCCCATTCAAAACTTCCGGTCAATTTCTGGAGTGAAGCAGTCGCAGCAGCTTGCTAAACGTTGAAACGGGTCTTGACAGTCAAACCAACCAAGAAGACTTGCTTCGAGATGCTAAATCGAAGGAAACCAAATCTGAAATACTTAGAACCATTTGGTGTACTTTGCACTGTTATTAATCAAGATGGAAAATTTGGTGCCAAATCAATTGATGGTTTCTTCATCGGTTATGCAACTCCACTCAAAAGAATCTATCTTCCTAGTTTGTGGAGAGTGGTAGAAGCACAGCACGTTGATTGCTTTCGGTACACAACACCTATTCAAAGAGCAGGAGACGCTTGGTTCTTCAACTATAGCGAATTGTGGAAGTCATTCGACTTGCTAGAAGAACCTTCTGAAGAAGACATTACAGCGTTATATTATCTTCAACTGTAGGCAAACCAAGAACATATTATTAGACCAATAGTGGTTAATCAACCAACTGTTGGGTCATCATCTTCTTCTGGTGCAGGTCCGAGTACTAGCGGTGTTCAAAAAACTAACGTAGATCAAGAGACACCTGCTAGAGAACCAGTGAATTCTACAGTGGAACCCAATCTTTCTGAAGCACATAACTCCGACTCTGAAGAGGCTCCGACTTTCGACGATGATGGAGAATCTTCTTCTGATGAAGAATCCGAGCAGATAACAAGCATGTTGAATCAATCCGCTGGCCCGGGTAATCAAAATGACACATCTTCTAGTGCTCCTACAGTTGAAGTTGTGGTTGAACAGAATATCACTAATCAGGAGAATATGGGTATTTCCTAGTGAGGTGATGCCAAGGACCTATTCTTATCACCCATCGAATTCCATAATCGGCGAATTACAAACTGGTGTGCGAACAAGGAGCCAGATTAACAAAGCTTTAAGTTGTTTCTATACTCGAGTAGCTCATGTTCAAGAGAATTCCTACTATTCATGTTTCATATCCCAGATTGAACCAAAGAATGTTTCTGAATCTTTAGGAGATGAAAACTGGATACAGGCGATGCAAGAAGAATTGCTACATTTCGAAAAGCTAGGGGTATGGAAGCTTGTAGACCTACCGGAGAATCAGAAAGCGATAGATACCAAATGGGTCTTCAAGTGCAAGCGCGATGATCGTGGTGTGATAGTGCGCAACAAAGCTCGGCTCGTTGTCAAGGGATTCCATCAACAGGAATGAATTGATTATACAGAAGTATATGCACCAGTTGCTAGATTGGAGTCCATTTGCATTTTCCTTGCATTTGCTGCTTGGAAAGGATTTAAAGTGTACCAGTTAGATGTGAAATCCGCTTTTCTATTTGGTAAGCTACGTGAGAAAGTGTACGTCGGCCAACCACCGGGTTTTGTCGATCCGCTGAACAAGAAGAAAGCTTATCTCTTGGATAAAGCTCTATATGGTTTGCATCAGGCCCCGGGAGCCTGGTACGAGACGTTATCTCAACATCTCGTTGGCAACATCTTTATCAGAGGAACAGTGGATAGTACGCTCTTTACCAGAGAAGTTGGAAATCATCTGATTATCGTACAATTATATGTGGATGACATCATCTTCGGTTCAACAAATGATGATCTTTGCAAAGAGTTTGAGAAAATCATGAAGAAGAAATTCGAGATGTCTTCTATGGATGAAATGAAATTCTTTGCAAGTTGATCAATTACCATACGGTATTTTCATTCATCAAACCAAGTATGTTCATGACATTCTGAAGAAGTTTGAGATGGAAAGCATGAAGCCGTTATCTACTCCTCTTGCTCTCAATCATGGAATTTTCATTGATGAAACAGGAACCAAAGTTGATGATACTCTTTACAGGTCGATGATAGGATCATTGATGTATCTGATGGCATCTCACCCAGATACCATGTATCCTACCTACCTTTGCGCCAGATATCAGTCCAGCCCAAGAATCTCACACATGCAGATCGTGAAATGAATTTTCAGAAACTTGAAGGCTTGTCCAAGCACCAGCTTGTGGTACCCGAAGAACGATAATTTTGATCTAACGGGATACGCTGATTCTGATTTTGGTGTAGATAAGTTGAATTCTAAATTAACTACAGCGGACTGCCAGTTCTTCGGAACACACTTGGTAACCTGGCAGTGTAAGAAACAGACTACAATCGCTCTCTCTACTTGTGAAGCTGAGTATATCTCGGCCTCCAGTTGTTCACAGATTATGTGGATCCAACAACAGATGAGAGACTATGGTCTGCAATTTCTTAACATGCCGCTGTATGTTGAAAATAAGGCAGCTATCGATATAACTAAAAATCCAGTTCATCACTCTATAACAAAACATATCGAGATTCGATATCACTTCATTCGTGACTGCTACGAAAAGAAGTTGGTACGAATTGAGAAAATCCACACCAATGAACAAAAAGCTGATTTTTATACCAACCCATTTACTCTATCACGGTTTAAATACTTAATGAGATTTAATGGTATGAAAAATCTTTTTACAGGTGCGGAGGCAGAGGTTGAATATGGATCGGACGGCGAGTTCTCGTGATCCTCATTGGTTTGTTACCTTTTAGGATTAGTATTTCTTAAAAACTAAAATACAAAAATATGTTTTTGATTTTAGGGGGAGAAATGTTACGAGAAAATACAAAAACATATGAAAAACCCAAAAGTACAAAAACATGAAAAAGACAAAAAGAATTTTGTGTCAAAAAGGTAATGATAGTATATCAATGGACTATCACAGTACGCTAAAGAAATGTAAATTTTAAATAGTATAAACAAGTTTTATTGTGGATGTGTCGATAGGCTTTACACATTCAGTAAATTGTTTCCGGGATATAAACTAAATTTTACAACTGCTTAAACTTGTGGATTAACATCTCTCGCGTATATGGACTTAGTACTCCAAAATTTTGTTTGAGAGATTGCCTGATTCTGAGATACGAAGTCTTTATAGATAATTGATATCGGGGGTATTATACAAGTTCTTCTGATTTTGCAGAAGCAATAGCCTAGAACTTTTATAATGTTTTTGCTAAAAACCCTAAAACTGCATGAAAACTTGAAAAGAATCGAAAGACCTAATCATTTGCAGTGCTTAAAAGATTCCTTAATTGGAACACACCTTAAAGTCAAGCCTTCATCTCTTTGTCGATACGGTGGTATTAACCTGAGCTCTCAAGGCCTCGCATAACCCAGATACAGATATCAATTACGCTATATTCACATGTAAGATGAAATACAGGGAATCTTGATACGGGAGTATATTCAGATGTGGGAACCATAGTTGAGTCAAGTTTCATAATTCTAACTAAGATATCTTGGAACAATTGAGAAATGTGTTGAAGTTTAAGTGGACAAATATATCGACAATCTAGGTAAACGAGTTTAGAACTTAAAGTCATCATAAGGTCAACGGTACTGGTGATATGTCTCAATCAATTGATATGATCCTTAGACACGAATTCACTAAAATATGTCTGTAAATATGTTTGTACATAGCTTATTTGATTTCAGATTTAAACCCAAAAATATTTTCAGTGTGTTTTAGCATAAACTTTCGAAAAATCAAAAAGATTTTATTTCTACATTGTTTTCAAAAGCCAATGATGGAAAGCGGATCTTCGGAGTTTGGAATGGTGCTAAGATTGTTGGAATCTTGTTGACAACGGGTTGGGAGCTAATATGTAAAATCAAAATGCACGAAAAAGGATTAAAAGTTCATTAACTTGAAACTTTAAAACTTGAAATTTGAGGAAAAACATCAGTTTGTTCATAACGTGTCAAACCAGGGATATTAACTTGGATTCGGCAGACAAATCGATTAGCCAAGGTCATTAAGTTGAACTTGGTCAACTGAGTGGATTTTCATAGCTGGTAAACATGTGAAAGTTCAGGGTTAAAATTGAAAATTTTGAAAAGTTTGAATTTTTGGTTTATCTAAGTTCGGCCGAAGTTACTTAGTTATAACAGAAACATTATTGAAGAACTTCGGGCGAAGTTAGTATATTCAAATTGTGAATGAAAGTCAAGTTCGACCGAACTAGACATGGTATATAATGATCAAGTTCGCTGATTGTTCTATTCATCTTTTCTTATCTTCGAGCGAACTTGACATAGCGATTTGTGAGAAAATCTAAATTGCAAGATTCATAACGTTGTGCTGCCCAAATTAAACCAAATATTAAGTGATTTGCACACTTAATACCATGGCTGAGGTACTGATTGTGTAAAACATCCACGATTTGAACTTGAACGAACAACCTTGGACCGAAAACTTAAAATTGTTTAGATCTAGGACTTCGGTGAACAAATTGAACATTAAAAGGCCTTAGTAATCATGTTAACATACTAATCAACCAAAAATTTGAACTATTGAATAAGTTGGGTTGTTTGCAGGTTTTTGGAGAAGACAACAAGTTCGCCCGAACTTGTGGTTAATGATTTCCATCAACTTCGGGCGAAGTTATCTGATCTTGGACAAATCTTGAAATTATAAACAAGTTCTCCCGAACTGGTTTAATGAGTTGCAAAACTTGTTTGAATTACAAGTTCGCCCGAACTTGTTTACAACAAATAAAAAAACCTGTCAACACCCAAGTTCGGCCGAACTTATGAAAACTGCAAAAAATAAGTTTTGGGAACATGTTCGGCCGAAGTTCTTATTGTGTGTTGTTTTTATGTTTTTAACTTTCAAGTTCGTCCGAACTTGATAGTTATATGTTGAAAATGTCAAAAAATTGTGCTAATTTGTTTGTTGTTTTTGTCTGCAGAATATCAAGTTGTCGTTCAATAAGTTTCATAATACGTGTCGCTTGACGAAAAGATTTATCCAACGCTGACAGCTTTTTCTGAGATTTTGAAATTCTTGGGGCGTATTCCAATCACTAAGGCGATCACGGATAAGCATGTTTATGTGTTTTGGAATGTAGCATCGTTCGATGAAACAAACAAAGTTATAAAGTCTGTTGTACGAGTCGGCAACGAAGATAAAGAAATTTTGATTACAGAAGCTGACATCCGACAAGTCTTAGAGTTTAACGATGATGTAAGTGATCCTATTAGCTTTGAAGAGAGAATGGTGAAGGGTTGTTTCTTCCGAATGGGATATAAAGGGCACGCGAATGAACCGACAATGAAGAAAGGAAGTGTTCCTCTTCCATACAAGCTATTAATTCACGCCATCATTCTGGATTTAGTCATCGGAAAGCAGGCCTCGATGACATACAAGATTATATGGCATGTATGGTCACTACTTTGATTCTGAACAAGAAATACAACTTCTCGAGGGTTATATTCAACTTCATGGTGAAGAATATGGGTAAAGAACGTTTGGTGATGTATCCGAGGTTCGTGCAAATGTTGATAGATGAGAAATTTCAGAATATTGTGAAAGATCCAAAAAAAATTCTTTACTGAGTCACATAGACGAAATGACGCTAAAAAAGTTAAAGATTTATCAGAAGCAAGACTCTGCTCCTGTTGCTAAGCCTATATATGGTGCTATTTCTGATGAACACTACGTTGCACCTCCAGAAATTAAGTAGAGAAAAGAGGGTAGTGGTGATGAGATAGAAGAAGCTGAGCTTTTAGAAAACTTCAAAGAGAAACGTGGAGATTGGTATATAAAGCGCATGGTGGTAGTTGACAAATAGAAGAAAAAGAGGGTTTCGAAGAAAGTCGATACTATGCTTGTTGATGAACCTGACGAAGATGTTCAAAATGTTGAAAGTTCTAGTGTAGCGGCTGTAAATGTTGAAAGCCAAGAAAAAGAAGACAATGTTATCTCTGCTACGTCTGATAAAGATGAAGAATTGTCTGATGATTCTGTTGAAAAGAGAGAAAAAAAGCTGTAGAAAAAGAAAAAGAAGAAGAAAGATTGAAAAAGTTGGGTGAAGATTTATACGAACCGTCTGCTGAAGAGGCTTCTGATTCAGAACGTCCGAAAAAGAAAGTTAAACGCTCAAAGTCTAAAGCAGGTGATACAAAGAAAGCTACAGGCTCTCCGAGCACAAGGGGTAGAAAGAAAACTCAAAGCCGTAGATATCTAAGTCAATCGAAGAAAGGAGTTAGATAAGAACCTCCTGTTTCTGAGTTACAAGAAATCCCGATTGTTGAAGTTGAAGTGCAAACAGTGACTGCTACACAAGTCCCACCTACAACTGTCACACAAGAACCACCAACAGTTGAAGTTCATGTTCAGAGCACACCTGTTTCTAGTCCAAAGGTTGCTGGTACTCCAAAAGCTTCTTCTCAGAGATCGAGACAATCAACTCCACAAAGTGTCAGAGAGAGGCAATTTAAAGATGCTTATGGTGAAATTCCAGATAACATTACACAGCCTGTCACTGCTGAAGATCTTTCTGGATGGTTTGAAGATATTCCGATTGATAAACTGGAGAAAAGGCTTAAAGATTTGGAAGAAAAGGCCAAACAGAACGAGATTGTTAAAGCAGCTCTTGAATAGAAGTTAAAGTAGAGCGAGGTTGAAAAAGAGATTCTGAATGACAAAGTAAAGTTTCGAGAAGATGATCGTGGTTATTTGAAAGCAATGGTCGAAAGTTTGGGTGCTACTAATGCAAAGCTTGAAAAAGAGATTGCTGAGTTGAGAACAGAACGTGATATGAATGATAGAAGATTTGCCAGACTTCAGAAAGTTCTAACAAACAGTCTGGGCATCGACTTCAAAGCAGAATATGATCGTCTAGATGTTCAAGAAGCAAAGGAAAAGGCCGAGAAAGAGTTGATTGAACAGGGCAAGGGCAAGAATGTTATTGAGGGTGTCCCTATTACTTCAGAGGAGACTGTGATAGAAAAAGTTGTTGAATCTGAAAAAGCTCCTGAGACTGAAGTGATTACTGAGGCAGTCCCTGAACATAATGTTGAATCAGAACAGAAAAATGATGAAGAGCAAGATGATAACGACGACGAAAACCCTGCCGGTGACGATACTAAAGATGATTCAGATCATGATGGTGATGACAATGATGATCAGGGGGCGTTGGTCTGAAGATTGATTCTGCAAAAGTTCATTCTGAATTTGATTTCGAGTCCCTAATTGATGATAATGCTAATATGGAGGATGCATCAAGTAAGGGGGAGTCCACTGAGCAGATAGGGCCATAGGATGTTGATATTTCGGATGCTGTTATAGCTATGCCTGTTACTGCAGTACATGAGAAGCCTTTGATGATATTGTTGGATCCGAATTTAGAGGAAGGGGAGATTTCTCACACCTACACCAAAGAAGAATTGGCAAAAATGTTTGAAGTAGATACGGATTCATTCGAGTTCGGTTTCGAGGAAGAGTTGGTGAGTATAAAGACATTTGAACCAAAGGAGTATGTGTATAAACATGTAGCTGAAGCTGATGATTACGACCGTGTGATATTTGAAGATTCAGATGATGATAATGAAGCTGAAAAGTATTCTAATCTGAATACTGACAAGTTCCCAACGATCGAAGAGTTGATGAGTCAAATAGATGTTGATTTGTTGAAACAGAAAGTTGAAGAAGTGATTAAGCAAGG
This sequence comes from Scalesia atractyloides, assembly GCA_947069175.1. Lineage (NCBI taxonomy): Eukaryota > Viridiplantae > Streptophyta > Magnoliopsida > Asterales > Asteraceae > Scalesia > Scalesia atractyloides. The sequence goes on from CAMTDV010000017.1 coordinate 44,103,437, forward strand.
CAGCATTCCTACACATTACACTAAAGAGCAAATTGCCGAAGCGAAAAGCTCGTGGTTTAAAGAAATGCCCAAGGAGAGAAAATTCAAAAGGCCACTAGCGTTTTTCACTCGTGATAAAGATGTTTCTCTTGGTGACATTCTGAGTTGGGGTTGGATTCGAGATCTTGATGTGTATTCTATTAAGAGAGAGTATGGGGTTCAGTACTTCCGACACCTAACAGATATTAAAACATTGCTGTTTTGGGATGTTGAGGAGCTGGTTCAAACAAGTAACATTAGTCTGCAAATGAAGTTCAATGAACAGAGATTGTGGAGGGTAATAAAGTTTGAAGCATCGAGGGGGTTTGAACTGTGGAAGCCGTTTATTCCTACACGCAGAATTAAGATCAACAAGAAAACGGGTGAAAAGGATATAACGCTAGTGATGAAGCGCCCTCGAGCGATGAAGAATATGCCACTGAAGCCCATTGAACAGGATTTTTATCCTTACTTTTTGTGGTGGCAAACAGATCCAGAAACAAGTGAAGCCGTGATTGTGTTGCGTGCTGATGAGAATTAGGATATAACAAAAGAAAAGGATCCAGAGCCGATAGAACGAAGGAGGATTTGGGGGTTGTGGAGAACAATACGAATACTAGACCCGATGTGGCTAGTAAACTGCTCAAAGGAAGATATCAAGTGCTTGTTCTTCAACAAAATATGCTTTGATAAACGTGAAGAAGTCCAAGCGAAGAAATACCAAGGTGTGGTTAATGTTTGTTATACACACGGTATTAATTCAGGACACATGTGGGAATCCAGGTGGAGAGAGCTTGAAAGAGAAGAGTTCTTAAAAGAGGAGAATCGTTTAGAGAAGATTCACGAGAAAGGTAGGGAGGCAAGAATCATTTCAATTTATGAAGTGGGCACCTCCTACAGATCAAACGCCTATCCCAAAGCAAGAACGTCGAAAGAAACCATACAAGAACTTCTTCGGAAGATGTTAAAGATTGAAGACTGATCAAGACGCTGCGACAATATCCAAGGGGGACTTTGTTGATGCATAATGTCTATTGTCTAGGTCTTGGATCGAGTCTGAATGTTTAGAGCTTGAATTGTTAGATTTGATGAAGTATTTATTTTGTAATCAACAAGTTCGGCGGCCAAACTTGATCTAGCCAGGACTAGCTTCGAGCGAACTTGCTTGTCTATATATAGGTGGTCATGGTTCTTTCATTGTAACAACTTTGCGACTTCTACGGCAAAGCTCTGTCAGTTTGGATTTCGAGTTGTAATATCTTTGGACTTAATAAACTGACGATTAAACTGTAATTCTTGTGTATTTGGTTAAACTTGTCATATAAATTCCGCATATATGGACAACAGATACAAATTTAGGTTCCTGAGCTGAGGAGGACGGTCCTATCATGAAGTTTGTGTTGTCAAGCTTCTCTTTATCAAGAATGGACTTAAGTGAAAAAATGGAGTTGGGGATGTTGTTGTTAGATATCCACAAAAATCACAACAATATATTAAGTATTTTCATGATTGATTTTCAAATTAATTTTATGACCCATAGAACAAAATTATCTTTTAGGAAATAAAAATCATGTTTCCATGCATAGTGAATGGCTAAACTCTATTCATATGCACCACTTATCTAGGTGGGTAACTGATACGTGGTCAAAGTCCGGTGTTTTCAATATTAAAGTTTGTTTTTCTATGCGAATTTGAGTTCCGAATGATCTACTTTGATATGGTTTATGTTTTGCAGGTCAAACAAAGTTATAGGAGCATTTTGGGAGCCTTACAGGACATCGGGATGAGGCTAGGACCAACTGGGCATTTGAAACAAATCAAAATGGACAAATTGGTTATCCGCATTGACGACTTTCCCTTACGACAACACCGACGCCATTCGCGTCAACTGGGAGTGCGTAGGTAGCAACTTTAGGTATAGACCAGCCAATTCGTGTCGCCGACGCCCCTATTCTGTCAACATCGCAATTCGGTAAATCCATGTAACATCCGTCAAAAACCGGGTTAACCAAACCCGCTTAGTTTATTAACCGAACAACCAGTTAAAAATTTCGTTGCGTATTTAATGCCCAAATTAATTTTAAACGATACATAATTAATAAGTATATTAGAATATAAAAATTTATATTTGAAAATTTATTAAAAATAGTGTTAAAAAATTAAATGCTGAAGCCGGGTTTCGAACCCGGGTCAGCCGAATATTCACAAAGTCTTAACTCTCACTCGCCCAACCACTCCGCCACTTGTGTTGTTTGTTTACATATTGAAACAATTAATACATAAAATAAATCTGGAAATCAAACCCAGTTACACAGCGCGCCCAAATCCGCTGACGCCAGAAAATCCGATGATTACGTCAATCATCGTCGGTCACCTTTGACTTAACGTAAGAATTAACAACGCCATCGGTTATAACCGATGTCCAGTCCGCGACATTAGTCATAACCGCCGGAGAATTTTTGACTAACGAATCAAGACGGTAATCAGACCCAATCCGTCGATGTTCGTCCCTATAAATACACACTCTAGCCTCTGATAACCTTTTCGCTCACAATCACACCAATTATCGACGCAATTTCACTCGCCGGAAAATCTCAGCAAGTCGTCGGAAAACCGAGACTTTCATCTACACGGTAAATACCTCGACTTTTTCTGTTTAACCCATTGTTAGATTATTACTAACATCAATCCCTCACCCAGAATCTATTCCAGACGACGTTGCCGGATTTTCTGTTTTCGCCGAAAAACTTCTGAAAGTTCCAGAATCTCGCTGTTTGCCGGTATGATCATTTAAACCTACTGATAATCGTTGCTCAGTAGTTCAATCTCATATCTAATCAATCAATCTGATTTTTGAATCCGAACAGAGGGATTTCACAAAACAGAGCCGACGATCTTTGGCGGATTTCTGAAGAAGACAATCTGCCCGGTACAATCAATCCCCAAAACCCTTTCTGTTCAATACATTACGATTGCTCATAATGTTCGTTAACCGAATTAAACAAGAAACAGTTAGTTAACCGTTTGTCTGTGTTTTGAACAAAGAAGACGAAGTCGTGTATGATATAAGATTAATTAAAATCAATATTATGAACGGGTTAGACACACAGTCCAGCGGTGGACTGTGTGAAAACAATATGCATACGTCCCGAGTTCGATCCTTGACACACACACATTCGCTGTAATAAAATGTCTTTTTTTTTAAACTGAACCGGATCCACAACAGTAAGATGTTAAGTATAATAAAAACCAGAATATTTACCAAGTTAGACACACAGTCCAGCGGTGGACTGTGTGCCAAACTAAACCACAGGTCCCGGGTTCGAGACCTGTGGCGAGCACCGAGTTGATGCAAATAAATCCTTTTTAAAATAAATGATTTCGGATAAACTTAATTAGTGTATAAATATAATTAAAAACAGAAATATTTCGGGTTAGACATGTAGCTCAGTTGGTAGAGCTGCGTGCACGCGTACAGGAGGTCACGGGTTCGAGTCTCACCCAGCTCACTCTACGAACAACCGAACCGGTCAACGGTCAACGGTCAGCGGTCAACAAGTCAACGGTCAAAAAGTCAACATTTTTTATTATTTTTATTTATTTATTTTATTTAAAAATCAATTAAAATACTTAAAAATAACGTTTTTAAAGTTAAAAAATAGCCTTAAACTCACAAAAATATATCCAATAATCCTACTAAAATTGATTAATAAAATCCGCTTATTTACCGAACCATTATGTTATTATCTAGGTTAGTTTCACTCGTGGTTAAATCCAACTTCGTGCGCACTCATCATCAATCCAAGAAACGCAACCACTGTGAGTGAATCTTACAACTCCCCTTTTTATTACACGTTTTGGGGTGTATCATGTGTCACTTAAACTAATTCGTTAATTCAAACTCGTGCTATACCATATTATGATCTAAACTTAGAATGTAAATATTGTTTGTAGTTATGTATTACATATTGTCAAGTTGTATGCAAATTATTTGTTAGGCCCATCAGTTCCTCGTGGGAGACGAGTTGAACAACGCATGCCTTAAAACTCATTCATTAGGCCCATCAGTTCGTAGAACAACGCGTGCCTCAAAACTCATTCATTAGGCCCATCAGTTCCTCGTGGGAGACGAGTTGAGCAACGCGTGCCTCAAAACAATCTATTATTGTATGTGTGTGCATTATTTAATGTTAAGTGTTTTGTGAATAAGTTTACATCTATATTTACTCATATGTGGTTATGCACTTTATTTTATAATCAATTCAATAAACTTGTTCAAATGTTTTTCATAGGATTCACTCGCCAACTTTTTGTTGATCCAAAAAAAACCATTTTTACACATGATACAGGTGAACAGGATGAAGCAAGGAAAACATAGAAAATGCCTTAGAAGAAAATAATGAAGTCTAGAAAGATGTGTAGAACATGTTGTAATTATGATTGTATGATTTCCTTTAAATTGTAATAATAAATATGAAACGTTATAATAAATGTCATGAGCTTTGATGAAAACCCAATCATGCCCCGATCACATTTTCCGCTGCGGGTCGGGGTGTGACAGATTGGTATCAGAGCTTTTGACTATAGGGATATAGGATAGGTTATTAGACCCTTAGAGCCTATACTATAGTTGATTAGATTTTAATTGTTTATGTGGTTATATGCAAACTCATGATGTTTATTTCTTTCATATTTATTACATACACAAATGCATGCAAACACTTCCGATACTACATTTTGTGATACATAGTGGATTATACTTACAGACAAACATACATAATTTCATACACATTCATCATACATATTTCAATGCTCACATATTCAAATCACCTTCATACTTCCGTTATTCAATATTTTGTTGCATTTTTTTTCATTTTTCAAATCTCATCAAAGTGAGTTTCTGCGACAGGCATGTAGTAACTGTAAGGGTACAAGTACCGGTAGTCGGAACGTCCTGTCTAGGTTGGCATTCGTATAAATCCAATATAACGGACCAGTTTGCCTACCTGAGGACTAACGATGAGAGTACGAAGGACCTATTAGGCCAAAGCATGCCACACCAAACGTCGTCCAACTAACCCCACTTTGAGGTGTCACCGTGTCCACACCGGGATACATTCCGAATATCATACGTTACATACATATTTCTCGATTTTCTCCGGGTTTTAGTGTACGTTACCAGGCTAACACATGCGAACCATATGAAAGACCCGGTAGTCATGGGGGCCCACATGATTACGAAGGTGAAGTATGGCGGCATGCAAGGCCCAATTACGAGCAAAGCCCAAGACATCCTATGGATGTAGTAGATTTATTATTCTATATTTATTTTATGAATGTTCATTCCCAAATACGACACATGATCCCTAAAACATCCAACTCATACTCTTGATATGTATTCCTTGTAGATGTCTTCTAGTCTCGCTCGTAGGAAGATGAGATCAGGAAAAGCCCGCGAGCGCATGGCTGCCCAAATCGCTCAACAAATGGCTGCCGTAATACCCAACATTGTAGTTCAATTTCAACAAGCCCTTACCGCTAATCCCATCAATCAAGAAGATCAAAATGTTGTCAACCCTCCCCCAATTACCACTAAATGCACCTTCAAGCATTTCAAATCCTGCGACCCTCCAAAATACGAAGGGACTGAAGGTGTCACCGCTCTCCTCCATTGGTTTGAAGAAATGGAAAACACTTTTCTAAATTGCGATTGCCCCGATGATCGCAAAGTGCGATATGCTACTGGTCGTTTACTTGGAATAGCACTTACATGGTGGAATACAGAGAAGGCCAAACGAGGTGTTGAAGATGCTATGACTTTGACTTGGGAAGAGTTGAAGGAAATCATGACAAGACGGTTTTGCCCAAGGAGCGAAATCAAGAAATTAGAGGATGAGTTCTATTCGTTGAAACAAAAGGAAGGCGGCCACACCACATACAACAAGAGATTCCTAGAGTTAAATCAAATGGTTCCCAACTTGTTCACTCCCCTCTACCGTTGGATCGAGCACTACATTCGAGGTCTTCCTTCAAAAATTAAAGACTCTGTAATAAGTACCACAACTGCAACTTTGGAAGCAGCTATGGAGTTAGCTACAGAACTCACCGAGAACCGCATAAGAAATAAGGACTTCAAGGAGGAGAAGAAGAAGGATAAAGCATCAACTGAAACCTCGAACTCCACCAAAACCGAATCCCCTTCACGATCCATTTCTAAGAGAAAACGAGATGGGCAACTTTTCGCTGTCACCCAACGCAACCAACCAATTTCACAAGCCATACCCCTCCAAGCTATCCCAATCACTCAAGTAGCACCCAACTCAACTTACCCAAATAAGAAACCTTACCTTGGACCTCACCCTCAATGTAACACCTGTTTTTATCACCATCCATCTACCTTTCCTTGTCGACTATGTGCGAATTGTGGACGCTATGGTCATTTGAGCAAGGTTTGCCGCACCCCTCAAACCCAAATCTCACCCCCTACTCAAAACATGATCCAAACATATCAACAACCCCAATACCCCATGTTACCTTATGTTCGAGCTTGCTTTAATTGTGGCGACCCTACCCACTTTAGAAACACGTACCCTCGATTGGTTAACATCATAAACGCCCAAGCTCAAGCAAACCCAGTTAACCAATCAAATCAAGAAAACCTAACCACTAGGCCACCAGCAAGAGGAAGAGTTTACAACATCAACGCCAATCCAGTTGAAGATAATGACGTTCCAAACGAATCATCCAACTAGTCTCCTTCACCAAAAATCAAGATTCAACTCCAACCGCTTAGTTTTTATGTTTTTCTTTATGTTACCTCAATTTTCACGTATCCCAATTATAAATTGGAAATTTATCCAAGGATCTTATTGCGAATTACTATTTCAGTTTTGTTTTTATACTCATTGATATAACATTCATATCATCATACATCTCAGGGTATTTCAATCTCAACATTTAAAGAAGTTGGGTTATGTCTCACTTCTACATAGACTAACCTCTCCATCATAACAAACGAGAGAGGTACTGTCATCATTCAAACATGTATACTATCAGAATTAAGACTCAAGCTTTGGTTGATTGTGTTTGTTTATGTTTTAGATTCACATAGAACTAATCATAACTTATGGGTAAAGCCAATGAAAATTTGACAAGAATATGGTGGATACGCCGCTGGTACTTCCTATATATAAGTATTCTTGCCAAAGGATCAGAGGCATTATCAGGCGGTTATGAGAAGTTCCATGTAGGATTTAGTATTGTCTTGGTTGAAGTTTGTTTTATACTCACTGATTTAGCATTCATATCATCTCATCATTTAAAGAAATTGGATTGTGTTCTATTTTTACATAGACTAACCTCTCCATCATAACAAACGAGAGAGGTACGGTCACCATTCAAACATGTATACTATCAGAATTAGGACTCAGACATTGGTTGTTATGTTTATTTATGTTCTAGAGTCACATCATAGAACCAATCATAACTTACTGATAAAACCAATGAAAATTTGACAAGAATATGGTGGATACGCCGCTTGTAACATCCGTCAAAAAACGGATTTACCAAACCCGCTCCGTTTATTAACCGAACAATCAGTTAAAAATTTCGTTGCGTATTTAATGCCCAAATTAATTTTAAACGATACATAATTAATAAGTATATTGGAATATATAATTTATATTTGAAAAGGTGTTAAAAATTGTGGTTTAAAAATAAAAGGTTGCTGCCGGGTTTCGAACCCGGGTCAGCCAGCGAATTCAGTAAACACTTAACACTCATCCATCAAACCACTGCGCCACTTGAATTTTTAGTAATACATTCAGACAATTAATTCAAATAATGAAAACATAAATCAAATCCAGTCAACTGACGCGCCCAAATCCGTTGACGCCGGAAAATCCAACGATTTCGTCAATCACCGTTGGTTACCTTTGACTCAACGTAAACATTAACCTCGACGTCGGTTATAATTGATGTCCAATCCGCGATACAAGTCATAACCGCCGGAAAATTTCTAACCGACGAATCAAGATGGAAATCGGACTAAATTCGTCAATGTTCTGCCCTATAAATACCCCCTCTAACCTCTGTTAGCTTTTTCGCTCACAATCACACTATTTCCCGACATAATTCCATTCGCCGGAAAACTTCTGCAACTCGCCGGAAAACCGAACCTTTCACCTCTGTGCCTTACTCTAAACACTGAACACTCAGAACTCATACCGAAGCCACCCACATTCATCTCAAGCTCGTTGAAGACCCTCTGCCGCAAGACACACGTCGCCGGAATAACCTGCTGACATCGGAGTTCCGCCGGAGAAACAGAGGAGTCCAGTTCGGTATACCTTACACTTAATCTCTCATTCTTTTTATTAATCTCACATACAATTAATCGCAACACACTAAAGGAACTTGATTAAAATCGTCGAACCAGTCGGACTTTAGTTCTGGTTAAGTCCAACGAAGAAGATGAAGTCTCAGTTGTCTATAAGTATAATTTAAATCAAGTTATATCTCGGGTTAGACACACAGTCCAGCGGTGGACTGTGTGCAAGTAAAACACGCTTACGTCTCGAGTTCGATTCTTGTCCCACGCATACTCGCCTTAATAAAAATGTTCTTTTTTTAACCGAACCGGATTCATTTCATATAGATGTTAAGTTTAATAAAAACCGGAATAATAACCAAGATAGACACACAGTCCAGTGGTGGACTGTGTGAACATTTAATCACACGTCACGAGTTCAAGTCCGGACTACCGCAACGGTCCTGATAATTATCAAACTTTTTATACAAGACAGAAATGAAATATTGTAGTTTGTATATAAGTATAATAAAAATCAGATTATATAACAAGTTAGACACACAGTCCAGCGGTGGACTGTGTGTTAACCCAAACCACAGGTCCCGGGTTCGAGACCTATGGAGAACACCGGTTCGATGCATTAAAATCGTTTTTAAATAAATGATTTTCGGTTTAAATCAATTAGTATATAAATATAATTAAAAACAGAAATATTTCAGGTTAGACACGTAGCTCAGTTGGTAGAGCTGCGTGCACGCGAACGGGAGGTCTCGGGTTCGAGCCTCACACGGCGCATACAATTACACAATAAATCGGTCAACAAGTCAACAAGTCAACGGTCAACGGTCGCAAAAGTCAATATTTTTTTATTATTTTTATTTATTTATTTTATTTAAAAATCAATTAAAAATACTTAAAAATAACATTTTAAGGTTAGAAAATAGCCTTAAACTCACAAAAATATATCCAATCATCCTACTAAAATTGATTAATAAAATCCCTTATTTACCAAACCATTATGTTATTATCTAGGTTAGTTTCACTCGTGGTTAAATCCAACTTCGTGCGTATTCAACATCATCAACCGAACGCACCCAATGTGAGTGAATCTTACAACTCCCCTTTTTAATTACACGTTTTGGGGTGTGTCATGTGTCACTAAAAATTAACTTGTTTATTTAAACTTGTGTCATTCCATATTGTGATCTAAACTTAGATTGTTTATAGTGTTTGTAGTTATGTATTTCATATTGTCAAGTTATATGCAAATCATTCATTAGGCCCATCAGTTCCTCGTGGGAGACGAGTTGAGCAACGCGTGCCTCAAAACAATCCATTATTGTATGTGTGTGCATTATCTAATGATTAAGTGTTTTGTGAATAAGTTTACATCTATATTTACTCATATGTGGTTGTGCACTTTATTTTATAATCAATTAAATAAACTTGTTCAAATGTTTTTCATAGGATTCACTCGCCAACTTTTTGTTGATCCAAAAACCATTTTTACACATGATACAGGTGAACAGAATGAAGCAAGGAAAACATAGGAAATGCCTTAGAAGAAAACAATGAAGTCTAGAATGATGTTTAGGACATGATGTAATTATAATTGTATATTTCCCATTAAATTGTATTAATGAATATGAAACGTCATAATAAATGTCATGAGCTTTGACGATAACCCAATCATGCCTCGATCACCTTTTCCGCTGCGGGTCGGGGTGTGACAGATTGGTATCAGAGCCATGACTATAGGGATATAGGATAGGTTATTAGACCCTTAGAGCCTATACTATAGTTGACTAGAACTTAATTGTTTATGCGGTTACATGCAAACTTATGATGTTTATTTGTTTCATATTTGTTTATACTTACAGTCAAACATACATACTTGCATACACATTCATCATACATATTTCAATGTTCATATATATTCAAATCATCTTCATACTTTTGTTATTTAAAGATTTTGTCGCAATTTTCAAATCTCATCAAAGTAAGTTCTGCGACGGGCATGTAGTAACCGGAAGGGTACAAGTACCGGTAGTCGGAACGTCCTGTCTAGGTTGGCATTCGTATAAATCCAATATAACGGACCAGTTTGCCTACCTGGGGACTAACGATGAGAGTACAAAGGACCTATTAGGCCAAAGCATGCCACACCAAACGTCGTTCGAACTAACCCCACTTTGAGGTGTCACCGTGTCTATACCTGGACACATTCCGGATATCATACGTTACATATTTCTCATTTTTCTCCGGGTTTTAGTGTACGTAACCAGGCTAACACATGCGAACCATATGAAAAACCCGGTATTCATGGGGGCCCACATGATTACGAAGGTGAAGTATGGCGGCATGCAATGCCCAATTACGAGCAAAGCCCAAGACATCCTATGGATGTAGTAGATTTATTTTTCTATATTTATTTTATGAATGTTCATTCCTAAATACGACCCATGATCCCAAAAACATCCAACTCATACTCTTGATATGTATTCTTTGTAGATGTCTTCTAGCCTCGCCCGTAGGAAGATGAGAGCAGAAAAAGCCTGCGAGCGCATGGCTGCCCTAATCGCTCAACAAATGGCTGCCATAATACCCAACATTGTAATCCAAGTCCAACAAGCACTTACTGCTAATCCTGTCAATCAAGAAGATCAACACATTGTCAATCCTCCCCCAATTACCACCAAATGCACCTACAAGCATTTCAAATCCTACGACCCTCCAAAATACGAAGGGACTGAAGGTGTCACCGCTCTCCTCGATTGGTTTGAAGAAATGGAGAACACTTTTCTAAATTGCGATTGCCCCGATGATCGCAAAGTGCGATATGCTACCGGTCGTTTATATGGAATAGCACTTACTTGGTGGAATACAGAGAAGGCCAAACGAGGTGTTGAAGATGCTATGACTTTGACTTGGGAAGAGTTGAAGGAAATCATGACAAGACGGTTTTGCCCGAGGAGCGAAATCAAGAAATTAGAAGATGAGTTCTATTCGTTGAAGCAAAAGGAAGGCGACCACACCTCATACAACAAAAGATTCCTCGAGTTAAATCAAATGGTTCCCAACTTGTTCACTCCCCTCTACCGTTTGATCGAGCACTACATTCGAGGTCTTCCGTCAAAAATCCAAGACTCTGTAATAAGTACCACGCCTGCAACTTTGGAAGCGGCAATGGAGTTAGCTACAGAGCTCACCGAAAACCGAATCCGGAACAAAGACTTCAAGGAAGAGAAGAAGAAGGATAAAGCATCGACTGAAACTTCAAACTCCACCCGAACCGAATCCCCTTCTCAACCCACTTTTAAGAGAAAACGAGATGGGCAACTTTTCGCTGTCACACAACGTAATCAACCAATTTCACAAGGCATACCCATCCAAGCTATCCCAATCACTCAAGTAGCACCCAACTCAATTTACCCAAATAAGAAACCATACCTTGGACCTCACCCTCAATGTAACACCTGTTTCTATCACCATCCATCTACCTTACCTTGTCGACTATGTGCGAATTGTGGACGCTATGGTCATTTGAGCAAGGTTTGCCGCACCCCTCAAAACCAAATCTCACCCCCTACTCAAAGCATGATCCAAACCTATCAACAACCCCAATACCCCATGTTCCCATATGTTCGAGCTTGTTTCAATTGTGGCGACCCTACCCACTTTAGAAACACGTGCCCTCGACTGGTTAACATCATAAACGCTCAAGCTCAATCAAACCCAATTAACCAAGTAAACCAAGAAAACCAAATCACTAGGCCACCAGCAAGAGGAAGAGTGTTCAACATCAACGCCAATCCTGTCGAAGATAATGACGGCCCAGACGAAAACACCCAACTAGTCCCCTTCACCGAATATCAAGATTCAACTCCAGCCGCTTAGTTTTTATGTTTTCTTTATGTTATCTCAATTTTCCCGTATCCCAGTTATAAATGGGAATTTTATCCAAGGATATTAATGCGAATTACTATTTCAGTTTGTTTATGTTTTAAAGTCACATAGAACTGATCATAACTTACGGATAAAGCCAATGAAAATTTGACAAGAATATGGTGGATACGCTGCTGGTACTTCCTATATATAAGTATTCTTGCCAAAGGATCAGAGGCATTATCTGACGGTTATGAGAAGTTCCATGTGGAAGTTAGTATTGTGTTGATTGAAGTTTGTTTTGTACTTACTAATTTAGCATTTATGGCATTTTATCATTTAAAGAAATTGGATTGTATTCCATTTCTACATAGACAAACCTCTCCATCACAATAAACGAGAGAGGTATTGTCATCATTCAAACGTGGATACTATCAGAATTAAGACTCAAGTTTTGGTTGTTGTGTTTATTGTAGAGTCACATAGAACTAATCATAGCTTGCGGATAAAACCAATGAAAATTTGACAAGAATATGGTGGATACGCCGCTGGTACTTCCTATATATAAGTATTCTTGTCAAAGGATCAGAGGCATTATCAGGCAGTTATGAGAGGTTCCATGTAGGAATTAGTATGTTTTGGTCAAAGTTTGTTCATCATACATTTCAGCGTATTTCAATTTCATCATTTAAAGAAGTTGAGCTATGTCTCACTTCCACAATGACTAACCTCTCCATCACAACAAACGAGAGAGGAATTGTCATCATTCAAACATGGATACTATCAGAATTAAGACTCAAGTTTTGGTTGTTGTGTTTATTGTAGAGTCACATAGAACTAATCATAACTTGCGGATAAAGTTAATGAAAATTTGATAAGAATATTGTGGATACGCCGCTGCTACTTCCTATATATAAGTATTCTTGTCAAAGGATCAGAGGCATTATCAGGCGGCTATGAGAGGTTCCATGTAGGATTTAGTATTGTTTTGGTTGAAGTTTGTGTTATACTCCCTGATTTAGCATTCATATCATCTCATTATTTAAAGAAATTGGATTGTGTTCCATTTTAGACTAACCTCTCCATCATAACAAACGAGAGAGGTACTGTCACCATTTAAACATATATACTATCAGAATTTAGACTCAAGCTGTGGTTGTTGTGTTGTTTATGTTTTAGAGTCACATAGGACTAATCATAATTTACTGATAAAAACAATGAAAATTTGACGAGAATATGGTGGATACGCCGCTGGTACTTCCTATATATAAGTATTCTTGCCAAAGGATCAGAGGCATTATCAGGCGGTTATGAGAAGTTCCATGTAGGATTTAGTATTGTCTTGGTTGAAATTTGTGTTGCATTCATATCATCTCGCCATTTAAATAAATTGGATTGAGTTCTATTTCTACATAAACTAACATCTCCATCATAACAAACGAGAGAGGAACCGTCACCATTCAAACATGTATGCTATCAGAATTTGGACTCAGATATTGGTTGTTGTGTTTATTTATGTTCTAGAGTTACATCATAGAACCAATTATAACTTACTAATAAAACCAATGAAAATTTGACAAGAATATGGTGGATACGCCGCTGGTACTTCCTATATATGAGTATTCTTGTCAAATGATCAGAGGCATTGTCAGGCGGTTATGAGAAGTTCTATGTAGGATTTAGTAATTTCTTGGTACATTGGTTGTGGCGTTTATTTATGTTCTAGAGTCACATCATAGAACCAATCATAACTTACTGATAAAACCAATGAAAATTTGACAAGAATATGGTGGATACGCCGCTTGTAACATATTGAAACAATTAATACATAAAATAAATCTGGAAATCAAACCCAGTTACACAGCGCGCCCAAATCCGCTAACGCCGGAAAATCCGACGATTTCGTCAATCATCGTCGGTTACCTTTGACTTAACGTAAGAATTAACAACGCCATCGGTTATAACCGATGTCCAGTCCGCGACATTAGTCATAACCGCCGGAGAATTTTAGACTAACGAATCAAGACGGTAATCAGACCCAATCCGTCGATGTTCGTCCCTATAAATACACACTCTAGCCTCTGATAACCTTTTCGCTCACAATCACACCAATTCTCGACGCAATTTCACTCGCCGAAAAATCTCTGCAAGTCACCGGAAAACCGAGACGTTCATCTACACGGTAAATACCTCGACTTTTTCTGTTTTAACCCATTGTTAGATTATTACTAACATCAATCCCTCACCCAGAATCTATTCCAGACGACGTTGCCGGATTTTCTGTTTTCGCCGGAAAACTTCTGAAAGTTCCAGAATCTCGTTGTTTGCCGGTATGATCATTTAAACCTACTGATAATCGTTGCTCAGTAGTTCAATCTCATATCTAATCAATCAATCTGATTTTTGAATCCAAACAGAGGGACTTCACAAAACAGAGCCGACGATCTTTGGCGGATTTCTGAAGAAGACAATCTGCCCGGTACAATCAATCCCCAAACCCTTTCTGTTCAATACATTACGATTGCTCATAATGTTCGTTAACCGAATTAAACAAGAAACAGTTAGTTAACCGTTTGTCTGTGTTTTGAACGAAGAAGACGAAGTCGTGTATGATATAAGATTAATTAAAATCAATATTATGAACGGGTTAGACACACAGTCCAGCGGTGGACTATGTGCAAACAATATGCATACGTCCCGAGTTCGATCCTTGACACACACACATTCGCTGTAATAAAATGTCTTTTTTTTAAACTGATCCGGATCCACAACAGTAAGATGTTAAGTATAATAAAAACCAGAATATTTACCAAGTTAGACACACAGTCCAGCGGTGGACTGTGTGCCAAACTAAACCACAGGTCCCGGGAAACGAGATGGGCAACTTTTCGCTGTCACCCAACGCAACCAACCAATTTCACAAGCCATACCCCTCCAAGCTATCCCAATCACTCAAGTAGCACCCAACTCAACTTACCCAAATAAGAAACCTTACCTTGGACCTCCCCCTCAATGTAACACCTGTTTTTATCACCATCCATCTACCTTACCTTGTCGACTATGTGCGAATTGTGGACGCTATGGTCATTTGAGCAAAGTTTGCCGCACCCCTCAAACCCAAATCTCACCCCCTACTCAAAACATGATCCAAACATATCAACAACCCCAATACCCCATGTTACCTTATGTTCGAGCTTGCTTTAATTGTGGCGACCCTACCCACTTTAGAAACACGTGCCCTCGATTGGTTAACATCATAAACGCCCAAGCTCAAGCAAACCCAGTTAACCAATCAAATCAAGAAAACCTAACCACTAGGCCACCAGCAAGAGGAAGAGTTTACAACATCAACGCCAATCCGGTTGAAGATAATGACGTTCCAAATGAATCACCCAACTAGTCTCCTTCACCAAAAATCAAGATTCAACTCCAACCGCTTAGTTTTTATGTTTTTCTTTATGTTACCTCAATTTTCACGTATCTCAATTATAAATTGGAAATTTATCCAAGGATCTTAATGCGAATTACTATTTCAGTTTTGTTTTTATACTCATTGATATAACATTCATATCATCATACATCTCAGCGTATTTCAATCACAACATTTAAAGAAGTTGGGTTATGTCTCACTTCTACATAGACTAACCTCTCCATCATAACAAACGAGAGAGGTACTGTCATCATTCAAACATGTATACTATCAGAATTAAGACTCAAGCTTTGGTTGATTGTGTTTGTTTATGTTTTAGAGTCACATAGAACTAATCATAACTTAAGGGTAAAGCCAATGAAAATTTGACAAGAATATGGTGGATACGCCGCTGGTACTTCCTATATATAAGTATTCTTGCCAAAGGATCAGAGGCATTATCAGGCGGTTATGAGAAGTTCCATGTAGGATTTAGTATTGTCTTGGTTGAAGTTTGTTTTATACTCACTGATTTAGCATTCATATCATCTCATCATTTAAAGAAATTGGATTGTGTTCTATTTTTACATAGACTAACCTCTTCATCATAACAAACGAGAGAGGTACGGTCACCATTCAAACATGTATACTATCAGAATTAGGACTCAGACATTGGTTGTTGTGTTTATTTATGTTCTAGAGTCATATCATAGAACCAATCATAACTTACTGATAAAACCAATGAAAATTTGACAAGAATATGGTGGATACGCCGCTGGTACTTCCTATATATAAGTATTCTTTGCCAAATGATCAGAGGCATTGTCAGGCGGTTATGAAAGTTCCATGTAGGTTTTAGTAGTAGAAGTTTTGTTTTAGGATATAACCTTATCTTTCCAAACATATCAAAACTCTTACGCATGAAACCATATTTAGTCAATCAACTCTGTTTATCAATATTCATTAACTTAGGCATCAAAAAGCGATTCCTGTAGCAGGGTACTCAACCCTTACAAGGAACGTTACCGCCTCAAACAAAAATTTAAACTCTTACTCCTTTCTAAGTATCTAACTATCAAATTAAACACCATCCTTTTTAGACAAACATGCCACTACTTTATTAACCGAACAACCGTCAAAAACCGGGTTAACCAAACCCGCTTCGTTTATTAACCGAACAACCAGTTAAAAATTTCGTTGCGTATTTAATGCCCAAATTAATTTTAAACGATACATAATTAATAAGTATATTAGAATATAAAATTTATATTTGAAAATTAATTAAAAATAGTGTGAAAAAAAATTAAATGCTGAAGCCGGGTTTCGAACCCGGGTCAGCCGAATATTCACAAAGTCTTAACTCTTACTCGCCCAACCACTCCGCCACTTGTGTTGTTTGTTTACATATTGAAACAATTAATACATAAAATAAATCTGGAAATCAAACCCAGTTACACAGCGCGCCCAAATCCGCTGACGCCAGAAAATCCGACGATTTCGTCAATCATCGTCGGTTACCTTTGACTTAACGTAAGAATTAACAACGCCATCGGTTATAACCGATGTCCAGTCCGCGACATTAGTCATAACCGCCGGAGAATTTTTGACTAACGAATCAAGACGGTAATCAGACCCAATTCGTCGATGTTCGTCCCTATAAATACACACTCTAGCCTCTGATAACCTTTTCGCTCACAATCACACCAATTCTCGACGCAATTTCACTCGCCGGAAAATCTCTGCAAGTCGCCGGAAAACCGAGACTTTCATCTACACGGTAAATACCTCGAATTTTTCTGTTTTAACCCATTGTTAGATTATTACTAACATCAATCCCTCACCCAGAATCTATTCGAGACGACGTTGCCGGATTTTCTGTTTTCACCGGAAAACTTCTGAAAGTTCCAGAATCTCGCTGTTTGCCGGTATGATCATTTAAACCTACTGATAATCGTTGCTCAGTAGTTCAATCTCATATCTAATCAATCTGATTTTTGAATCCGAACAGAGGGACTTCACAAAACAGAGCCGACGATCTTTGCCGGATTTCTGAAGAAGACAATCTGCCCGGTACAATCAAACCCCAAACCCTTTCTGTTCAATACATTACGATTGCTCATAATGTTCGTTAACCGAATTAAACAAGAAACAGTTAGTTAACCGTTTGTCTGTGTTTTGAACGAAGAAGACGAAGTCTTGTATGATATAAGATTAATTAAAATCAATATTATGAACGGGTTAGACACACAGTCCAGCGGTGGACTGTGTGCAAAAAATATGCATACGTCCCGAGTTCGATCCTTGACACACACACATTCGCTGTAATAAAATGTCTTTTTTTTTAAACTGAACCGGATCCACAACAGTAAGATGTTAAGTATAATAAAAACCAGAATATTTACCAAGTTAGACACACAGTCCAGCGGTGGACTGTGTGCCAAACTAAACCACAGGTCCCGGGTTCGAGACCTGTGGCGAGCACCGAGTTGATGCAATTAAATCCTTTTTAAAATAAATGATTTTCGGATTAACTTAATTAGTGTATAAATATAATTTAAAACAGAAATATTTCGGGTTAGACACGTAGCTCAGTTGGTAGAGCTGCGTGCACGCGTATGGGAGGTCACGGGTTCGAGTCTCACCCAGCGCACTCATACGAACAACCGAACCGGTCAACGGTCAACGGTCAGCGGTCAACAAGTCAACAGTCAAAAAGTCAACATTTTTTATTATTTTTATTTATTTATTTTATTTAAAAATCAATTAAAAATACTTAAAAATAACGTTTTTAAAGTTAAAAAATAGCCTTAAACTCACAAAAATATATCCAATAATCCTACTAATTGATTAATAAAATCCGCTTATTTACCGAACCATTATGTTATTATCTAGGTTAGTTTCACTCATGGTTAAATCCAACTTCGTGCACTCATCATCAATCCAAGAAACACAACCACTGTGAGTGAATCTTACAACTCCCCTTTTTATTACACGTTTTGGGGTGTATCATGTGTCGCTTAAACTAATTCATTAATTCAAACTCTTGCTATACCATATTATGATCTAAACTTAGAATGTAAATATTGTTTGTAGTTATGTATTACATATTGTCAAGTTGTATGCAAATTATTTGTTAGGCCCATTAGTTCCTCGTGGGAGACGAGTTGAACAACGCGTGCCTTAAAACTCATTCATTAGGCCCATCAGTTCGTAGAACAACGCGTGCCTCAAAACTCATTCATTAGGCCCATCAGTTCCTCGTGGGAGACGAGTTGAGCAACGCGTGCCTCAAAACATCTATTATTGTATGTGTGTGCATTATTTAATGTTAAGTGTTTTGTGAATAAGTTTACATCTATATTTACTCATATGTGGTTATGCACTTTATTTTATAATCAATTCAATAAACTTGTTCAAATGTTTTTCATAGGATTCACTCGCCAACTTTTTGTTGATCCAAAAAAAAACCATTTTTACACATGATACAGGTGAACAGGATGAAGCAAGGAAAACATAGAAAATGCCTTAGAAGAAAATAATGAAGTCTAGAAAGATGTGTAGAACATGTTGTAATTATGATTGTATGATTTCCTTTAAATTGTAATAATAAATATGAAACGTTATAATAAATGTCATGAGCTTTGATGAAAACCCAATCATGCCCCGATCACCTTTTCCGCTGCGGGTCGGGGTGTGACAATCCATAGCTAGAAAAGGAGTTTCGGGGCTTAATATATATTGATTTGGGATAGCTCGGCAAGGGAAATCCAAATATTAGGTTTTGTAAGGCTAAAAGACGTCATATCATCGTCTACATACACGTGGATTGTCAAAAACGGGAATTAAAGGCAATTTTCGAATAAAAGGAGTTACATTCTCTCAAGGCACAAGACTATAACATCATTCTCTCAATCTCCCATCATCATCTATCATTCTCAATCACAAGAACCATCAAGATTATCAAGATTTTTATGGCTAGTTATTCATCCTCAAGATTCGGATTTCAAGTCTCCAACACCAAGAGAGGCTAATCTCCAAGGGTTTCACCTCGGTCTAGACTTTGTAAGATTTATAGGGTTTAAACACTCTTTTTATTTTTTGATTTGTGACTAATTGCATTTGAACATTTGAAGTTCTGTTTTGGATTCATGGATTGTAGAACATACTTGCAACTTTGACTTTGTGAATGAATTCATACAACTTACGTTGACATAGATTAGGGTTCACATTTTCTTGGGCAACGAAGTGCATCTTTGTTTGTCTTTTGTGATGTTGGTAGCTATCGGCACCTAACCTCGTAACACTAAAGCTATTAAAAACCAACTTGTGATTTAATTGATTCTAAAACGTGTAGGAACCCTAGGTCTTGCAAATTCGAACCGGGTGTGAACCTTGTTCCAAATTATTGTTTTCAATCAAGTGTTAATTTATTCATAATCATAGTTAACAAATTTTTTTCTTAGTTGATAGCAAATTGTCGGTTCAATCCGATCTCTTTTCAAACCAAAAATAAATAAACCAAAAGTTATTAACTCGCAAGTTTCATAAAGTTTTCATAACCGATGGTCATCTGAACCTTGACACAGACCACAAACGATTCATGGATCGACACCCTGACTACCACTTACTATTTGTTTAAGGTAATTAGGAGATAAATTTTATCTTTGACCGGACCGTGACAATCCAATCAAATTTTGGCGCCGTTGCCGGGGAGTTCGTGCGCTTAGTGTCTAGATTTATTCGATTATTTCATGGTTATCAATTTAAAGTGTTTGGTATAGTTTTACTTTATTCTTTCTTCCGTGTTACACGGATGTTTTGTTTATGTAGATTACAGGTAGTGCATGTGGTGCGTGTCAAGCGTGATATGATTTTATTGATATTTTAAGTCCTTTTTACGAGTTAGTCAAGTTTAAATTTATAAAACACGATATTGTACTAACACTAAACACATGCTAGGGCAAGTGCACCCATCGCGATCGTAGTATAGTGTTGGTAAGATACCGAGATCGTCCAAGGACACAAGAGCTTTTAATATCGGTTTAGCGTCAACGTCTAATCGATTCAAATTTTTTATAAAAGTTTTGAAAGATACAAATAAACTTAAAAATGAAAAGATAAATAAAAACGAAAAAAAAATAGACAAGATATAATCACTTGGATCTAACTCCTCTTTTATGTACCCTTTGATAATTTTCACACTGTCGGACTTTTTAATAGATTCTCTTAGTTATAGTAGTAGGCCCCTCTTTTGAAGGTGACGTTATCCTCGGCCAAATGGTTTGAGTCAGCAGGGATACAATCCCAAGAGGCCGGAATATTGAAAGACAATTAAGTAAGTTATTAATGTGAAAAATGGTAGGCCCTCTTTTGAAGGTGATGTTACCCTCGGCCAAGTGGTTTGAGTCAGGAGGGATACAATCCCAAGAGGCCGGTTTAATGTATTAATAGTAGTTTACATATGAGGGGTTCAAGCTATTCGCACCCCCGCCATCCAATACCATAGGGCATTGAAGGAGGTCCTAGTAAACTTGAACCAAGTCCTCGCTGGATCTATACACTGAAAGAGACAAGAACTTACCAAACCACCCTCTAAGCCTCTTCTGTCACACCCCAATTTACACGTATAACCCGGTGGACCAGGTGGGGAATATCATGACGCAATTTGATATCATCATTACCAAACAATACAAAATAACACAGCAGAAGTCTGGATAATTACTATTACAAACGTTCGAATGTTCAAAGTTCAAAAAAATAAATTACAACGCTTGTATTAGATCCACAGGCGGATCGAAAAGTGAGTACAAAAGAAAATTAATAGACTACGACCTTCTAAGCAAAGGAGTTGCAAATTCCTCTTATGCCTGCCAAGTACTTCCAGCCTATTAACGTGCATATGTCACCTGCGCTTAGTCTTTTGAAAATACGTCAGATAAATCTGGTAAATACAATTAACCGACTCTTTTGAAAACATTTTTAAAACATTTAGTGTACACAATGGTACTTTTGTTTAATAAATAACTTGGGACAAATTATATTCATGTTATCAGTTTTACATGCTAATAAATACATTTACAGCCCGAAAACTATGTCGGGATCATAATTAATCGACACACCACTTTAATACCTTTAAAAGGTACACCCATAATGGTTTAGGATTTATTTTAGCATCTGTCGGGTCTATGCCTACACCCCGTGCTTAGGTCGTGGCCATTTATAATTAAATGAGTCGTGGATATCCAAGACACGGTCGTTTTAACCCCCTTATGTTATTATTAAGCAATATGAATTAAAATGGATTATTTGAATTCCCGACTCATTGGTCTTTGATCCAATCCAACCATGCGGTATTAATGTACCGTATCCCAAGCCCGTATAGGAAAATAAGTTAAAAGTATTTACCTGGCTAGCAAATCTTTTAAAAATAAGAAATAAGCAACGCACAACCGTAATCAAATAGACTAGCTTGGTGACAATTCTACCGGAAGCCTCTAGTCTGGAACGGATGGTTTTATTAACCGATTAGTTAGCTAGCGGGTCTTTATTTAGTCATTGACTTAGACCGGCTAACTTAAATTAAAGATAACGGTGCAAAATGCTAGATTTAGCGATGACCGGAAAAGAATGTATTTTGGACACGCCAAGTACTAGGACTTGTATAATATGGGTTACCATTTTACATTCTGGAATTTGAGAATAATTTGATATGGTTAAACCCGTTTCGGTTAATTTCCGTAAATATTCGTGTAGGCTTAACCGTACACATATAAGCGAAATCGGGTAATCGGATAAGTCTTATACAAGTTCCATATGCCATTATATTTAAAAATATGTTAAGATATCAGTAAGATATCTATAATTCAGCCCGTTATGTTTTTAAACGTGAATTATGCCTTAAAATGGAAATTTCGTCATATGACAATGTAATAAATGAGCTTATATGTAAACTGATGTTATGATCATAACCATTCTGTAAAAACACTTATTTTATAATGTTATATCAGTAGAAATCAATTATATGTGTGGTTTATAGTTTAAGAACAAACTATGTCCCAAAAGGGCATTTTGGTCATTTCCAATAATTTGATAACTTATTTGGGAATCTGAGTTTGGGACATGTAGCTACTGTTAATATTTTGAAAATATGTTTCGAAATCAGTAGGTATCAAGCCTTGATGCTCTAATATGGTTTTAAACCATATTATGCGCCGAAACGGCGATTAAGTCGCTAAATGACGATTTAAATGGTATTTAAGTGAAACTGTTGTTGTGACCAGATTTGTATAGCCAAAATATGTTAATATATATATTATATCAGTAAGTATATGGTTTAGTTCCATTACAATGCTTAAAAACCCATTTAAAGTGCCGAAAGAGCAATATCGTCATTTAAGGACATAATATGCAACCTAAAGCTTAAACTCACTTTGCAATCTAAATAAATATCACAAATAATCCTAATAATGATATTACATCAGCAGGTAATGAGTTTTGATGTCAAAATCATGTTTAAACTATTTTATACGCCAAAAGGGCGATATGGTCACTTTAAACGCGTTTATGTGTTAAATAATCAAAACTTGGTTTATGACCAGATTATTAACTTCAAAATAAATTCATTAATTTAAAAAATCAGTTTACAACTCATTTATATGCTTGTTAATGGTTTAAACCTCATTTTTATGCATTAAGGGCCTTTTTGCAAAATTTGACATATTTAACGGATATTTATATAAAAGCTCGGATTACTACATGGCCATGTCCTCTAACTCCAGAGGGTTATAGTATACTATAACATGGTCATATTGCAACTTAGAAACAGTAGCTAAGGTTGCTAAATCGGGTCAGAACTGAAAGTCAAAGCAAAAGTCAAACTTCACGACTTTCAGTTGTGAACCGACTTTAGACCTGGAATTGACGAGCCGAACATGTTCCCACATGTTCTTATAATTATTACCAAGTTATTATAGTGTCAAAACGGCTTCTATAACACCTACATTACTAGTTATGAATTTATTTCAAAACTGACCTGTTTGACTTTTTATTAACATAACTTTGATCCGTCAATTGACCAAGCAAACGTGGTAATCAGGAGGTTCCCTCTTGAGGGATCAACACCTACCTTATTACGATCATGTAGCCATGTTCGTTACGAACATTGGCTGGACCATAATGGTCTTAGCTCAAAGTCAAAGCGTTTTTACGTCAACGCTTTGACTTTTGATTAAAGCCTATCAAAACTAAAAAAGGAAGGCTAAGAACACTTACACAAGTCCCTTAGCACGAAATAAGACTAGATTGGAAGCTCCCTTCACTTGGGAATCTCCAAAGAACAAGATAGAGATGAAATGAGAATGAGCAAGTTAAAGTGATGCAATGCACCTATTTATACATGAGGGCCAAGCATAGGATCATGACAGGTGTTGAGGCTTGTTCCTAGATGAAAACAAGTGTTTATGAACGTGTCTTAAGCTAGAGAAGAGTGGCATTTGTAGGCAAGGTGGCATACTCAGCCTGCTGCCAAGTTTCTGCCCTGTAGGTCCTTACGGACCGTAACCATATATGGTTGCGGTCCATATGGACCTTCTGGCGCCCACAATTTTGAATTGGTTACGGACCGTAACCATACAGGCTTGCGGTCCGTAACCGCCTTTCAAAAACAAAGACTTGCTTAACCTTGCGGTCTGTAACCAAACATGGTTACAGTCTGCAAGGACCTTCCAGAAAATGAAAATTGACATTTTTACAACTTTGGTCCTCCGACTTTTTCCGATGCTCGTTCAGAGGTTATTAAAATAACATAACGGCATTTTTAGTCCCTCTAGGCTACACGTGGCAACCAAGAATTGACGGGACACGTGTCGGGATTTTATTAGATGAAATTTTCGAGGTGTCACACCTTCCAAGTAGTTAACGCGCTTTATATAGACCATAAAGACACGAATGAGCAAATCAATGACATCATGAAGAAATTGTTAGGAAAATTCACTTTCAACATAAGAAACTAGTTATTAAAGTCATCAATACATACTTAATTAAAAAGTAGCCAAAAAATTAAAAATCAAAAGTAATACATAAAAGATTTGTCTTCACCAAGTGATGTAAGAGATTAGCCAAGCATGACCTTTGTTTGACAAGAACTCTTACAATCAATCTTGGATCCCGAGACTACTACACACTCTAAAGATGGAAAATGGATGATGGTGGTGAGTGTTGGTGGTGGAGTGATGGCAAAGTGAGAGAGAAGTGGTTTGCCAAGTGATGCCTTTGAAAGGAACCAAACACCCCTATTTATAGTCAGAACAGAGCCCCGGCCACGGCCCCGTGTCCACTGGGCACGGCCCGTGGCCACCTTCTTCTCTTCCTTCATTTAATGCAGCTGTCAGCAGAGGGGACCACACGCCCCTATGTCTTCTAGGCATGGCCCCGTGATCAACTCTTTACTGTACTATGAAGATTCTGCAAATCTTAGCGTTGACCACGCCTCGTGCTTAGGTGCACACGGCCCCGTGGTGGCCTGAAATCTGCATTTTGTCTTTTCTGCAGGTCTTGTAGACTGACCACGGCCCATGTCTGGTGAACACGGCCCCGTGGTGATCTTTTGTTTCTCTTGTTTTTGTTCTTGGATGCATCTGAGGGTCCGAGCATGTCATGTTATCCTTTCCTCTTGTACTTTATGTTGGTTTTAGCCATTAATTTGGTTCTTTTGGTCTCTTAAACTCATTTGGTCCTGTAAATTAAAAATGAACAAAGAAACGTGCTTTTTTCAACAATTGTATTGAAAATGGTTGGTTTTACGCCTCATTTGATGTAATTTATATGTTGCATTTTGTACAAATCAAATACCCCGACACTTGAATCTTTGCTTGTCCTCAAGCAAAACTCTTAAATGTGGCTTACACACCCAAATGGAATAGGTAGAGAAGATGTTTTTGTGGCTTGTCTAGAGTGTCGGGAATCCAAGATCTTTATTTTATTTTATTTTTATTTTATTTACAATCCTATTCGTCATGATTTATTTAGAACATTTAAAAAAAAATATTCTTTTAGGCATAACATGCCCTTTTTTAAAATTCTATTTAGTTATATACAAGTTCACACACCTCATAAGGGATCACTCAACACTCAGCCGAAGATGTATTTTTGTGATAACACTCAATCCTGGCGTGGAACTTACTTCTACCATATGCTTGACAAGAGATCAAACCTCCTCCTTTTTAACTAAAAACCTTTGTAAATATCAAGAAGACTTTAAAAAGAGTTAGGCTTTGGCTAAGGGTAGGTGTTTTGGGTTAGAAGTTAGTAAAATGGCAAAAAACGTAAAAAGCGTCAGTGTCGTGAAAATTTTTTATTTTTGTGACAGTTATTTAAACTAGATAACTTCAAAATAGATTTTTTAGGGTCTTGTTTGGTTATTTCAAGAAAGAATTTTTTTTATTTCATAACTTTTGAAGAAAACGAGCTTTTTACTAAAAAAGTGGTTTAAAATGAAAAAGGTCTTTGGTGGGTAATGGGTGTTTTTACGTTTTGTGGGTTTAGAAATGAAAAGGTTTAAGCTCAAAGGAGTTAACTAGGGGGATTTTTGGGTGGGGAGTAAAAGGTGAAAATAAAGCTTTTGAATAGAAAAATGGGTAAGTCCTAATGCCTCCATGTTTTACTTACTTGGGTTTAAGCTGGTAAGGACCGGGAATGTATCGTCTTGGCAAGTTCTCAAGTCGTAAGAACCAAGCGGGCTATTCACACAAGAAACGGAAAATGAGCATTTAGTTAAAGATGTATACTTATTGTGGAAATGGGTTTATAGTGCGGACATGCATATGAAATAAAATTTAAAAGGATGTGTTATGCCCTTTTTATAATTCTTTTTATTTGATTCTTTTTATCACGACGCTATCGGTTGTAAATTTGTAAAAACATAAATTTTTTTAGAACTTGATATTCCCAAATTAACCAAAACAAGTAAAAAAATGAAAATTTTTTAAAAGATTCGGGTGATTAGCGGTTCCAAGGTGAGTTTTGTGTAAGGCTTGTTTTTAGGACTTGCAAAATTCAAGGTTTTAGCATCCCCCACACTTAAATTACACATTGTCCTTAATGTTTCCAAAAATAAGTTTTTCGGTTGATTACAATCTGTAAAAGCAGGTTAAAAACAAGTTGTGATGTTACTAGGCAGCTGGCCACGGCCCCGTGCCTGCTGGGCACGACCCCGTGGTCAGACTGCCAGTAACGTAACTTACAGAAGGTTGGTCACAGGGCGTGCCTAGTGGCCACGACCCGTGGTCAATGAGATGCAGAAAAATGACAGATCAGTGGGTTGGCCACGGGGGCGTGGTCATTGGCCACGACCCCGTGGTGGCAGTCTGCAAAGGTGGAGTTTCAGGTTTTCGACTTAGGCTACTTGTTTTCGGGCTTAGGGGGCACTAATGCTTAGTGCATTCAAGCCTCTCGTATACCTGTTTGTTATCATTCACACCACAACACAAAATAAAACATAATACCCAAATCCTACGGTTACGACGTTTATCATCCATCATCACCACAAAAGAAAAGAAAAATAAAATGCAGAAAAGTAAAATTGTCTAGAAAGTAAGTTGTTCAACCTCGGCGCGCAGGCCGGTTAAATATTGTTCAAAAGATAAGAGGGGTTAACCTGAGAGTTGGTTTTGTCACCTACCACACCATCGCCATCGCCATCGCCTACGGGGAGTCCATATCCTCGTCCTCGTCCTCCTCATCGCGGTACATCATATGCCCCTGGATATATGTGATGTCATTTTGCATGGAGGCGACGTTCCGCTCCACTGCTCCAATCCGGGTATTGGCGCTACTGGCCACGTTGTAAGCGTTACGGGTACAGAGTAGGTTTTCCTGCAAAAGATTATGTAAGCTCTGAAAGTTAGGAAAACTTCCTCCTTGAGAGGGGAAGGGCAGTTTGGATCATCTTGGAGGGCAAGGACTTCTTCTGGATCCCTTGTGTTTCCTTGGGCGTTGCGGAAGCGGATGGTTCCATCATCCATGTCTTGGATGAGGCCCACGCTTCGGCACTGGGCGATGTCCACCTTTCATGATTTCACACCCTTGTTGAATCCCTGCGGAATGCGATTGACATAGTTCTTGAAGTGGCGGAGATCCATCCACCAAAGAATATCGGCGTGGGGGCATTGGCGATCTGGTTGAGGTGCATGTTCTTGAGTAGTAGGTAGGTAACATCGAGGGGTAGGCGATTCCGGATGCAATAAAGGCAAGTAAGTTCCCAGAGGTTCACCACCCCTGAACTATCGCGTCGTTGATAGAGAGAACTGCTTAGGACTCAGTGGATGTATCGGTAAAGAGGGTCCCATAGCTATGAGCTCTTGGTTATGCTTGGGTCATACGCCCCATCTCCAAGTTGGGCCCACGCAGTTTGGCGCATATTGAGGGGAATCTCACGGAGTCCACCCGTGGATTCTTCTTCAACAGATTCTTCCTCGGAATACAGGCCCACGTTAATGCCAAACTGGGCAATGGAGATGGAGAATAATGTCCTACCACACCTGAACTCAACCCTTATGAGTCGAACGGCTCTGCTTTGTTCTTGAGTTTGAAAGTGCTATAGAACTCCATATTATACTCATAAACCTAACGAAGATTGGTGTCAAGAACAAATCGCAGTGGTCTCGTAACCAACGACTCATAGCGTCCCCTTTGTCCCACGGCTTCAAGAGTATCATAGCACGTTTGTCTCGGGGCTTCTTCGTGCCTTGTTTGGAGAATTTCGTATCAGTTTTGATAGTCTAGCTCAGATGTTTTGTTTTGAATCTCAGGAACTTGTTCTCCATTTCTGCACAGAAGAAACACAGAGACAATCAACGCGTTTTGATAAAATTTTTGAAAAAACATTAAACAGAAGGCTGGGCACGGCCCCATGACCACTGGCCACGCACCGTGTTCAGCTAGGGATCCTAGGCACGCCCTGTGGTCAAGCTAGTAATGCACATGTGCATCTATATGTATGAACATGATATAACGTGTTTTGATACACTACTTTGAATACACTTTCTCTTTCATCTATCATACCTTCCATAATACATTACCATTTCCCCTACCATCCATAATGCAATACCATTACCTCCTACCATCCATAATACATTACCCTTTATACCATCCAAACAACATATTACATTATAAAGTGACAAATGTAACCAAACCATCAACCACTAGATATATCTAACCAAAAAACATGAATATGGGCCTACTTCATCATTCAAAATCACAAACTTTTTGTACCAAAACACATTATATCAATGTTATACATAATGATGCACATGTGCATTTTTAATATTGTTAATGTAAAAACTAATGTATTTCGGAAGGTAGTGTAAATGAAAATGAATTTGTTTACTACTGTTACTGCATTACAGAATTTGTCCAAGAAATGATACATATGCACATGTGCATGGATAATTGTTACTCTAAATTTTATTTTTTTGGTAACGAAATATAGCGATTTAAAAAAAACTATTTAAAAAATGTGTGTTTTTTAGATTTTCTTAGGTATTTTTTTGTGTTCACGTTGGTTCTCGCGGTTTTTTGCAATAAAGGTGTTTCTCGCATGAACCCTACCCAATATATATATATATATATATATATATATATATATATATATATATAGAGAGAGAGAGAGAGAGAGAGAGAGAGCTCGGTTCAAATGAGAATCACCACGAGTTGCGAGAACCGTGAGAACTTCTTGTTCTCGCACGAGTTGGGCCAAAAACTTTTTTGCACAAACGTAGATGAAAATATTATAGACATATCGGTAAAAAAATTGTCGAGGCGGTAGTTTTTAACGATGCAAGTTTTTTTACGCGTTGGTGTTAATTTTGTACGAAGATAAATATTTTTTACGCCTCATGTAAATGTGGGTATGGAGCATTTTTTTATAATTTTGTTTTTTTGCTGAAACAAGTGATTTTTTTATTAATTTTGAGAAAAAAATTCAGAAAAACCTTTTAGATGGCCTAGTTCTCAAGGTTCTCTCAACTCAAGGTGGTTCTCATTTTAACCCATCCATAGATTAATATGTTACAAGGACGAACGTAAAAAAATTCGAAGTGGTTTTTCGGCCCTATACAACTGCTGTAAAAAGATGATGACACCATCATCACATAAGCTTTTAACAGCATTATGGCTACTGTAAATGAAAAAAAATAAACGTTTTTTTTCGGGATAGTTGGATTTTTAAGGATATTTGGTAAAAAAATAATTTGAAAAATCTTTCGTAAGGCCGAGTTCTCTAAGTTTTCATAACTCGTATAAGTTTGGAATTTTTTTATGAAGAAACGTAGCGATTTTCTAATAAAATATATTAAAAAAATGTTTGTGTTTTTAGATTTTTGTAGGCATTTTTGGTTGTGTTCACATTCGTTCTCGCGGTTCTCGCAATAAAGGGTGGTTCCTAACGGATCCTTCTCCTATATATACATATATATATATATATACACACACATATATATATAGTTAAGTTAGTTGGACCAAAATAACAATGGTGAAAACCATGAAAACACTTGTGTATACATATATACACATACATACATATAGTAGGTGTCCTTTCCTTTTATTTTATTTAAAGCTTTTATTATATATACCATATTTTAAAAGATCATATATATATATATATATTAGATGACGATCCGTTGACAAAGAATCTTATGAACCCCCATTTTTCTCTCTCCACAACCATTGTTTTCAACTTTTTCGTCGACACTCTGATGCAATTGAAAGTTGAAACATCGTCGAAGCCAAAGCATATAGGAAAGTCTAAAATGCCAGAGAATGTAAGCCCTAACGTTACACTTAAATTTTCGGTGGTAAAATCGGCAATTAAAATCCATTGATCTACTAAGATATGTTCGCCGACAACAAAGAACAAGATCCGTAAACCGGCAATTAAAAGCCATTGATTCTTGTGGTGGCGGAATCATCGGGGCGGGCGTAATTAGATTGCTCAAGACATCATAACACTATTTGTGACAATATTTAGTGCAAAACCGATTTCATTTCATAGATAATAATTGTCAATTACATTACAAGGAAATCAAAATACTACAATTTCAAACTCAAAGTACAACATAGTTCATTAAACTAAACTAAAAAAATCTAGCATTTGTAGATGCGTTTCTAGGTCGCCCCTACTAGATTTCGTCATAATCAACATCATCAACCTGCAACATGCTTAAAAGTATAGTTCAACACAAAAGCATTGGCGAGCACACAAGTTTTGATATAGCATAAGTATGTAAAGTGTTTAAACGAATCCACAAGACAAAAATAGCTAACTAGATTAATTTATCAAGGCATGCAATTCTACAAGTCAACCCAAAGATTACCGCAAGAATAAAGACTTAACATGACCTCAAGAATATGGGCGGTGCGTTACTCCTATAGCGCTATACATGTTAAGGGGAGGCTCGTACAAAGTTAATGAAATGCGAATTACATAAGAATGTTCTAAGAATTCAAATCATTGTTCACGTATTTTAGCATGTATATAGGATTGTTTGTGTTTATATAAAGTATAAGCGTATTTGCGTGTAATTTGATAAGTTAAACATATTGCACCCAAAAGTGTAAAGCGTAAAAAGGGTGTTTGAGTGTACTCACGATTTTGCAAAGCTTCCTTTGTAAATTCTGTGAAGTGTTGGAGAGTTTGAAGGATGGAACAGTGAGATTACCCTATATGGGGTAAACGAAGGTGTGTAAGTGTTCGGAATGGTACGGAAGATTCGGACTTGGAATTTAAAGTATGCAAAAGTATGTATGTAAGAAAGTAATCATCTAGTCTTAATACACCCGTTTTTGACACTCTAATAACCCGTATGGGTGAATGTGATTTCATGGGTGTAAATTACCCATTAGAGTCGTAACGGTATGTTTAAGGCGTAGATAATATAACCTAATGTCATGACAAGTAACCATATGATTATTATCAAGGGTTCGGTTATGTATAAGTTTATATATATATATATATATATATATATTATAGTATATAATAAGTCCAAAATGTATATCATAGATTTCATAGATGTCATGCATGGAGGTAGGAGGATAACCGTCATTTAACCTCTTTCGTAAGATTCACCGATACACAAATTATCACAAGGACAATTCGGATAGTCATGAATGTAATGGAAAGGGAATGTACATACTTCTCACTATACCAAGTAGTCAAGCAATCTTTAACCCGATGAGCCATGCCCGACATAGAAATAATAATGAGGAAAAGTTGCCCCTGACTTAATTGTAGGCATGAATGAGGTTAAGTTAGTTGGACTAAAATAAAAATGAGGAAAAGTTCTTGAACTAACTATGGAATAGATGAAACCTTTTGATTATATTTGCAAAACTGCCAAAACTAAAGGGACCAAAATGATACTTTACTCTTATTTAAATCTATTATGTAGGAGAATAGTTTTGTTACAATATTTTTGTTTTGAAATACATTTTTTTCTCTTAAATCTATTATGTAAGAGAATAGTTTTGTTTTGAAATCCAATTTTCGTTTGAAATCATGATGACCTTTTTAATGTGTTACTATTTCGTACTTTTTAATATATAAAGTGTAAACTTAAGATAGAACTGTATGATATGTAGCAAATAAAATATCTAAGTCGGTTCTAAAACATCAATTTCTTTCCGTAGTGGAAAAGAAAGAAAAAATATTGGGAGTCAAATGAGAGAGAATTTATTAGAGCAAGACTTGTCATGGTGGCTACTTTACGTAAATATTATCCAATTTTAAGAATACATACATTTTCCCCAAAACAAAACAACTGTTATAGTGTTTACGCGTTATAATTGTAATATTATTGTATATTTAAGACATTTAAATATTTTAATACACGTTATAATTGTAATATTATTGTATATTTAAGACATTTAAATATTATAATAAAACAAAATAAAGGTTGGCCCAATATAAACTAAAGGAGAATTAGGTAGTCACATGGGCCTATATCTGAACTTTTCTTTTTATCTTTCACTGGACTGCTACTTCAAATGCAAATCTACATGTAATTGCAATGTATCCAAGGCAACATTCTTGAACAACCCTAAAGAGTACAAAACTCTTTTCAAGAAAACTGGTAGAGATATGACATATGCCGATATGCATATGCCTACCTTTTATTCTACTGGGACAAATTCTCTTCTAAATGTGTGAAAAAAAACTAAACTTCACCCTAATTTATTATCATTACTACATGATTTATTAATTTTATTATGTCTGATTCAAATAAATTATAAATATTTGATTGGTGTGTTAAGATTCACAGAAGCCTCTAAAATATTTCAGTCTAAACACAATTAAAGTATAAAACTATAAGTTTGGATATAAGTGGGCTTTTATCTTTCTCTTATCGTTGTTCTTTAAATAATAGCTTTGGTATATACATATATATATATATATATAGGGGATAGGTAAAATGAGAACCACCTTGAGTTGTGATAACCGTCGGAACCAATATAAGCCATTGATCAAAAATGTTTTAATGGATGAGATTAAAAGACAATAAGTAGTTGTAATCATTGTATTTTAATTAATGAGTTTTTGTTTTTAGTGGGATAAGGGTAAATTGGTATTTTTACTATGCTCTTTAATGATTGGAAATTAAAGTTGTAATCATTGTGCTTTAATTAATGTTTGTGATTTAATAAATATAATTTAATTAATGTTATTTTTGAATCATGCAGTAAGAAAATTATTTTAAGTAGGGGTTCAAATTTTTTTTGTGCGCCGGTTTTAAACATTTTTACGCTCGCGTTCAAACTTTTTTTACGCGCCGGTTTTATTTTTTTTCACGCGGTTTTAACCCTTTTTTACGCACCGGTTTTAAACATATTTTACGCGCGGTTTTAAACTTTTTTTACGCGCCGGTTTAGAACTTTTTATGCACCGATTTAAAACTTTTTACACGGGTTTTACACTTTTTAACGTGTCGGTTTAAAATTCTCTTTGCGCGCCGGTTTTAAACTTTTTTTACGCGCGGGTTCAAACTTTTTTTACGTGCCGTTTTAGAAATTTATTTTACGCGCGGTTTTAAACTTTTTTACGCATCGGTTTTAAACTTTTTTTACGCGTCGGTTTTAAACTTTTTTACGCGCCGGTTTTAAACTTTTCTTACACGATGGTTTAGAACTTTTTTACGCGCCGATTTAGAACTTTTTTTACCCGCGGTTTTAATTTTTTCACGCGCCGATATAAAAAAAAATTTATGCGCAGTTTTAAACTTTTTTATGCTCCGGTTTTAAACTTTTTTTACGCGCGGGTTTAAACTTTTTTACACGTGGTTTTAAACTTTACAACAATTTTTTTACGGGTTTAAACTTTTTTACAAAAAACAAAAATATTTTACGCAAACCAAAAATATTTTATTTTTACAAAAACTTTTTTACAATTACTTTTTTAAAAAGTTTTTTACAATTTTTTTACGCCAAACATCTTTTTATGCCCTCGACACCCCGATTTTGGGTTTACGAAATTTGATGATCTTACCAAACGAACTCACTCAAAAATCACGACTAAATAGATGTCTCATGTTGAATTTTAAATAGAAGAGAGCGAAAAGATTTGACATATTGTGTTTTAAATAGAAGAGAGAGAAAAGATGTGACATGTTGACTTTTAAATAGAAGATAGAGAAAAGATATGGCATGAAAAGTAAAAGACTGAAATACCCTTTTGATTTAATTTGGTTATGGGTGATATGTAAATATGCTATTGGATGATATGAGTTCTCATGTTTCTCGCAACTGGGATTGGTTCTCTCTTGAACCGAATCCTATATATATATATATATAAGGTATATAACTAATTATTGGATATATAATTTGAAATTCTGTACTCATTTTTAATCTTATTTACGATATAATTGAGATATTAACATCATTGTTTCTGTTGTAATACCTTCAGCTTTGTGAAAATAATTGCCTAAAAAATAAGTCCATGACTTTAAAAAAAAAAAGAAAAATCCTTTTCTCCATAACGAAAAAATACGAAAAGTATTAACTTGGTAGAATTACTGTTCTTATATTACTATATATGTATTTTGATTAAACTTAATATATTAATACTGCTGCACTATTATTTCATAAATAAATAAAAAACAACAGAAGGTAGCTAAAACTATATTTTTTAAAGAAAAATAGAGGGAATTTCATACATCTTTCTATAATAAATATAAGTTTGTAACACAGGATCTGATTTTAGAAAATTTTGATATAATTATAAATTTACATTTGTAAATTAGAAAAAAAAAAAAAAAGATCTAAAAAATATCCTGACAAAGATGAGATAAAATACAGAAATCTCTTTACCCCATTTTGTTATAGTGTAAATTCATACATAATTCTGAAAATCCAAATGAGAATTGAGAATTCATTTCATCTCTATGCTTCTGTAGCCCAAAACACCAGTTTTCAACCCTAAGAAATCATAACCAGTGCTGCTACTGCTTGTACCATTGATACTGGTTGTACAACTGCACTCCTTACTATTCTCTATACCCAAACTGCATGAAAAACATATAGTAGTACCACCCGTAACTGCATGCCGGTGATGATGGTGGTAGTGGTGGTAGTTTTCATGTTGAACATGTGGATGTATGTATGATGATGATGAGGATGATGATGATGAACTGTTGTTTTGATGATGAGGTGGACTGATTCTTAACTCCAAATTCAAATCCGGACATCTTTCTTGAATTTCCGGCAACGGGTTCTTGATTTTCCGGCCATCGGGATTATACTTTGTTTCTTCCTCTACTTCTTGTTTAACTAGAGGATAAGTGGTTTGAGAAGCAGTTGCAAAGGATGTGGTGGTGGTGGTGGCGGCGGTCGCGTCAAGACATGAATTATTATTATTGTTGTTGTTTTTATCGGTGGCGGTTGTGGTGGTGGGAAATTTAGTTGGAGGCTCGTTAACCGGGCGGTGAGTCGCGGGATCAATACCCCGGTTTAAGAGCTTTCTTCGGATATGGGTATTCCAGTAATTTTTTATCTCGTTATCTGTTCTTCCGGGCAATCTT
Organism: Scalesia atractyloides; assembly: GCA_947069175.1. Lineage (NCBI taxonomy): Eukaryota > Viridiplantae > Streptophyta > Magnoliopsida > Asterales > Asteraceae > Scalesia > Scalesia atractyloides. The sequence goes on from CAMTDV010000017.1 coordinate 44,139,120, forward strand.
CCAGCAATCAACGACCATCTATTTTTTATATATAAAAAAAAAGATTAGAAAAAAGAACACCATTAATTAAAATATTTTAAAGTTCTATATATTGGGTACGTATTTTTCACCAATAATAATACAACTGGGAAATTTTTAATATAGCAATTAGAGGAATAAAACTTAGAAATTTACAAAAAAAAAAACACTATTAATTTAAATGCTTTCAAATTCTACGAATTGGGTACGTATATTTTACCAAAAATACGACTGGGATTTCTTTAATATAGCAATTAGACGTATAAAAATTTAGAATGTTAAATAAAGAAATCTTGATGAAAACAAAAACACTATTAATTAAAATACTTTCAAATTCTACTACTTGGATACCTATATTTCACCAAATATACATCTGGGAATTCTTTAATATAATAATAATTACACATATAAAAATAGAAAATTTAAGCAAATTTGATAAAAAAAGCTTGAAAAAATGACCTTACTTGTTACCAAGAAGGCTATGGAGTTTAATTATGAGTTCATCTTCTTCTTCGGTGAAGTTGCCACGTTTGAGGTCAGGGCGGAGGTAATTGATCCACCGGAGACGGCAGCTCTTGCCGCAGCGGAGGAGTCCGGCGGCCTTAGGAAGCGACCGCCAGCAGCCTTCACCGTGAGTCCTTATATAAGCAATTAACCGATCATCTTCTTCTTTAGTCCATGCTCCTTTGTTAGTGTGTGCTTTTTCACAACAAGGTGATCTTCCCATTTTCTTTTCTTTTTTTCCTGATTTTTTGTGGATTATTTGCTTTTCTTTTTGTGGGGTTGTCGAGAAAATTCAGCCTTTGGTGGATATATGGAGAGCAAAGGCCGGCCAATTTATGAAGTTTAAGTAGGGTTTTATAATCTGTTGACTATACGTATATACATACATATTGTATATGTATATATTGGTGGGGTGGGGTAGGGTAGGGTGGGGGTGGGAGAAGAGTTGCTCTATAATTGCTTCTAGATGCGAGTTGGTGAGACAGGTTTGAGGGAGTGGCTGGTGGCGTGGGCTACGATTGTCACACCCCGACCCGCAGTGAAATAAAAATCGGGGCATAATTGGGTTATCAACAAAGCTCATGATGTTTACTAAGATGTTTCATATTTATTAAATTCAAATTACAACTTAAATATCCAAAACAAAATTCATACAATTACAAGAAAATGAAAACTATATAATTAGTCCAAAGCTTAAACTTGTTTATTCTTCTAGGCCTTCCTATGTGTTTCTTGTCTCAGCTGGATCACCTGTATCATGTGTAAAACGGGGGATATTTTGGGTTAACAAAAGTTGGCGAGTGAACCTTGATAAAACATTGTTACTAATTTCTTGATTTATTTAATAAGAAAAATTTGTGCAATAATCACATGTGAGCAAACATATATAGATAAACAATCACAAACCACTTTGGATGAGTATATGACATGAATGATGATGTATGTGAGATCAAGCCTCAATCAAACGGAGCCGATCTAATGAGGCTCCTGATGCTCAACCCGTCTCCCACGGGGAACTGATGGGCCTAATGAAATGCGTGCACTGAAAATGATAAGTTCAATCTACATATAATTCACACAACAATTGATACACATTTGATACACATTTGATCACGGATATGATGTATGCACAAGTGTTTAAATAAAATAAAAGGATTATACGACACATGATACACCCCAAAAATGATTAAAACGGGGAATTGGTAGAGATTCACTCACAATGGGTGCGTTCTTTGATGACGATGAATGCGCACGAATTTATGATTCAATCGACGAGGGAAGAACTAACCTAGATAATAACAAAATGATTCGATAAATAAATAAATTTTATTTGAGTTTTTAATTAGTGCTTTTAAATGGGATTTTTAGATTTATTTTTGTGAGTTTAAAGAAATTTTCTAACTTTAAGAATCTTATTTTTAAGTATTTTTAAATGATTTTTCAATTGAATAAATAAATAAAAAGAAATAAAAAAATTGACTTTTTGACCGTTGACCGGGTCTGACCGGTCAGACTGTGTTTTCTATGCGCTGAGTGAGGTTCGAACTCGGGACCTCTCGTATACGTGCACGCAGCTCTACCAACTGAGCTACGTGTCTAACCCGAAATATTCTCTGTTTTAATTATATATATATACTAATTAACCTTAAACTTATTTGGTTTTTATTAAAAATGATTTATATGGCCGAACCGGCTTCAGAGACCCGGAGTCGAACTCGGGACGTTCGGTTCGAGTGCGCACAGCCCAACCAGTTGGGCTGTGTGTCTAATCTGCTTTAACTACTGAATTATATTCCTCTTATAAACATTTTGTGACTTAATCTGATTAGGTTCTAAAAACGTTGGTTTTATTTCTGAAAGTCGGTAACATGTGCGATTCGAACTCGGGACGTGTGTATTGTTTGTGCACACAGTCCACCGCTGGACTGTGTGTCTAACCCGGTTATATACCCGATTTTAATTATACTAATACACATGTTTAACTTCATCTTCTTCACTTATGGAATTACAGAACAGTGAAACCGACTGTTTGTTTAATTGACCAACAACACTTATAATTGATTGAATTGGAATAGAAGAAAAAGATTAAGGAATAAGATGTACCAACACAGAGTGTTTTCTTCAGATTTTTCGGCAAAATTTCGTCGGCTCTGATTTGTGGATTCCGGCTGAGTGAACTGTTTAACAGTTTCGATTTATTGATTTGAACAATTAAAGTATAAATCAAGAGATAGCAAGAAGGTTTAGACAATTATACCGTCTGATGAACGAATACGGTTTTCTGATTAGCGATTCCGGCGGTATTCCGGCGAAAATGAAAATCTCCGGCGACGTGCTCTGGAAAGATTAAAGCTTCAAAAGAGTGTGCGGTTCTGAGCGAAAGGGTTACCAGATGTTTGAGTGGGTATTTATAAGGAAGAACTGGATGAATTGGGTTCGAATTTGCGTCTTGATTCGCGGTCAAAGGTTTCCGGCGGTTATGACCGAAATTGATTGCCGGCAACGGTTATAACCGACGTCAAAATCAATTTATCCGTTTCGGTCAAAGGAGAAACAGCCAAATTCGAGGAGTTTATGTTTTCTCCGGTGATTGCGAGTCTTGGCGCGTTGTTTACCGGATTTGACTTTCAGGTTTTACTTTAAATGTTATTTGTTTCAGTATTTGTCACAAAGGAAGTGTGTGGCAGAGTGGTGTGGTGTGTGTTTGTGTTTGTGGGTGACCCGGGTTCGAAACCCGGCTGCCCTATTTTATATTTTTATTAACTTATTTTTATTATTTATTAATTATGGTTTAAAATTCTAAAAATGTTTATTAGTTATGTATTGTTTGAAATTAATATGAACCATAAATACGCAACGAAACTTATAACTGAATATTTGATTGATAAACGAAGCGGGTTTTGAAACCCGTTTTTCGACGAATGTTACAGTATCCCCTACTTTTAGAAATTTCGTCCCGAAATTTAAGTAGTAGTGGTAACAGGAAAAAGATGCGGGTAATTTTCGCGCATTGAGTCTTCACATTCCCACGTAAACTCGGGTCCTCGTTTTGACTCCCAACGTACCCTGACAATTGGGATACGACTTCGTCTTAAACGCTTCTCTCCGAAGTCCATGATTTCTACCTGTCTTTCAACGAAGTGCATAGATTCATCGATTTGAATGTCTTCTAGAGGAATATGGAGATTTTCATCGGCGAGGCACTTTTTCAAGTTTGATACGTGAAATGTGGGATGAATTCTGTTGAGCTCTTCTGGTAGGTCAAGCTTGTATGCTACAGGACCTACTCTTTCGAGTATCTTGAAAGGTCCTACGTAGCGTAGTGCTAGCTTTCCCTTTTGGCCAAAACGAACCACTCCCTTCCACGGTGATACTTTTAAAAGTACTTGATCACCAATGTCAAACTCCAAGGGTTTCGTCGTTTGTCTGCATAACTCTTTTGACGACTTTGAGCCGCTAGAATATTGTTTCGAATTTGAATGACCTTGTCGGTTTTTCTTGAATTAATTCTAGACCGGTGATTTGTGATTCTCCAATTTCGTGCCAACATACTGGAGATCGGCACTTACGACCATATAAAGCTTCGAAAGGAGCCATGCCGATACTTGAATGATAGCTATTGTTGTATGAAAATTCAACTAATGGTAGATGAGCGTCCCAGTTCCCTTTGAAGTCTATGACACATGCTCGAAGCATGTCTTCAAGAGTTTGGATGGTGCGTTCAGATTGACCGTCAGTTTGAGGGTGAAAGGCGGTGCTAAGGTCTAATCGTGTACCCAAAGCGGTTTGTACGGCTTGCCATGTTCGTGAAGTGAAACGACCATCACGGTCTGAAATGATGCTTAATGGTACACCGTGACGGCTTACGATCTCGCTGATGTAGATACGAGCTAACTTCTCGTTCTTGAAGTCCTCGCGAATCGGGATGAAGTGAGATGACTTTGTAAGACGATCAATTATTACCCATATGGTGTCATACCCACTGGAGGTGCGAGGTAACCCAGTAATGAAATCCATGGTTATGTTTTCCCACTTCCATACAGGTATTTCGGGTTGGACTAGAAGTCCTGAAGGTCTTTGATGTTCAGCTTTTACTTTGGAACAGGTAAGGCACTTGAAAACAAAAACAGCGATATCCTTTTTCATGCCAGGCCACCAGTAGGTGTATCGTAGGTCTTGATACATCTTGTCGGCTCCTGGGTGTACAGAGTATCGTGTTTTGTGCGCCTCATTCATGAGGAAATCACGAAGGTTATCGCAATCAGGAATCCATATGCGATTTAAATAGTATAGAATACCATCGGATTTGGTTTCGATTTTTAGTTCAGCTCCACACGACAGCTCATCGCGTACGTCATTTTCTGTTACAGAAACATGTTGAGCTGCTCGGATTCGATCTTTGATGTCGGTTATGATTTGTGAACATAGAAGATGAATGGAGTTCGCATAACCTTTTCGACTGCGCGCATCGGCCACCACGTTTGCCTTGCCAGGATGATACCGAATTTCACAGTTGCAGTCATTGAGAAGTTCGACCCATCTTTGTTGCCTCATATTCAACTCCTTTTGGTTGAAGATATGTTGGAGACTTTTGTGGTCAGTGTATATTTCACACTTGGTACCGTAGAGGTAATGTCTCCATATCTTGAGAGGGAACACAACGGCTCCAAGTTCCAGGTCGTGGGTGGTGTAATTCTTCTCATGAACTTGAGTTGCCTAGAAGCATAGGCTATCACTTTTCCTCTTTGCATCAATACACAGCCTAGTCCTTGCCCTGATGCGTTGCAATATACTACAAAGTCATCGCAACCTTCAGGGAGTGTGAGGATAGGTGCATCACAAAGTTTTTGCTTTAGAGTTTGGAAGGCCTCTTCTTGCTTAGGTCCCCATATGAAGGGTTTTCCTTTATGAGTCAAGGCCGTGAGTGGGACAGCAATACGAGAAAAATTGGCAATGAAGCGTCGATAGTAACCAGCCAAACCAAGAAATGACCTTACTTCGGTAGGGGTACGTGGCGCTTGCCATTCTTGCACTGCCTTGATTTTTGAAGGATCAACATGAATTCCCTTGTCATTGACGACATGTCCAAGGAATTGTACTTCTCCTTACCAGAATTCGCATTTTGAGAACTTAGCGTAGAGCTTTTCAGTCCTTAAAAGTGTAAGGATGAGTCGAAGGTGTCGCTCATGATCGGATTTAGACTTGGAGTAGATAAGGATGTCGTCGATGAAGACTATGACGAAACTATCGAGGTAGGGTTTGCATACCCTATTCATTAGATCCATGAAGACAGCGGGGGCGTTGGTTAAACCGAATGGCATGACCATGAATTCGTAATGACCATAACGAGTCCGGAAGGCGGTCTTTGGGATATCTTCTTCATGTACTCTGAGCTGATGATAACCAGAACGAAGGTCGATTTTTGAAAAGCAGGTGGCGCCTTGAAGTTGGTCTAGGAGGTCATCGATGCGAGGTAGTGGATAGCGATTTTTAACCGTTAACTTGTTGAGTTCTCTATAATCAATGCACATGCGAAACGTTCCATCTTTCTTCTTCACAAAGAGAACATGTGCACCCCAAGGCGAGGATCTAGGACGTATGAATCCTTTGTCAATCAGCTCTTGCAGTTGACTGGCCAGCTCTTGCATTTCGGATGGGGCTAACCTATAAGGAGATTTTGCGACTGGTGTAGCGCCAGGTACAAGATCGATGCGGAATTCGACTTCTCTCACAGGAGGGAGTCCTGAAATGTTGTCGGGAAAGACTTGTGGGAATTCTGCGCCAGGTACAAGATCGATGCGGAATTCGACTTCTCTCACAGGAGGGAGTCCTGAAATGTTGTCGGGAAAGACTTGTGGGAATTCTTTCACAACTGGGATATCTTCGAGTTTCTTCTCCTTGTTTCCCTTATTGACGACGTGAGTTAGGAATGCGACATAGTTCTTGCGGAGATATTTTCGGGCTTGAAGGCAGGACATTAATTTGAGTCCTTTCGAAGGGGTTTCTCCAAAAATACGTAGGGTCTGACCGTCTACAAGAGGAATGCGAATGAACTTTTCGCGGCACACTACTTCAGTGTGATGCTGGCTGAGCCAGTCCATACTGATTATAACATCAAAACTTCCCAACTTCATAGGAATGAGGTCATCGTTTAGAGTGAGGGTACAATCGCGTATAATAGAATTTAATGAAACGGGTTTTCCGTCAGCAACTTCCACCGTTAGAGATTCCATGAGATTAACACGAGTTTGGTTGAGGCTAGGTTCAAATTCTAAGGACACAAAGCTCTTATCCGCACCAGTATCGAATAATATGGATGCATAACTACCATTGATGAGAAACGTACCGTTGACCACGTTGTTGTCAGCCCTAGCTTGGTTGGCATTGATGTTGAAAGCTCTTCCTCTGGCAGGTGGAGGAGCTTGGTTAGCTTGGTTTACCGGGTTTGCTTGAGCTTGGGCATGGATGATGTTCACCAAGCGTGGACAAGTGTTCCTGAAATGGGTTGGGTCCCCATAGTTGTAACAAGCTCGCATGGGTTGCATCATGGGGTAGTTGGGTTGGTAGTAAGTTTGGGCTGCGTGTGGTACATGTGGTAGAAGTAAGGGTTGTTGGGCTTGACCCACTATCTGATTTTGGGTTTGGGTTTGTGGTTGACTGCGGTTCATTCTTTGAAGAATACGGCAGGTTTGGATGGTGTGACCTGCACGGCCACAGCTTGTGCAATGTTGGCAAAGAGTTTCGGGAGGGTGATGGTATTGACAACGGTTGCATTTTGGGTGTGGGCCGGTGTATGGCTTTTTAAATGGCGCAGCTGAGGGAGCGAGTTGGGTGATTGGTGCAGCTGTGATAGGAGGGTTGGTTTGAGTGACTGCAAAATTCTTGCTGTTTCGTTTCCTCTTACCAGCAAACTTTGAGGAGGAGACTGGGTGGTTTGGATTTGGGGTCTCAATGGGTGTTTTCTTCTTCTCATCTTTAAATTTGCCGTTTCGGATGCGATTCTCAGTGAGTTCTGTAGCTAATTCCATTGCGGCTTCAAGTGTTGCAGGCGAAGTGCTTAAAACCGAATCTTGAATTTTCGAGGGGAGGCCTCGAATGTAGTGTTCGACTAAGCGGTACAAGGGGGTGAACAAATTAGGGATCATTTGGTTCAGCTCGAGAAATCGCTTATTATAGGAGGTGTGATCTCCTTCCTTTTGTTTCAGCGCGTGGAATTCATCTTCCAACTTTTTTATTTCGCTTCTTGGACAGAAGCGTCTTGTCATGAGTTCCCTTAACTCTTCCCATGTTAAGGCCATGGCATCTTCAACTCCTCGTTTACCCTTTTCTGTGTTCCACCAGGTAAGGGCTACCCCGAACAGTCTTCCAGTTGCATAACGTACCTTGCGATCCTCGGGACAATCGCAATTGAGGAAAGTGTTTTCCATTTCTTCAAACCAGTGAAGGAGAGCGGTAACACCTTCGGTCCCTTCATATTTTGGGGGATCGCAAGATTTGAAGTGTTTGTAGGAGCACTTTTTGGAAGGAGGGTTGGCGACGCTCTGGTCTTCTTGATTGGGAGGATTAATGGGGTTTGCGGTGAGAGCTTGTTGAACTTGAATTATGATGTCAGGAAGCACTGCGGCCATTTGTTTAGCAATTTGTGTGGCCAAGCGTTCATTTGATCTTCCTGACTTTCTACCTCCACGTAGTTGCCTAGCCGACATCTACAGGAACATACATAGGAAGATTGTGAGTTTAAGAAGTTTCTAGGTGTCATGTGTCGTAAAAAGAATGAAAAATAACATAATTGGCAATAATTTAACTACATCCATAGGATGTCTTGGGTTTGCTCATGTTTGGGCTTCCAATGTCCCCCATACCATCGCCTGTGTAGTCATGTGGGCCCCCATGACTATTGGGCTTGGTAGGATTCACATTGGTGTTGGCGGATTAACACTCGCACCACCCGAATGAAAATCGTAAAATATAATTGCGAGATGTATGGTAGGAGGCTGTCCAGGTGTAGACACAATGACAACTCAAAGTGGGGTTAGCTCACACGACGTTTGGTATAGCATGCTTTGGCCTAATAGGTCCTTCGTACTCTCATCGTTAGTCCCCAGATAGGCAAACTGGTCCTTTATTTTGGATTTATACGAATGCCAAGCCTAGACAGGACGTTCCGACTACCGGTACTCGTACCCTTCCAGTTACTACATGCCCGTCATGAGAACTCACTTTGATGTGATTTGAAAAATACAAAAATCATTGCAAAAATCATGGTAATCGTGAGGTGTGTGCTCTCATGGATATGATATGTTACGAGGATATGATTCATGATGAGCATTGTATAATAACATGTATTTGTGAGCATGCTTGCATAACATTGAGTGTAAAAATAAACGTAAAGCATATAAACATCATGAATTTTGTATGTAACGCATAAACAATTTAAAATTTTAATCAACTATAGTATAGGCTCTAAGGGTCTAATAACCTATCCTATATCCCTATAGTCATAAGCTCTGATACCAATCTGTCACACCCCGACCCGCAGCGGAATTAAAGTCGGGGCATAATTGGGTTATCACCAAAGCTCATGATGTTTACTAAGATGTTTCATATTTATTAAATTCAAATTACAACTTAAATATCCAAAACAAAATTCATACAATTACAAGAAAATGAAAACTATATAATTAGTCCAAAGCTTAAACTTGTTTATTCTTCTAGGCCTTCCTATGTGTTTCTTGTCTCAGCTAGATCACCTGTATCATGTGTAAAACGGGGGATATTTTGGGTTAACAAAAGTTGGCGAGTGAACCTTGATAAAACATTGTTACTAATTTCTTGATTTATTTAATAAGGAAAATTTGTGCAATAATCACATGTGAGCAAACATATATAGATAAACAATCACAAACCACTTTGGATGAGTATATGACATGAATGATGATGTATGTGAGATCAAGGCTCAATCAAACGGAGCCGATCTAATGAGGCTCCTGATGCTCAACCCGTCTCCCACGGGAAACTGATGGGCCTAATGAAATGCGTGCACTGAAATGATAAGTTCAATCTACATATAATTCACACAACAATTGATACACATTTGATACACATTTGATCACGGATATGATGTATGCACAAGTGTTTAAATAAAATAAAAGGATTATACGACACATGATACACCCCAAAACATGATTAAAACGGGGAATTGGTAGAGATTCACTCACAATGGGTGCGTTCTTTGATGACGATGAATGCGCACGAATTTATGATTCAATCGACGAGGGAAGAACTAACCTAGATAATAACAAAATGATTCGATAAATAAATAAATTTTATTTGAGATTAATATTTTTAATTACTGCTTTTAAATGGGATTTTTAGATTTATTTTTGTGAGTTTAAGGAAATTTTCTAACTTTAAGAATCTTATTTTTAAGTATTTTTAAATGATTTTTCAATTGAATAAATAAATAAAAAGAAATAAAAAAAATTGACTTTTTGACCGTTGACCGTTGACATCGTTTGACCGGTCAGACTGTGTTTTCTATACGCTGAGTGAGGTTCGAACTCGGGACCTCTCGTATACGTGCACGCAGCTCTACCAACTGAGCTACGTGTCTAACCCGAAATATTCTCTGTTTTAATTATATATATACTAATTAACATTAAACTTATTTGGTTTTTATTAAAAATGATTTATATGGCCGAACCGGCTTCAGAGACCCGGAGTCGAACTCGGGACGTTCGGTTCGAGTGCGCACAGCCCAACCAGTTGGGCTGTGTGTCTAATCTGCTTTAACTACTGAATTATATTCCTCTTATAAACATTCTGTGACTTGATCCGATTAGGTTCTAAAAACGTTGGTTTTATTACTGAAAGTCGGTAACATGTGCGATTCGAACTCGGGACGTGTGTATTGTTTGTGCACACAGTCCACCGCTGGACTGTGTGTCTAACCCGGTTATATACCCGATTTTAATTATACTAATACACATGTTTAACTTCATCTTCTTCACTTATGGAATTACAGAACAGTGAAACCGACTGTTTGTTTAATTGACAAACAACACTTATAATTGATTGAATTGGAATAGAAGAAAAAGATTAAGGAATAAGATGTACCAACACAGAGTGTTTTCTTCAGATTTTCCGGCAAAATTTCGTCGGCTCTGATTTGCGGATTCCGGCTGAGTGAACTGTTTAACAGTTTCGATTTATTGATTTGAACAATTAAAGTATAAATCAAGAGATAGCAAGAAGGTTTAGACAATTATACCGTCTGATGAACGAATACGGTTTTCTGATTAGTGATTCCGGCGGTATTCCGGCGAAAATGAAAATCTCCAGCGACGTGCTCTGGAAAGATTAAAGCTTCGAAAGAGTGTGCGGTTCTGAGCGAAAGGGTTACCAGATGTTTGAGTGGGTATTTATAAGGAAGAACTGGATGAATTGGGTTCGAATTTGCGTCTTGATTCGCGGTCAAAGGTTTCCGACGGTTATGACCGAAATTGATTGCCAGCAGCGGTTATAACCGACGTCAAAATCAATTTATCCGTTTCGGTCAAAGGAGAAACAACTAAATTCGCGGAGTTTATGTTTTCTCCGGTGATTGCGAGTCTTGGCGCGTTGTTTACCGGATTTGACTTCCAGGTTTTACTTTAAATGTTATTTGTTTCAGTATTTGTCACAAAGGAATTGTGTGGCAGAATGGTGTGGTGTGTGTTTGTGTTTGTGGGTGACCCGGGTTTGAAACCCGGCTGCCCTATTTTATTTTTTTATTAACTTATTTTTATTATTTATTAATTATGGTTTAAAATTCTAAAAAAGTTTATTAGTTATGTATTGTTTTAAATTAATATGAACCCTAAATACGCAACGAAACTTATAACTGAATATTTGATTGATAAACGAAGCGGGTTTTGAAACCCGTTTTTCGACGAATGTTACAATGATGATGATATTAACAAATACTCCCTGCGTCTCATTAGAAATGTCATATTTTGAATTTCCAAAATCTTTATTTATAAACTTTGACCTTGAATAATTTTGTTTGCGTTAGTTAATACTTGATGAAAGTTATATGATTTGAGAGTGTTTTACAAGTGTTTTTATCAGGTTAATTTTCATCAAGTTTTATATAACACAAAAAATATATAATTAAAGTCAAAGTTTATAAATAAAGACTTTGAAAATTCAAACTCAGACACATTTAATGGGACGGAGGGAGTAACAATCTTATTATAACTAGCATTGTAGGAGGTGTATAACCGTCATAAATAACACCAATGTTATACCATTATCAGGGACCGTTAACATTGAAGTTGCGACGTGTTAATGTGGAAACATTACACTGAAACGTAAAACATAGAAAATAATAACTAACTCGATTTAGGAACCGCGCGTTGCGACGGACCTGTCAAACGGGAAAAAAAAACGAAATAATAACATTGAACCACACACGCACGTTACGTCATGTTAGCTCGCAAAATTTAGAACGAAACGTAAAAAAATGTAAAATACGTTGAACCACATGACGTTGTGTTGCGTTATGTTAACTTGCAAAATTTAGAACAAAACATAAAACTAAAATTTTACGAAATCTGAAAAATATAGGAGACTAAAGTTAAAAGTAAAAAGTTTTACGTTAAATTGGAAAAGATAAAAGCTTTTGGGTTAAATGTAACAAAATCATGTAAATTTGCGACCAAAAATGTAATATCATACTTTTTTTTTAAAAAAAACCTCCCTAAAGTATATAGTATAACACTTCTGTACATCAAAATGTTGCTAATTAAGTAAATATAGATATTTTAATTAATCTTACACTTTTTGTTTTTTACTTATACTTATAACATGATTACTAAACTATAGCATTTCCTTTCTAGTTAAAGAAAATAATGAATTATTTAGATGATCTACTTTCTTTAAGTCTTTCTAATTAAATATCTGTTTTCTCTATTTAGTTTTTAAAACATATAAATCATATGTTAATCATTTGTATATTAATGTAACATATTAGTGAAAGCTGTAAAAGGTTCATGTAAATTTTGTTGTTATAATATATCATATTATATACATAATGACAAAAGAATAAGAATCAATTGGAATAGGAGTATTCTATTTAAAACTAGTTTAAATGCAAAATTGGGTAATATTGTACTTGTCGATTTAAACTAAATATAATTTCTTAAATGAAATTATTCTATATATGACAAACTAGACAAGAGCATGAGTAATTTTAGGTGAAGATAACTGTTTTATACATTTGTTTAGTAAAAGCTAATTCGTTTAGTAAAAGAATGGTCCATGGCTTTATAGCCTAATGACATTTTGAGGGGTGAGATAAGACTTTGAACCAATGGATTCTGGGTTTGATTCCCACAATGGGAGTTTTCCCACATTTATTGAGTTTTCTCCTGAATTGGTGTATAGGCATTATGCCTAGTGGACATGGATATGATCGGGTGGTTCCGCTTGTGACACGATGATACTCCAGTAGTCCGTCAGTGATCCAAATTTGCCGTTTTAAAAAAAATAATAATAAAGAATGACAAAAACTAAATCTACTAATACCATATAAAATCTATTTCTCAAAAATACACATTTAGATGTTTTTTCAATATAGATTTATACCATACTCATAACATAAAAAATTATAAAGTAATGAAGATGAGGGGCAATAAGTATAAGTTGAGGTTCTTTAGGTAGGTAGGTAGGTATAAAGTGAGGTGTGGTTAATAAAGTAGAGGATCAGAAGGTGTGATTTTTTGCAATCTTTCTTGTGCATACCCCTGAACCACTTTAGGTTTTTTTTCATATTTATTACAAGTAATTTAATTGTGTTGGTGGAACTAACATCCAGTCATCCACATTGAGCTTTAGGGTGAGCTTTTATTTATCACTCATATTGTATGATTAACTTCTATTTTTCATATAGTATATTTACATGAAACCTAATTATATATATACCTAACTCAAAACTTAAATAATATATATACCCTTCTTTTACAAAATTAAACATTATGACTAAAATTACCTTTTAAGGTTACAAGAAAATAATGCACAATACTGACGATTCATTCTCCCCACACCATGATAGTTTTGCAGCATTAGGCGTTCTAATTCAGTTAAGATGTTGACCACCGTTCTTATTTTATTTCGTCATTCAGGCGTTTGATTCGATTTCGGTGAGACTTTGGCGTTTTGTTTGCGATTCAAGAGATAATGATATATGGAAGACACCATTTTCAGAAACAATTTGTTTTGTTTTGTTTTTATTTTTTCTTTTTTTTTTGCGATTGTTTGTTCTATCCCAGGTACAATTTGCCTTTTCTTTTTTCAGTTTGCGATTCAAAGAGATAAGCAAATATTGAAAACAACCTTTTTGTACAATTTTTTTGTTTGATTATTGTCTGTTCACTGTGTTTGAGTACAAACTTTTTTTTTTGCTTGATCTGCTATTTCAAGCAACTTACTTGTTTATCATTCTTGATTATATAGAGTTGGGATGAATTTGGAATTTTAAGTTTTAGTATAGAGTTGGGATGAATTTGAAATTTTTAAGGAGTAAACTTTCGTTTTGCTCCTTGTGGCTTGGTCGTTTCAATGGTTTTGCTTCAATCTTTTAAAATTAGTCATTTTACTCCCTGATCTATGTAACCTATCTTTATTTCACTCCTCGTTTCAAATGTCAGCCATTTCCTCTGTTAAAACCTGGTCACGTGCCCCTCACATGAGGGGCATTTCAGTCTTTTTCATCATTAATATATGTGTATATATTTATTGATACAAATATAAGAAAAAAACATTCACCCCTCTCTGACTCTCATACCACCAACAACCAAGCACCACCTCTTTATCACCCCTCTCTCACATCCACAGCGAACCACCACCAGCCGCAACAACCTGCCGTGAACCACCACCTGCCGACTAAAACCACTTGTTGTCGAACGATAGGGTCTGAAACCCTCATCGTCTTTTGAGCAACTAGAAAACCCTAGATCTACCAGAAAAACCTTGATCTACTGGTTCCAACCGGCCATCAACCACCACACCTGACCCCCGACCATACACCTCCGACCGGCAACCACTGACAACACAAATGGCCGACCAAGATCGGGATATCATAAAACAAGATGTGGTGAGACTTACTTAACATCAACCGGAATCACCTAAAACAACCACCGAAGTTAAAGCCTCGAATTGCCGGAAACCAAAGCCGCGGTGGTAAAGGTGGCCAGCGATGGTGATGGATCTGAATAGAGGTGGCGGTCGCTAGCCAGATCTATTACTTTATTCTTGTTGTTGAGGAACCATGGTGTCAATTGAGTTAGGGTTTAGAGGAGTGTGGAAGCGTTTGTTGTCCAGATCGGAATTAGATTGAGATTCTGGGTGGGATATTGGTTGGATATTCTTGAGTTTTGAACATGAGTCATCGTTGCATGTTTTGGCTTCACCATTGATATCTCAAGAACCTGATTTAGAGAGTAATTTTGGAAACAATTTGATTTCTGGTAGGAGGTGGTGGTGGCAGTTTTGGCGGGAGGTGATGGTGGCAGGGGGTGGTGGGCAGTGGTGGTGATGGCGGCTGGTAATGGTGAGGTGGTGGTTAGTGGTGGCCAGTGGTGGGGGTTCTAGAGAGAAGCTAGAGAGTGGTGGTAGAGAAGGGTGTGAAAAAATTAGAAGTCATTTTTTCTATATAAAGGAGGATGGGAAAAAACCGAAATACCCCTAATGTGAGGGGCACGTGACTAGTTTTTAACAGAGGAAATGAATGGCGTTTGGGGTGGGGAGTGAAATAGAGATAGGTTACATAGATCAGTAAGTAAAATGGCTATTTTTAAAGGATTTTGGCATAACCGTTTAAAACGACCAAAACATAGAGAGTAAAATGGAAGTTTACTAAAAAGGATAAAATAGTCATTCTCTAATCAATTTTTTTAATAAAATAAATCAAATTAGGTATATTTGATACATTGAGATTTAAGTAAGAGGATATATAATTTATTTTTTGTTTAGATACATACGTAATAAATGAAGTTTGTAAAAGTATATATATGTAATTGCCCGTTTCCATATTGCATATTTCACGTTATGAAGTTTCCTCTTTAGAGAAAATAATGTATCCCTTATTTAATTTAGCTTTTCTTCATGATATTATTTTAGAATTTGTACGTTAAGATATTTTGATTTTATTTAAAATAATTCGTTAAAGTAACAATATTTAAAAGAAAATTATAGGAAATTTTGTTGATGAGTTATCTTAATGTACCATTTTAAGATTTCCTGCACCAGCTTAAACATAAATCTTACACATTAAAACTTTGCATCTTACAAAATCCGGTATAATATGTTATATATGATCAAAGCCGGAAATTTAGGGTTTTGTTTGGGTTTTCTGTTTTATAGAGCGGATGCAACCAGACAATGGTGATTTTTGAGGGTTTTTATTTATCGCCCATGTATTATAAATCAAAAACTAATCGAAGGAAACTCAAAAACGCCCTTCATGTTTTATATTCCGTTTTTTTTCTGCTTTTAAGTTGAATCTTTTTCTTCTAATTTGTTTGTGTGTGGGAAAAATGTATTAATAAGTTTGCGAAATGCCAATAGGTCAATAGGATAGATTCAGTATGTTATTCTGATTTTTAATAAAAAAAAACAAATCATTTGTATCCAAGAATATTGGTGAATGAATAATTAACTTACCTTGACTTTCTTGGTTTCAACACGCACAAGTCATTGATTCTAAGTTTCCAACAAGATACCACTTAACTTTTTTTCGGCATTTATTTTCTTGTAGTTCTTTTTTTTATTTGATGACTATGGACTTTCTCCAAATTCATTAAATTACTGATGACATTTGAAATATAACTAGATTTGATTCTGTGTTGCGGGTCGGCATGATTTGAGAGGACTGTTTTTTTTAATTGCTTAAAAATAAAATATAGACCAACGAAAAAAATCAATAAAAGAAACACAAAAATGTATTATATTTGACATGACTCATGAAACGTAAAATAACTTTAATTGATAAATTATAAAAGAAAATGTACGTCAAAATGTAGACCAATTGAAAACATAAAGTAACTCTAATTAACCCGGTTCGTTATCGAACAAAATTTATGTCAAAATGCTAGCCTACTGAAAACGTCCAAAAAAATAAACATAATATGTATTATATTTGACATGACTCATTTTCGATGAAAATTACATTGAAATGTAAAACGTCAATTTATACTTGAATTATACATAAAAATAAGCACGTAAAACTCGAGAATGTGTCAAAATGACATGTTACAAAGCTTTAGAAATTTTAGAGCGTTTAATGTCAATATTAAAAATTGAGGGGTGAAATTCACAAAAAGACAAAAAAAAATAACGTTCACAAAAATAAGCACAATATGTATTATATTTGACATGACTAATTTTCAATATAAATTAATTGAAATGTAAAACGTCATTTTATACCCGACATGTACATAAAAATAAGCACGTAAAACTCGAGGAGGTGCCAAAATGACATGTTACAAATTTAGACATTTTAGAGAGTTTAAATATCAATATTAAAAGTTGAAGGGTAACATTCATAAAAAGACAAAAAAAAAAAAAACAAATTAAAGTTGAGGAGTGAAATTCAAAAAAAACAAAAAAAAAAATTACTGTAGTTAACAACTTGATCTATTATATATATACTAATTACTTAAAGTAATTCAACTCCTGAAATTATTAGTTAATTAAAATTTTTTTAAAAATATAGGAGTTTAATTTTCCAATCATAATCTAATCTACTACTAATAAAATAGTATCGTTAATGCCACATTACATTCTCTTATAATAAAGAATTTCACCAAAATGACATGTAGCAATTTAAAAACCAAAATAAATAATAAGCACACACATATATTAAAATAGTCTTATATTTATGATTATATCTCTTCAATATTATTAATTTTTAATAATTAATATTAGTTATCTACTTACATATACTTTAATATAATATCTCTACTGTAGTAAATAAAAACATAGTTATCAAAAGAAGATGTGATAACCAGAAATTTAGACACCCATCATTATTTGACGTAACAAAAAATTTAAAACCTCATCATGTTTTATAATTTGTTATTATCGTTTTCACAAATGTTAAACAATATTATAATCTTAGATCATGAACTAATTCCATTTCATCTTCTACGTTGATAACACTTTTTAAAATAAGAAAAATATTAATTTGAAATAAAATATACTAATTACTGTATATTCAAAAATAAATTCTTACTTCATAAACGCATTATTTAAAATGAGTAATGTTATATTTTCTTTAATTTTGTATGTATAGTTCATATTTGGGTTATATGTATTCATATCAAAATTTATATTTATTATGTGAGATGCAACAAATAATATGAAATATAAAAAATAATTTAAAACTTATAATCGTTATGTCCTTCAAATGTAACTAACCTCAACAATAACATATTACTATACCTATTAAAACCTTATGTCGGTGCTCTTTTTATTTTATTATTTTCTTTTTCTTGTTAGTTTTAACATTGCTAATTATCTTCTGACTTTTGCCTACATGTGCATGACTTTAAAATTTACATTTGGCCCTTTTGTAATTTTAATTGTTGTCATCTATATATAACTTTCTATGTCATTTTTTATTATCTAGATCTATACTTTTTTTTTGTTTTACGTTGTATTTTAGGATTTTCTCAACATATTGTTATACGAAATTTCATATGTACTATCATAAGTAGGTTAGTTTAATAACGTTCTGAACCCGCAACAAACCAAACCTATAAATTTAATGTGGCTTTCGAATATGCCGTCGCGATGTGGCCTTTATATCTTCACATAGAGTATCCTGTCGCGATTTGTTTATTTGTATCTACGTTTTGAACCCGCCGCATCGCGCGGGTGGCAACCCGCTAGTTTATTTTAAAAAACGCACTCAAGTTTATATAAATGAAAAACATATTTTCTTTCCAAAGAACTTGATTAACTCCATGATTATCTTAAAGTCTTTCATTTTCTATCCTCGAACCCATGTAATACATGGGTCTATAAACTAGTAACCTAATATGAAATTTATAGATTAACATTAGTACATATATGTTTAGGTTAGTTTCGGGTTTAACCATGATATAGATCGGGTATTATCAGCTTGTCGAGTTCAAACCCCTTTATATAGTACATATATGTTTATATAGTATTTTTAGTATTTCCAAGTCATAACTCAAACAAGTTAGCTATTTAATATCCAATAAAAGTTAATAGATAAAAGTACATTAAGAATCTGTTTGATATGTGATAATGGAATGCACGGAGAATGAAATGAATTAGGTAATGGAATGGACAAAGGTAATATATGGATAATTACTATTCCATAATCTTGTTTGGTTACCATTGACGGGTGGCGGCAATAGAGGATGGTGGTGGCGGCAACGGATGCGACGGTGGATGTCGGTGGTTGGTGGTGGTGGTGGTGGTTGCACCAGTGGTTAGTGGCAGAGGGTGGTAACATCGGTGGGTGGTGATGGTCAAAGATGGTTGGTGGCGGCGGCAGCGGGTGGCGGCGATGGAGGATGGCGGGTGGTTCTGTTGCTCAAAGAAAAAAGTTATATAAACTTTGTGTTTTCATGATAAGTGTCATGTTTAGGTTCGTATATGTGCCACAATATTCGAGGTTGCATAAAATTTTCATATCCGTATTTGGTTAAACACATCAACTTGTTATGAAAGACTCGCTTAACATTCGGAATTTGTTGATGCATGGATCAGGTACATATATGATATACCCACATCTTGATAAATTGCTTTAAACCCAACTTGCAATTCCATGAAACATGCATCGTTGAAAAGAAATCAATCAAAAAGGTTCAACAAATAGTTCCAAACTCTTTCATAACAAGAAACATAAAGATGTTTTTAACAAACAATCCCCATAGTGGCCACATATAAGTAATTAATGAATGGAAACCTGTAATTTGTAAATCATAATAATAGAAACGTTTGGTAAGTCGTTGCTATGTTGGAAGAAATGGGATGGTGGGTGCACCACTAGAAAAATGACCTATTTTGATCGAAAAAGAATTATTTATTTAAATTCTAACATCAAAATATTTTTTTTCAGATAAATTTCCAATGAAAACACTAAACATTGGAAAAAAAAATGATATTTTCAAACACTCTTTTCATACTTCACATTTAAAGGTCGAAAGCTCATTTTAATTGTTATGTATAATATAATGGCAAAGCAATAGAAAAATTATTAAGAGATAAAGATGACGAATTCTAGCAAGGAGCTAGAATGTACAACCAGTGAAGATAAATTTTTTTTTACATACATAAATTAAAACAACTCCAATTAATTTGTTCCACACGGATGATATAATTAAACTTTGCTCTATCAGTTTCATCCACACGGATAAGTTTACTTTAATTTCTTTCAAATTCTTTCATTAGTTACCTTCCATATAAATCATAATGTAACTAGAGAAATATCAAGGCCCCAACGGGGAGCCTCAAGGGAATCAAACCCGTCTCCGTGTCCTAGTCTTTTATGCCATAGCTCTGTCTCTTTGCTTGAGGCAACTGAGAACAAACATGCATTTGATATAGGATTATCTTTTAACATATCAACCACATACACATTTCCTACTCTATGAGCAGTCAGCTGTGTTTTGCTCTCTGCAATGATTTGATCAATCTTTTTGATAACCTCTGGCCCTACAGTTTGGCAAGTTTTTTTTTGTGAAAAAAGAACCATAACCATTATCACTCATCTGTGAAACACTTAAGAGATTGAATTTTAAATTGTCAATGAGATTTACATTTTCAAACTTGAGTTTTCCTGCTGAAACACATCCTGATCCTAACACCTTTCCTTTTGAATTATTCCCAAAGGATATATCACCCCCTCCATGAGTTTAAAATCTCTGAGCAGGGCTTTACATCCTGTCATGTGCCAGGAGCATCCACTATCTACATACCAAAGACTGTCAAGGCAAGTAGAAGCTCCCTGCACATGTTTTGAAATAATTAGTTCAGTTGAGTCTCCAAAGCCAAAATGGCCTTGGATGGGGTATCAGGTGATCCAGAGTTAAGTTCAGACTGATGAGCAGTGGTTGGATCAGACTTTTGTAACCACTGCTGTGAGCTACCTCCTATCAACTGTTGGTAACCATGAGGATGCCTATTTACCTTTGGCTTAGAAGACTTTTTGTAAGTCTCATAAGTCATAGGCACCTTTTGGTAATTAGGCTGGCTTTTACCTCTTGGAAACTGGTTTGATGGAAGTGCATGTACTTGAATTTTCTCTGCGGACAAAGGTTTAATTTAAAGCTTTGGTGACAGATGTTTCACATAATTTAAAATTTTGTTTTGCAATATTTGAATTTTCTCTTTCTAGTGGTTTTTCTCTAATCTCTTTTACCTTTTGATGATAGGTTTTGAGATAGACACACTCTTGAGTTTGATGATTTATTTTGTTGCAAAAGGTGCACCTAGGAGATTTAGGTATGACACAAGTTTTGTTTATATCATTAGCTTTCAAAAGAAAACAACATGCTGTATCATGATTTCTCTTTTCACAAAAATTACAAAACAAGTGTTTAACATTTTCCTTCCTTTTCCTATCAGACTTTTTGAGAACAGATGATCTAACCCCTGCTGTTAAGTCTTTGATAGGGATCACCAATGCTTTTGGTGCTTTTATACCATCAAGACTTGAAAAGTCCATTGGCTTGAAGTTTTCCAAAATATCACACTCATCTGACCAGGTTGGTTTAAACTGATATTTTTCAATTTATTTTTCTTTTGGTGAGACCTCTGGTTTTTCAAGAACAATTTTGTTTCCTTCTTTATCAGTGATTTTAATTTCTTCACCAGCCAAATTTGTTGGGGCTATTTCAACAAGCTCAGAGTCAATTTTTGCAACATTTTCACAAGTATGGTCATATTCCCTAAAGCCTATACCAAACTTTATGTTGCTCTTGACTTGAGCATCAAGCATAAGCTCATAACCTTTGCAAGACTATACCCATTTTTCACAGGTGATCTGGGTAGATTCAAGCTCCTATTTGCAAACCTGGTATTTTTCTACCATGGTTTGGAGCTGGTCTTGGGTTATGCTTGATTCATGCCTTACGCTACTCATTTCAGAATCTTTTTCACTTAATTTTGTTTTTAACTCTTTCATAAGTTTTTCAAATTTAAGTTCATCTTCCAAAATTTTGTTTCTCAAATTTTCATTCACCTGTTTTATGTTTGCAAAAGCAATAATGCATTTTTCAAAACATAGATCTTTTAGGATCTGTGTGACATCCCGGGTTTTTCGGATAACTTAAACGTAATACTTGTCAAACTAATTACGTGCTATGTGAACGAACGTGTACGAATTAAATGAATACGTGATGTGTGTTGTGTGATTGTTTTAGTAATTGAATAATTAGAGTAGATATGTACACGAACTGAACCGAACCGCGACACGAACCAACTTGATTCATTGTGACTCTAGGAGTTAACAAAGTTTAAACTTTGAACCCAAGTCTTCGGCTAAAAGAAAACAAGGATCAAACCCGAAATCGCAAACACAAACCGAGATCAAACCTAGACTTAAAACTCTAACTACTCGGCCGAGAACAACCTAAACCGAAAACCATTGCATGCAAAACCTAAAACTATTCGGCCAAGATCAAAACCAAACCAACTCACCCTAGTCTTGGCCGCGAGATCAAGCCCAAACCCAAACCGAATCAATCCAAGTACTCGGCCATGAATGTTTATCCAAACCGTAACCACTATTTCCTTTGCGCCTATATATACAACTCACATGCATGCTCCTTCAAAATTCACAAAAACCCTAGTCGAAGATAGCAGCCGACGGCAGCCTTGCGATCGCAGACAGATCCCTTCCTTGTTCGTTCCTTCCTCTCGGTCGCAGCAGCAGCAACCATCGCCATCTTCACCTCCATTCAGTCGCGAGTTCAGTCCTTGTTCACCTCTATTCAATCAACAAAACAGCCCACTTTATCATCATCCTCTCGGTCGCGATCTAGTTGGATCAGCCGAGTCGTTCTTGTCCAAATCTCGGCTTGTTTGCCTAGTTATTCAAGGTCAGAATTATCTTTGATTACGAAATCATGTTCGGATATATACGCTTAAATGAATTGATTAGTTTGTTTCGGATATATATGCTTGAATGAATTGATTAGTTTGCTTCGGATATATATGTTTGAACGAATTTATTTGCTTGTTTTCGGATTATGTGTGTGTTAAATAATCGGCTGAACTGTCCATAGTTGCATGTATAATTGTTTGCGGATATCATAAGTTGCAAGTGTGTTTTGTTTGTAAAAACTAGAAGTAAGAACTAGGGTTTGCATGGATAAGTTATTAGTAGTAAACTATGATTAAAAATCGGTTCTTGCTCGCTTAGGTTGATCAATAGGAACGGTTTATGCAAGTTGTAGTAATTGTATGCTGAAATCAGTTGCTGATCAATAGTTACAGCCAACTTCATCTGGCTGTAACTCGGTCGTTAGTTGTCGAAAAACGGATTTTCTGATGTCTAGAACGTAGAGATTTGAATAAGGAATCCAATGGCGCTGGATTCATAATTTTCTGAAGTCGTTTGATATTTTTAAAGGGCCAAATAAGTTCAGTAACTAAAACTGTGAAAATCCTGAAATTTTGTTAGTTGTTTATCGAGTTGGATTTTAAAATCAGTAGGGAGTTGAGTCATGATTTTTGTACAACAACTAGGTATGGAAATTTCCGGGCAACTCCAACTGGAATTTTGTTAATTGGACAATCAGTGATTTTTAAATAAATTCTTCCGTGGACTGCAGTCAGAAAGCGGTAAATCTGACTGCAGCCTGGTATATTAATATTTATGGTTAATTGGTAAAGATTTAGGACTTGAAAAATTTATATAAATTTCTATGGTATAAATGTCACCTACTGTAAAAATATTGGAATTTTTGGAATGTTAGAACTATTTTATAAAAATCCTAGAAAACAGCGGAATTATGAGTGTTAAGCTGAAATTGATAACTTGTGATTGTGTGCACCAAATTGTGGCATGAATTGGTTTATGGTTATGATAAGTTGTTTTAATCACTAGGATCACATGAGGATACTTGCATGCATGTTTGAGTGTTAGATATGTTGTTTGTGTGTATCACTTGTGCGTGAATTACGTGTAGAATTTGTATTGGTGTGTTCACACACTAACTTGGAATTAATTGGTTTGTTAGGACGCAACTAGCGGTCCCATCTCTTATAACTTCTTTTGCTACACTAACCGAGCAACAAAAGGTGAGTTCACGGCCCCTAACTTTATCCGGTTTTTAAACAACAGGGGGAGAAACATGTATACACTCTCAAACTCAAACTCTTTACGTTATACGAATTTAACGTCACATAACTACTCGGTAACTAAGTTAATGTTAATGTAATGTTATGGTCACTAAGCAGCTTTATCACTTAAGTCCTCGTCAATCTCTCGGATCGTTAGTATTGGGTTTAATAGCGGGGGAATTATAAGTAGTACTACTGGGCCCGACGAGCCCCATCCGAGCTAGTCGCGCTAGCCGACCGGGTATGGTCAACGGGTGAATAATTTGGCCTAACATCGCCATGGTCAGTGATAGGCCTGGCAACACGGAGGCACAACAGTCAGCTTCGATCGCGAACACTTACGTGACATGACTTTAGGTTAGCTACCTATATATGTTAACATTGAACTTAATTACGAAACTACGATATTATCCCGGGTTGGGGATAATGGAAACAACTTAATATTCCGGGTTTGGAATATTGGAAACAACAACTTAATATTCCGGGTTTGGAATATTGGAAGCAACAACTTATTGTTCCGGGTTGGAATAATGGAACCAATACGTTATCCCGGGCTAGGGATAACGGAGAAAACAAACTATAACCGAACAAACGAATTTACGAAAACCTGTGAACTCACTCATCTTTAATGTTGACACTTGTTTCTTTACATGTTTCTCAGGACGCTAGGAGCTCTAGGTGCACGCACATGCATTGAACAAGACATCTTTTATCGAGTCTTATTTATTAATATTTTTTTGGGATTTTCAATTGCTTTGGCGTTTGTGTTGGCGCCCGCTTCACTACTTATTTATGCTTCCGCTCAAACTTTAAAAACTGATGCATCTGCTAAATATTGGTAACTAATCAAGACAATATAAAAACTATGACAAATGATTTTTGAAAACGTATTATCAAATCATATAGAGTCGTTCGACGTACTAGTGCTTCAGATTCTGGTTTGTTCACACACCTCGCGGTAAAACTCCGCAAGTGGAAATTGAGGGTGTGACAGATTGGTATCAGAGCCACTAGCTATAGAGAACCAGGTTTGCATTAGAAGTAGACCTAAACTATAGCTGATATCACGACACTAGACTTAGTTTGGCACCGAATTATTATATCTTGTTATGTAATATACCACAACTGTGTTTGGTAGATGATGCCATCATAATAAGAAGTGAAAATAACTCGTAACTAACTACACGACCTAACAGACAATGTCATCATCCTCATCGTCATCATCATCCGACAGACTTACGCCACCAAGGGCACCAGGAAAGGCACCAATGGTGGAACCCATACCACCTTATGGCGTGGAGACACGCTCAGCGGCGAGGAAAAGGCTCGCTCTGGGGGAGGAGTCGTCGTTCCGCCCAACTATTGCTGTACCGGTTGAACCGGTTAATCCTGTAGAAATAGGAATTGACATGCTTAGAATCCTGGTACATACACAACAAAAACAGCTAGAAAGAATGCAGGAAACCATCCTAGCACAAGGATGGATGATCCGACAACTTACGGGTAAGACCGACTCGCTCGAGGAAGAGCATCGTACGAGTAAGATAGCTCGTAACACCATAGCCAGAGATCTGCGTGCTGAGCAGATAAGAGCTGACTGGCTTGAGGACAGAGTCCTGGAAAATAGTTGGAACATTCAGGAACTGCAAAATCAAGCACTTGCACCAGCACCGGCCCCTCCAGAGACGGTAGAGGAGGATCCAGAGGAGGACCCTGAGGAGGATCTAGAGGAGGATCCGGAGGAGGACCCAGCTGAAGAAGCTGGAAATGCCGCACAGGATGACGGCAACGACAGTGACTTGGGGGATGGAGACGTAGACGACTGACACGTCTCGTTTATGTTATTTGTTTTCCTTCGGTTTATTTATTTTCCCACTTGTGTTTAAACTTGAGACTTTATAGTGAATTCGTATGTTTGATTTGCACTCTTGTAAGACGTTGAAATTTCAGTTAATCAAGTATTTCTTTTGACTATTTAATATATTGAGTTGACGTAACTTAATAATTATTAAAGTACGAAGTAGGATAACTATATTGGATATATAGACTTATCGGGGTGTGTTTGTGTTGTGTTTCGAAGAGCTAAATGGCAACTGGAAGACGTGGAAACCTTAACTTGACTCCCGAAGTGCTAGCTGCCATGATTCAAGAGCACGTGAACGCAGCTTTAGCGGGTGTTCAGAACCAACCGGCAGGAGGGGGCTTTAACCCTTACAAGATGTTCCTTGACGCAAAGCCAAGCAAATTCTCGGGGGCGGAAGGACCCATTGGACTGGTCCGCTGGATCGAAAAGTCTGAATCCGTTTTTGAAATGTGCAACTGCCTCGAGGCCAACAAGGTCAAATACGCAGCCTCAACACTGGAAGATGGGGCATTGACATGGTGGAATGCACAAGTCCAAACACGTGGACTTATAGCTGCGAATGCAATGGCATGGGCTGAGTTCAAGGCCCTAATCAAAGAGGAGTACTATCCACGAGACAGAGTGCAACAGTTAGAGCAAGCTTTATGGAACCACAAGATGGTGGGATCGGAAATTGAAGCTTACACCGCAAAACACCATGATTTAGTATTTCTGTGTCCCGAATTAGCCAACACTTGTGGAAAAGACTCGAGTTCTATCTTGGGGGTCTGGTTCCGGAAATTCAGGGTATGGTAATGGTTAGTAACCCTGTAACTGAACATCAAGCAGTCCGATTGGCTCACAAACTCACCGATAAGGCGGTGGATCAAAAGAAGCTGCCAGCACGGGGTACAACTGAAGTTGCCCCGGATAACAAAAGAAAGTTTGAAGACTCCACTATTCGATAGTCTTCGTCATCTCATCCACAGCAAGGGAACTAGAAACGGTTCAATCATTACAACAGCCACCGGGGTCACCAAAATCAGGCCAACAACAACAACAACCAGAATGCAGGCGGCTATGTAGGTCGAAAGCCGCAGTGCAATCGCTGCAATCTTCATCATCACAGCCCTTGTGCCGGAAATCGCTGCCAAAGATGTGGCAAGGTGGGACATGCGGCAAAGGATTGTCGTGGGGAAATCATGTCCCGACAAAATCAAAATCAGCCCCAGGGTCAGCAGCAGGGTATAAACCGGGGATGCTATCAGTGTGGTAGCACTGCTCATTTCAGAAGAGACTGCCCACAGTTGCGTAATAACAACAATAATGGTGGAAACAACCACAACCACAATAACCACAACAACAATAATAACAACAACAATGGGAACGGTGGCACAGGAGGTGCTAAAGGTCGCGCATTTACATTGGGCCGCGGAGAGGCCAGAAACGACTCGAACGTGGTCACCGGTAAGTTTCCCCTTAATGAACATTTTGCTTCTGTGCTTTTTGATACGGGTGCGGATAGGAGTTTTATATCTGAGTCTTTTAGGAAGAACCTAAATCTCACGCTTAAACCATTAGAGACCCCTTATGTTATAGAATTAGCCGATGGTAAATCTGTAGATGTGACCCAAATCGTATCCGGCTGTCAACTCAAACTCGCGGGCCACACTTTTACCATTGATCTGATGACAACTACCCTGGGTAGTTTTGACGTGGTAGTCGGAATGGACTGGCTATCCAACGTCCGGGCTGAAGTTCTCTGCTTCGAAAAATCTATCCGTATTCCGCTCTCTAACGACGAAATCCTGACGGTACAAGGCGATAAGGCAGGCGCCGTCACCAACCTCATCTCATACATGCAAGCGCAGAAGTATCTTCGGAGAAAGAACTCCTTCGCTTTACTCGCACTGATTACCGAACAGCCTAAGGACGAGAAACGTATAGAAGACATCCCTGTCGTCCGTGACTTTTCTGATATATTCCCAGAAGAACTACCTGGTCTTCCACCACATCGACAATTGGAGTTTGAAATCGAATTGGCAAGCAATGCAACTCCTATCGCCAAGGCTCCATACCGCCTAGCTCCAGCCGAGCTGCAGGAGCTGTCTACCCAACTTCAGGAGCTATTAGAAAAAGGATTTATCCGGCCAAGCGTTTCGCCATGGGGAGCTCCAGTCCTGTTTGTCAAGAAGAAGGACGGAACTTTCCGCATGTGCATCGACTATAGGGAACTCAACAAGGTTACAGTCAAGAACCGATACCCGTTACCTCGCATCGACGATCTCTTCGACCAACTTCAAGGGTCAAGCTACTACTCTAAGATTGATTTACGGTCCGGTTACCACCAGCTACGCGTCAGGGAGGAGGATATCGCTAAGACAGCATTTCGTACTCGGTATGGCCATTATGAGTTCTTGGTCATGCCCTTCGGTCTCACCAACGCACCTGCGGTGTTCATGGATCTCATGAACCGCGTGTGTAAGCCATACCTCGACAAGTTTGTCATCGTGTTCATCGATGACATACTCATCTACTCCAAAAGTGAAGAAGAACATGCTGAACATCTACGATTACTGCTAGGATTACTCCAACAGGAAAAGCTATATGCCTTTCGAAGTGTGATTTCTGGATTCGGGAAGTTCAGTTTCTCGGGCATGTCGTGAATGAAAAGGGTATCCACGTAGACCCTGCCAAGATTGAAGCCATCAAAAACTGGGAAACACCTAAGACACCGACGGAGATCCGCCAATTTTTGGGATTGGCTGGTTACTACAGACGCTTCATCGAGGGGTTTTCAAAGATCGCACAACCGCTTACTACCCTCACTCAGAAAGGTATCAAGTATACTTGGGGTGACAAGCAAGAAGCAGCATTTCAACTGCTGAAACAGAAACTTTGCAGTGCACCCATTCTGTCCTTGCCGGAAGGGACAGATGACTTTGTAGTGTATTGTGATGCTTCCATTCAGGGATTGGGATGCGTACTCATGCAACGCGATAAGGTCATCGCGTATGCGTCGCGACAACTGAAGGTTCACGAGAAAAACTACACGACGCATGACCTGGAATTGGGAGCAGTAGTGTTTGCACTTAAGATTTGGAGACACTACCTCTATGGAACGAAGTGCACAATCTTTACGGATCACAAGAGCCTCCAGCACATCTTTGATCAGAAGGAGTTAAACATGCGACAGCGTCGCTGGGTCGAACTCTTGAACGATTATGAGTGTGCCATTCGATATCAGCCGGGTAAAGCTAACGTGGTAGCTGATGCCCTCAGTAGGAAGGAACACTTGAAACCTCGTCGTGTACGAGCATTACAACTCACTATTCATTCGGGGTTACCCGAACAAATACGCGACGCCCAGTTAGAAGCAGTTAAGGAGGAAAACATCAAAGCCGAATCAGTGGGAAAAATGGAACGCGATTGGGAAGTAAAGCCCAATGGAGCCCGGTATTTCATGAATCGCATATGGGTACCTCTCTACAGAAACCTCAGAGAGCTAGTCATGGATGAAGCTCCCAAATCTCGATACTCTGTCCATCCGGGTTCGGATAAGATGTATCAAGACCTTAAAGCTGCGTATTGGTGGCCCAACATGAAAGCCGATATAGCCACCTACGTGAGTAAATGTTTGACTTGTGCAAAAGTCAAGGTGGAGTATCAAAAGCCATCGGGGCTACTCCAACAACCTGAGATCCCAGTGTGGAAATGGGATCAGATCTCAATGGATTTCATCACTAAACTCCCGCGAACCTTGGGTGGTTGCGATACCATCTGGGTGATCGTGGATCGTTTAACTAAGTCCGCACACTTCCTAGCTATTAAAGAAACAGATAAGATGGAGAAGCTGACTCGCATCTACATTAAGGAAGTAGTTTCTCGGCACGGAGTGCCAACGTCCATCATCTCAGACAGAGATGCTCGCTTCACGTCAAACTTCTGGCAGTCACTCTAGAAAGCGTTGGGAACACGTCTGGATATGAGCACGGCTTATCACCCTCAGACTGATGGTCAAAGTGAAAGGACCATACAAACCTTGGAAGACATGCTTAGGGCATGCGTAGTGGACTTTGGAAATAGTTGGGAAATCCACCTGCCTCTAGTAGAATTCTCATATAACAACAGCTATCATACGAGTATCTCGGCAGCACCGTTTGAGGCATTATACGGTCGTAAATGTAGATCACCTGTCTGCTGGGCAGAAGTCGGTGACAGTCAACTCACAGGCCCTGAGTTAATACTTGAGGCTACTGAAAAGATTGTACAAATCAGAAACCGCATGGCGGCGGCACGAGATCGACAGAAAAGCTACGCTGATCATCGACGCAAACCGCTCGAATTTCAAGTAGGCGAACGCGTCCTACTAAAGGTGTCACCCTGGAAGGGTGTAATCCGCTTTGGAAAACGGGGCAAACTTAACCCACGGTACGTAGGCCCGTTTGTAATCTTGAAACGTATCGGACCGGTAGCTTATCAGTTAGACCTTCCTGCCGAACTCAGTGGAGTTCACAACGTATTTCACGTGTCAAATCTGAAGAAGTGTCTATCAGATGAAACTCTAGTCATTCCATTGGATGAGATCCAAGTGGATGAACAACTACACTTTGTGGAACAGCCTATTGAGATCATGGATCGTGAGATCAAAACTCGAAGGCACATCAAAATTCCGATCGTTAAAGTACGTTGGAACTCTAAGCGTGGACCGGAGTTCATGTGGGAAAGAGAGGACCAAATGAAAAGCAAATACCCGCACCTCTTCGCAACTGAGCAGCAAACTAACGATACCAGTAACTAAATTTTCGGGACGAAAATTCTTTCAACATGGGGATGATGTTACAACCTGGAAACTTCTCATACTTTCGTGTACTATTGTTAGCTAAATTCTAGTGCATGGCACTTGGAAATCTTTGTGTATGGCACTTGGGAACTTCTTGTAAACGAACTAACTCTTTGTGCGTGGCACTCTAAACATGTACGCTACATGCTAAACCGCGTTTACTCAATTTTCGGGACGAAAATTCTTTTAACATGGGGATAATGTGACATCCCGGGTTTTTCGGATAACTTAAACGTAATACTTGTCAAACTAATTACGTGCTATGTGAACGAACGTGTACGAATTAAATGAATACGTGATGTGTGTTGTGTGATTGTTTTAGTAATTGAATAATTAGAGTAGATATGTACACGAACTGAACCGAACCGCGACACGAACCAACTTGATTCATTGTGACTCTAGGAGTTAACAAAGTTTAAACTTTGAACCCAAGTCTTCGGCTAAAAGAAAACAAGGATCAAACCCGAAATCGCAAACACAAACCGAGATCAAACCTAGACTTAAAACTCTAACTACTCGGCCGAGAACAACCTAAACCGAAAACCATTGCATGCAAAACCTAAAACTATTCGGCCAAGATCAAAACCAAACCAACTCACCCTAGTCCTTGGCCGCCAGATCAAGCCCAAACCCAAACCGAATCAATCCAAGTACTCGGCCATGAATGTTTATCCAAACCGTAACCACTATTTCCTTTGCGCCTATATATACAACTCACATGCATGCTCCTTCAAAATTCACAAAAACCCTAGTCGAAGATAGCAGCCGACGGCAGCCTTGCGATCGCAGACAGATCCCTTCCTTGTTCGTTCCTTCCTCTCGGTCGCAGCAGCAGCAACCATCGCCATCTTCACCTCCATTCAGTCGCGAGTTCAGTCCTTGTTCACCTCTATTCAATCAACAAAACAGCCCACTTTATCATCATCCTCTCGGTCGCGATCTAGTTGGATCAGCCGAGTCGTTCTTGTCCAAATCTCGGCTTGTTTGCCTAGTTATTCAAGGTCAGAATTATCTTTGATTACGAAATCATGTTCGGATATATACGCTTAAATGAATTGATTAGTTTGTTTCGGATATATATGCTTGAATGAATTGATTAGTTTGCTTCGGATATATATGTTTGAACGAATTTATTTGCTTGTTTTCGGATTATGTGTGTGTGTTAAATAATCGGCTGAACTGTCCATAGTTGCATGTATAATTGTTTGCGGATATCATAAGTTGCAAGTGTGTTTTGTTTGTAAAAACTAGAAGTAAGAACTAGGGTTTGCATGGATAAGTTATTAGTAGTAAACTATGATTAAAAATCGGTTCTTGCTCGCTTAGGTTGATCAATAGGAACGGTTTATGCAAGTTGTAGTAATTGTATGCTGAAATCAGTTGCTGATCAATAGTTACAGCCAACTTCATCTGGCTGTAACTCGGTCGTTAGTTGTCGAAAAACGGATTTTCTGATGTCTAGAACGTAGAGATTTGAATAAGGAATCCAATGGCGCTGGATTCATAATTTTCTGAAGTCGTTTGATATTTTTAAAGGGCCAAATAAGTTCAGTAACTAAAACTGTGAAAATCCTGAAATTTTGTTAGTTGTTTATCGAGTTGGATTTTAAAATCAGTAGGGAGTTGAGTCATGATTTTTGTACAACAACTAGGTATGGAAATTTCCGGGCAACTCCAACTGGAATTTTGTTAATTGGACAATCAGTGATTTTTAAATAAATTCTTCCGTGGACTGCAGTCAGAAAGCGGTAAATCTGACTGCAGCCTGGTATATTAATATTTATGGTTAATTGTTAAAGATTTAGGACTTGAAAAATTTATATAAATTTCTATGGTATAAATGTCACCTACTGTAAAAATATTGGAATTTTTGGAATGTTAGAACTATTTTATAAAATCCTAGAAAACAGCGGAATTATGAGTGTTAAGCTGAAATTGATAACTTGTGATTGTGTGCACCAAATTGTGGCATGAATTGGTTTATGGTTATGATAAGTTGTTTTAATCACTAGGATCACATGAGGATACTTGCATGCATGTTTGAGTGTTAGATATGTTGTTTGTGTGTATCACTTGTGCGTGAATTACGTGTAGAATTTGTATTGGTGTGTTCACACACTAACTTGGAATTAATTGGTTTGTTAGGACGCAACTAGCGGTCCCATCTCTTATAACTTCTTTTGCTACACTAACCGAGCAACAAAAGGTGAGTTCACGGCCCCTAACTTTATCCGGTTTTTAAACAACAGGGGGAGAAACATGTATACACTCTCAAACTCAAACTCTTTACGTTATACGAATTTAACGTCACATAACTACTCGGTAACTAAGTTAATGTTAATGTAATGTTATGGTCACTAAGCAGCTTTATCACTTAAGTCCTCGTCAATCTCTCGGATCGTTAGTATTGGGTTTAATAGCGGGGGAATTATAAGTAGTACTACTGGGCCCGACGAGCCCCATCCGAGCTAGTCGCGCTAGCCGACCGGGTATGGTCAACGGGTGAATAATTTGGCCTAACATCGCCATGGTCAGTGATAGGCCTGGCAACACGGAGGCACAACAGTCAGCTTCGATCGCGAACACTTACGTGACATGACTTTAGGTTAGCTACCTATATATGTTAACATTGAACTTAATTACGAAACTACGATATTATCCCGGGTTGGGGATAATGGAAACAACTTAATATTCCGGGTTTGGAATATTGGAAACAACAACTTAATATTCCGGGTTTGGAATATTGGAAGCAACAACTTATTGTTCCGGGTTGGAATAATGGAACCAATACGT
This sequence comes from Scalesia atractyloides, assembly GCA_947069175.1. Classification (NCBI taxonomy): domain Eukaryota; kingdom Viridiplantae; phylum Streptophyta; class Magnoliopsida; order Asterales; family Asteraceae; genus Scalesia; species Scalesia atractyloides. The sequence continues at coordinate 44,172,482 of CAMTDV010000017.1, forward strand.
TATCCCGGGCTAGGGATAACGGAGAAAACAAACTATAACCGAACAAACGAATTTACGAAAACCTGTGAACTCACTCATCTTTAATGTTGACACTTGTTTCTTTACATGTTTCTCAGGACGCTAGGAGCTCTAGGTGCACGCACATGCATTGAACAAGACATCTTTTATCGAGTCTTATTTATTAATATTGTTTTGGGATTTTTCAATTGCTTTGGCGTTTGTGTTGGCGCTCGCTTCACTACTTATTTATGCTTCCGCTCAAACTTTAAAAACTGATGCATCTGTTAAATATTGGTAACTAATCAAGACAATATAAAAACTACGACAAATGATTTTTGAAAACGTATTATCAAATCATATAGAGTCGTTCGACGTACTAGTGCTTCAGATTCTGGTTTGTTCACACGCCTCGCGGTAAAACTCCGCAAGTGGAAATTGAGGGTGTGACAATCTGGGGTGATACCTTCGAAGCAGCCATAAGATCTTTTCAGATTTATCTTTTTCAGCCTCAGCAACATTCATTTCAATCACAGGTGTGACTTCTGGTGTAACCACTGCTTCATAACATTCAACCACATCAGATTTTGACTCCTGTTCCACAGACTCATCACCTTCAACTATGGTCTCAAAAGCCATAAAACAGAAATTTTCAAAATCATTTTTGGCTATGAGAGCAAAATTTTCATCAGTTAAATCCTCAGGCAAACTACTCCAATCAACAAAACCTTGGGTAAAGAAGCTTTGTTGTGTAACCTCTGCTGGTGCAGCAGTGGTTTGAGTGACATGTGGAGTTTGTTGCACATGCACTTGAGGTAGTGCTTGAACATATTGAATCTGTGGAACAGGGGTTTGGACATAATGAATAGGGACAGTTGTTATAGGACTTGCAAAATGAGCAGTGTTTTGCATTTGATGTGCAGGGATAAACTGGGAATATTGGACAGTGCTTTGAGGATTGGTGCCAGGATGAGTAACAATTGGTCCTGCAATTTGTGTTCTGCATTCCCTGGAAAAATGTCCCATCCTATTGCACTTGTATCATTTTATCTTTGATTTATCTAACCCAACTTTTAACCCCCCATGCAATCCTGGAAACCTACTACTAGTTCTTTTGTAAAACTTACTAGCCCTGACACTCAAGAGTGCCAACTGGTGTCGGATGTCCATTTCTTCCAAATCCGTGGGTTCAAAGTGTTGTAAGTCATTCATCGCAAAACTCAAATTTTCAGAGGTTTGGCTTTCACAATTTGCAGCAAAAGCAAAATTGGGTGTACTGGGATCAGAGTTGAAATTGTTTCCAGAAGTATGTCAATGTAATGATCAAAACTCTGATCCTTTCCATCACCAGACCCCTCTTCATGACTATGAGAGCAGTGTTTCCCAGTGTATAGTCATCAGTCACTTTCCCAGACTCTTGAAGCTTCTTTTTCTGGTTCAACTCTCTCTCATAAGTGAGAAGTCGACCATGAAGCTGTGTGAGGGTCATTTCTTTATAACCAACAGATGTTCTAGTAACATAAGCTATTGTCTCCCATTTTTCTGGTAGTGATCTTAAGAAATGACTATTGATAGTCGAATTAGGAAAGCTCACATCTACCAGTTTCAATTCGCTTATGAGACAGCTAAATCGCTCGAACTGTTGGGTTAGTGACTCACCTTTTACATGACAAAATGGTTCATACTGCTGATTCATGACTTCTCTATTATTCTCGATCACCTCCTCAGTATCACCGAATTGCTCTTTAAGAGCATCCCACAACTCTTTAGCACTATTACAATGAAGTAATCCCGCATAAATCTTATTGGGCAAGGCTGAAGCAACTATGCTGAAAGCCTTAGCATCCAATTTGATTTTGAGGAAATCATGTTCTCACCGAACGAATCTGGAGTTCCACCGGATAGAAATGGAGATTTCCGTCGAGATATGGATATCACTCCTAACTCAATGAAAGAATCTAGTGCGGTAGATAATACGGGGGTGAGTGATCTTATCAAGAGTTCTTGGTTTTCACACCTAATCTCGATACAATCACTTGTTTGTGTTATACGAACGTCTTCAAGGGTGTATTGTGGTAGTTTTAGGAAAAGCACGTATAGTTTTAGGAACAGAGCTGTCAGGATCTAAGTTTGAACTGATTGCTGTTTTTGTTTCAAATAATGGAAAATGATTGAAAACAAAGACTAAGTGCAGCGGATTAATGAAAAACTTTTACAACAATCAATTGATCGTTTGTTTTCATCACCATCTTGCTTTTAAGTAATTAAACTATTGCAAGTGATTCACAAACTCCCCCTTAGCCCAATAACGATCGTTTGATAGTAAGAAATGAAGAAGATATGCGAAATTGATCTTTTTAAGAAGACAAGTAATACCGTTACAATGAGCGCCTATTTATACTAACTATCTAACCACTGATCGTCTTACAATGACGTCATGGTTGATAGTGACAGCTAACAAACGTAACTAACTATAAACACTGCTAGACTAAAGTTATCAGTTGCATAACACTGTTACATTGATTTAACTAAGACTAGACTAAACACTGCTGGCCAACCTCTGATCTTGTATTCTTTTATTAGCGTTTGGGAGTTTCTTCTGTCAGAGGATAGTTAACAATGTTCTTTATTGAAAGTAGTAAAAGCCTATCAGTGGATAGAATCCTCTGATAGCTGGACCAAATCTCGGATGGTGTGTTTTGACTATGTATTATCTGTTCCTTTCCAAAGGTTCAATCCCAACAAGAGTTAGATCAGAAAAGCACGTACCGAGGGGCCTGTTTTGGTGCTTAGACTATAGACTAGGCCGAATCATGTTGTCTACCTAATTCCCTATAGTTGTAGCTCTGATACCAATCTGTCACACCCCAACCGATGGCGGAAACTTTGGGATGTGGCACTAAGTGACGAGATTGCTCGAGAGTATCCATAACGCCTATTTGCGCGACAATAATTAATTAAATCCCAATTCCATTAATACTAAACAAAAATTCCATACAAATAGTCAAGAATGGAATACAACAGTCTCAAGCAATTAAACAAAAACCTAGATGAATTAGGCGGGTATCTAGAATCCTTATCCATTTCCGCATACGATCCATCAACCTGGTACATACGTTAAAATAAGAGTCAATACATAATGTAAAGGTGAGTACATAAGTTTAGCATAAGTTCAGTAATGAAAGCATCGTGCAAAACCAGATGTATAAACTTAGCACGTGAATCATGTAAGCTATTTTAGCATTGATACAAGCTAACCAATGAACCGCGTGTGAGATGCGCATCAAGTGTTCACCGAAGTGTCCACGTACGTAAAACAGTAAGTAAAGCGTTCCTTAATAACCCCAAAACCTACAGGTGGCGAGTCAACCTATAGCTGCTATCATGTTCAGAGGGTAGTGCGAGTCATCAAGCGTAAGCGTAGCACAAAACAATTCAGCGTTTAATGTATAAGCATGCGACAACAGTTTGCGTTTAAAGCGTTTTAAGTGTCGTGTGCAGTGTTTGTTTTATAGAGAACGTATGTAACACCCCAAAAGTGTGTTAAAGAGAAAAGGGGTCAAGTATACTCACAACGCGTGCTTAAATAGTTAAACACGAGCGAGATGGAGTGAGGAGAACGTCGAATCAGCCTGCAAGCGGGAACAAAAGTGCATCAGTCTTCCATAGTGCTGAAACGGTCGAAGCAGAGAGTTGTGCAAGGAATAGCCTGCATGTACGAAGTTTGCTTCGCACGAGGGGTGCCTCATACGAGCTGTGCTTCGTACGAGGGGCGCTTCGTACGAGTGAAGCTTGTCCTGTTCGTGTCCAAAATTGAATGTTTTCACGTCTTTCTTCAGAAAATCGAGTGTTCATTTCCTCCATCCTTAAGCTACTGAACAAACCGAGAGCCAGAGAGGTCATTGGAGAGAGTTTAGCCTCTTCTGGGAACTTGGACTGGGTCGTACGAAGCATGCTTGGTACGAGCAAGTCCGGTTCGCACAAGTGACTGTTCTTGCGTCTTCGTGCGTTCATAACTAAGTTTTCGCCCGGAACGGATGTGATTTCGAGTCCTTTTCATGAAGGTTTTGACACCGCTTCGTCCCACTATCTAGTGAATGAAACATATGTCGATCTTGTCCATTTTTGTGTAAAAATCGAGTTTAAAACAATTTCTTTAGGATTTAAGGCTTCGTGAGTTTGAAATAACAAGATTTCTAACTTGGAAAGACAATGCTAAGCCCAATGTACTCGTTTAAGTGTCAATCCAAGGTAAAATGAGAAGTTTATGTAAAAGATGAAAGTTTTTATAAACAGAAGAAGTTTGGATGAAATCGAAGATAATCTTGTGGAAATCGTTGTGGTTTTCGTGAAAAGTGTTGTTACTTACTTGGAAAACAGAGAAAATCGGGTAGAGAGCGTTCATGCGAGTGGCAACAAGGGGAGCATGAGTGTGCAAGTGTGGTATTTATAGGAGAGGGGGAATAGGAGAAGAGGATGTCCCGTACGAGGGAGTCCTCGTACGAGTAGGGCCTCGTGCGAGCCAATGGTGACTCGTGCGAGTGAGTGGTGCCTCGTGCGAGGCTGGTGTGCCTCGTGCGAGGTATCCAGTCCGCGCACTGGATGTTTCGTTTGTATTAGTTAGTTTAAGTACGTTAAGCATTTTAGCGAGGCGTTAAGTGTTGTGTTGTGCATTGAGTTTAGCGAGCGAACGTATGGGCATTTAAGCGAGCATAAATCATATAAAACATGTATACAGATAAACACACAACATAACATAACCATCATTTGTAACCGCGTTCCGTTTGCGTTGTGACAAGCGTACAAGTATTAAGCATTTTAAATGCACAACTGAGTGTGATGAAAATGTATTTAGCATATCGTTAACCCTTTTTACATTAGAATATCAGAGTAAAAACAGTTATAAACAAAATAAGCGGTAAAACAGAGACATCGGAAATGTCGGGTTGTTACAACCCTGTAGCCTAAACATCACCGATTGTGGTGTTCACGGATAATGGTGGAAATTTTTAACATGACACGAATCTAACTAGAAATTTTTGGTATGCATTTAGTCTAGGTATAAGTTGGTTTTGAGTCGAACTTTACAAACAAGTTTTGTATAACGGGTCGTGTTTAAATCAGATATGAATTAGTTGGTTGAGTAGTTTAACTCTTTTAATCCTTATGTTTTTTAATTGTAATTTTTATCCTAATTTAAACTAACTGGATATTTAATGACATATATAATTGTTTCAAACATATTAGATACAAGACAAATGAACTTATGGTTCAAACATAAATGTTTTTGTAAATATTTGTATTTCTAATTTCATATGCAAAAAAAGTAAAAAGTTATATTAATTCGGTCATGTTAGTGTCAATCTACGAATATATGTTGTATTTGGTTTATGGGTGTGACATGATTTTTGGGTTAGGATAAAGTTTCGGCTTTGTATCAAGCTTGATCCATCAACCCATAGGTACAACCCATTTAGCACACTTACTCTCGATTGGATGTGGAAGTCATCGTCGAACGTTGCAGGTTTTTTTTTCAACGACCAAAGAGGTGATGCACGTCCTTACCTACTAATTGAGACAAACACATGTGGGTCCCACACACTCGCTCATAGGCATTCTTGGTATTCGATGTAACTTAGGATACGAATGGTAGTATTGACAAATAACTACATTGTTATTAATATTGTAGATGCTTTTAGCACTATACTTAGAATTTGTGTAAACTTTGATTATGGTAAAGAAAACTTGTTTGTGGGCCTTTCGTTTTTCCTGATTAGTGACTTCATATACGTTATTGAAAGAAGAAAACCACAACATCAACTATGTATTATATGGTTTAAAATGTTCAAAATATCTTGTGACATATTGCATAACTATAATTACAAGTATATCCATCTTACAAGTTTAATGGCAATAATTCAGCATAACATGGGCAGAACGTAGAATTATGGCAAGCGGGTAATGAAATAACTAAACACATTAAAAAAATTAAATAGTACCTGCAAGCGTATCATTCATAACCAAATGTGACAAGACAATGCATGTTATATTCCATCGTTTTATGTCATTTTACTTTGTTATACCGATCATAGTATCTTATAAATGAATAACTCCTCTTTATTGTTTTGTTAAATTTAAGATCGTCATAGTCCTAAACCCCCTATCTCGTGGATTGGTCAACTCAAATGTGACCGGTTTGACATCTCTCGTCTTTTTATCTTACTTCGAATGAGATTTACACACATCTTTAATCTTGTTTTTTTTAACTGTAACTTTCATTAGAAACAAAGCTCACCCAAAAACCGGCCGACAACTACAAAGAATAATTACACAAATACAAATTTACACCAATTTCCTAAGTGATATCCTTGTGTTTCGACCAATTGCTGCTCTTTAATCTTGTTTAAACACCATATAAATAGATGCACTCATAAAACATAAAGTCTTACCTGCGTCGAAACTTTTTGCTTTTTGAATTTTATTTTATCTTATTATAGTGGTAACGCTATTGTGGTTGTTTTAATATGGTAAAGATAGAAATAAAAAATTAAAATATGAAATCAAATAATAACTGAAGGTCAAACAAGATTCAATAGATAGTAAATGTATCATAAAAAGAGTCATAAAATTTGAAGAAGATTGTAGTTTCACCTGAATAACTAACAATTATCTGTAAGGTTGTTGGCAACATGTAAGATTTTCATAATTTCATAAAGGATAAGAGGATTACTATAAATTTATGTCAGACTCAAGAGGGGGACCCAACTGTCAAAAAAAAAAAAAAAACTAATAATTAATTAGGGGCCATGCATTAAATTATTGAGTCATCCTATTGGAACACCCAAATTTCTTATTTTGACACCCTTTCATGCGGGTCGCAAAGGTCCATGCGCCCCCGCATGGGGTTAGGGTTTCCCGACAAAGGCAGCAGACTGACATGTCTGCATGGAAACACGCGAACCTCGTACCCATGCGCCCCGCAGAGGTCCATGCGGGTCGCACACGACCACGTCAGCGATCCGTGTGCTTTTGTGTTTCTTTGATCCCATCGCCACGCATAGGCCTCTGCGGGGCGCATGGGGTTTCTTTACATAAGCCTCTGCTATCAGCATAGGTCCATACTATCTCCAAACACACACTAAACGACACTGAAGAACAAGCCAAGAAAATCCCGCACGATCTCTTTTTTCGACTTCTTACGTTATAGAGGTTAGTTTTTTACCGTATTTAGTTACTTTTTTACCGTATTTAGATAGATCCATACGGTATTTCGGTAGTTTATGCCGTGGTTAGGTAGATCTATGCCGTATTTAGGTACATTTATACCGTATTTAGTTACTTTTTTTACCGTATTGAGTTAGTTTTTTACCGTATTTAGTTACTTTTTTACCGTATTTAGATAGATCCATACGGTATTTCGGTAGTTTATGCCGTGGTTAGGTAGATCTATGCCATATTTAGGTAGATCCATGTCGTATTTAGGTAGATTTATACCGTGTTTAGGTAAATATTAAAATTAATATTTATATTAATATTTTAATCATTTTATTATTAATATTAATATTTTAATCATTTTATTATTAATATTAATATTTTAATCATTTTATTATTAAAATTAAATTTGTATCATTTTATTATTAAAAATAATATTTATATCATTTTATTATTAAAATTAATATTTATATCATTTTATTATTAATATTAATATTTTAATCATTTTAATGTTTTGCAGATGGAGTTTCTTATCGATAAGCCGATGGAGGATGTTGATGTCCCTGAGGCTCCTCAGGGGGGCGTCGTAGGAGGCGCGAGCGGCCAGAGATTGATCCGCTGGAGAATCACGCGTTTCTTGTATTTCCTCATCATGACGATTCTGCTTCCTCTTTTAGACGATGTGACAGACTACGCCGAGTCATCATTGGCGCGCACGAGTCGATTGACTCGAGTATGCTGGAGACGTTGGGTGAGACTGATCGAGCACGACATTTTATCGGCGTGGGTACGCCGTGGGACAGACTGTTTCTCTTAGCGCACACCCCTACCTATAGGGCCATTACGATCGAGTTTCTTTCTTCATTCACATTCACCCCACGCCCAGCCGACCACCCAGAGGATGACCCGGACCACCCGCTTATCGAGATTGAGTTTCGTTTATGCGGTTGTTAGTTTCAGATGAGCCTCAGCGACTTTGCGGTTATATGCGGCTTATACACACCTCACGAGACTACTCAGCCCATATACACCGACGCTTTGATTAGTAGGACGAAGGGGGAGCTCCTAGGTTTTTGGTCAGTCATTGCCCCTCAGCAGGAGTATACTTGGTCTTCTGGGAAGGTCAGCCTGATAGCTGACCCCTTGTACCGGTACCTGCACCGGTGCATAGCTACGTCTATCGCCCCCCGCTTTGATAGCCGGGAAAAGGTCACCAGCGGTGACCTTTTTTTTTGTACTACCTGCTTGCTGGGGCGCAGGCCGTGCACGCTAGCCAGGAGTTTGGCTATGTTTTACGCTAGCGCGTACATGCGCGAGCAGTATTTTATGGTGGTGCGTATATCACCATCATTGCCAGGGCCCTGTTCCCAGAGATCGATATAGATGCGGATCCATGTTGCGGTCCTGCTATCTTGCCTAGGAGGCTTGACACCCGTACCATACAGGGTATGGGTATCCTGGGCAAGATTCCAGGTGTTGGTCGCCGCTTGGTGGCCAACAGGGGGGAGTTGTATGTCCCTGTCGATTTGCCGAAGGTCTTCCCAGTTGTAGATATCGAAGACGACTCGGTAGATCCTGCCGCTCCTGCCCCTCAGGCCGCACCTGCCGCTGCTGCCGCACCACAGCCACCGCATCCGCCACAGTGGCCGATCCATGTTGCGCCTGATATGCATCAGTTCTACCAGATGCAGATGCTGCATAATGCACAGATGCAATACATGATGCGATTTCAGATTGATCAGATTGCGGCGATCATGGCTCACGTGGGTATGCCACCAGTTGATTTTCATATGCCGGCCCATCTACTACATCCTCAGCCGGTACCTCAGGCACCTCAGGCTCAGCATCAGCCACAGGAGGAACATGCTAAGCATCAGCCAGTCGAGGGTGGTCAGGATTAGGTTGTTTTCTTTTTTACTTTGTAAATTTTATTATCGATGTACTGAACAAATGTTATATATTAATGCAGTTTCAGTTTTTATTATACGTGTGTGTTTTATTTTATTATACGTGTGTGTTTCAGTTTTTACTTTGTAAATTTTGATTATCGATGTACTTGAAATAGTGAATCTCTAACTAAAATATGAAATAATATAACACAACCTTTAAACCTTTAAACAATTTAAATTACCAAATTATGCGCCCCGCAGAGGCCCAAGAGCATCGCATGGGATTGATACCCATGCGTCCCGCAGAGGCCTACTTGAAATAGTGAATCTCTAACTAAAATATGAAATAACATAACACAACCTTTAAACCTTTAAACAACTTAAAATACCAAATTATGCGTCCCGCAGAGGCCTAAGAGCATCGCATGGGATTGATACCCATGCGTCTCGCAGAGGCCTATGCAGGTCGCATAGTATTCAAATAGAAAAAGTGGGTGTCCCAATAGACGGAGCCAAATTCCTAACCCATGAGGGAGGGAGAGTAGACAAAAAGCAAGTAGATACAACATTTGCTTCACGAATCATAAAGTAATTCATCTTCAAAACTAAAGTTGGATATTATAATTATAATTATTAAATAAAAATGATCACCTATAAAAGTAAAAAAAAAAACATTTTTAGAGTATTTATAATGGATCTCTTATATTTATTATATTTATGTGAATGAGTTATATGTATTATAAGTAATGATTATGAGTGGTTGTGAATGAATGAAAGAAAATATATAGGAATGTTACTGTTTATCGAAAAATATATGAGAAACATTGTTCACATCTTATAAATTTTTTAATATTTTTAAGGATGGTAGTGAGTGGATGAGAGAAAATGTAATATTAGCGGTATAAAATATTTTTTTTGAATGACAAATTTGGATTACTGACGGACCACTGGAGTATCATCGTGCTACCAGCGGAACCACCCGATCATATCCATCTTCACTAGGCATAATGTCTATAAACCAGTTCAGGCTCGGAGGCGGAGACTGTCACGCATATCTTCACTGCTTGCTGCGTGACTACGGTTCTATGGCAGAAGATAAGCAGGTGGAACAAAACGTCGTTTCTCTATGTTTTCTCGTTTCGGGACATCTTGGAGAATCAAAATCATTGAGGTTTGAAGGGGAAGGAAAAGGAAGCATACCATGGGATAGTGATTATTGGAGGTTATGGAAAGCTAGGAACGAATTAATTTTCACCGGTAAAGCTGCTAAGGTTGAAGATATTTTTAGCAACGTCAAGGCAGCGAGCTTTCTTTGGTTCAAAAATAGGTCCAAACACAATCTTGTTACTTGGGAAGAATGATGTAAATTTGTAACTATGCAGTTGTTTGTTTTGTGGCCGCCCGGTTTTCGGGTTTGCGCTCGTTTTTAATGAAGTTCATTTTAAAAAAGAAAAACCAATTCAGGAGGAAACCCAATAAATATGGGCAAACCTACCATTATGGGAATCAAACCCATGATCCATTGGTTTCAAAGCCTTATCCAATCCCTAAGATACCACTAAACTATAAACACATAGGCATAAAATAATAATTTTTTGTGTAATTATATGAAAATGGATAAAGAATCCAATGTGAATACTTTTATCCGCTAAAATTGCTAAATCCATAATTATTTAATGTTTACTACTCTAGATTTGAACACTACCATGAAAGAAACAAAATAACAACTTGTAACTTTTAGCAGCACAATGTCCAATTTTAGTTTTGAATTTTCAAGTTCAGAAGTTGACTTGACTCATCGGTAGAAAGGGCAATTTCGTTGACTAGACTCATTGGCAGGAGGTACTAGAACTTAAGAGAATTACGAAATAGTCAAATTGTTGAATGGTACAGGTAAACTACAAATAAATCACTTATATAATTTGGGTCTAGGATCAATCTGGTATGGAATTAGTTTTGAAAGTTGTTACGAGCATGGGATGGGTATAATGACGCCCTAGTTACCCTACCCAGTTATCCAAAACACGCATACGATCCTTTTACCCTAATTAAACCGTAAACATTCTTTTAACGTTTATGTTTATGCTCCTTCGTCCCTTGGTAATAGATTCACCAATGTTGTTTTCATGTTTATGCTTCTATTTAATGAAAATGAATAGAATAAACCATTAGTTCACTACTTTTAGTTTATACTATTATTTCATTAGGTATGAAAAATTAATAGTAGTAAATGTATTTTAATAATTTCCTACAGGTAATTTTAACAAATTAACGGGAATACATGACGGGTAATCACCTAATAAATAAGTATTGGGTCGTGTATGGGACCCGCTTTCATAAGAAGATATGAGATTAAGATTACCAATATCCGTCTGAAGCTCGTCCCATTGTCATCCCAAACTTTAATGAGTATTAGCATTTCTTTAGTCATCTATCGAGTTGAAATCAAATGTACAACCTACGGCTAGCATCACAATTTGACTGTGAGATCAACCATAGTTTCCTATGTACAAATTGATCAAATAAACAAGTCAAAAGGAAACGTAAGTTCTTTTCAGTAAAAACAATTTAACTACGAAAGTCAAACTGGGATGTTAAAGTATAGCATAGGTTAAGATTATTATTAAAAAATATAATTTGTAAAAGCAACATAACTTTAGTTTTTATAAAGATTTTCATAAAAGGTTCTTATTAAAACTTAGTCAAAGATTTCGGGGCTAATTATCTTGAAGAAAAGGTATTCAAATTTCTTAAAGAAAGAAAGTGTATTCAAATTTGAATAGTTAAAGGAAAAGGAGTTTACACAAAGGCGGAAGTGGCAAACCATCTAAGTCAAGACAAAGCACCTTCCTAGTTGTAAGGACAGGCAGTTGACCAAATGAGCTTTGGTCCCTCCCATATTCTGTAAGTCGATGCCTACTCGATTAGTACTATTCTTTTTACATATATAAAGCATAAGAAAATGGAACTTTTTACATATAAACCACTAGTGGTAATGCCCGCGCGTTGCTGCGGGTATTTGTATTTTTTATAGCACGTTGCACGACGGATCTCACATATTTTATATATAAAATTAATATGCTAATACAACTAATATATGATTTCACGAAGAACAATTATTTGATATAATAAACAACAATATGATAGATGGTATACTACATTATGCATATGTAAATCATTAAAAAAATGCACATCATGTTTTTGTTCTCATAGTTATTAATTTGGTTTTAACAATATTCCTAACAAAACTTTTCGCGCGATGCAACGAAAATTCCATATATGCACAAAACATAAAATAATATTTAAAATAATATCGACGTACTCAAATAAAATTTATAAACATAAAGTTTCGAGATACTAAGTTATGTTTTGGTACGGTACAACTTCGGTATTGGTAGTGAAAAAAATATTGAAACCAAAGCGCATCGAAACCAATGTGAGGACCATTTTCCATATACATATAGCTCAGGTAATATCTGTAACCTAGTCAAATTGTGCGGAATCCATTTTGATTAGGTGACAATACAAGATTACTTAATTTTTGAATGTTTTCATTAATTGTTCAAATGTTTACAACCAGAATACAATCCGACAGAGCTTCGCCGTCAGTTGCGCAAAATCTGTCTAATCCTTAGTCAACATGTCTATTTATACACATCCAAACTACCTTCGTGCGGACCTAGTCACATTCGTACGAACCTAACTTCTTCCGTACAGATGTGATGTGACTACATCCGTACGGATGTACATTACAAACCCAAAAACTCATAATCTAACATATTTCCTATTACATACTCGACACGACTCGATGACGCAGGCAACAGACATAGTGTATCAACAAACTCCCACTTGGATGTTGCCGCAGTCTCGACCGCTCTTCACAAATCTTCATAACTTCAAAATCTTTAGCACTTGAAGAAATACTTCTTAAGACGTTGACACTTCAGCTCAAAGTAAGTCATCGGTGTTTAATCAGTCGGAGGCACATGTTTCATAAATTGATATATGCTGATAGAAGCCTTCTTCATCCGAGCTTTGATCGTTTCATCTTTACGAACTTCTTTCATATATCTTTCCTTTTGATCTCACTCCATTTTGAGTTCCACATATTCCCTGAATTAATCTCATAAGCGTAACAGACTTTTATGACATTCTGGTACTGCATAGTATGTACCACATCTTGTACATTGTAGCAGATCTTGTTGTAATACAAACACTCACTATCTTTCACCGATAAATTCACTAGCCACATAGGATCTAGAATCCTTATCGCTCTCCACATCCTTCAGTCTTTAAAACGATCACTGCTTCACTAGCCACCCGATCATAATCCCGCCATCTGAAATCTTTATGAAAATCCTGTTCAATCTTCATCAGACGCATATGTTTCATTGCTTGAGGACGTTTAACAATCACTGTTACATCAGGCAGTTGTGATACAAGATCAATATTTGTGATTCTTTTGGGATAATGTGGTTTCCATGTAGGAACATTATCACACACTGCATATCTGATAAGTTTCCTTAACTTCTGATCTCCTGGTTTCATCTGGTAATTAATCAGTTTAGTTTGACACAACTCCTGCACGTCCCACCATGGAAGAGTCTTTATAGCTTGCAAGTATTTGAAATACTTAACTCCGTATTCTCTTTTCATACCCCAACATTCTACTCTGGAATCCAGCCCCAACTTATAATATCCCCTAGCGATACGTCTTGATTACTTGTGAAAAATGCTAGTGTTCTTCGAAACTTTCGTTCTTTGGGCCTAGCTTTAAACCAATTTTTTCCAAGCCCGCTTGATTTCATCTTGATCAACCCTCGGAGATTCACCATCTTTGATTGTTTCTTCTATCATCCTCTTTAACAATTCATTTGTTTCTTCATCAAACATCTCTTGAAATGTTAGGAAATCATCAGTTCCTTCACCAGAATATTTAGTGGTTTCATCGTCTGAATCATCTTCCACGCCAACATTATTGTAATTATCAGCCTCTTGTAAGTATTTGAATATGTAGTCATCAGGCTTTGCAATATCTGTTGGATCTAGTGGACCCCACAAAAGAACATATGATTGAAAAGCCAAAATAGTCTATAACATCTGATCACAAATAATAGTGCTTTGAAGATCTGCTCCTCCTAATGGAAAAGACTCAACATCTGCTAACTCTAAACTCTGCTAAAACCAAAGTCTGTTCACAAGATCTGTTGAAGACAAGCTCTGCTCAAAGTCAAAGGTCTGCTAAAGAGAACCTTTGTTGTGAAGATTAAAGACTGTTGAAGCTAAAGTCTACTGGGCTCAACAGATGATAAGACTCAACAAAGTTTTCTCAATAGATAATCTTCATCAGATTTTATTTGTATTTCAACGTAACAGTACTTAAGTCTAGCAGATGTTAGAGTTTGTTAGGTCGTTAGATGTCACTATCTACGTGATGTCAGCTTAGATTCCTCAGATGTTTTTTTTTTGTATTATAAATAGAACAATGCTTGTACTGTTCTATTTATCATTTTCACCTTGACATTTTTGTACGAACAAATTAGAGTGATTAGGCTGAGGGGGAGTTGTAATCTTCATGCATACGTAAATCATATTTATAAAAGCATGTTGATGAAAACACTATCTCCATTGTTGTGATTTAAAAGTTTATTATTTCCATTGCATATTTCATCTTTGTTTTACTATCTTTCATTATATCCATCTTAAACTGTCACAACAATTAAACTTAGATCCTAACAATTGGTATCAGAGTTTGGCCAATCAAATTCAATCTAAACAATCAATTTGATATAAACAGATCAGCTCCCTCTACTGATATTGTTTGTTCGTTGGATTGAAAACAAAGTAAAAGTTTATTTACGTTCAAAAGTATTTTAAACAAAAACCTGTTTGTAAACAATAAAAAATGTCTCAAAATTCACAAGATCCACACAACACTGGTACTCTGTACAAACCTCTGATGCTTATTAGATCGTAATATAATATCTGGCAACATCGGATAGGTCACATACTTGCTCAACGGAACACTGGTTGCTGGACATCGGTTATCTTCGGACCTCATGTTCCGATGGTACCGAGTGCAGAAGATCTCAAAGTTCAAGTACCAAAGAAGCTTGGAAACTACTCCAAGCCAGATTTTCAGAAAATCGAGCAAGATGCTAAAGCAATTAGCATTGTTTCTACGTCTCTGCCGAATGATATCTATGCTAGATTGTTGCATTGCAACAGTGCTAAGGAGTTGTGGGATGCTTTAGAAGAGTAGTTCGGTGGTACAGAGGAAGTTATCGAAAATAACAGAGAAGTTTTAAACCAACAGTATGAAACATTTTGTCACGTTAAAGGAGAATCATTAACTCAACAATTCGAGAGGTTTAGTTGTCTAATAAGTGAATTAAAACTGGTAGATGTTAATTTTCCAAATTCAACTTTGAATAACCGATTTCTAAGATCACTACCAGATAAATGGGACACTATTGCTTTCGTAACAAGAAACTCTGTTGGTTTCAAAGAGATGAGTTTGACTCAGCTTCATCGTAGGCTACTCACTTATGAGAGAGAGCTTAACTAGAAAAAGAAACTTCAAGAGTCATCTTGCATCAACTTGCTTTGCTAAGTGTAAGAACTAGCAAATTTTACAAAAGAACTGGCAGAAAATTTCCAGGGTTGCATGGGGGGGGGGGGGGGGGGTTAAAAGTTGGGTTGGATAAATCTAAATTAAGTGTTACAAGTGCAATAGGTTAGGTCGTTTTGCTAGAGAGTGTAGGAGCCAAACAAGTGGTCCAATTGTCACGCATCCAAGTCCTAGACCTCAAAACACTCAAAACATTATCCGTTATTCCCAATATACCCCTGCTCCACACATGCAAAGCACTGCTCACTTTGCACACCCTGCAACCACTGTTCCAGTATAGAATGTCCAAACCACTGTTCCTCAGATACAATATGTTCAAGCCTCAGTTCCTCAGGTTCAAGTGCAACCTACACCACAAGCTACACAAACCTCTGCTCCTTCAGAGAACAGTCAACATAGCTTCTTTAAACAAGGCTTTGTTGATTGGAGTCGCTTACCTGATGAACTTACATATGGAAATTTTGCCCTAGTTGCCAATTTTGAAAAGAAACATGATGAATTTTGTTTTATGGCACTAGACACAATACTAGAAGAGGTTGAGTCTGAGGAAGTGGTGTCCAATTCTGATGGGATTTGTGAAAATGTTAAAATAGATGTTTCAGAAGAAAAGGTTGCTAAAGAAATGGTAAACTCTCTATCAGACCCATGGGAATCCAGTGTTTGTGAAGGAGAATGTGAACATGCCATGATGGCTGCTGCTAAGGTATCACGTCAAGTCCTTAAAGACTTATTTTCTGACAAATGTATCATTGCTTTTGCAAACATTAAAGATGTCAATGAAAACCTTAGAAACAAGATCTTAGATGATGAAATTAAGTTTGAAAAACTTGTTAAAGAGTTAAAATCAAAACTGTTTGAAAAAGAAAGGGAAATTAGCAGTCTCAAACATGACACAATACTGGAAGAGGTTGAGTATGAGGAATTGGTGTCTAATTCTGATGAGATTTGTGAAAAGGTTAAAATAGATGTTTCAGAAGAAAAGGTTGGTGAAGAAATGGTAAACTCTCTATCAGACCCATGGGGATCCAGTGTTTGTGAAGGAGAATGTGATTGTGTCATGAACTTGTTTCCGTTACAAAAGTCATTTTCTTCACAAAATTCAATTTCCAAACTTGTTATAATTTTTCTTACCATATCCCGAACCGTTCTTACCATTATTATAATTTCTCTATTGATTGTTACAGTAAGAATGTTTTCGTTTGGAATAGTAAGACTGTGCCTTTTTGAAGTTTGACAAATCTTGATCACTTGACAAATTCTCAATTTCAGATAAACCAACTTCAATTAATTTGAATACTTTTTCGACTTTGTTCATATTCACATTATGAATCGGAAATTCTGTATCCGAATATTCCACACATTTTGTACATGACAACATTTGGATCATCATTCGAACTATATCCAAATTTTTGAATGATTTTTATGAAAACTGTCGTAACTTTCAGAATGCGAACTAGAACTCGTTTGGTCAAATTTTGATTGAGCACTTTCAAAATCAATGTTATCATTCTCACTTGCCACAACCTTCTCAACAACATCCTTAACCACTTCTGATTCATACTCTGATTCAGATTTGGTACAGATCATATCGAGATTATCAGGCAACTGATCTTTCTGTTCAACTTTCAATTTAAATTCAGTGCCTTTTCCACCCCTGATGGTTGTAACCATACACATCTTCACCTGATTCGTCCTTACCTGTCGATTTGGGAAGCATGTGATCCAGAACAAAAGATGTTGACGCAGAATGTCTATCGCCTACGTCTTAGGGTCATGTCGTGTCATTGTAATAGGGATTCGATGTTAGATTTGCATTTTGATGTTTTGTAAGTCAACTACGCATGAAGTGATAGTCCACTTCGTACGAAGTGAGTTAACCTCGTGCGAAGTGAAGTCTCAGCTCGCACGAAGTGGCCCTGTCTATAAATAGGAGTGTTGAGTCTTAAGTCTGTAACTGTTTTGTCAATTGTGAAGGCGAAGCCATGTCCAGTTTGTTTCAGGATTGTAAAACGTTGAACAATTAATGAAACATTGAATTTAAACAGTAATACTGAATTGTCACTAGTTTAAAATGGCTTCTGCACATTTTTACTAGATTTCAAATTAGGTCCTGTGCTTTTGGAGAATAGCCGATCCTCTCACAAGTGGTATCAGAGCGTGGATGTGACACCTCAAAAATTTCGCGAAATAAAATTCCGACACGTGCCCCGTAAATTATTGGTTGCCATGTGTAGCCGAGAGGGACTAAAAATGCCGTTATGTTATTTTAATAACCTCTGAACGAGCACCGGAAAAAGTCGGAGGACCAAAATGGAAAAATGCCAAAAACTTATCTTCTGGAAGGTCCTTACGGACCGTAACCACAACAGGTTACAGACCGTAAGGCAACCAAAATATGGGTTTCAGTAAGGCGGTTACGGACCGCAATCCTTTATGGTTACGGTCTAGAACCAACTCAAATCTGTGGGCGCCTATGGTCCTTACGGACCATAAGGCTTTACCCTTACGGTCCTAAGGGACTGCCAGAGGCAGATTGCTTGGCAGCTTGCTGCCCTGCCACCTATTCGCAAATGCCACCCTTTGAGCATCCCTTGACACGACCAAAAACAGTTGTTGGCCTCTCACAACATCCTTGGACACTTGTCATGGCCTCATGCTCCATCCCTTGCTATAAATAGCATCCATGGGTGAGCTTCAAACTTGCTCATTCTCATTTTCATCTCTATCCTGCTCTCTGGAGGTTCCTGATCTAAAGGAGCTTCCTAATCAAGTCATTTTCGTGCTAAGGACCTTGTGTAAGTGTTCTTAGCCTTCTCTTTTCAGTTTTGGTAGGCTTTAAGCCAAAGTCAAAGCGTTGACGTAAAAACGCTTTGACTTTGAGCTAAGACCATTATGGTCGTAGCGAACATGGCTACGTGATCGTAATAAGGTAGGTGTTAATCCCTCAAGAGGGCACATCCTGATTACCACGTTTGCTTGGTCAATTGACGGGTCAAAGTTATGTTAATAAAAAGTCAAACTGGTTAGTTTTGAAATAAAATCATAATTAGTAATGTAGGTGTTATAAAATCTATTTTGACACTCTAATAACTTGGTAATAATTACAAGAACATGTGGGGACATGTTCGGCTCGTCAATTCCAGATCTAAGATCGGTTTGCAACCAAAAGTCGCAAAAGTTGACTTTTTCCTTGACTTTCTGTTCTGACCCGAATTAGCAACTTTAGTTTCGGTTTCTAAGTTGCATTATGACCATGTTATGTTGTAGTATAACCCTCTGGATTTCTATTACATGGTCATTAGTAATCCGAGTCATTATGTAAGTATCCGTTAAGTATGCCTAAAATGCCCTTTTGTTATAAACTAAGGTTTTGATCACTAACAAGCATATAAATGAGTTGTAGACTGAAATGTTAAACTAATAAACTTATTTCGATATTAGTAACCTGGTCATAAACTATGTTTTAATTGTTCAACGTAATTAACACGTTTAAAGTAACCAAATAGTATAAAATGGTTTAAACATAATCTTGACATCAAAACTCAATACCTACTAATGTAATATCATTATTAGGATTATTTCGGATGTTCATTCAGGTTGCAAACTGAGTTTAAGCTCTAGTTTGCATATTATGCCCTTAAATGACGATAATGCCCTTTCGGCACTATAAATGGGTTCTAAACATTTTATTAGACCAAAACTTTATACTTACTGATGTAATATATAAATTAACATATTTTGGTCATACAAACCTGGTCATGACACCAGTTTCACTAAATACCATTTAAATAGTCATTTAAGCGACTTAATCGCCGTTTCGGCGCATAATATGGTTTAAAACCATATTAGATCATCAAGGATTGATACCTACCGATTTCAAAACATGTTTACAAAATATTAACAGTAGGTACATGTCCCAAACTCAGATCCCCAAATAAGTTATCAAAATTATGTGTGAAATGACCAAAATACTCTTTCGGGACATCGTTTGGTCTTAAACTAAAAATCCCACATATAAGTGATATCCTACTGGTATAACAACATAAAATAAGTATTTTTACAGAATGTTTATGACAATAACATCAGTTTACATATAAGCTCATTTATTACATTGCAAAATGATGAAATTACCCCTTTAAGGCATAGTTTGATTTTAAAACCGTAACGGACCAACATGTTAATAACTTACTGATTTTTTAACATATTTTAAACATAATGGCATATGGAACTTGTATGGGACTCATCCGGTTACCCGGTTTCGCTTATATGCGTACGGTTCGGCCTATGTAACTAGTTTACGTAATTTAACCGAAACGGGTTAACCATATCAAATTACTCTCAAAATCCAGAATGTAAAATGGTAACCCATATTATACAAGTCCTAGTACTTGTCGGCTCCAAAATACATTCTTTTCCGGTCATCGCTTAATCTAGCGTTTCGTACCGATATCTTTATTTTAAGTTAGCCGGTCTAAGTCAATGACTAAATAAAGACCCGCTAACTAACTAATCGGTTAATAATATCATCCATTCCAGACTAGAGGCTTCCGATAGATTGTCACCAAGCTAGTTAAATTGATGATGGCTGTGCTTTGCTTATTTTCTTATTAATTAAAGATTTGCACACCAGGTAAATACTTTTAACTTATTTTCCCTTATACGGGCTTGGGATACGGTACAATAATACCGCATGGTTGGATATGGGATCAAAGACTAATGAGTTGGGAATTTAAATAATCCATTTTAATTCGTATCGCGTAATATTAAACATTTGGGGGTTAAAACGACCATGTCATAGATATCCACGGCTCATTTAATTGTAAACGGCCACGACCTAAGCACGGGGTGTAGGCATACACCCGACAGATGCTAAAACAAATTTATAACCCAATAGGGGTGTACCTATTAAAGGTATTAAAGTGGCGTGTCGATTAATCATGATCCCGACATAGTTTTCAGGGTCTAAATGTATTATTAGCATGTAAGACTGATGACATGAATGTAATTTATCCCAAGTTATTTATAAAACAAAAGTACCATTGCGTACACCATATATTTTCAAAATGTTTTCAAAATGAGTCGGTTAATTGTATTTACCAGATTTATCTGACGTATTTTCAAAAGACTAAGCGCAGGTGACATATGCACGTAAATAGGCTGGAAGTACTTGGCAGGCTTAAGAGGAAATTTGCAACTCCTTTGCTTAGAAGGCCGTAGTCTGTTAGATTTCTTTTGTAATCACATTTCGATCCACATGCGGATCTAATTACAAGCGTTGTATTTATTTTTGAACTTTGAACATTTAAACGTTCGTAATAGTAATTATCCAGACTTCTGCTGTGTTATTTTGTATTGTTTGGTAATGATGATATCAACTTGCATCACGATATTCCCCACCGGGCCCACCGGGTTACACGTGGAATTAGGGGTGTGACAGGTTGGTATCAGAGCCAACTCTCGAGTGAATTAAACACTAACCTTTTGTGTTTGATCTCGGGAATACATATTAACACATATCTTTTAGACTTCCGAGTCTAGACTTTGACCTAGGCTTAATCGTTTTCCATCTTATTATTCTAGCCTTGTATTTTTGTTTAACTTGTTTTTGAAGCAGGAATAATGCCACCTAAATTTAGACGCGGAGGAAAAGGAAAAGGTCCCATGAGGGGCGGACCTTCCATGACAGGACCATCTTTCAGACCACCTTTTAGACCCTCTCTAGCTGGAGCAACTAATGTGCCCGATCACAACCCTTACGAAGGATCCAGAGATTCTTCGTCTCCATTTGAAACATATAGACATTCCATCTCGCACGAATACTCCCCCCCTCATTCACACTCCCAACATTCTTACCAATCTCACCATTTCCAACAATCACACCATTCTCATTCCCATTCTCACCAGGAATTCTTTAACTTTAACTTTGTCAATCTCGTTAACCAACCCTCACCTGAAACCCCTCCAGTCGACTCGCCAACTCATATGGAGGAGGATTCCGATCCGGAGGAATTTCCACAAACCGGGTCATATGGTCATCCCATCGAGCTGTCTAGTGGCTCGAACTCTTTGGCGGGATCTCTGTTTCGAGGTCCTGATGATTATGAACAAAGATGGGCACAATATGTGTTTGTCAACACGCCCTCCTACCACATCACTCCCCAACATCAAGCCCCATCATCCCATCCTCACCAAGAGGATGTAGATATGCAGCAGGTGGATAAACCTCAGCCACCACCTGAGTCATCATGACAACCATGCTGAAGGCGTGGTGCACGCATGTCGGTGTGTGCTGGTCAAAAGTCGGGCTCCCTACCACCTTTGCCACCATCTTACCCTATCATCCCCAAGGACCCACAAATGGGTGGGCCCTCCAACACATCGCCAGTGGTGGAACCACCACCACAACCAGCTGTTGAGCCTCTGCCTCAACCACCACTACCACTTAAGGATTTTGCTAACCCAATACCTGCTTATGAAGGGCCGTCTGGGTTTAACTCTGTCGACCCTCCCGGCCTGTATAACTACATCCACCATGGTCTAGAGCAGGATCCTTATTAGATGCAACCGTTCATAATAACCTTTATCATCCCTCTTACCCTAATTACCCACCTCCTTACTCATCTTAGGCTGCTACTGTGTATCCACCTTATGGATATTCGTATCCAGTTGCGCCTCAGCCGCAACCACCTCCACCTCAGCCTCAACCCTAACCGCAATTACCCCTCGAGGCAATTAATGAGGCCTTAGATCAGGTCAGGGAAATGCGGCAACAAGTTAAGAAGTCAGAGAAGAAAACAACCAAATTTATCAAGAGACTCTATATGGCTGTGAAAGGAAGGAAGGATGAGTAGTTTTGTATTTTCATTTATGTAGTTTTAAATTCTAAAAAGTCCCTGCGAGGACATTGTTATTTCTTTTAAGGTTCCTGCGTGAACTACTTTTGTTATTTCAAAGTCCTATATTTAGGCAACTATGTAATGTTCTTTCTAGTAAAATTTTCTTTGTTATATATTTCATTCAATCAATCATCATGATTTTATTTAAGTTTTATTGATCCGCTATATTATCCAAAGATCTATCAGCCAATGACTATGATCAATTAAATTGGCAAATGAAAATTTTGGAGGTAACCTTCTGTCTAGCAGGTGAACAATGTTCAACTTCCAAATTTATCATTTCTCTATGTTAACTCATAATGTGGAGTTAACCCTTAAATCCCTGTTGTCACAAAAACCAATTGGGTAATGACAATGATCACACCCTATCGTCTAAGTGATCAAATTAGATCCTGGCTAAAACATTCAAACACTCAATGGTAGTGTAAAGCCAATGTGCAATGATACATTTGTCCTTAATGACAATAACAATAGTGACGCTTGATACACTATCGGATAAATTCTGGACTATGTCCAATCCATAAATTCCTATAATGGTCCTTTGAAACCTAGGAAATATATCACATCTTTTTGAATGAAATCTGTATGGTTAATAAACCATTTCACTAAAAAGGGTTACACTGCAGCAACTGATCAAAACTCGTATTGGTATTTAGAATTGAGCTACATCTATGGTGAACTCTAATGAAGTTAATAGCAAATGCAACGATGATGATGCCAATGAGAATATCATCATTAGTAAAAACGACTTAAGAGACCTTATTGCCGCAGAAATTAGCAAGGCCTTGAATGATAGGTCTGCACGGCAACCTGAGTCGAGTGCTTCTCACTCTAAGCCTGTTTCTAAACCTAAATCTCAGCCTAGCCACTCAAAACCAAAGAAGAGTGAGGCACACTCTTCAAGTGTGAAGAGTATAGCAAAGAGTGAAGAGTATCATAAGAAAACAAATGAAGATGGTGATTGTTGCTCCTACAAGTACTTTGTGTCTTGTAGACCCCGCGATTTTAATGGGGAAAAAGGAGCTAATGTTTAAGGTGGTTAGACGAAATGGAGACTGTAGTAGATATCAGCGGCTGCGTTAATAAGAGCATTTTTAAGTATGTATCTCAATCATTCAAAGGTGATGCATTTATCTGGTGGAAAGCTTTAGTCCAGTCTATGGGCAAAGTTCATCTCTACAATCTTAGCTGGTTGAAATTTGTAGAGTTGGTGAAGGATACCTACTGCCCACCTCATGATGTGGATAAAATCGAGTTAGACTTCCTAAATCTGACTATGAAGAACATGGATTGTCGGAAGTTTGTCACCGACTACAATTCTCTATCAAGGCTGGTACCTTATCTAGTCACTCCTGAACCCAAACGCATCGCGCGTTTTATCAATGGGTTAGCTCCTGAGATCAGGAGTATGGTTAAAGCAGTAAAGCCTGGCACCTATAAGTCTGCTGTAGAACTATCTCTCTCCCTCACATAGGATTACGTGAGGCAAACGTCAATTAAGACTGACAATGACGGGAAGCGAAAGCGGGAGGACAGCAACTCCTAGAGGTTTAATAAAAAGGGTAAACATGGGTTTAGCAAGGATAATTAGAAGTCGAGCGACAAACCCACTTGCAAGACATGTGGGAAGCGACATCATGGACGGTGTCGCTTGGACCAGAAACCAAAGCAGTGCAATATCTGCAAGAAAACAGGGCATCGATCACATGAGTGCCGAAATATAAAGGATGCTACTTGCTTTGGATGTGGCGAGAAAGGCCACATCAAGACGAATTGCCCTAAGGCAAATACCGAAGGAAAGGCTAAAACTACCGAAGCAAAGAAAGCCACTGCTAGAGCCTTCCAAATGAATGCCAAGGAAGTAGTGAATGATAACAATGTCATAACGGGTACGTTCCTTATCAACGATGCTTTTGCTAGAGTTCTTTTTGATTCGGGCGCCGATAAATCGTTTGTAGATCATAAGTTTAGTGAACTATTAAACTTGCCGTAAGAACTCTAGACATAACTTATGAAGTAAGGCTCGCTGATGGAACTATAGAAACCGCTTCTCCCACCCTTGACGGATGCTTCATATCCATCAAGAATCATTCTATCCCTGTCTCTCTTTTACCCATGAAACTAGCGGGATTCGATGTAGTTTTAGGCATGGACTGGTTATCACATAACCAAGCACGCATTGCCTGCGATAAGAAACTCATTGAAATCAAATCCCCGTCTCGTAAAATCCTTACCATTCATGGAGACAAACACTTGGGATTGCCTGATAAAGCAGTTTTGTTAAGGCCTCTAGATGTATGACGAAGGGCTGTGTCATCTACATGGCACAAGTCACCATTGATGAACCCAAATTGAAGATTGAAGAATATTCCTATCATCTCTGAATACCCAAACGTGTTCCCAGAAGAATTACCTGGCCTACCTCCCGATAGGCAGGTAGAGTTTCGAATTGATGTTATACCTAGAGCAGCTCCCATAGCCAAAGCTCCATATCGTTTAGCGCCAACCGAGATGAAATAATTGAGAACCCAATTAGACGAACTCTTAGAGAAAGGTTTTATTCAACCTAGTTCTTCGCCTTGGGGAGCTCCTATCATGTTCGTTAAAAAGAAAGACGGATCAATGCGGATGTGCATTGATTACCGTGAACTCAATAAGATAATAATCAAGAATCGTTACCCTTTGCCCAGGATCGATGATTTGTTTGACCAATTACACGGTGCAAGTTAATTTTCGAAAATCGATTTAAGATCAAGATATCACCAACTTACGGTTAGAAGTGAAGATGTTCTGAAAACTGCTTTTAGAATGAGATATGGACATTACGAGTTCCTAGTGATGCCTTTTGGGCTCACTAATGCACCAGCAACATTCATGGATCTCATGAATAGAGTCTGCAAGCCATACTTAGATAAGTTTGTCATTGTCTTCATAGATGACATACTTATCTATTCTCATAGTCAATCTGATCACGAGAAACATTTAAAGTGCATTCTCGATATACTACGTCAAGAAGCTGTATGCAAAGTTTTCCAAATGGGAATTCTGGCTCCGTGAGGTACAGTTCCTCAGTCATGTAGTAACTGAACGTGGTATCCAAGTGGATCCTGCAAAGATAGAAGCAATTATGAATTGGGAAGCACCAAAGACACCTTCCGAGATACATAGTTTCTTAGGATTGGCTGGTTATTATTGAAGGTTCATTGAGAACTTCTCACGAATAGCCGCTCCTTTGACAATCCTAACTCGTAAGGATGCTAAGGTCAACTAGGGTCCAAAGCAGCAAGAATCCCTCGAAACTTTAAAGCACAAGTTAAGCAATGCCCCAGTGTTAACTCTGCCAGAAGGCATAGAAAAGTTCGTAGTTTACTGTGATGCATCGCACACTGGCATGGGATGTGTGCTGATGCAAAGCGGCAAAGTGATTGCCTACGCATCACGACAATTAAAAGTGCATGAGAGAAATTACACCACCCATGATTTGGAGCTGGGTGCGGTAGTATTCACACTTAAGCTTTGGTGACATTATTTATATGGAACAAAGTGTATCATCTACACTGACCATAAAAGTCTAATCAAAAGGATTTGAACATGAGGCAACGTCGTTGGATGGAAATACTGAACGACTATGATTGTGAGATTCGATACCATCCAGGAAAGGCGAATGTAGTCGCTGATGCACTTAGTCGCAAGGAAATAGTCAAACCTTTAAGGATCAATGCTAAGAGCATTGAAGAAAAAAGTTGTTTGAACGAAAAACTACTACATGCACAAGAGCAAGCCATGTCAGAGGACAATATTGCTAAGGAAGGGTTAGGTGCAATTATTGATCAGTTAGTACCAGGAAAGGATGGAATGTTCAGGCTAAATGATCGAATCTGGGTTCCGATCTTTGGAGGACTTAGAGATGTAATCCTCCAAGAAGCACATAATTCTAAATATTCGGTTCATCCGGGAAGCGACAAGATGTATCAAGACCTAAAGCCCAGCTATTGGTGGATGGGTATGAAGAAAGCTATAGCCAGTCATGTAGCAAAGTGCTTGACGTGTTCTCCAATTAAGGTAGAACACCAGAAACCGTCAGGACTTCTACAACAGCTTGAAATCCCAGTGTTGAAATGGGAAATGGTAACTATGGACTTCATCACTAAGTTACCAAAGACCAAACGTGGAAATGACACAATTTGGGTTATTGTGGATAGAATAACCAAGTCGGCTCATTTCCTACCAATTAAGGAAACATATAGCTCCGATAGGTTGGCTAAACTTTATGTGGACGAGATCGTATCTTTGCACGGCGTGCCGATATCCATTGTATCTGATAGAGATATAATACACATCTCACTTTTGAAAAAGTTTTCAACAATCTCTAGGCACGAGACTAAATTTTAGTACTGCTTACCATCCGCAGACAGACGGACAAAGTGAGCATACAATTCAAACTTTGGAAGACATGCTGCGAGCATGTGTGATCGACTTAGGCGGAAGTTGGGATGATCACTTACCCCTAGTCGAGTTTTCTTATAACAATAGTTATCACACAAGTATTAAGGCCGCTCCTTTTGAAGCCTTATACGGAAGAAAATGTAGGACGCCTGTATGTTGGGCTGAAGTGGGAGAAGCCCAACTATCTGGACCAGAAATCGTTCTCGAAACCACTGATAAGATTGTACAAATCCGTGATCGACTTAAGGCAGCTCGTGATAGACAAAAGAGTTATGCCGAGAAAAGGCATAAACCTTTACAGTTCCAAGTTGGGGACAAGGTCATGTTAAAAGTGTCACCTTGGAAAGGTGTAATGCGCTCTGGGAAAAAGGGCAAGTTAAGCCCAAGGTACATTGGACCATTCAAGATAACCAAATGTGTCGGATCTGTAGCTTATAGGCTTAAGCTACCCGAGAAGCTCAATGGAATCCATGATGTGTTCCACATCAGCAACCTAAAGAAATGTCTAGCGGATGAGTCGCTAGCAATGCCTCACGAAGACGTTCAGATAGATGAAAACTTGTGTTTCATGGAAAAACCAATTGCGATCGAAGATCGGCAAGTTAAGAAGCTTCAAAGGAAGCACGTGCCTATTGTAAAGGTTAAATGGGATGCCCGTCGTGGTCCCGAATATACTTGGGAGGTCGAGTCCAATATGAGATAGAAGTACCCTTATCTATTTGAATAAATCTCGAGGTCGAGATTTTTATTAAGGGGGTAAAGGTCTGAGACCTCGAAAATTTCGCCAAATAAAATTCTGACACGTGCCCCGTAAATTATTGGTTGCCACGTGTAGCCGAGAGGGACTAAAAATGCCGTTATGTTATTTTAATAACCTCTGAACGAGCACCGGAAAAGTCGGAGGACCAAAGTGGAAAAATGCCAAAAACTTATCTTCTGGAAGGTCCTTACGGACCGTAACCACAACAGGTCACGGACCGTAAGGCAACCAAAATATGGGTTTCAGTAAGGCGGTTACGGACCACAAGCCTTTATGGTTACGGTCCGTAACCAATTCAAATCTGTGGGCGCATATGGTCCTTACGGACCGCAAGGCTTTACCCTTACGGTCCATAAGGGACTGCCAGAGGCTGATTGCTTGGCAGCTTGCTCCCTGCCACCTATTGACGAATGCCACCCTTTGAGCAGCCCTTGACACGTCCAAAAACACTTGTTGGCCTCTCACAACATCCTTGGACACTTATCATGGCCTCATGCTCCATCCCTTGCTATAAATAGCATCCATGGGTGAGCTTCAAACTTGCTCATTCTCATTTTCATCTCTATCTTGCTCTCCGGAGGTTCCTGATCTAAAGGAGCTTCCTAATCAAGCCATTTTCGTGCTAAGGACCTTGTGTAAGTGTTCTTAGCCTTCTCTTTTCAGTTTTGGTAGGCTTTATGCCAAAGTCAAAGCGTTGACGTAAAAACACTTTGACTTTGAGCTAAGACCATTGTGGTCCAGCCAATGTTCATAACGAACATGGCTACGTGATCGTAATAAAGTAGGTGTTAATCCCTCAAGAGGAAACCTCCTAATTACCACGTTTGCTTGGTCAATTGACGGGTCAAAGTTATGTTAATAAAAAGTCAAACGGGTTAGTTTAGAAATAAAATCATAACTAGTAATGTAGGTGTTATAAAATCTGTTTTGACACTCTAATAACTTGGTAATAATTATAAGAACATGTGGGGACATGTTCGGCTCGTCAATTCCAGATCTAAGATCGGTTCGCAACCGAAAGTTGCAAAAGTTGACTTTTGCATTTACTTTCAGTTCTGACCCGAATTAGCAACTTTAGTTTCGTTTTCTAAGTTGCATTATGACCATATTATGTTGTAGTATAACCCTCTGGAGTTATATTACATGGTCATATAGTAATCCAAGTCATTATGCAAGTATCCTTTAAATATGCCTAAAATGCCCTTCTGTTATAAACTAAGGTTTTGATCACTAAGAAGCATATAAATGAGTTGTAAACTAAAATGTTAAACAAATAAACTTATTTCGATATTAGTAACCTAGTCATAAACTATGTTTTAATTATTCAACGTAATTAACATGTTTTAAGTAACCAAATCGTATAAAATAGTTTAAACATAAACTTGACATCAAAACTCAATACCTACTGATGTAATATCATTATTAGGATTATTTGGGATGTTCATTCAGGTTGCAAACTGAGTTAAGCTCTAGTTTGCATATTATGCACTTAAATGACTATAATGCCCTTTCGGCACTATAAATGGGTTCTAAACATTTTAAAACCAAAACCTTATACTTACTGATGTAATATATAAATTAACATTATTTGGTCATACAAACCTGGTCACGACAAGAGTTTCACTAAATACCATTCAAATCGTCATTTAAGCGACTTAATCGCTGTTTCAGCGCATAATGTGGTTTAAACCATATTAGAGCATCAAGGCTTGATACCTACTAATTTCAAAATATTAACACCAGGTACATCTCCCAAACTCAGATCCCCAAATAAGTTATCAAAATTATGTGTGAAATGACCAAAATGCCCTTTCAGGACAAAGTTTGGTCTTAAACTAAAAATCACACATATAAGTGATATCCTACTGGTATAACATCATAAAATAAGTATTTTTACAGAATGTTTATGACAATAACATCTGTTTACATATATGCTCATTTATTACATTGTAAAATGACGAAATTACCCTTTTAAGGCATTGTTTGATTTTATAACCGTAACGGGCCAACATGTTAATAACTTACTGATTTTTTTAACATATTTTAAACATAATGGCATATGGAACTTGTATGGGACTCATCCGGTTACCCGGTTTCGCTTATATGCGTACGGTTCGGCCTATGTAACTAGTTTACGTAATTTAACCGAAACGGGTTTAACCATATCAAATTATTCTCAAAATCCAGAATGTAAAATGGTAACCCATATTATACAAGTCCTAGTACTTGTGGGTCCAAAATATATTCTTTTCCAGTCATCGCTTAATCTAGCGTTTCATACTGATATCTTTATTTTAAGTTAGTCGGTCTAAGTCAATGACTAAATAAAGACCCGCTAACTAACTAATCGGTTAATAATACCATCCATTCCCGACTAGAGGCTTCCAATAGATTGTCACCAAGCTAGTTAAATTGATTACGGCTGTGCTTTGCTTATTTTCTTATTATTTAAAGATTTGCAAACCAGGTTAATAATTTTAACTTATTTTCCCTTATACGTGCTTAGGATACGGTATAATAATACCGCATGGTTGGATATGGGATCAAAGACTAATGAGTTTGGAATTCAAATAATCCATTTTAATTCGTATCGCGTAATGCTAACATTTGGGGGTTAAAACGACCATGTCCTAGATATCCACGACTCATTTAATTGTAAATGGCCACGACCTAAGCACGGGGTGTAGGCATGCACCCGACAGATGCTAAAACAAATTTATAACCCAATAGGGGTGTACCTATTAAAGGTATTAAAGTGGCGTGTCTATTAATCATGATCCCAACATAGTTTTCGGGGTCTAAATGTATTATTAGCATGTAAAATTGATAACATGAATGTAATTTATCCCAATTATTTATAAAACAAAAGTACCATTTTGTACACCATATATTTTCAAAAGGTTTTCAAAATGAGTCGGTTAATTGTATTTACCAGATTTATCTGACGTATTTTCAAAAGACTAAGCGCAGGTTACTGGAAGTACTTGGCATGCTTAAGAGGAAATTTGAAACTCCTTTGCTTAGAAGGCCGTAGTCTGTTAGATTTCTTTTGTAATCACATTTTGATCCGCCCGTGGGATCTAATTACAAGCGTTGTATTTATTTTTGAACTTTGAACATGCAAACGTTTGTAATAGTAATTATCCAGACTTCCGCTGTGTTATTTTGTATTGTTTGGTAATGATGATATCAACTTGCGTCACGATATTCCCCCACCGGGTTACACGTGGAATTAGGGGTGTGACAGTGGAGGCCTGATTTGAAGACAACTGATCAAGATTCAGCCTTAGAAGACTTTTTATTCTACTCATTCTTCTTATTTTTTCATTTTTGAACGAATTCATGGACAAAATGTACAGATTTTTCAGTATAATACGTTAAAACCATTTTGGACAAACCCTTGAAAGAACCAGAGCTAAAATAATCCGAAATCATGACAAAAATTGCAAAAAATGTGAAATTGTAAACACTGTGGGTAATCTCTAATACTCTTCGTGCAAAGTGAACATCGACTTCGCATGAAGTGATCTCTATCCAAATAGATTCTTTCACTTTGCACGAAATGCACTTCCAATTTGAAGGAAGTGAACTTTGACTTGTTTTTCTTGTTTGATCCTTTCAGTTTGCACGAAGTTTCACTCCGCACAAAGCTTCACTTCGCACCAAGCTTGTTTTAATCAAATTTTTCATCAATATGAAGAACGAATCCTTCAGCGTGTTTGCTACCTCAATAGCTTCGACTGCAGCCGCCCAAACCTTAAACCTAGATAACGACATAGGCAATGTATCTTGAAGATTATAAAGGACGACACGAGAGATTCACAAATTGGGTTCAAGCAAACTATCTTGATTGTTGGTACGCAATAGAAGAAGGATATAAGATTCCGACGGGAGAGAATGGTCTAGAGAAAGGTATCATGCAGTATAATGATCAAGAAAAGCTGCTTTTTCTCGAGAAGAAGATGATGAATATTTTACAACAAGGGTCATGTCGTGCCATTGTAATAGGGCTTTGATGTTAGATTTGCATTTTGATGTTTTGTCAGTCCACTTTGCACGAAGTGATAGTCCACATCATACGAAGTAAATCACTTTGTATGAAGTGAGTTCACCTCGTGCGAAGTGAAGTCTCAGCTCGCACGAAGTGGTCCTGTCTATAAATAGGAGTGTTGAGTCTTGAGTCTTGAGTCTGTAATTGTTTTGTCGACTGTGAAGGCGAAGCCCTGTCCAGTTTGTTTCAGGATTGTAAAACGTTGAGCAATTAATGAAACACTGAATTTAAACAGTAATATTGAATTGTCACTAGTTTATAATGGATTACGCACATGTTGACTAGATATCAAATTAGGTCATGTGCTTTTGGAGAAGAGCCGATCCTCTCACATAAGATGTTATAGAGTAACTAATCAGCTCCGTATCAACACGTTCTGTTTTTATCCTAGCGGTTTCTAGCTCTTGTTTTAATTTTGAGATAGTATCAATATGATTATTAATTGCTATTTGTTTATCCATGACAATACTTTTGAGCATAGCTTTGTTTAGTTTATCTTTTAAATCACTTATCAGATTATCTGCGTGCGTTTTCAACTCTTTATATTTTTCATCTTTTTCGATGAATAATTTGCACGGTTATATGCATTTCGTGCATTGAAATTGAATTTCTATTTTCTCACTTTTAACCTCTTTTTCCACTGAGTCAACTTTCTGTTCATCTTAAGAGGTTTCAACTACCTCTTTTAATTGAGCCATCATGGCTTTCTCAGCATCTTTATCAGATTCTTAGCATTCATTTCCTTCGAGACATCTATGATCTTCTACAAATTGTTTCTTTTCTTCTTTATAGCGTAGGTCATGGTAATTTCCTTCTTCTCTGAAGAAACCTACAAAAGAATTAAACACATTAGGAGGCATAATAGATTTGAATGCATTATTAATAACCTCATGTGTTGGAATATTGTATATTCTAGGATCCAACTCTGATGCTTCAGAATCATAATAATCTTCATCTTCTGGATTCTCATCAACTGTAGCTTCAGCACTCACTTCATCAATAATTTCTTCAACTATCACTTCCTCGACATTCTGTTCCTATTCATCCATCTAAACAAACTTAGCCAATAGAGTAAGGCTTTCGGTCTTGGGAATATAGTTATTCCAGTTGAACCCTTCATCTTCGTGGGTTACAGACCAATGCCTTATTTTTCGACTTCGATGAATCATCCTCAATCGGAATTGATCTTGACATGATCGATGGTTGTTGGGATTCTTGTGACATATCTCCCTTTTGTATCTACGCTCCCAATTTTGAATCTGGACTCCCAATCCCATTCCTTCCAGTAATATCCATAAACGGTTGCGCTCTTTGGATAACACTTGCCATACACTACCTGATATCTAATCAACTCCATTTCTTCAGGGTCAGTTTGATCGTAATCTTCTTTTGTCATGCTTGTGTTACCGATCCTCCCTACTACCAAACTTTCATATGATTTCAGAAAAACCATATGTTGTTTGGCTGAATCTTTAATAAAATCTTTAGCATTTTGTAGGTTAACTGCAATATTGCATTGGAGCACATGTGGTTTTGATTTCTCTTGGCTTGAGTAATTGTTTGAGCTCTGGGAGGACTAAGGGATTTGTGTTAGGGTGTTTGTTTCAAAATTTGGATAAGATGAGAAACCACCACTGCTTGTGTTTGATGTAATTCCAGACGATGTATTTGTGCTAAAGCAGTTTGGATCTTTGGGCTTTGAATGTTTGAAAAACGTTTGCCCTTATAGTACAAGCTAACATCCTACTCAACATTTGAACTTTTCATTTTCTCCATTTTACATAGCTCGAGCTCATGAGCCTCTAGTTTCTCGATACTTTCCTAATTTTAGCTTATAATAATCATTATTTTTCTGTAAGATCATCAAATACGTTGACCATTCACCCTGTGGAGAGCATCAGCAAACTTATTTACCCATTCTTGTGCCAACCTTTGTATTCATTCATACTCATAAGCTTTGGTGGCTTGGTCATCATGCCCATTTCGTGTCTAGATTTAAGTTCTGAACCACCGTTGTAGGGGTTGTGGCGAACGCATTATAAAATTCGTTTTCCATCGTAACAACATTTTGGTACGGATGTAAAAAAATTAGTGCGAGAGTAGTTCGTGCGGATGTACTTGAAAAAAATTTAAAAAGATCACTTTGGTGCGGATGTACTAGTTCGTGCGAACCTAACACAAAATCAAACAAATTTGATTATTTTCGCACGAATGTAAGAATTTTTGGACGGAAGAGTCTACTTCCATGAGGACGTAGTATGTTCGTACGGACGTAGTTCATTCGTGCGAATGGAAAAAATCAAGTTTTCTATTTTTTTGACATTTTGATCATGATTCGATTTTTAGTATGAATTTTCAGAAGCTTTGTTAAAAACATGTTGTATATGATAGTCGAAAAAATCAGTTCATTTTGACGGTTAAATGTGTGAAAATGAAGAAAATGACTAGAAAAGAAGTCTTAACGTCTTGATCTTGTAGATTGTCTCAGATATTAGCCTCTAAGCTCTGATACCAATTGTGAGGACCGTTTTCCATATACATATAGCTCAGGTAATATCTGTAACCTAGTCAAATTGTGCGAATCCATTTTGATTAGGTGACAATATAAGATTACTTAATTTTTCAATGTTTTCATTAATTGTTCAAACGTTTACAACCAACAAAAAAATCCGACAGAGCTTCACTGTAAGTTGCGCAAAATCTATCTAACCCTAAGTCCACACGTCTATTTATACACATCCAAACTAGCATCATGCGGACCTAGTCACATTCGTACGAACCTAACTTCTTCCGTATGAATGTACATTACAAACCTAAAAATTCATAATCTAACATATTTCCTATTACATACTCAACATGACTCGATAATGCAGGCAACAGACATAGTGTATCAACAACCAAAAACCATAAAATCAACACCGGTACCGACACTGATGTTGGCAAAAAATGATGTGTTATAAAATGAAATGAAAATTATTTACAATGATTTACTCACATAAAAGTCATCTCGTAAAACCCAAAAAGTAAAGTCGTGGTATGCACGAAAAGATAACGAAACATATTTTACATCAATCGAAAACCACAAGAACAAATATTAATATATGTATTGCCGTGGTTCGGTCGGTATCAGTTCGCTACGTATTTGATCACGTCACACATTTTAGAGTACATCTTGCTTTTAAAATACGCGCATCAGCAGCGCATGATGAGCGCATCATACGATGCAGTCATGAAGTTGCATCGCATGTTCCGAGTCCAACATGTACGCATCACATGATGTTGTTTACTATGGCCCTTGGTGCAGTTGGCCGTTATTAGAACAATTAGCTCTTATATTGAATAGTTTTGACTATTATAGATGATGACAATATATTATATTTTTGTCTTAAAGTTTCACAAGTTTAATATTAGTTATACATATTTCTTATGTATTTTAAATTAAAGAATACGTCGCATAGATGATACGTGCGTTACACATCAAATTTTGTTACAAAATGCATCTGATCCCGACACACTTTTTAGAGTATATCTTTGTTTTATAATGCGTTCATCAGTAGTGCAAAATTGGTGCATCATATGAGTTAGTCATGAGTTTGCCTCGCAGGTTGCTTGTCCAAGATACGTGCATCACATGATGTTGTGTATTCTGGCGCCTGATGAAGTTGACCGTTATTTGAACAAATCAGATCTGTTATTGAACAATATTAATATAGATGATGAGAATATATTATATTTTAGTGTTTAACGGTTCACAAGTTTGACAATATAATTGACTTAACTAAATATATGTATATTGTTACAATTAGATCAATTGACAGTACAAAGTGATAAGTTTGGAACCCGACTGTTTCTAAATGAAGACATCGATGAAGTTAGTCAGCTAAGGAGGAGCTAAACTGTCAATCCAACATGTATTTATATTTGAAATTTTATGGTTTGTGTGATCTTATTTGGATACTAATTATTTGTCAAACATGATGCAGTCTCAGTCTTATACTGAAACAAGGACAAGAATCTGGTTCTGCTTCTCAAGCAATACTTTTGTCTCAGACCGTTTACCCATTACGTCATGAATTCATAATAGACACCGTAAACAAACATATTGACGAGATTCGTGTGACAGAAAAGGTTTCAATACTTTTTATGTAGTTTGGATATTTGTTGACTTAACGACATCATTTGTTCTCTAATGAGACCATATGTAACCCTAGCTTGTGTTCTTCATTCTTCTCGAATTTATTTGTCCCTCCTATCACAAACAATTAAATTCAATAAAAAAATTTAGTAACCAATTCAAGAACACAATATAAAAAGTTTAAATAAAAACTATACGAAAATAGGACGTTTACCCTTTCAATTCCTCAATGTCTTTACTCAATTTCCTTATAACTGAACATATTCAAGCATGTGCATACAGCAGATGTATAAGGAGTATTTTCTCTATTTATCAAAGAATACAAGCAGATCAGAAAGAATGGTGTACATAATTCAAATCAAGACAAAAACAGAGAAGTGGAGAAAAAATGTGTGAAATACAATGCAAGGCTAATGAAGAAAATACGTATGGATTTTCGTTGAGTTCATACACAGGTCCTCCAAATATATTTTTGCATGATCAAGTTTGTAAAATCAACTTATAAAAACTCAACAAAAAGGTCATTTATGTGTGTTTTTCTAAATAGAAGGATGATATATGTAGCATAAAGTGAAAAAACTGAATCTGATACTACAAATGTGAAATTTACAAAAAAAAAGAATCTAGCACAAACCACATGGTTATTGGAAAATACAGATATACAGAACTCTTAAATCAAATACCTTTGATCTCGAATGCCAAAATGAATTTACATCTTCTAATGGGCTCCTCAGTCCTCACCAGTCTGGTGAGTCCATCATAGATTTCAACCTGATGCAGGTGGAGTATTAAGTTGCATCCTTTTGTTTCACATATTGAACATCAACGCGGTAAGCCAAGAACACTAAATTATTCAGGTGATGAATCATAAAGAAAAGGACTTTCTTTAATGAATTTATTCGAATGTTAGAAGCGTGAATATGTTGTGCATCATACATGAGAAAAAAGGTCGTCCATCACCTCTACAGGGCTAGTTCCCTATGAACGTGGTAGATTAATGTTTTGACTTCTAGTGATCATCCTTATTAATGCTAGGACAGTTAGCCAAAAGTACATTCATTGATTCATACTAGTGATAAAGTTAAGAAGAATTAGAACATAGAAAAAAAAGCACCAAAAAAACATAACAGATTACTTTACTGATATATAGAGTGTTAAATCAACTGTGTGTGCAGTTGTGTATAAGTCACTGATCATATGCATGTATAGCAGTTGACATCCACAAAAGAAGCAGTACTAGAAATTATCCAAGCAAATCCTGCATTATGTAAATTTACATGGTCTAAAGATTATTACGGTAAGCTTGTGTAACTTCAATTCATCAGTTCCTTAAACATGTGTGCATTATCACCTCATTCCTATTGTTTCTACTTGCAGCCTACTGAATCCAAGACACCCAATATCAATCTAATAACATCAACCACATGCAATTTTCACAAATCCATCCATCAAACTATAAACCAAAACAACAATTTCCTGAAAAAAAAACAAATTAGAAATAACACAAGTCACTATAAGTCACAAGTGCTACACAAAATCTAACATGAGAGCCATTATTTAAATGCAGCAACCTATTTACAAAATAACTGCATACCAAGTGTTCATTGAATTTCCTGATACAAGTAAAATTAAAGAAAATCCAAATTTTGAACAAAAGCAGTTGTGGTTGTTTTGAATCAGTACAAGTCATTGATAACCTTTTGTGAATCGTGATTTCGAGGTTGTTCCAAGTTCCACTCGACTAATCTGAAATCTACAAAGAATTCAATTTCAGCGAACTACAAACCGTGATTGCCCCAATCGAGAATCATTATCACATATTTACAGTCACCCACTTTAGTTGCTCAACCCTTCAGTTTTTCACTATCTTTGATAAGTGATTGCTCCACCTATGTTTCTGAAGAGAAAGTCTCATTGGTTGAAATAGAGTGTGAAAACCGCGAGGGTAGTATAGGGGTCTTCAAAACATAAATGCATAAATTAAAGTAAGGGTAAAGGTGGAATTGGTGCTAAAATTCTATAGATTAATTTACTAATTTATCCCTAAAGTATCTTAAAATGTTGCGCGATTTCCCATTCTACCCCTCTAAAATGTGTTACATTCTCTTGTACCTGTTGCTTTAGAACATGTACAAGTAAAATTATATTCATGTCCATTAGATTTGCTTTATATAGTTATATAGATTATATAGATAAGAAAATGGAAAAAATAGTCGATGCCTGCTCAATTACTACTATTCTTTTTACATATATATAAAGCATAAGAAAGGGAAAAAAATAAATTTTAGCCTATACCAACGAATAATTTTTTAGAAAAAAATGTGGTTCAGCGGAGCCTTTGTAGTCGATGTACAGTTCAATCGGATCGGCCGTAGAGGTACTAGCAAACATTTAATCTCACTTGTTTAATCTATTTAAAAGGACAACCAACACTTTTGAGTCACCTCTTGCATAACTAAAAATGTATAACACAACCTTACAATCTTGAGTGATTGTACAATCCATTCTCCATCTAGTATCATTGTAAGAGAATATTAAAAGCAAGTGAGAAAAGATCACAAATTACAATTCAATCAAAACAGTTGTAAACCTTGTAAATTGGTGATCCCTTTCGTGTTGTAACAAGAGAGAAGAACAAGTTACCTAGTTGCTCACTATTACCTATCTTTATGAGAGTTTGTAATGTTTGTATCTACGGAATTAGAAAGAAGATAGTGAAGAAAACTCTCTATCAATGATCATGGAGTTGTGTACAGTTGAAGGGGTATGGTCCCAAATCTTGGGCAAGCCATGCACGTGCAGGACCATACCCACACTTAAATTCCTTAACACTCAGCCTGTTCCAATGTCCCCGCACGGGTACCACTATAGGTGCGCAAGCATGATAGCTCATAAAAGTACAAGTGGCAGTGGCATGCAGCCAATCAGCATGTGCCATGCTCTATCACAGCCAATTCCCACGATGTTCAATCGTGCAGGGGACAAATAGTACAAAAGGACAATGACATGTAACTAATCAGCGTACGCCACTCACTACTCCATGATATCCACTAAAGGTTGATGACAAACGCGACAAGAAGTACATTTGGCAGGTGACATGTATCCTGTCACGATGCACTAGTATTCCTCCACCTCTCTAGACACTACCTGTCGTGTTAGAGGGGACCAAGTGGATACTCCTTGAAAGCAACGTCCGGCTCATGAGCCCATCTCATTCTCTAACCATTTCGGCTATAAATACCAACCTCTATCAAAGGTTTAAGGATTCTAACTTCCACTCTCTCACTCCTAACACACACATTGTTCTTCTCTTTAAGGATAATTACTTATTCTCATATTGGAGCCTGGTTAAGAAAAGAACCCCTTTCTCCTCTTAACGAGCTAACAATGCTTTTATTTTGCAGATCACTCTAGCTGTGTCAATCGAAGAAGAGATTAGAAGATACCCTTGGTCGAAATACCATCCTTGGGTTCTATCGCAAGCGGATTTGAACTGGTGATTCTTCATTAACGCCCTCCCATTTGTAGAACACTCTACTCTTCGTTTTTCTTCTCTCAATTATATGGCTGATCAAACTGTTAACCCTCTTCCACTCTATGGTTCTGGTTCGAAGTGGACAGTTATGA